>OZ012730.1:2361628-3561628 GCA_963942605.1 Poecilus cupreus
GTAAAAATCTTTAGATAGCTTTCATTGATTTCAAGGGCGTGGCGCGAACTTTCAATTCATGTGTCGGCCATTTTGATGTAGCGTACGTTGACCATTTATGGGCATTTGTGAAAAGCAGCAATCACATTGGTTGGAAGCGGTGACTCATTAGGGGACATTTCCTTACATTTATTTTTATTCATAGAATATTATATGTATTTTTGTTGTATTAATTTAATTATATTGCTTTAATATACACAATATAACAAATATATTAAATTATGATATTTATTTCTTGAAAAGAACACAATTTGAAAACTCCCTCTATCTTCTTCCGCAGCAAAATATAGGTCGGTGAGTGTTCGAAATTTTCATCTCAAATTAGTCCTAGTTAAATAAATAAAACATTTTGGCTATTTTAAAAACGTCTGCGACAAACTATATGAATGCATTCATTAAGATCCGCGGAAAAAATAAAATAATTGTGATGAAGTCTGCGTAGAAATATAGAAGTAGTGTACGCATGCGCTGGCTTGTCGTGAACGCCGGCAGATCAACGTCCGCTTCAGACCTCCAAAAGCGAACAGTCGTTTTTATAGAAGTGTTGGAAGTTGTTCATATTATTACCACTAACGTTTAAGATTTAACTAACATGGTGAGTACTATTTTCAATTATAAATGTAAATATGAATACCGCAAAATTTGATATATTTTACACCACTGCATATGTGTATAATTGCAAGCCGGCCGCCATATTATTAATTTTTGCATAAACACTAATTTTTAATATTTTGTGTCAGTTTTTAATTAAGCAATTACTTGTTATTGTTAATTGTGAAAAATTGCGGTTATTTATTTGATTTTAATGTGAAAAATTGCATATAGTACGTGACTCATGCGGCCTCGCCCAAGTTCATGATAGTGCAACCAAAATTTTTTTTCTTTTTAACTGATTTGTTAGTTTTTTAATTACTCATCAATCTGGCATTCAGTGATTCAAACACAACTAATCATTCAAGGCTAATATTCAATACTTGTCATATCTGCACTAGAAAGTTCAATTAATTAAGTGAATAATGTATGTATATGGTAATGACATTCGATATCTGTTCTGTTATCTCAATTAATTTCATGATTTAAAAATCATAATATTTATATTCACAATCAACTAAATAGTTGCTAAATATTTTGTTAACATTCATTAACACTACGTTACCATAAAAGGAGTTCAATCCAAATATGAAATCTGTAATAGTTAACAAGAACATATTCGCAAATACAAATCATTTCATATAAATACTCTAAATAATATACTTCTATTTGAAATTCTATCTTGGCAAATTTCTAATTAAGTTTGTATCTCTTTAGGCGTCAGGAGTAACCGTATCCGACGCGTGTAAAACTACCTACGAAGAAATCAAAAAAGACAAGAAACATCGCTATGTCATTTTCTTCATCCGTGACGAGAAGCAGATTGATGTAGAGGTTATCGGAGGAAGAAACGAAGAATACGACAGCTTCCTGCGTGATCTGCAAGTTGGAGGTGCCGGTGAATGCCGTTATGGACTCTATGACTTTGAATATATGCACCAGTGTCAAGGCACGTCTGAATCCAGCAAGAAACAAAAGTTATTCCTCATGTCGTGGTGCCCAGACACAGCCAAAGTTAAGAAGAAGATGTTGTACTCTAGGTACGTGATCACGTCACATACTTCATAATGCCATTGAACTAATCTGATTCAAATTCTGTGAATTTATTACAAACTTTATGAACGTGACGTTCTTTGGATCGCTCATCCATGAATTTAAATCAACAGTACTTCATATTTTCGTGCAATAACTTGTAGTTTTTTATTTTGTTATAATTGTCCATCGTTATTATATCGTAACTAATTACCCGATTAATTAAATCATAAATTATTTTCTAGTTTTCACTAGAAATATCGCTATGAACATGAGCCAAATTAATAATATTTCGAGATTTAATATAAATTTTGATATTCTAAATATACACAACTCTATTTTGACCACTTGCGAAAAATAGACCGCTCATTAACTAGGAATAGATCGCTAGAATTTGACACTAACATTGAAAGATACGCATGCGTAAGAAAGTTATCACGTTAAGCACGTGTTTGTCTTTACAGCTCATTCGATGCGCTCAAAAAGTCCTTAGTAGGAGTACAAAAGTATATCCAAGCGACTGACCTCTCAGAAGCCAGTCAAGAGGCCGTGGAAGAGAAGCTTCGCGCCACGGATCGCCAGTAGGCGCTGGGCCCCGGGGCACAGCCCTGTGCTCATTCTGCGCTGGCGGTCACCATTCAAATGCCGCATCATGTCACTCTACACTTCTGTATTCTGAATCCTTACTAATAAATTTGTAATTTATCAGTCTAATACGGTTTATTTCATTTTTGTTTTTATTTTTTCTTGTTTTCCACGCCTTAAACAAGGAGAAGACAGTATTCAATTGTGCGTATAACTTCTAGTGAGTTATTTTGTATATCATAATTTAAATTTTTTTATTAAACTTGTGTATTTATACTTGATTATCTGCTGTTTTGATATTTTATATTTGTGCCCTTGGTTCTGGTGGGGATCTGAAATGTATTCCTGTTTCCTTTTATTCAATCCTTGCACTCAGAAAATTGCAATCAAATTTCCTGGAGTCACCTGTCTCTCCAATCATTAAATAAATTAATATTCGTATGAATGAATCACTTTACAGATTTGAATTAATCCATTTACCTCCCGCACTCATATGTGTGGGAGGTATTGTGACTGTTCAAAGTTTTCGATAGTGAATTTTCAACTGATAAGCACGTTTGGTTTCTCCGCGATAGCTCAAACTCTAATAAAGATAGCATCTTCCTATTTCAGATGTAAAATTTGAATGTTTATGAGCTGATTAGAATTTGGTAACAATCTATCAACCGGAAGTGGTATTTTACTTGAAAACCTATAAGGTTTTTTCGTCATATCTCAGAAAATAATTAATTTACAGTAAATTTTGTCATTCAAAAAAGTAGAATATTGGTTACAATTTTGATGTATTTTTAACGTGTTGAACAGGAAGAGTATATAGATAGATTACTGAAACATTTTTTACATGTATATCTTAAAAGTTAATATCACCCTGTAGAAGACTGATTAACAGTCGAAACGTCGGTGAGAAATAATATTTAATTATATAAACTGCATCTCCTAGTTTTCTTTAATTGAAACTTTCTTTTTTGTACTGTTTACATGTTGTTTAGGCGGGAGAATGTGTTATCAGATCTTTTATCCAGAGATTCTATGAAGGAAATAAATAATATACCTATATAATTTTTTTTCAACAAATTTATTGGATAATAGTTCAAAGGAGTAAGTACAATAATAAAAATATTTCTTTGAAAAAGTAACTGTATTTGTTGGAAGTTCACACCATAAATAAAAGAGCTGATTACAAATAATAAAAATAAGTAATCTTGTGTGACAGAACTGTATAGCAACCTAATTAACTTTGCTAAATGTCTTTATTGTTAAATGTTTCTTCTTATAAGATCTACCCTTTTCAGTTACCCTGAAAAGGATCATCTATATTACCACTAAAGAAATCATCAATTTAATAATATTTATTTTAAGTCTTCAAAGGTAAAACTAACAAAACTTACAATAAAATATTTAACAAAAAATTTTATTGCAAAATCCTGTGAGCGCGGCCGATACACAATTATTAGAAAGAATTCGATTGATTGTAACTAACAAACAGGACTAGTATTAAAAATCTTGTCCAACAAGCTACTCAACATCTTCATCCTGCAAAATTTGTTCCGATCTCTGCATCCTTGGCGCAATCAACGGTAATCTCTGAACGAGTAAATGGAACACTTGTGGTGGTAAAGTTTGCTGGAGAACTTGAAGAAGCTGATTTGGTTGGCCACATACTGCTACCGCATTTCCAAGATGCTCAACTCCATTTTCAAGATCCCCGGCCGCTAGTAATTCTTCGCCAAGTTGTACTTCTTGTAAGAAGAATCTTTGTACTGCTTCATGATCTTTCATATCGGGTAATGGTGGTCCTGCTTTTTTACCTGCTGCTGCCATTCTTTGAGCACGACGTCCTATAAAAATTAGTTTTCTCTAAATATCACACATTCTAAAACATTTTAATTACAGGAATTATCATTATAAGTCAAGAACTGAAATACTTCTTGCAAGTTTGATGTTTTTGAGACATTTTGTAAAAAAATTGACTTTTGAATTAAAAGTAATTATCAGTCAGAATCACATGGAGTAAAAGAATACTATGAAGCATGTCTTACATAATATTGAATTATGAATTCAATTATTAAGTAATAACATGTTAAAACTAACTTAGCTTCGATAGAATTTACTAAGAATTGCCGGAATTATTACTTACGTTCACGTAATTTTTTCTTAAAATCAGGATCGTCATGCCGCTGTTTATCGAAATATATACAATATCCCAATATTAATGTACCGCAAACTCCTGCTGCAATACCAATAACAGCCTTTGATGATATCATTTCAATAAAAGTTTAATACTAAATTCTTTCCTAATTTTCAGCCATCACGTTTTGGCAAAGGAGATAACAAAAGAAGATTAACCTCAGCGCCCCCTCGAAGGTACGTTTTATTAAAATTCAAGTAGCTTTTAAATTCTTTAAACTTATCAATAATTATAAAGTTTAACTATTTCATAAGAAAATTTACTATTGACGTTTATTGTGACGTTACAAAAATTTTGGAATTGATTCAAAACAAATATAATAAAAATTGATGCTCTTCTTTTTTTTTAGCTGTGTTTGTTTGTTACTTAATCTACTTGAAATGAAAATAAATTATTTCTAAAATTTTCAAACAAAATTATATATAAGGAATGTGAAATAATTGTAATTATTTACCTCTACAATTAGTTTTGTGTAGTATTGAATATTATTTTAAAAACTGAAATCCAAAGTGGCTTAAGAAAATGTGGATTGACCTCCTGTGAACGTTGAATCTGGACATGTCAGGTTGAGGTTATTGATTTTTATTAAAGGTTGTCTTTCGACAAAATGGCGCTGTTAACATCGTTGCCGTCAGTAAATTTAACAAATTTAGAGAAAATAGAAAGGTATGTATACTTTTTTAATTGTGACATAAATGCCAAGAATAATTGTTTCCTTATGATGTTAAAAGTGTCCTTTTACCCCTAACTATTTCATGAAAATTTCATATTGACTCCACCCCTTTGTTTGCAAGCGTCACCCGTGAACCCCACAGTATAACATTAAGGTACTTTTTTTAGTTTTCTTAATGACCCAGCATATCGAGAAGCATTAGAAAGTTCTTCAAACTACAATACAAGATTATGTCTAGAAAGAAGATTACGAATGCCATTTCTAGACAGTCAAACAGGAGTAGCACAGAATCATTCGCAGCTCTTCATGTCAAAGAGACAGCGAATACCAGGTCTACTACCAGGACAGATCTACAGCTACCCACGAGCCCGATGGCGCAAGAAGAGAAGACAGTACTTAACTCTTCATTCGCGATCGTTTGCTCGAGCTGCAGACGCCATGTTAGATGGCGACAGCGACTTGCACAGCATATCACAGGTTGAAAATCCTGCACTTCAGGACACTGATAGCAAGGATAGTCAACTTTTAAAAGACGAAGTTTCAAAAGTATGCTTAAAATACAAAGTTAAAACTTTTTGTATTGAATTTTTATATTTATTAGGACTGGTTTTACGATGAGCAAGATATGCTGGAAATGGAAGGTTACGATGAACCGGACGCAGATTCTGATTTTGATTATGAAGAATCATACAGCAAGCGGAAAAAGAGTAGAAAAAACGCTAGCAAGGTATTTTTTTACATTCTTTTAACCTTCCAGAAGTGTGATTGTTTCAATGGACAATCAGTCTAGTCGGACCGCATAAATTTTAAAGCTCTAGAATGAAAATATAAGCAGTACAATATCTGATATGATTTCAAAACTTTTCAGATTAATAGAATTTATTTTATTATAGACATAATTTGAGCATTAAATAATTCGTTGAGTATCAATCCTTTTGAATAAATTATTATTTTTGTTTCGACCCCACATAGGTCATCCTTAGGGGTAAAGCGTAAAGGAAATATACAGAATAATTGTTAACAACAAAATAAAAAGGATAAAAATTATAAAATTGTTTAAGATCGCCATCAAACAATTTATAATATTGACAGACTTTTTATTTTTGGACAACTAACTACATGTTAGCTATTATTTTGTATTTTACATTGATATTTTACTCCTGAGGATGGCCTGTGTGAGGTAGAAACGTTGAATAAATAATAATTTATTCCAAAGGACCCAACTAATTATTGTTTCCTTTTTAACTTTTCCAATCAAGAAAAATTCATTTTTAAATAAATTGAGCAACAATAAAAAATAACGTTAAATGAAATATATTATTCTAATTTAAATTATTCAGAAGCTATAAAAAGGCAATATAACACTTATTTAAAAAAAAAGTAATAATAAAAAAATTGGCATAATACTTGTCATTCACGTACATCATTTTTATCATTATCATTACACATAAACGTAGTAAGCATACATTTGGGGTTATCAGACCCCACCAGACTATTGGAAGGTTAAGATTGAATTTGATGATGGTTTGTTTTATTTAGACTCGCGGTGTTGATTCGCCTAGTACCCCGCGAAGGGGGAAAGGAGCTGGCCGAGGCCGAAAAAAGGCCAACCATTCGTATGACCCGATTCCAGGTGAAACAGACAAACCATTCGGATGTGAGCGTAAGTGTATATTCCGCCCTTTTTTCATTTATAAAAGAAACCAGTATTTAATAACATTGTCTGAATTCGGTTCTTGAATTATAAATTTTAGTTATTTAAGGGTGTAGAGTTAAAGGTTTGGAGCATGAGTAGAACTACTTTGGGATAAGTTGGAGAAAATAATGTGACAGTGTTGTTGAATACAATGAGATATTTAATTAAAATGAAGGAATAGTTGATTAAATTAATGATTAATATTTTATTTGTTTCGTTTTTAGTAAAAAGTTTTAGATTCATTTCAGTTCCAATGTTGGGTATTGTTTGATACATACTTCTAGTGGGTAGATGATCCTAACCTAACAGTCATGCTCGTTGCTTAGTAAAAGCTTTTCTTCTGATCTTATTTCAAGTATGCAGGCAGGGACTCGAACCGAAACCATAATTTCTGAATTATGTGGTTGTTGTAGAAATTACGGTTGCTTTTGGTCCCACAATTGGCCTTAATTAGAGAACACAGCATTCATTTGTGATGTGTTGGAAATTTAAGATTGAAATGAAATCACCCTGCCTCTAGTGCGTTAGTTGTAAGTACAGTCGAAATTTCCTGGTTACTTTCGGTTCGGGTTCGACAGTACCTACTTCTACTGGCTCGGTCTGGTTCAGGCAGAGCACAAGAACTAACTGTAGTACTATTACTAATTATCAAATGCCATTATTGCCTTTCGACATTTACACAAACACACATTCACATTCACACGCAATGCAATTTCCATTCATGTCTCAATGGTCATTTTAAATGCAATCTGACAGTTCGATGTTTTTAAAGTGATAGGTGAGAGATATTGATGGAAATGTAATGTCCAAGTGATACACATGTATAATAGCTGTAACGTGTGTACGCTGCGTAACGATGTGTCATACAAGAGGACTGATTGCTTCGCATTCGCTGTACATCGGTCATACTGCTGCTGCCATCTGACTCTGACTCTGAATCTATTTGTATCTCACAAAGCAAAGCAAAGCCAATGTTGCCAAATGCCACTCTAGCCACGTTGTGTCAGTGTGTTGTTGGTTGAAGAGAGAGAGATGATTGTTCGGTTCCAGTCCCTAGCTGTTGCTCTGTAAGTGTCAACGATGCAACTATTCGGTTGTTTTGAAAACTTTCCAGTGTGCGGGGCACGGTACAAGACTCGTCCTGGTTTGACTTACCACTACAGCCACTCGCACCGGGATGGCGCTAGTGATGACAATAGCCGTGATAGCGTTCCGGGACCGGGACCGGGGGTGGGAATGGGTATGACCGGGTCAACGCCGCTGCCGCCCGCTCCCGGCGCCCCGCCGCCGGTGCTGGGGTTGGGGCCGGGGCCGGGGCCGCAGGGGGCGGGGCCGCCAGCAGTGCTTGGGCCCATGGGGGGAGTGGGTATCGGACCGGTGGGACCGGGACCCGGACCGGGCCAGGGCGTAATGCTGGGCGGGCTGGTGGGCGGCCTCGCGCCTCCACCGGACCAACTCGCCGCCAACGCCCAAGGACACGTGTACCAAGATAGCTATGTTACGTTTTTGAACCACCCAGCCGGTACTGCCTTATTCTTTTTTACTTTATTTTCTGTGTTTGTCGTGTGCTTGCATGTGAATGAGTTTTTTTATACTTTACGTAGAGCATTTTTTTATTTTATTTTTCTCATTATTTATAATCGCACGAGGTACTTGTTCACGTCAGTGAATGAGAATCAAGTGCAGTACATAGAAATTTTGGTTTGCATGGTTTAATAGTATTTAACTGCATTTTGATTGATTGAGTTCTGTAGTTTCGTAAATTTCTAATATTATATTAATTGAAATCAGTAGCATTTATGATTTTAAAGTAGTGTATTTTAATTTGTTAATTTCATAGATTAATAGCATTTAACATTTCTTAGAGTACTTGTTTCATTTCTCATGCAATTAGAGCTGATTTTGCATGATTCCTCTCCGAACTAAAGTCAGAGGTTTCCGACCCCACAGGACACACTAGCTCTACATAAAGAGTTTATACCAGAACCAATTTTGGATCAACCAAAAACAGTTATTATATTATTATTAAAATCATATTTTGTTGTTTGAGTTGTGGATTGTGTGATTTTCAATTCTATGTTTGTGTCTACGGCTGCGGGGCTGTGTAGTAAACTCGAGGCGTGTGTCCAGGTACGCCTCGGCGGGGCCGGCAGAGCGCCGCCAATAGCGGCCCACCGCCGCCGGTGCAGCCGCCTCCGCAGCAGCCTCCCAGCCTACCTCCCAACCCGCCACCGCCAGTACAAATGCCGCCTGACGACCCACCTATGCCCGTGTTGATCCCGGAGAAGAAAATCAAACTCCCGAACGAGCTGCCGCCGGATCTGCCAACAAAGGACAAAGCGGCTCCAAGTCCGTATTGCGACTTCTGTCTCGGGGATTCGCGCGAGAACAAGAAAACGGGCACCTCCGAGGAGCTGGTCTCCTGCTCTGATTGCGGCCGATCAGGTAAGGCTAGGTTAGAGTTAGAAAAAACTGCCAGTAAGAAAGGCAGAAAGAAGAAAAATTTCTAGTAAATTCTTAGCGAAATATTTTCACTGGTAAACATCAAAGTCACCAGTTTGAAAAGAATGTCATCTGTGTGCTACATTTACATGCCAGTAATTAGTCCGAATTAATAATCAATCTGACTAAAATTTTGTTTGGTTGATGGCACAATTAATAAGTTTTGGTTTCAAAATTGTGATAATATATCTGCCAATTGTACAATTTCGTGACTTTGATATTTATGCAACATTTTAACACCACAACAAATTGTCAAATTTGTTTGACATGACATATCTTTATGTCAGAGTTTTGTGTCATGTCACAATTTGACGTTGTCAAAGCAGACTTGACTAGGAAATGATCTGAAAATCATAGAAAAATCTCAATTTGTATTTTCTTCAAAATTAGACAAAGGACATGATTTTATTCTTTCTAACACATATTGATAATCAAGCTAATGTTTATTACTACCAGTTCTTTAATATATTTAGTATATTATGAGTGTTATAATAGGCAATTAATATTAAAACTGTAAGGATTTTATACCTATGTTGACGACAATGTTAATATTAGGTAAAGTAATTAATTATGAGTGTGTTTATATAGCAAATTGGATGACTGAACATTTATTTATAGAGAATAATGATTGTATAATTTTTAAGACTGGTTACAAATCGTGGAAACTTATCAAAATTAATTTCTCTGAATCTCTGTTACATAAAAATGATTTATTTATGAATTGATTCTACCAAAGATATTTCGTTGTAATTTATTTATTATGTACAATCATTATTTTCATTAGGTAAAATAATTATTTAACTTGGAGAGACTGGAATACCAAATATATAAATATGTATAATTTTTTTGAATAGAAAATTAAGCTAGTTATAATTTGGATTGTCTTCCAAATATTTGGGCATTTACTAGTATGATCTGAAATATTTCTACCATCGTTTAATTTCTTATTATGGTTTGATGTATGGGGTCCAGTTAAAAATGTTAAAAATAATCGTTTTACATGTGATAATGTAAAGTTCCTCTATTTCAAAGTTGAGTTCGTTACAATTTTTCTATTCTTAATAAATTTGTTTGCGGACAAGTGATTGGCTAGCGTGAAACATTTTTAACTGAACGCGGTGTATAGCACATAATATATCACAAATATTGATTAATTGTAGGTATATCGTTCGCTTTTTCTAGTATAGATTGCATGTGATATTTATTTAATCATGGGTTCACGTGAGGATGTCAGATGGTCTATTTATTTATATGATTAACTTTTGCGCGATTTTGATAATGGTCCAGGCAGCATTCATGCGTACTTTATAATTTCAAGTGTCCTAATATCAAAAGAAACACAAATTCTAAATCTCAAAGTACGTTGATGGGAGAGTTTTTTTGTATATATTAATAGAGACGTTATTGAATGCTTTTACAAATGATTCAAGTTATTAGTTTTAAGCTATCTATGTTTTTGGTAAGTTGTACATTTACAAGCAGTCCACATTAATAGTTGGTCCGTCGTTGTTAGAAAATAATTTTCACTATTTACTTGTCACAGTTAATGATGATTTGTTGGATTCAGGAAATTTATTCCAAGTGTTCTCTGCAACTACAACTATATCACCAAGATCAAGATCTGATTGGAATGATGTATTTTTGGGTGTATTGTAAACTTGAAGTAAATCTTCTGGCTTGTATATAAGCGGTTGCTTGTTATTCGTTAATGTGGGGAGCTCGATGTTCAGTATTATTTATTAATTAATTATTAATAATTAAAGAGGTGTACATCAGTTGCGGTTCCACATTCTTCAGACACATTCATTTATTAAAAGTAGCGTTACATAAAGACAGTTATGGGGTAAATAAAGCACTATAATTTTTTGTTGTTTAAACTAGAAACGCAATTGATCAACACCAGTAAATTTGTAGAGTGCATTCAACATTCAATTGCTGTTGTATAGAAATGGAATTCAGAGTCAGGAAAATTGGGTTACGCTGTGTTGTAAAGAACAGTAATTTTCCAAGCGTACATTACAATGTATTAAAAAATAATAGTGCAATAAAATAATTATCGATTGAAACGAGGTGTGACTCATTTTTAAGTGCTGAGGATTAGTGCACTTCAATTTATGTAAATTTTTTCCAAGCCTAATCGATTGACGGAAAAATTACATTAAATTGAGTTAAAAAGAGAAAAAAACTTGCATAACTTGGAAAGTCACTGTTCTTCGGCACTGTGCTCAGTTCCCTCCCCAAATTCCGGATTTTAATCCTTTCTCAAAATGTCTAAGTGTCAAATTTAGTTGGAAGATTCTGTTTTTGAGAAGAGTCATGTTGTATTTCAGGTCATCCGTCCTGCCTGCAGTTTACTGCAAACATGATAATTTCAGTGCATAAATACAGATGGCAATGTATAGAGTGCAAATGCTGTTCCGTTTGTGGGACTTCCGACAACGATGTAAGTTTCACATTTTACTCACTCTGTCCGGCTCACTTCATTCTTCTGCAAATTGCTTAAAAGTGAATTACTATATAATAATCTGTCTATATGCCTCTTCAAATATTAGTTCATGTCTCCATACATTTAGGAAATTGAATTGTGCACAAGCAAATGTAAACCAACACTAGTTATGCATCAATTTTTATTACAATATCAAATTTAGTACTACAGTTAACAAAATTGTGGCAATTATATACAATCCGATAGAAAAATATACGGAAATTTTTTAACTATACGTAAAAAATTAAATGAATATAGGCCAATCGTTAAATTATTTTAGCAGAAATGTAAACGTAAATCTGATTTCAAATAGTAGATCCTTAACTGTAATAAATTTACTATTATTATTGCTCATGGAGTAAATAGTTGAGATCAGTTCAAATCCCACAACCGATAGTTGCCTTTTGAACTTTACACCTTTGGTTTTCCCTCCACTGACACCTATATGTTGCATGCTTTGACTGCTAATAACAGCACTTCATGCGCAAGTATATATAACCGAGATCTGCGCCAGCGGAGTGCCAGACACAAATTGGGTAAAAAGTGTGATAATATATTTATTAATTAATAACAAACAGACGGAGAGTACTTGAGGGTACAAGGTATTGGGTGCTGTGGGTACATTTGCTCGAAACGTGAATGTCTAGAGATACTCGACTGAATGTTTATAATAGTGTGTTAGTGTCTACAATGATGTATGGTTCTGATTGTTGGGTGTTGATGAAGAAACATGAACGACGTTTAGCTGGTGACATGAGGTATTTGAGAGACGTGATCGTGTCCAGAATATGTGGCACACGATGGTGAGTTTGGTCGTCTCGATTGAATGTCAAATGAAATGTTGGTGAAACGAATGCGTGGGCGTCCGAGGAATAAATGGTTAGGTATGATTGATGGTTTGTTGCGTGAATGAATAATTCCGAGACAAGGAGAAAATAGTGTGTCAAAATAGAAATGTTTGGAGGAGATTGATTGTTGAGTGCTTGTGTTTTAGGGTTCGTACTACCCCACTGTGTGGGATATAGCGTGATATTATATATGTATGGACTAATACATTCACTATAAAACTATTTTATTTATGTTATAGAATTGATTTTTATAATTCACAAATATTTTATTAGTACTAAAGCATTCATGAGAACAAAACATGTTTTTCCATACAATATTTTAAAAAGACCGAAGTGAGCTTCGACAGAGTTTGCTATTGTTGTATCCAAGAATGTTAGAATAAAGAATATGCAAATCTTAGGATCAGCTGCTGTTTTGCGACGACTGCGACCGAGGCTACCACATGTACTGTCTTGCTCCTCCATTGTCGACGCCACCGGAGGGCTCTTGGTCATGTAAATTATGTATCGCAGAGTTCCATAAGTAAATCGTGTACAGTACAGGATCTACCAGTCGGTCTTCAAGTATTTTGTAACATAAGTTTGCCTTAAGTTTCATGAGTGATATCATATTGTATTACATTCATAAGTTGTTTTATTTTAAGAACTTTACACGCCCGTAAGGCTCGAGTGAGTTGTTATTTATTATTTTTAACGGATTTTATTTTTTAGAATTTTATACTAAGTTTTTTATTTTACCTTTTATTATTTCAGTTTTTAATTAAAGTTTTGGAAATATTCAAAATCAACGCATGTTAACATAGGCTTAAGTACTTAAGAGTAAGATGTAATTGTTAGTACTTAATAATTACTATAGGTGGCAGAAAGATTTATTTAAGTATAAATATTATAATCAATAGTTGTCTTTTTTATTATAGAAATTATTACCATTTTGTAAACGTATGCTATATTTGCTCGAATATTTATTATCTAACAATTTTAAACGCAGGGTTTAATTTTTTTAAATTATACATACGAAACTAATTTAAAGTTTTATTAATTTTTTTTGTTTTATTTTTTTATTATTATTTTAAGTCTCTTTTTAAGTACACTACGCTGTTGAAATAGATACCAGTGGTTGATGTGTATTTTTGTGATTAATATTATTTTTAATTGATATTTGGCCTAAATTGGCATTCATATTGTGTCCATTTAAAAAGTAGCTACCTCATTGTTTCTAAAATAGCTGTCATAATAATTGTTTAATTACTATAATAATCAGTGTCATTCACAGTACTGCATGGTAGCCATGGCGCAGGTTATTTTTCAGTAAGATTTTTGGCAGCAGTACTGTCAAAGGCAAATTATTAAGTTTTTATTATTTAATTTTTATAATATATATGTGCATGATAAAGAAATAAAGATTTTTCAAGATATGTAATTGTCCTTTGTTTCCAAGTATTTTGCTCTTTTGATCCTAAAACAAGCTGGATGGAATTATTTTGTCGATATTTAATCTATTCGAACTTATCTAATGGAGCTATAATTTAGTATTAATTGTTAAACAGTATACTTTCAGGTATTACAGTCATAATAAAAAATTGATTAGACATTTGATAGATAAATCATTGGAAATTCCAGTCCACGTCAGTGGTCGTTTCATATTAAATTTATGATGAAAATGTTATTATCAGTTGCCATTGAAATAAAATAAATGTTCAGAACAAATTTTATTATTAGAAAAATAAAAACAGCATTGACACATAAATTATCGAATTTATAAATAAATTCGCATGAGTCTTTTAAAAGTGGCGCCACTGGTAGAACAGATGATATCCGATGACTCAGTTCCTCGTACGCCATCCCACAGTACTTCGCCATTCATTTCATATGTGTTTGCTTGCCCGTGCGTACGTAGTGTTGAACGTTTCGTAACATAAGGTGATTTCTACTGTGCATTTTCATTAATTCGTGAAATTAAACGTTGCTAAACTTTCAAGGTAAGAAATACAAGTAAATAAAATGAAGTGATAAATCCGTTTTCCTCCAGTTCCATGAAAATATGTCAGTATTGTTTAGAATGTGCAAGTGTCGTACACGTTCCCATTAATTTTTGCTTTGTTTGTCACAATCTAACAGTTGTTTTGAATAAACAGCAATAGTGACTTGGCATTTGGGTCGTTTACATTATAATCGACGTATATATTAAATATTTAATAATATTATTCTCTAGTTATGAGTGTAGAGTTCACTAGCTTGTTAATTTCTTTGTTGATTCCGTATACGTGCCCAATAACATGAACATTATGGGGGGGCCTTCATTGTTTGTTTAGATTTACATATGGACAAAAACATCTATCTGTGTTACATTTTAAAGTATTCCTGGTGTTTTATTTTACATTCACGCCAGTGGTTACGTGTACATCCTACTCTGTGGTGAAATTGAAATAACTTGTTATTTACTTTTCGTTCTTTGTGTTTGGCCCATTTTTAACTGTTGTGGCTACAGCTGTAAGCTCTGTGTGGTATTCATTTCCGTAAAATTAACTTCAAGAACATAATTTCAGTGTTACTTATTGTCATTGGGATAAATATACGTGCGTTTCATTGACCAAAGGTAATATAAATAGAAGCTGCAAGTACATTTCTGTGTTTTCAAAATTATAATTATACTTTCTAAAAGATATTCTGCTACAGATTCACATCAGCATTTACATATATTTTATTTTATTAAATATCTATAATCTGGTTATAATTATAACTTTAATCATCTCATTTTCTGCAATAATTAATACGATGATTAAAATTAAAACTGCATCTCAGCACATTTAATTATCATAAAGTTCCTTAACGACAGATGTTTTATCAGATCCAGTTTTATTTATATTTACTAAGATTTTCGTCAAGAAACGTTTTTTCAAGATATCGCCGTCATAAACAGATGTGCTCAAAAACGGCATAAAATAACATCCTGTTTATCTATTCGGTTTTAGGTAACGCTATTCATTTAGTGCATCGTTTCAACTTTACCCTGATGTAAAATTCGAACGAACGATCATGAAAGAAGAAATTTTTGCTGCTGTTATGTTCCTTGTTCGATTCATCGAGAAGAGCGAAACCTTTCCACGAGATCAACTCGAAAATTTCAAAAATAACCTGACCTCACTTCTCACACAAAGGTATGTCTTTTAGAAAATCCTATTTTTTTTTTTTTCGATCATTGACTTTAGAACCTCTGCAGTTTCTTATCAGGAGTTATTCAATGTAATCGTCTAATTTCTATCATGCTATCCTGCAATTGTTGTTACTAGACTTGGTTTTTATTTACAACTATGATAAGTTAGATTAATATCGTTGATAATAATTTTGTTTACCAAAATACCTCACCTGATCTTTATAAAAAAAATGTGTTTATTGACTCCTGAAAGTAGGAGGCAAGTGCTAATTTTGGACGAGTTATTTTCGCTTATAACTTTTGACTTCGATACAAGTTTGGTTTGAACTTTCAACTGATTAATACATCCAAAAAGTCAATTTATTATGAAATATAAAAACATAGATAGTACTATCTCTTAAGCTTGTAGTCTTCACTATGGATTATTCCTATTTGCGACTCACAAATCATACTATATACGAACAAAATTCAAAATACGTTTTGCATCGTATATTTCATGACGTGGTTCTACAAATATTTCATTAACTAACATAAATATCTACCACAATATTTGTCATTGGTTTCGCAAAAGTAATCTTTGGTTTTAAAACCCACATTTGGAATAGGAAAATCGCCAAAAATCTATTTTAAATTCCACACCCAAATGTGTTAGTGATCATATTATCAATTTGGCATCCAGTGTCCCAAAAATAAACCGTAAAATCTTTGTTTGAACAAAACTGTAACTAGTGATTCATACTGTAATGAATTTCACGTGTGACGTCACTAACACAAATTTATTCCCGAAAGAATAGAAGTTAGTGTAACAAAATTTGCTGTTAACATGCATGTAGATGTAGATAATCACGGCATAAAGACATCAAATATCGATTTGACAAATCGTAGTTCATGGACCTCTCAAGGTTACCAAGTCATAATAATCAATTTTACGTACATTAAATATACACAATTCATTTACCACACCTGCAGGTAGGGTCGTTGCGCTAAAAAGGTGTAAAATTCATTGTAATGCATTAACCAATAATGATTTTTCATTGCACAATTTATGCACAATACGTCTAGTCATGTCCTTGACTCTATGTGTGCTAATGCATTTTAACAATAACATTTTTATATTATCTTCAATAACAGTGAACCATTTCGACATTCGACCAGCGTTCACCACCATTGTTTGTATTTTTACTTTATATAATTCGAATAACAATTATGATATTCATTTTTCCCGATGACTCACAGGGTGTTTTTCTCGTGCTGGTTCCCTGTCCTAATGTTTACTTCCCAAACTATTTTAAACTTATAGAAGTAGTGAATTTATATTTAGACTTAATGATGGTGGACTTATTCGGCTGTTGTGGTATGATAGGTTTGAGAAGCATTGGTTCCCCGAAGTTCCTGCGAAAGGCCAAGGCTACCGGTGCATCCGTGTGAACGGACTCAGCCCCGTAGACATGACCCTACAACAAGCTGCTGTGCAGTGTGGTCTCAGCTACAGAGACCTTCGGTTGCCCACAGAGCTCACCGTCTGGGTTGACCCCAGCGAAGTTTGTTACAGGTAACACTATTTTGTCCCTACAAAGTCCTATTCACAGCCCGAAATTTGCAGAAATCTGAAAAAATTGCAGAATTTCTCATATGACAGTTTGTTCGCTCAAATTTCTAGATAAGTTTCAGTCTTTCAATTATAAAATTATAACCAGTTTTGATTTGATGTCCTTTAAAATAATTCACACGAAAGTGTGACTGAATTTTGACTATATATAATAATACTGACGTTGAAAATGCAAGCCGAGAGAGACAACCAGTTGTTGGGACACCTGTCTTTATTGTACATTCAATTATTTTGAAATATGTTTAACAGAAAAAAAAACTAATACATTAATAAAAAAGAGTTCAATTAACTCTTATGTATGTGAATTTAAAGAAATTTTCAAATAACTGAACAATACACTGCTAATTTATTTATCACTTTTGGATAAAATTGTGCAACATGTTTTACATAGCAACCACTCAACAAAAGCATAGCAACCGATCTACAAACAAGTGTTAGATAAAGAGCGGTGGCCCTACTATATCTGTCTGTCTCATAAAAGCTTACAAGTTAGCGTTCCAGTATTGTTATATTTCAGTAGCATGACATCATAACCCAAATTTCTGTGTCACTAATAGTTATTTACATGACAATTGCGGAAAGACATTCTTCCCGCATTAGCGTGAGCTAGTTTGCGCGAGTGCGTGCATTATTTTTTACCTCACGAGTTTGCAAATTGAAAGTTTTTCGTTGTCATTAGCGTGTGTCAAATATTGTTTCCAAAAAATAATTGTCAATTTTCAGTGCTACAAATTTCGGGCTATGTATGTTTAAACTTCACACCTGAATGATTCTTTTAGATACATTTGAATTAGTATTGTTGGATTATTTGTACAATTTTTCATGATAAACTTTCATCCAACATTCAGAATCATACAGATGTGACGCTAGGTAATAATATCAAATATTATGTTCTTTAACACTAACCCGGATACTCAGTATAAATTTTAATCTAACATTTTATAAACCTTTACTGTAAAATACTTGAACATGAAATCGAAGGACAAACGATCGAATAAAATGCGGCGTATGTCTAGTTAAACTTTAAACGTAGCTTCAATAAATTAAAACAAATCAAGGTATTGTCATGTTTCATGTCGAGCAATATTTAATGCATATTATTGCCAGGAAATCGATGTAGCTAACGCATTATTTTATATTAAGTCTTGGCTAGTACACAAGTACAACATTGTAAAATAAAGTCAACATATTTCAAACACTGATTATGATTTTTTGAGTGTACTAAGAGAAGTGTTTTAGGGATGTTCTAAAATTATTTTTAAAAAAAGCTTCGAATTAGACTTACATAAAAATTTATTATCTATCACTTTTATGTTTAAAAAGAAAAATAATTGAAGAACATTTTACAGCGCTAAAATACTTCTTTTATACTACTCAAAAACGTAGCTCGTGATCTCCAACTTTTGTGTTTTATATTTCTACAAGTGAAGTGTGGTTTCTGGACATCAAATCATGCTCCAAAAGATGTTAGAACCACAGGGGTAATTTGTATATGAGCTACTTTCCTCTTGATAGAGTTTAAAATATAATGAAAACATGAAAAGAGATACAGACGAAATTAGTAATTTAAATCAAGTTTTCTGTTGCAATTTGTTATAAGAAATAAATGTGTTGAAATTATTTCTGTTTGAAAACCTTCAAATCCTAACAATTACGTAATAGATTGAAAAAAATCCTTTCGAAATATGGTTTGATATTAATAAATAAATTAAATTGAATTCAGTTGAACCAAATATCCAGTCAAAGATGAAGTTTGTGATTAAAACTGGGTGTTACTTAACTGCGTAGGTAACCAAGTTGCTGATTGTACTAAATTTACTGCTTCTTCTAGCTAGAATAATTCTAAAACGTGTGTAACTTTTGAATAAAATTTATCAGCAACTAACAATTTATTTGCAATTAGGAAAATTAACAACTGCAGCAAAATAGAATCAGTTTGATAACCTGTGACTTACTACTATTATTTATTGAAAATTGTTAAGTTTCTTGTGTCAGGATTAAAAATAAAAGATGATACGTGCAGTAAAAATGAAAGGCGAGTTTAAAGTTGTTATATTATCAATGTTTACGGTTCAAATTGCGTGCGTTATTCATGGCAACAGTTACGACAGTTAGTTACAGTGATAGCACTGACGTTTTTATATTTTTGCAAAATAAAAGAGATGTTAAATGATACATATTACTTACTTTGTTGTAGTTTTTGTGAATGTATTGTTCTATTATCTATTCAAATCTGAAATATCTAGTTGTTAAATTTCTAGCGAACTATTTCTTATAGGTAATTGCTTTTTTATTTAAATTTATTTTTGAAAAGAATTTGTGAAATTGAATTACACGAATTCACGGAAATATTAAAAATATATTAATATTAATTTTCTCTTTATTTAAATAAAATTAGATAAGAAGTTTAAGTTGGAGCACAGTGAAATCTTGAGAACTCATTTTTAACAAAACGAGCTTAAATTGAGCAAAACCTAGCGCAATTACAAAAAAAAACATTAGTATTTTTTATTTCAGACCTTAATATTCACTTATTAAGTGAAAGTTAATTGCATGAACTGTTTTAACGCACATTTTGAACATCAATCCATATTTTTAACGAAATGTTTCATCAATATTGACAAGTATTTAGTTATCTACCATAGTAAATATTTCTAAACATAATTGCTGTGATAACAGCTAAAAATATTTTGAAATTTTAGTTTTTTAAAACGATAAAGTAGGTACTTATTTATTTACAGAATAAATCCCCAAACATTTATGTTTTGTTTTAGAAGTTATTAACATTAGTGAGAGATGGTTTATTTATCATTTACACAATGATTAGCTTGTATTAATTTGTTGTTGAGCCTCGTTCGTTGAATATAAATTTCATTGGAGAAATTTTTTCATGGCTGGTGTCCCAGATAAGATGTCCAATGATAGCAAAGGTGTACGTTGCATCTAAATTAGCTCGTTTACCTAACATAGCGACCTCAATTTTTATACAAAACTTACCGCGAAAAATCACCAACTATGAGGAACTGTCAACCTTTGAGGTCGAATTTATTTGTTTTGAATTTCATTTTGACATTTGCGACCAGTCGATTTTCATGCGGTTTTGAGACAGCCAATTGGCATAGTGATAGCTGTGGTCTAAATCTAAAGGGTCAATAATAAAAATGGTTTAATAATAGTAATATAAATCAATAAAATGCGATAAACTCAATGCCGTTAATTTCATTATCTTGTTTAGATATATATGTGACCTTAAAATTGTTTTTAATTTTTATTCCTACTTCGAATTTTCCACTCGCAATTTTATTTCAAAAAGTAGACTACAAACACAGATATGTCACAAAAATATAATCACTATAATAGATGTACTAAGCGAATTGAACCCCTACTGATAAATGCACTAAATTTGACATTTCGTAATGACACGGCAAGTATTAAAAATTAACTAATTACAATTGAGTATCGTATGCGTCGTTGTCCACAGTCAAATGTAAACAGATTTTACTGTTCAAACGGTTTTTGAATTGTCAAAATTTGCTATTTATGATAAATAGTTATTAAGCACTCACTTAATTATATCTCGGATAATAAGTTCGAATCCTACAGTCTACAGTTGCCATTTTAACTTTACCCCTCCGGTTCATCCTCCTCTAATATATTTAGGGGTCGTGATTAGACGGCTGGTAACCGCACTTCTTGCATAAAAAATATATCATTTACCGAGATCTGTGAAAGCAGGGTGCCACACCCAATAAGAGTAAAAGACGTGATGATATTTTTATTTAGAAATGTTTATTATTTTTACTTTCTTATACGTAATATAAATAACCTCGATAAAACATGTTAAGCAGCACAGCCTGCGGTCAGTAGTTGGATGGGTGACCGCTTTGCGAAAACCCAAACCAGCGTATACTGCATGCCGTTGTCACACCACCAAAAACGAGGTACAGAGGCGGCATATAACCTCAGCAGTTGAGACCACTTATAAAAAAAGTATAAGAATCATATAAAGCTTGACGGCGACAATTTCGTAGAAATACATGTTTTGAGATTCCATGAAACCGTTTTGACCTTTTTCTCAGAGACGTCTGACTGGATGGATGGATGTGTGTCCATCCATATGTTCTATAACTCACGAACGAAAGTTAGAATAACTTCAAAATTGTCAGTATTCTAATAGATTTGATCAGATAGATGCCAAATTACTGAACATACTATATGATAATTCAATTTATTTCAAACATGGAATCAACTGCGGAATAAATTTCTATGTACAGTTTTCTAGTATCTGTTCTAATTTTTAGGAATACTAAATGTTTTAATATATATATATATATATATATATATATATATATATTTGAGTAATCAACAAGTAAGAACAAACAAATAAATGGAACATGTCGAACGTCAAATTTGAATATACAGTGTTTCACAAATTAAATATCTACCTAATTTACTTATATTATATGGAACTAGGACAACTAAGTAAACTATTAATCATTTGTTTATAAAATTTTGTTTGTTAATTTAAATGTATTTGGGCTTATTTCTGAAAAAAAAAACAATTCATAAACTCATTGTCAGGCGAAGAGAAATTTACATTTAATTATTTTCACCTAAAATATTATTAGATGATTGCAAAGTTATGTATAAGTAAAATTCAAAGTTTGTGTCTTATTTTACATATGAGCTCACAGGAAAAAATATTTTTCCACGCCACTAGTTAGACAGTAAAAATATGCATCTTTTTATTTGAACCATTTTTCTCAATTTTCGGAAATTTAAAAATTATTTACAATTGAGAAATATGTTGTTTGTCTATATTTAAGCAGTCTAGGGTTTTTTTTTTTTCGGAAAAATAAAAAGATTATTAAATTGGCCTTACTAGTGTGGCAACTTTTGTTTTATTTAACCACAGTCGTACCTCTTACAATTTTCGAGATCCCAATAATTAGCCTGTACATTGAAACACTCTGTAAGAAAATCATGTGGTGTTATTCAATTTTTTTTATTTTTTTCGAATAATCTTGTACACTGATATAGCAGCGAATGTATAAACATACGTGAACGATTTTCGATGACAGCTCACTTGGAGTAATTCCCTTGGTTCATCTCTATTTATAGATATTTATGTTTTGAAATTGTATTTTTAAAAGGAATCAAAATATTCAACCATCCTATTTTTGTCATATATTTGTTTCGTTCCAAATTGTGTAAATTTTGTAATTATAAAAATGTGTATTAAGATTTCTGTATACAAAAATTTAAGATTTGCTATTAATTAATATTTTTAAAAAGTCTAACAGCTTCAATTCTAAAATGATTTATTAGTAAATTCAAGCACCTTCACATTATATTGTGAAAATAACTATTAGTTCATTTGTTATTAATTTCAATTATAGTTCAAACCTGACCTTACTCACTGAATGAACACACAGAATTATAAATAGTGAGAGTTGCAGTGCCCAAGGTTTTTGTCTTTCTTTGAACTTAATTGCTTTTAAAGTTATTTATAATTATTCTTTTATCATTTTTGTTTTTGTTCGTAGCTACCGTGCAGTGACTAATCCTCTAGATTTAAGATTTAATTTTGGATGTTTGAGGCCTGAATTCGTACCAAACCTTCGCTCTGATGTTTATTCATTCGTTTTTTATGAAAGTTGTGTAGTGTTTTGTTTGCGTTGGAGATACGATTGTCTTTTTGTGACACGAATTTTATGCTTTTTTTACGGAGCAGAACTATATAAGTCAGGGCCTGTTTCAGTGGGAAGGACTTTTTATAGGTCAATTTTATGGTTGATTTGTTTTTCGCATAATAAGGCAGATTTTTTGTGCTAATTCTGCTGTTTGTTTTCTTGTATCCGATATACTTTACATAAGAAACATAAAAACAGGTTTCTTAACTTATACCGATGCGTCATTGACGATTATATTTTTTAGTTACTTTTGCAGAATTAATTGAATTTGGACCACACCATTTTTTGCCTCGATTTTGAGGATGGTAATAAAAATGTAAATTATTTATTAGTAATTATATATAAATATTTACCTCTCTCCATTGAGATCTTGGGAACTATAAGAGATACAACTTCGGTTAAATTAGACAAAAGTTGCCATACTAGTAGGCCAATTTAATGGTGTTTTAAAGCGTGCATTACAAGTTTTTCTTTTCAAGTGACTTTAAATTGTCTTTATAAAAAGAACAACCAAGTGTCAAAAGTTCAACTACACCAAAATAATTGAGGGACTTAGAGTATAAGGGGTATAAGTACAGGTTTTTTGGATTTGGGATAAGTGCGTATATGAAAATTCAATATTAATATTTGTTTGTAGCAAAATAGATACAAGTGAAATGTTGATCCTATTTATACTATTATAATGTTCAAATTCATAATTTATTAAGGAAATAATAGATTTTAAATAACTTTGAATACAAATCTCTCAGAATAGTTAAAAATGCACTTATAGCCCTTTTATTCTAAAGCCCTCAATTGTATTAATTGATTTTGGACTACAAGAAATTTGTAGAGGTATATCTACTAAGTTCTCAACTTTTTCCCTACTCTACTGTGCCATTGTAAGTTTATCATTAATTAAACCCTTGTAACATAAAAATCAAAAACACAAATGACATTTACAGGCACTTGTCCTTTCGCTTAAGTGGTAGTGCTGTGAAACCTGTTATCTTTTAGGAATTTTTACAGTTTTCGTTGTTAGTTTTACTTGACAAAGTCGACTCATCTACCTCTCTTGCACATAATGTAAAAGCGCGATATTTTTTCAATAATTTTAATTCTAAAATAGGACTAGAAAGGATCAAAAAATTTCAAATAGAACTTTGAGTTTGAATTCATAAATCCCACTTAACGCTGAGGTATAATTAAAAATTTTATGCTGCCTAATTGTTATGACGCAACTGAATATTTTTTAAATGGTTCGAATAATTGAAAATACTGTCACAAAATAATGATGTATTACTTTTTAATTTTTGTTTAAGTAATACGACATTTATTTAAATTATGTTTTATTTACTATTCATATAAATAATTATTCAAGATAGCTATGAAACAATTGGAAATACAGTCATATTAAATTATGATAATTTTTTTCGTCCAGAATAACTTAATATCTAATAAAGATGTATGTGAAATTTCGTATTTAGTATTTGTTACGAGCTGATTAGATTTTGGTAACAATCTATCAACCGGAAGTAGTAGTTTAAGTTTACTTGAGTTAAAATAAGTTTTATCATACTCAAAAAATATTTAAAATAGTAAAGTAAATTTCATTGGAATCAAATAGATGTAGAATAATATTACCTACAATCTTTATTTGAAACATTTTTCTATATTTTGTTGTTATCAGATGGTACCAGCCAACAACCTTTGGGCGAAATGAAATCTTTATGTAGTAATTTTTGTTAATTTATTATTATTCCAGTTGTTTTTCCTTAAAATATTTTAAAAAATAACAGGATTTAAGATACAAATAAATTAAGTACAACTATTTTTCCTTTGACATCATGATAATGCATTTGCATTTGATAATCAGAACATTTTTTTTAAGTTATTCTAAAATTCTTAATTGGGCCAAATGATATGACTTGTTTTATGGCGGTGAAAGAGCAGATACGTATTAAATATTTTCTTATTTTATTCTATAATAAAACAAAATTTAAAAAAATACTATTACCAACTCGTAACCTCAGTCTAAAATTACTCTACATCTTTTTTAATGTAACAAAATTTACTTCAACTCCATTTATTTAATGAGATATGCCCAAAAAATCTATAGATCTTCAAGTACTCTCCCACTTCTAATTGATGACGTAAATCCAAAGTCATTCATTGAAAAAAAGAAATTTAAAAATGACAGTGTCCTGAGAATTGTGGACAGCGACACACGCACACATACGTCATCAAAGAAATTTATAATATTAATATTGTAATACCTATTTTTTGCAAATTTAAATTATTTTCAAGCTTACCATACTCGTAGTCAAAGCCATAACAATAGAATTCCGAACACACTATAATACGAAATAATTAAATAATTTGAAGATTATGTTACTTGCTGAGTATTTGAAGTAATTTGTTTATTTAGAGGCACTGCCCAACAAACAGACAAAATAACGAAAGTAATTAAAGAGAATGAATTACAAGATCAACAGTTGAATGTGTTGTTGGATGAATTGACAACTCTAATAGATATAGAGCCAGCTAAAGTAATAAAGTTGCATATCCACATACATAGATAGTCTGAATTGTAGGGTTAGTAGGCATACAGAATGTGTTTAGCATTGTGTGTGTTTATTGTGTAGATTGGGTGAATCAGAAGGTTCATACTGCACGTTAGCAACATTCCCATGCGAGTCATCATCGCCATCCCCAAGCAGTATCAGTCCAACGCCGAGTGAGAAGAAGAAGGCCGTGCGTTCGCCCCGGAACAACCCCTACATTCAGACGCAGCAGCCGCACTTGCGCAGCCCCCCATTCGCGCTCCCACCCGCGGCGCTGCGCATGCGCCAAGTTGGCTTCAACATGGCGCCCAACCGGCCGCATCCCGGCTGGCGTTGCGACCGCCAGTATCCGCTCCCGCCCGCGCCCTACCACCATCACCATCCGTACGGAGCGCAGAGGTACATCCAGCGGAATTACAAGAACATACTCACCGTCTAGTACCCCGCCACCGCCATTACAATACGATACGTTCACGAATGATGATTGGTTGATTGATTGGTTTGTGAGTCTCTCCTCTACCCCTGTTCACTGAAACTGAAACTGATGCAAGCCTAGGTAAGGATTAACGGTAGATGTTTTCTATATTTACGTACCGAAGCTCGACTTAACGGATTCTGTTAAAACTGTGTGTCATATGCAAGTGTTATTATTATTATTGTTGTTTTATCATTAAATGCTCTTTGTTATCTCTTCTACTTTCTCACAAATTAATGTATATTTATCGATGTTACGTACGTTGTGAAAAGTAGAAACATTACACTCACTGCAGTCAATTAAAAATCGAAAAAAAAAATATTTAAATAGTATTTATATTTACACTAAATTGATACCATGAATTTTGGGTTTACCATAATCCGTACTGTGATAAATAAGTTACAAAGATGAATTGACTAATATTGTAATGGTTCTATTTTTTTCTGTGTTCAAATGTTCCATGTTTCCCACCTGTTGCTGGTCCGAGCGCCGTGTAGCGTTCCGAAACATAAAACGGTTTTGCATTGTTTTATCGTGACTACTAGCATCCATTTATCGATATCGTGATGTCGTTATACATAATATTTCTCTTTCCTTTTGGATTGCGTATATTTGATCACACTAAATTTTATTCATGAATGGAGATTACCACTTTTTCATTTCATAAACACTAGAAAATAATCGTAAAAATATCACAAATCTGTCGTCGGAAAATATTTTCACTTGTAGCAATTTTATAATCAAAATTAAAAGACTTATTGACTTTTTTATAGATTCAAACATCGAAAAATTAGGATTAGATATAAAAATTGTTAAAAGTCAAAATACGATGACATAAACCGAAAGGTTGAATAAAAGACTGGAAATTGGCGCTAATTATTTCATATATTAATGATCTTAATTCTTTTCTATTATTAATACTGTGATGTGAAAGACGCCGTGGTTAAATCAAAATATTTTGTGTAAAGAAATCGTGCGCTTTTGTTAATGAAAGTAATAAATTTTATGTTTGTTTTAAGTTCGTGAATAAAATTGACCGTGCAAATTTAGTGAGTGAGCGTGTATACCTACGTACAAACGCAGTCTCAGACTGCATTCGTTGTGATGTTTGTGACGTTTCGCCAGTATTTCGTTAGTTTTTCATTCACTTTACAAAACAAGCAGATTTTTATGTACTTTATAAGCGCTTGTTTTAAATCTGGTCCAAGAAAAGTTGGGTTTAAAATATATTATTTAGCTGTGATTTAGGCTGGACTTTACTTGAAATAGACTTGAAACATTGTGCGTATTAATAATAAATAATAGCCAGATATTTTTTAGAACGTTCTATTAATTTTACAATTTCGATTTTTTTTATTTGTTTTAGTTTTAAATTAAAAATAACAGCTCAACATCTGTATGTATTGTTTAAAATACCTGGTTTACTACAGTACCTAAACTGTGCATGCCGATGTTTTCTAGGTGTTTTTAAATCTCGCATTTGCGTGAGTTTCTGTAAAAACACCTATGTAAAGTAATCTCAGTCTTCAAATAATTTAAACTAACTCCTATTCAGCTGTTTCAAATTGGCCAAACAGCATTTAAAAATTGCAATAATTTGAACTACAAAGAAAAAGATACATTTCATTTTACTATTAATTTTAATCGAATACTTTCTTATTTCATTAGAAATTAACATTGCTGTCAAAATGAAAAGCGTAGATTCTGAAAATATACCGGCTGTAATGTCACCGTTTTGTTGTCCAGTTAAAATGTGTTTGTTTTGTAATAGTGATCTTGTTATATTCCTGTCCTGTCCTTACAACTGTAGTTATGGTACCTAACATGTTATAATTGAATCATGAGAATCCAGTATAACTAGTTTACTTATGTAAACACGCGCCAATCTGGTGCAATACAAATTTCAAATGTGATCTACGAATTATATAGGTATACATAAATTATCGACTGAATTTTTATACTGAATAGAGTTATACCAAAAGAGAAAATATTTATATTACCTAATGATAATAATGATGATACATATATAGATCTTTATTTTTTAAAATGAAAAGTACAGTACTATTTCTCTGCTTATTTATTTTGTAAATAATTGTTCTTGTTCTGCAAACATGTCGCAAAATCACATTGAATCATCTAAATTAATTCCTAGTCCCTACTGAATGTTACATGTTCCCGAACTTAGAAAAATGTTGTGAGATTCGTGTGATTCTGCTGGAAAGATTGCAGAGCAAGGTTGAAAAGAATGTGTCAAATGTTTGCTAGTAGCTGTAATGTGTACATATTTTTATATTTCCGATTGTGTAGATTTAAGATTGATTTTCAGCATGCGATATAAATTCTCTTGATCTTGGGAACAAGCAGTATTCTGTACATTTTGAATTTTTTATTATTATATTGATAATAAGACTGTCATATCCCTAAACATGCAAAGGAAAAAACAGAATGATACTTGCCTCATTGTTTATTGAATATTGGTGCGAAATTGACCTTTTGGCTGTGATCGGTTTACACGAAATTAGTTACACTTCAAATGAGTTTTGCAAGAAGAAGTCTCGTGTCATTTATTTCATATTTGTAGGAATAGTTGCTTGTATATATGGTACTTAATGATAACAAATGATGCAGGTGTCATTTTACTGATAACAGATTTTCTTCGTTACTTTCAAGTGGATTTAATAACAAGCTTTCTGAATTTTCTTTCAAGTGATCTCATAGAATAATAATATACTCTATCAATTCATCAATCATCTATCATCATTTTAATTTTCAGTAAACTATTCATTCGTTAGCGAATAGAAAATTTAGAAGGCTTCAATTAATAATTGTGTTTTGATTAATCTAGTCCATTTAAATTTTGCAATTCTGTACATATTTTTTAATAATTTTAAATTAAAGCACAATTGTTTTTTAATCTGTACAAAAATATTTATTATCTGTGATCATGTTTTGAGAGTTTTATAAATTAAATGTGAAGAAAAAGTCAATGCGCGCTCAGGGAAAAATCAAATTTTTCTGCTTGAAGATGATTATTTTGGAAATCCACCGAGAAAGTAAATAAATAAATCTGTTTTGGTTGTGTGTACGTGTAATATGAATTTGTATCTGAGCTGCTCGCGACGCGCGGCGACCAATCTTAGCAAAAGTGAACTGTTCTGTAAGATAAACACAACTGCCAATATGTGCACGACACAAACTAGGGCCATATAATGATATATATTATTCATCTATCGTTAATCTTGACGTAACTCACACATACAGAAGAATATGACAGACATGAACAAAATCGCATTCAAATTACTACAATTTTTGTCACTATTTATACATATTATAATTAAGATTGTGTAGATAATTTTAGTGTTAGTTTTTAGTTCAAGTGATAAAAATGAAGATGAAATTAATTTAGTCATGATTTTGTTCATGCCTTATTTTAAGATTTATATCCAGCCTTATTATGTTAGATCGGGAATTATGTGGTGTATAAACAAAATTGGTTAAATATAAAATATCTTATATGTAAATGTGTTAAATTAAATAGTTAACATATGCATTCGTTCAATTAGACTAGGTTCATAACCAGTGATAAAATTATTTTAAATATCAAGTCATAATTTCTTTAAATAAGGCTGTATAAATTTTTCTTATTAAAGCACGTAATTTTTTACAAGAGTTCAAAGAAAATTAGTTCGTAGTTGAATCAGTGATCATATTTTTTTTTTACATAATATATAATCTATATATTGTATGTATATTATTTTTTTTTTTACTTGTAAAATGCATTGTAACGAGTGTCTGTCTACAAATTACTATTATTTATTACATATTGTAATAATTTTTGTAGCAGACGAAAACTGTGGTCCAAAACATATGACGAAATTTGCGATTCAGATGTTCTTTCGTACTCTATTTTAAGATGATCCTTTTTTACTTTGTTTAAGGTTATGGTAATTTAAACAGTTTTATGTACAGTAGTGCAGAATTGTATCCATTGCAAAAATTAAAATTAATTCATATCCAAAGTACAAAAATATTCAATATAGAAATTGCTCGAAACAAGAAATGTGATCTATTTATATAAAAATTTAGAAATAGTGTTAATAATTTGAACATAACTAAATTACTTCAGTTATACAATTCTGTACGCTTTATTTTTATAATTTTAATTATTTGGTATTGCAATTAGTCGATTAACGTAATATTTTCTTTGCGTGATTACAAAATAAAAAAATAACTAACAGGGTTTAATTACTATACTGGTTCAAATGCATTTTGATTAAAATTGATTCATACGATATCGTTTGTCTGTCTACTGCTACAAAATTTTTGGAAATTATAGAATTCAAAATATTTTAATATAAATTTTAACGTGAACATACAATGTTGTATGAATCAAATTTAAAATACTTGTAGAAAATGTATGTAGTTTGTTTTTCAGTGTAATATAATGAATATAAGAATATAATCTAATGTTATATGAAGTGCAATATCATGTTTTATTTCAAGAAACCAGAATTTTTAATTTAGAAAATTCTACTCGTATAAAACCACAAAGTAATAACAGAAACGAATTTGTGTTCAATATTTGAAATACGCGCGGTTAAATATTCTAGATGTACCACATAATCGAAGTTTTATCAAAGTCTCATACTATGATTGGCCAGACATTGCAGGCTACTCAACCAATAACAACTCATATTACAGTAGGCGGAGCTAAGATTGCCTCACTTGTAATATAATCCCGGCAAAAACAAAATTTGTTTCATTGTAAGTAATTATTTTGTTGTGTAAAGTCGTAAAATAGTTGTGTAAAATTATCAATCAATATGGCTCCATCGACAAAATCCATGGGGAAGGCTGTTTCCAAGATAGGAAAAGCACAGAAAAATATAACTAAAGCTGACGGAGGCAAGAGAAAGAAGCGCCGTCGTGAAAGCTACGCAATGTACATCTTTAAAGTCCTAAAACAAGTTCATCCGGACACGGGAATCTCTGCTAAAGCCATGAATATAATGAACAGTTTTGTGAATGATATTTTCGAACGGATCGCTACTGAAGCTTCTCGCTTAGCAAGTTATAACAAGAAATCGACCATCAGCAGCCGAGAAATTCAAACTGCCGTAAGATTACTACTTCCTGGGGAATTGGCAAAACATGCAGTCAGCGAAGGCACAAAAGCGGTGACGAAATATACGAGTTCTAAATAATTATGTTCAAACTTGTATGATCTGTACTAATTATGTTTTATTGATGTTACATTGTGTTTTTATATTTTAATTTGTAAACTCTGGAGTAGAATTTAATTATTAATTCCAATAAAGTGTGATTAATGAAGTATTTTTTGATATGTTTCTTTTGAAACGAATATTTGAAAATGTTGTGCAAGATTTTATTGAAGTAGAACATCCAAGTATCGATAGTAGTGTTGTATATACTTTTATGTTGGCATTATGATTAAAAATTTATTGATAATAAAAATCCCCAACACATACATTGTCAAAAAATGACAGATATGCTTAACCTTTCAATTAGTACATACATTAGTGAAAATGTTTAACATAAAAAGAATTTTTATCATATATTTATTAATTATAGTTTCTTTTCATTTCATAAGTGGCACTCATATATCAGGAACATTTAAAAGCAACGAATTTTTCAAATTTTTAGTCAAATTTGGTTTTCAAAAAACAGATAGGCATCAAAAAGATACACACGGATATATATTCGGCAACATAACATCTAGATCCTCATTAGCCGTAAACATAACATTCGCCGTATTAGATAGAGTACATTTCCTAGAATATTATGAAAACAGATCGAAATTTAATAAAGAGCTGGCTTGTAAAGCCATGTTCAACAGGCTGAATGGTACGTCGTACGACCGAAAATGTAATCCTCGTGGGAAGCATGACTTCCTTCGCCGAATTCCTTGCCCTAAAAACCAACTCTGTGTCGATGAGGATTCAAAATGGAACGTTGTTCAGGGAAATCAGTTAACATATGTTATAGAAGACTTTCACCGTCCCAAGTAAGCCTTAAATAAAACAACATTCTTTCGTGTACTGAGTTATTTTTTTCAGATTCTGGTATATATCAATGGTAGCTTGCTACCACAACGCAACAACTTGTGATTGGCATTACTACGATACTAAACAACCTTATGAAATAGACTACGACTTATGGATAGTTAATGGAAATCCAAACCAATCTACTTTTAACACTTTAACGTATCAGTTCTCCTTCGACCAACAAAACACTCTGGAACTTTATTTAGTGTTCTGGTTGTGTTACATGGTGTTAGTTCCTTTACAGTGCTATGCATCCAGGATACAGAAACACCCAGTAACAAAACTATTTACTGCGAGTTTGTTACTGGATTTCATTGCACTAAGTTTGATATTACTACATACTTTAAAGTTCGCTTTGGATGGCGTTGGGTACCCGAAGCTATCAATGGCAGGGGATATTTTTGATATACTTTCACGGGTATGCTTTTTTTTTGCAGATAATTAAGAATTTGAGGTTATTAAATTCATTTGTTTTTCAGACGTCATTTATGTTACTGTTACTACTATTAGCCAAAGGCTGGGCTGTAACAAGAATAGAATTAACTTGGAAACCTTTAGTATTTTCTATATGGCTGTGTTATGGAGTTGTTCATATTCTACTTTATGTTTGGAACCTCGTAAGTAAATTATTGTTAATTCGCTAAAACTTGTTTCTATGGCTGTTATTGTTGCTTAATCGTTGACTCCTTTTATCATTAATTGTGCGTTTTGTGAGTGAGTTCATTTATTTCTTTTCTTCTGCCACTGGAGGTCTTAATTACAATGAATCTCCCATCTCTGTACCGCTTTCTTGGCTTCTTCAATTCTCTCTTTTCTGGATCGTCTTCTTCGTCTTTTTTATTTGCTTTGGTTTCAAATACTTAGTTTCTCTTGTACCATATAAACCAAGCGTCAGCAACATATCAATCGCGAGTCACTAAGAGCTAGTTGCACCAATAAAACTTAAATTTTAAGCTTGGATTAATTGGGACAAAAGCAAATCGAATGTTTCACAATAATGTGAATTTTTTCATATGACATGTATCTTTATTTATTTAAAAACCAAATTTAAAGAGTAAGTTTTCTTGGTGCACCCATTTTATAATTTCGAATGTCCCATTTTGGTTCCGCAAATAAAAATAAAATCACGTAACCTACAACATTTAGTAATAATTGTTTTAGCATTTGTATATATTTTGATTTACAAAAAAGTATAATATATAAAATTAAACTAACTAAAACATAGATTTCATAATATTAGAATTTCAATTTTGTTTTTTTTTTTATCTCACAGACCCGAAAACTCTCCTTAATAGTCACATTTTGATTGTTTTTGATCCCAAAAAAGGGTTGCCGACGCCTCATCTAAACTGACCTTTTATCACTTATTCTCCAAATTTCGTTCCTAATTCATTCTTTACTTAACATTTTCTATTCATTCAAATATGCATTACTGTTTTTCATATTCTGCTTCGCATACTGTCCAGAGTGATTCAAGTTTCTGATAATACTGGTATTCCGTTAATACTGATATATCTACTTTTTTAAATCCTGTACTATTGCTTCAATCGAAATTTTTCGATTTGTTAGAAAGTTTGAATTTATACTATTAAATAACTTTCCAGCTGCTCTTACTCTGTGACTTCTGCTGTTTACATGTATTATAATTATTTCAGACTGAAGTGGATATAATCGAAGAGATAGATGAATATCAGACGTGGCCTGGTTGGTTGATTATAATATTCCGGTCTCTGATTATGGTGTGGTTTGTTTTTGAGTTGCGGAACACTATGTTGTATGAACACAACACGCAAAAGTTGCACTTTTTCTTACACTTCGGTGCCAGTAGCCTTGTGTGGTTCATCTACTTGCCAATCATAGCTTTAATAGCGCTACATGTTTCACCTTTATGGAGGTACAAATTACTTGTAGGTAAGTTCATCATCAATCTTTATTATAAAATAATTTTAAAAACTAAGGCTGCAACTATTTAAATCATATCAATAAATTGTTAAGTGCTTAAACCAGACTGTTTATCTTCAGAATCATAGCAACACATATTTATTTTTTTCGCATAAGAATTTTATTTTAACGTTAATCATATAAAGATGGAGAAAAATATTGATCGCTAGTAAGAACGCTGATTAAGGGCGACTAACTAGCAGTTGATTATCTGTGTTTTTCAGCTGTCAAACCTTCTTACATGATTATTGAGAAAAATATTTGCAATAGAAGTGGTAGAATATTTAATTCTGTATGTCTTTTATTTGAAGCTTATATCTCTAAAATAATTTAGGAACGCTTACCAGCGTAAAATAAAGTTAGTCAACTGCTTGTTAATCACTCTTAATCGGTTGTTCTTACTAGCAGTCATTGTTTATAATTCGTGCGCTATGTGCGTGTAGCACTCTCGAGCTATTGTTTCATACTCATTGCGCTTAAATATTAGTATACTTCAACTAAAGTATGGAAGTTGATGTTAAAATTACTTTATGGTTGTGGTTTCTTTTCCAAATATCCAATCAGTAACTTGCTAATGGTAACAAAATCGCATCGAAACTTTATTTAATAGAGAATATTTCATTAGCTGTCAAGAAACGTTTCATTTTTGTTACAATTAGCAAGTTGTTACGCAGCAACTTTTTTAGAGAATGGGCCCAGTTAGTGACATAAAATAGATTGATAAACTGCAGTCAAGTTATCTCCGAATAACAACACAGGGATGTATAGATTTGTTACAATAACCCATCTATTTTGAGAGAAACATGCTAATGTATTTGTGAAATTTTCAAATCCAGTACTTGACATGTTATGTATATACCTAGGAAAGTACAGATATTAATTACGCACTTTTAGGTTTTCTCACAATTCTATTTCGTCGTAGCAATATGCATAGAGGTCATATTAACACAGTTTGCTATTAACAGTAGTCGCACTCCCTATCGGCACTTTTGATGCCCAATAACGAATCAGATTTTCTTGAGCATTTATGCTCCGCCTCCTGGTAGGCGAAGCGGTGGAATTTAAATAACCTGGTAAAAAATTAAAGCATAACTGTTCATACAAGTTACGTGTGTTTAACAATTAAATATGCAAATTATAATTAGAATAAAAATTTATTGGCGGTAGCAGTGTCATCAAGTAACCGATATTGGAACTAACCGGCCTGGAGGCGAAGTTTACCGTTATACGGTCAATATTTCACGTTTTAAAAACACCGGAGAGTGCGACTACTGCTAATAGCATTTATACTGTGCTATTACTTTCAGAGCATATAATAATTTAAACGTCAACTTTCATTCTCTGGGTGTAGGGAAACTATACTTACTTTTCTTAATAATGATCTACATATCTTGGCAATTCAAAAGTCAGTTTATAAAAATAAATTTTGTACACATTTTATTGTTATAACAGGATTCTCAATTGTAATTGGAAATATAAAATTTAGATCACATTAATCTTCTTGGCTTATCTGTGTAAATTGAATTGTTGCCCGCACAATTCATAATTTCATTGGGTGATTGATATGACGTCACGAACGGAATATTATGTTATAAATTCTGTCTAGGTATAACGTACAGTGCGGACTGTTTCGCGTACTGCATAATGGCGCATCTTCTGTGGCCAACGCGTTCAGAGCAATACTTCCTGCTCGCGAGTAACTCCAGCGCAGAGATGGAGGAACTAGACGAGTTCAACGAAGCACCGCATGTCATCAACCATTCCTACGCTTCGTTGTCTTCGGCCAGCCTCAGCTCGCTCGAGATCAACCACTTTGACCACGATTTCGCCAAGTCTAACAAAGTCACCGCATAGTTGTTGATGTGTTCGGTAAGTTTATGTCTAAATGCACCAATGGTTGATTCTTTCTAGGTGTGATTTTGCTCAAAGTAGCACCAGTTATTCATATGTGATTTTGATATTTTGTTACGTAATTCCTTGGAAATATTTTTACGTATTTAGTTAGTTATATTGTAATATACTTTACCCAGTGTTATTAATCTAAAAATTGCAGCTATTTTGATATAACTTCAGCACCTGTTTGCTTGACACCACCGAATTTCGAACTAGAATTCATTTACATTCATGTTTTGCAACAATGAAAAGTAACAATAGACTTAATTCTTGTAGCTGGTGCCAAATGTAAAAATGTATTTATGTTTGCTTTCTTTAGGGAAACTATTTTTATTATGTGATTATATATTTTCATTATTGGATATGAATGTTGATAAAAGTTTTTAAAGACTATTAAATTTTTTAAGAGTGAACTATACGATAAATGTGTCAATTTTTCTTCGCAAACGTTTGTGAAGATTGTAAATGTAAATAATTATATTTAGGTTTAGATTATTAAGTATAGTATTTTATATAAATACAGGATTATTATGCAAGAGAAACTTTATAAAAACAGTGCACAAGGATGTACTTACACAAAGCAAACTCACAACCAGTACGTATTGTAACATTTCTTTAATTTTCATTTATATTTCTAAGTATTCTGTTAGAAATACTCATTTATTTTATTATTTATTTGTAACAGAATTAATTATACATTTCTTTTGGAAGTACCAGAATTGTTTTCTTTGTCACATTGATAAAATGATGTCCAGAAGTTATTTAAATAACCAATAAAATGCAGGTAATAAAATGAGACAAACAAAGAGGGAGAGACTATGTTTTGTATAAACACGAAAAATATTATTTAATTCATTCATAATTCGTTGATTCAACATGTCACCTAAACCAAGAAATACCGTAAAAAATTACCCAGAATCGCAATTAAAAAGTGTTTCTCCTATCAAAAAGAAAAAGAAAATTATAAATATGCGAACCAACTATTCGAGATTCATTTACAAAGTCATGAAAGACGTGCATCCGGACTTAACAATATCAACAAAGGCCATGAACATAATGAACTGTTTTATGATCGACATATTTGAACGACTTGCTTCCGAAGCTTCTCGTCTAGTGCAACACAGTGGTAAAGTTACCCTCGGCAAGAGAGAAATCGAATCTGCGGCGAAACTAGAACTTCCTGGCGCACTAGCAACTACTGCGGTCAATGAGGGTAAAATGGCAATTGCGAAATATGAATTATCTAATAACTGATTTAATTATTTATTTTATAGTATTTATTTGTTTAACTTTTACGAGGTAAAGGTATTTATTAATGTTATGTTGAAGCTTAATCCAACCGCACTAATTATGTATATAAAAAAACTTATTTATTTCCTATTATTTATTTGTAACAGAAATATACATAAAGAAGAATAATATATTATAATAATTTTAAATTACATGTAATTTTATCAATTTCTTCTACTAAATTAGGACCAATTCCCAAAACAGTAAGAGTTCCTCTCTGTATTTGTGTTTTACCAGCATCATGAATCAAACATGCATTCAATCCATTATTTTTTGCATCATTATACATTTCTTGAAGTTTATTCTCACAATCTGTACTCACTTTAAGAACAACTTTTGGTTGTCCCCATTTAAGCCATTGTTTTAAAACAGCGTCATCTTTATTAGATTTTACTGCAGTATCATATAAAGATACTGCAGCATGAGAACATTGTGAAGCAATTTTTCCCTGACTCATTTTTAAATCAGTTCTTACTATTAATACCATTTTTGTTGTACCTATTCCTGTTACAGTTTTCAATAATCTAGTAAACATTTTTACAATGAAAGTAAGTATTATTTTTATCAACATTAATTTATTTGATTTCTCTTTTTGGTATATTTATCCATACAAACACGAAATTCATTTACTTCGTTTTGACATTGCCTCCAGTCTTGTTTTGAAGCTATGCACTCCTAGAAAACATGAAAAAGTTTTATCAAAATGTGGTATATGTTTGCAGAAACTTTTGGAGTCCACTGATTTAATTGAACCAAGCAAGCGGTCAATGGTGGCAGTGGCAGTAAATGTCGTGGTACAAGTGTTGTTTAATTTTGTGTAACTGAGAATTGTTCTAATTTGTACTGAGTACTAGCATTAGAAAAATGTTACGTTTAAAATCAGTAATTAAGTGAAAATGAAATGTCTCCCGGACACGGTAAGGTTATGTTCTAAAATTTCTTGCCTGTACTTTGTAATGTAATTCAATGCATCCTGTCTTTTTGAGCATATTTTCAACAGGATCAATTTCAGAGTCTTCTATTTTTTTAATTGTCATTGTATTATTTTAATTTCTATTGATATACTTGCCGAATTATTGATTTTTGACACCCGATAATATTTGACAGATGTATAATATAAGTAAGGTTATGTGATAATTATTTCATTCGAAATATCTTTATTCCTTATCAATTCATTTAAATACCGCATAAAACAATGTATTTTGGCAGATATTAGTGCATGGGACATCAAATATGACCTAAATGAAAAGAACTATACTGATATTTTAAATTATTGTTAAATCTTATTTAAAAGTCATAAACGTGTTTTGAAAATTTATATATTTATCATTTATCAAAGTACATATTTGGTCTAAGGTCTCATCTCAAAAGTTCATTGGCATGTTTAGACGTAATTTACATCTTTATCAGTATAATTCAATAGTCAAAGTTCAAAGTATGATAATAAAAACCAAATTTAATTCATCCATATCCAAAAAAAACGAACATGAACGTCAATCATCAAACAATACAAATTTGCATACTATTGTTTTAACATTACTTTGTGGAAGGCAAATGACATTGTGAATAAATATTCTGACATGATCATCAAAAGTCACGTTGTCATTTTGCCAGATACACATTTTTCTCTAATTATAAACTGTCGAATATAGGTTTACGTTGAAATGTCGCAAAGTTGTAGATAATGTAATCAGTTCATTCATTATCCACCTTATCAGCACATTGCGAAATCAGTGGGTGTGTTAAGAGTGGGGTGTAGAGGTTATATCACAAGGTGAACTAGAAATTCATATTTTTTTTTTGTAAAGTTTATTTTGCATTGTACATGCACTGCTTGTTCCGGAAAGCTAAGTAAATATTTTGAATTATAGTTACATAAAATATAGGAATATTATTTTATTAATTGTATAAATTAAAGGTAAGGGATGTTGAAAATAATGTAGATTATAAAATTCATTTTCCACTAGTAATGCTATATTTGATTAATTTGCCTATTTAAAAATTGATTGTAAAATAATATGCAGTTTCAATTTTTAAAAGTTCTTACATAAATTCTATTAAAATTAAATCTTAAAGGGTACAAGGTATATTTAGAAATGAATTTTGCCGCCAAATTTATTTTTAATTCGGCGTCGTTTCGTATTAATGACTATATTTGTTTGTTTGAATAATTAATATTTAATGAATAGTGGTGATTAAATATTTCTATTCATAATTTATCATAATGCCGTAGTCATTGTTACACGCATTTTATCCATCGGCGTTACAGTTTATTTTATTTGGGGTCAACAATGAAAGTATTTTTTTTTATCATTTGTAAATAAACAGTGGAAAATTTACTTAAATAAAGAACTTCATATTTTTATTACTTTGTAAAGCAAAATTTCATTATGTGAAATATCTTATTGTCAATAATTAAATGTTATCACAGTATTGATTACATGATATACCTATTTATTGTTGTACCGTTGTACAAAGTTTGTCATTGATAAGATTCTATAATTACAAATTAATTTGGACCTCGACCCTTCTACCTTTAGTAGATAAAGTTTTTTAGTAATATATAAACAGTTGTCATATTGAAATTGCCTGGTAAAGTTCCGTAAAATTTAGGTAAGTTTTAATATTGTTTTCTGCAAAAACTGGAAATTTTATATTTCAAAGAAAAATACGTAAAGTGATAAAAATATATATATGAACTGACTGCGATCATTTCATAAGTCAACTATTTTTTGAGAAACTGATAATTCAAGACCGAATACTCGTGAGTCCACAGTTCTTGCATACGGCCAAGTTAATAAGACTTGATGATAGTAATTTAGTAATGACACTGAATAATTTGTGCAACTGTAGTTTAAAGTACTCGCCAATTTCAATTTCAGTCACACTTGCATATATAATTGTGTGTTGTGGATACTTTTTGAGGAAGTATATGCCAAATCTTGGTTTAGTGATATTTTTGCAACAATCTTTTTCAACATGTTTGCGTGGGACAATGGTAACTATTAACAGTTTATTTTGCGCGTCCACCAACAAGGAAAATTGTTATTTAATATTTTTTTTACGATTCATTGTAAAATACTTGACGTAATAACTGGATTTTTGTTGCGGTAATTTGTAGGTTTTCCAAGGTTTTCATAATTCTATTCTCGTGTCTTTATTGCATATTATTATTCAGTTTGTCAGTGAAGCACCATAAAACAATCAAAGTCTTTGCAGTGAAATAAAACGAAATATTAAAAGATTAAGCTATCACGGTTATAACAAACAACACTGTAATTTATGCTAAAATATTCAAAACCGGACCACGTTATATTTATATCAAAAATTTACTTTTACTTTTACTTTCTTGTTAGTTGTTTGTTGACGCGGCTGCAATGGTGTTCTGTCGGTGCACATTCTGTAAGAATACGAATAGAATAATAATATAATGAAGCTTATTTGGTGACTCATAACTTGAAAAAAGCGCTCTGTTTTGTATACATGATATTAGAAGTCAGATAAGTTTGTTATATTGGAATATAAATACTATTGCTTTCTCGATTCCTTCAAAGTATAATTTAGGCCAGACCATGATGCTTTTAAAAACTAAATCTGTAACAGTTAATGCTCGCAAACCTGTTTTTAAATTAAATAAAACCTGCCCTAAATTAGAATCTGATTTAGCGTTAACCCAGACTTATAATCTAGTGCCAGAGTGTTTAGAAATCTTCGGATAATATTTATCAGAGAAAATGTGCCCCAGGTGAAGGCGACAGCATGCCATCGGCAACAGAGAAGATCCCATTGATCGGTGTGATCGATGCTGGATCAAGAACGGTCGAGTTTGTGGTATTTCGGAGTCAGCACACTGATGAGCTAGTGGCACATGAAGTTGATGTTACTCAGCACACCCCGCAGGAAGGATGGCTGGAGCAGGACCCCAAAGAAATTCTTCGTGCTGTTCATGATTGTGTTAAAGCGGTCGCTCAGCAGTTGCCGGCTAAAGGTAAGCAGGTTTTTTTTTTAGAAGAAATTGTTTTAAAGCGATTTTATACCTACTCTATAAATATTAACAGCCCTTGGTTAAGAAATATTTGACATTATTGCTTTGTTGATCTTCAGCGTAATCGAGAATTAGATTTACAGTTCGGTTTAAATTTAAATCATTTATAGAATTTTTTTTTAATTGACTGAAAATTTGTTCGTTTAATTAAACTTCAATGATTAAAATATTAAGGATGATATTGATTTTTTTAATTAAATGGGATAATGGGATATACGTATTAGCAGAGACCTAACTCATTATAGTAAAATAGGTCTGTGGTATTAGATAATACGTACATATTGATATTTTTGTTTTCCCCAAAAAAAAGTATATTTAACTAGATATGGACAAAAAAACAATTTATGTTGATTTTTCTTTTTTAAACAATTTCTAAACTATGACATAATTAGAAAAATGTTTCAAATAAAAAAGGTACCTATTTTTACTGTCTAACCAGTGGCGTAGAAAAATATATTTTTTTGAAGCTCATATTCCAGATGTGACAAAACTTTCATTTGAAACTTTTTTCACAGTTAAATCTGTTTTCGAAAAAATGGAATTTATTGTTTTGCGTGTCCAGTAAACTTCCTCTTTCGGTTTTTCAATTTCATTCAAAATTGCGTTTCCATATCTTGCGCACACGGTTATCCCCCCATCCTCGTACACAGACATCATTGAGAAATTGGTCTTAACGGATTCAGTGGACCTCAAAATATGTATTTCCGTTAAAAATCTCGTCAACATTTTTTTTTGTGATTCCAATACTTCCTTATACTTTGTATAAAAAAGTAAAATTAACAATTAAAAATCTTGCGTTAAATCAATTAAGTATTAATTTATTGTTCGTTTGACGATGTGTTTAAGAATTATTTTTCAAAAATAGGTGAAGTTAAAACAAAAACATCATTAAATTGGTCTATTAGTGTGGAAACTTTTGTCTTAATATAACCGAAATCGTAGTTCTAGTTCTCGAGACCCCAATGGTAAGTCTTAAAATTGAAACACTGTATACTAAAGAAAACATTTAAATACTTTTTAATTATATATTTTTAGCTTTTTCAAAAACTTGTTTACTTGACTGACAGACTCATTAACAGCAACTATATATACAATACAAAACAAAAAAAAAACTATCTTGATTTATATATTACATATATAAAAATCAGTGCAATAAGTTCAATATATCAACAGTTTCTTCATTTACAACGTCCCTTCTTTCTTTTGAAGACTGGCCACTTTAGGAAGTAGATATTGTAATATTTATTTTCTATTGAGTGCAATACTGCTAATAACTCTGTTTCTATTTAATAAATCAAGTCTGCGAATGCGGATAAAAAAATCTGGTGTGGGCACCACACTACTTTCTTATACAAATGAAACTAACTGAACATTTATGACTTATTCCTTGCATATGACTTTATTTTGACAATTATTTGATATATACATGTTAAACCTGTTTAATTTTTTGTTCTCATTCTAACCATGAATTTATTTAAAAATAAATATTAATTAACAATATCTAGTCTTTAAAACTTTCTAACTAATAATACAAATATTACTTTTATAATATTTCTAACGATACATATTTTTGACATTTCACAATTATTTGACGTATAGATGTTAAAAATGTTTTAGTTTTTGTTTGCATTGTAATTAAGATTATTGAAATGTATTCTTAAATGTATAATATAGTTTTTCTCAAAATTAGAAGCATGTACAAGAGAAGTGCAAATAACATTTTATATTCCAAATATTTTTGCTAACATCTTTCATTTGTAAATTTTTTCCGGTTTGTCAATTTCATTCAAAATCAACTCATCTCTTCATATTTTCATGAAACTTATAAATTCCAAGTTTCGTTTACGTATCTTGTCTCGTACATGAGATATTGCGCACACGGACATCCATCCATCCTTCCTTCTTCACACACACTACACAGACATCATCGAGAAATTTGGACTTAACGAATTCAGTGGACGTCAAAATAGTATTTCCGTAAAAATCTCATAATCGATTTTTTTCATTATTCCAATACATACTTTGTATAAGAAAGTAAAAATGTATCCGCAGAGAACTCTTCCACTGAATACATATTTATTAATTTTAGAATGATTGCAGGTTACAATGTCAGTGATATCGCAACTATTGGCATTACAAATCAAAGGGAAACCACAATTGTCTGGGACAAAACCACAGGCGAACCACTTTACAATGCAATCGGTAACTAACTAATTATCTGAACTAGTCGTCTTTATTTAAGTAATTTCCTTATAGCGTGGAACGATATTAGAACTGAAACAACTGTTGATAAAATTCTTGCCAAGTTACCTGATAACAATAAGAACCATTTTAAACCATTGTGTGGCTTACCAGTTTCGCCGTATTTCAGCGCACTGAAACTAAAATGGCTGAAAGATAATGTTAAGATAGTACGGAAGGCCTACAGAGAGAAGAAACTTATGTTTGGTACAGTTGACACCTGGATTTTGTGGGTAAGTCCTTAATGGAATTCACACACATATAAAATATACTGGAATTTTTTTATCAGTATACATACAGGCTTATTCTTTAATGCCCAGTTGCACCAACGGTAGTTAAATTTTAAACTTGGTTTAAATAAATAAAAGCAAATCGAAGTTATATGTCATATGGAGTACTTGACATTGATGTCAAAAATTAGATACGCTTTTATTTATTTAAAACAAGTTTTAAATTTAACTAACGTTGGTGCAACCGGGCATTAGAGAAGTTGCTACCGTAATAACTTGCTAATTGTGACAAAAAAAAATCCTTTTTTGACAGCTAATGAAATATTCTTCATTAAACAGAATTTTCGTTGCGATTTTGTCACCATTATCAAGTTGCTACGATATCAACTACGTTCGTAAGAGGATTGATCCGTTAGGGTGTATCATTACCATAGTTACAGTTAAAAGTGATTAACAACAATCTATAAGAGTTCTTTAAAAAAAACAGTAATAATTTAAGTTAATTATTAATAATAGTCAATCATAAATAATGAAACAAACAAGTTAAGTTTAAAAATGACGACATTTTATTTAATTACTATAGTACTTAAATTACATTAAATTGATAGGAATTATTATTTTTTATTATAAATTATAATTATGTTTACTTAAATACATTACTATCAATCACTTCAACTATAACTAATACCCTATGTATACTGATTAAAAAAAAACTCCCGGTATCTCACTAATTAGGGTAGCATAAACACATAGTTAACCAACAATCAATCTCCTCCAATTATATTTATCTTGACATATCACTTTCACCCCGTTTATATTCATAGTTTGGATCATACAGGCACGCCTATTCTACGCACTCGCAAAAAAATCTGATGTAGCAATAACAAAACACCTGCTTAAATAACTTATTATGTGCAAATAACTTTTAAACGATACAAAACAGAGATAAAAATTTCAAATAATAATTGTAGCTAACATATTTTTTATTATAACAAAATATTATAAAATTCAATTATTTACTGAGATACTGCCAGAAAATCGATTGATGGATTACTACCAACATCTAATCAACTTCGAAGTAAAATGTACAAATTCTAAAAATGAAATTTGATAATAATAGCATTAGATCATAAACCTACCATTATTGAGCTCAGTCTCTAGTGGTAAAGAATATTTTTGTTTTGTAAAACCATAGCAACATACATATTTATTGCCTTCGCTCGCTCGTTTGGCAAAGTTTAGAGTGTCGGTATTGCAATGTAAATCACAATAACATAATTATTATTATATATGCTCGGTAATAGTATATTATTCAATGAGCATGTAATGTATGCTATTACTCATGAGAATGAATTTTGCATCACGAGCGAATGCAAGTGATGTAAATCATTCGTAGAATACACCAATTAGGTACATAATATAAATATACTGATAATTTTCACCTTAAACCATGTACGTATAACATTGGGGTGCAGACTTATATTTGTCTTAAAAATATTGGTAGCAAAGTCAATGTGCGCATGGTCGCGCTGCTCAAAATGCTAGAATTGCGCATGCGTACATTGGCTTTAGTGCCAATATTTTTGATGCAGAAATATATACGTCTGTACCCCAATTTTATACAAGCTTTCCACTTATGATTAAGATAATGCATTAGTAGTATTATGTATAAGGAACATACATTGACAATGTATTTCGGACGCGATCACGTCTCGTGTACGTGCACACACGACTGAAATATCTCATTTCCACAGCAGTTATACGTCGTTCATGCTTCTTTATCATATCCATTATTCGCTACTGTACACCAGTGTAGAACCTAGCACACCATATACGCAGTCAATCATATCTTTAAATACATTCACGCTTTGAGTTAAGATATCCAGAACACCCAGTAAGATACATTTTAAATATAAGACCTCATTCAATGGAGGATTCTTATAACAAAATCGCGGTGGCGCTAGGAACTATCAGCCCAAACTCAACCATTGTTTCCATTTTAGATCTGCGTAAATTTCACATTTGATTTTATTTAAAAATCACCCACAAATACATACAAGAGATTTTTACTGAAAAACAGTTCGAATACATCTGAAAACTATTTTAGTCCGTGAGCCAGCTTCAAAAACTGCAACCCATTTGACCAAAAGTTTCAGTATGTTCTATGGAATCTACCCGTTTAGGTATATCGAAAAACGCACGTCTGCCATTTAGATCTGGGTGGTATTAAAAATGGCGTCAATTAAAAAAGGAAAGTAAAAGATGGAATATTGAATCATGTGGCCACAATTTTCTTTTTTATCACATGATACTAGACGAAAATACAAATCAAAAGACACCAGTCTGCCACTCGTATGTGGCCGGGTTGCATCAACAGACGAATTTCAAAATTTAAAATTTATTGCTCGAAATTTGACTCAAATGACCAAAATGTTCTTTTTATCCCATGATACTAGACGAAAATACAAATTAAAAGACACTAGTCCGCCACTCGTACGTGGTCAGGTTGCCTCGGCAGACTGGTGTCTTTTGTCTTGTATTTTCGTCTAGTATCGGATAAAAAGAAAATTATGGTCATTTGAGTGAAATTTCGGGCCATAAATTTTAAATTTTGAATTTCGTCTGCTAGGACCACTCGACCATGTACGAGTGGCAGACTGGTGTTGTTTCTTCTAGTATCATGAAACAAGAAAGAAAATTTTGGTCATTTTAATCAAATTTCGAGCAACAAATTTTAAATTTTGAAATTCGTCTGCTGAGGCAACCCGGCCACATACGAGTGGCAGACTGGTGTCTTTTGATTTGTATTTTCGTCTAGTATCATGTGATAAAAAAGAAAATTGTTGTCACATGATTCAATATTCCTTCCTTTACTTTCCTTTTTTAATGGACGCCATTTTGAACTCCACCCAGATCTGCATGGCAGACTTGCATTTTTCGATGTACCTAAATGGGTAGATTAGAACATACTGAAACTTTTGGTCAAATGGGTTGCAGTTTTTGAAGCTGGCTCACGGATTATTTCTATTCATATTTATACCTTCGATCTCATTTGTACTTATAGTTCATAGCGTGGCGCTTATGTCGCGTGACGTCATTATAAGAATCCTCCATTGTTAAAAAATGCTAAGGTATTTTTTTTACAGAATTTAACTGGCGGTTCCAATGGAGGGCTTCATATAACAGATGTCACAAATGCCTCAAGAACATTGCTCATGAATATAGAAACATTCAACTGGGACCCGTTGTTATGTCGCACGTTTGGAATTATAGAAGATATTCTTCCAGAAATTAGAAGTAGCTCAGAAATATACGGGCATATTAAATGTGGCTCTTGTTTGGACGGCCTGCCTATCTCAGGAGTAAGTATAAACATAAAACTGAATTATAACATTTAATAAATTATAATATTTTTTCTGAAAGTAAGAATGTTTCGAATTATTTATTTTAGTTTTGTGTAGATTTTAGGTAATCAACAATCAGCTTTAGTTGGGCAGCGATGTTTAAAACCTGGACAAGCTAAAAACACGTACAGAAGTGGTTGCTTTTTAATATACAACACTGGAACAACAGTAAGTGTACATTCAAATATTTATAAGTTAATAATATTAAGCGTATTATAATTGTTAGAAAGTACAATCATCCCATGGTTTAGTCACAACAGTGGCGTATCAACTGGGAAGTAACGCGGCGCCTGTTTATGCACTAGAAGGTAATATATTACTACGTATGTGTTACTACTTTGATGATTGATAGTGAATGTTGGAAGCCTAAATATTTATGAGATATTTGTGTGTGTATCTATATCCCTCGTGAGAGGAATATTTTCACTGTATCATGATTGCACATTTATGAAAAATGTTAATTTTAACTAATAAAATTCAAATAAACAAAGGCATATTCTTCAATTGACAAGTGACTATTGATATTTCGAAATATACAATTGTTGAAATGTGTAGTTTGGTACATTAAAATAGTTTATTAGTAACAAAAGATGTAACTAAATTATAATTCATTTTTTCGGAATCGTTTTGCAGCCATTAATTTAGCAAAAAAAAAAAAAATAACATAAATTTACTTTGATTCTTTTGCAAATAATAGAGATATAGAGAATAAATGATATGCTGCACTATTGCGTTGACGAATGATTTAGAGTAGTACACTTGTTTGTATGAAACGCATTATGAATGTGGATGAGGTAAAAGTGATTTAGCAAAATACAAATGTTCGAGGGAGAGTTAATTATGTTTGTTGGTTCGTAATCCTGTTTCTAACTGACTTTAGGAAGCGTGGCTGTGGCTGGAGCCGCGATGAAGTGGCTTCGAGACAACATGGGCATGGTGAAGGACGTGGTGAAAGACACGGAGGAGCTCGCATTGGAGGTGTTCTCCACCGGTGATGTGTACTTCGTGCCCGCTTTCAAGGGTCTCTTCGCTCCCTACTGGCGCATGGACGCTAGAGGGTGTGTAAGTTGGCATTTTTACCCCCAAAGAATACTTGCACATAAACCAAATAAAATTATATTAGACATGCAGTTAATATATTTAAAACTAATTAAACATCGCCCTTACGACTGTTATTCAGTCTTCACCAGGGTGCTACAAATACAAACATGATAGACGAAGATTTAAAATATATACATATGCACTCATATAAAACTTCCAAATTAATAAATTGTAAAAAAATACAAGTAATAATTTTTATAGTAATTTGTCATCAAATATTAAAAAAGTAAAATTCCATACATCTACAATTCTGGTTAAATATCTTAAAAGCAACTGATCACAATAGACTTGTCCAGGAATAAATTTATAAAACGGAATTAAACAAATTCAAACGTCAAACAATTATACAAAACGGCCAAATTGTGTTGAATTTTATTCTTTTAATCGTTTAACGACAGAATACTGTAAAAATATTACATGTATTTCTTAAAGTTTATAAATTATGTAAATTTTGTACCTGAGTGTGTATATACATATTTTAAATGTTGTTTTCTTTCATGTTCGTGTCTTAAAACCCAGACGAAGGTTAAATAATAGTCGAAACGTCGGTGTGTAATTCATTTTAAATATATTGATTGCATCTCCGATTAGCTGTTTTATTTATTAAAATTAGATTTTATTACCAGATTAATTAAAAAACTAAATAACTTAAATCTTTTAATGGCAAGAGATAAGATGCAATAAAGTGTCTTATTGCAGGATTTTGTGCGGTTTAACCGCATTTACAACCAAGGGGCATATAATCCGTGCTGCTTTAGAATCTGTGTGCTTCCAAACCCGCGATATCTTGGAAGCTATGCACAAGGACTGCGGCTTCTCACTGTCCAAACTGTACGTGGACGGCAAAATGACCCAGAACAAACTGCTGATGCAACTGCAGGCTGACATTAGCGGCATTCCAGTCTGTAAGTATATATATTTTAACGTTGCGAAGGTCACGAATATCTAAATGTTCATTTGTTATTAGTATGTTCTGAAATGTGAGAATTTTTTTTAAAAAAACCCGCAACAGATATAATACATGATCGCTTATTTATTTTCAACCATAAAATATTAGGTTTGTTAAACAAAGTAATATAAAAAATAAGATTTCCTTACAAAATAATACAAATCCGGGTTTTGAACAAAAATTAACACTGAACAAAACTTTCACATTACTTAATCTGAATCTTCAGTATTGGTATTTGTAAAACTTAACAATAATCGAACATGATATTGCTATGCTGAAACACTTGCAGAAATTCCAAGTTTCAAGTTCTGTTTCTTTCATTTTGATTTTATTCTTTTCGTAAAATATCTCTTCATTTTAATCTAATTCTTCTCCAGTGTCGTCACTGCAAATATCCTGTTCGATATCTTCTAAATTGCTTTCATTTTCAAATTCTACTCTGTCATTGTCGTCATTGGACTTAAATAACTGTCGCTGAAGCTTTTCAACAATAGAAAGATTAGAGTTCCAGACACAATTAACTGCCGAATAGCATACAACTTCATACACTATATCTTACAAACAAACAAATAACGTAAATAGTATTTAACATACCTACGAGCTCTGTTTTCGCGAAGTCTAATGTTCTAAAATTATTTTATAAAAATGTACTTCGAATAAAAGTTACAGAGAAATATATTGGTCAATAATGCGATGTGCTACTTCACCACCGATTTAGATGAAACTTCTTGAATTTATCATATTTTGTGTAAAACTAAAAGAAACAATACTAACAAGTGGCGGTCGGACTCGGACTACTTTGAAAACACAGTTTATTGTGTCATTTCAAACGTTCAACATGGAACGTGAAAGCGAATTTATCACAGATAAGTACATTAATTAAATGGGTAGAGTGATTATAGTTTATCGAGCATGAGTTGTGTAGGCTTGGGGGTTGTTTGTGAAAAGTGTGAGGGAATCGAGCTTACCTATAGGTAAATTCCACAAAACAAAATGTGTAAATCATTATTGGAAATAGAAATATTTTTCAGGTAAGCTCGCTTAGCTTGCACTTTTCACAAACACTTAAGCCTACACAACTCACGCTCGACAAACTCCAATCACAGAACTAATTTTTGGTGGAACTTCTCTGAAGATAAGCTCGCTTTCACGTTATACTTTGAACGAATAAAGTGACCCATTAAACTGTGTTTCAAGGCCATCTGTATCCTACCATCACTTAATCCTATTTTCCCTTTAATTTATAGTAAAAATGGGGATATAATACAAATTATTGAACAGCGCTAAAACACTTGTCTGAGAACCCAAAAACAGAGCTCGTGGTTCAAGCCTATAACGTCTTCAAACTATTCACTTGATATATGCAATAATATTAAAGAAAACATTTTGTTTGTATCTGTGAGAGAAGACGCGACTTCCACAGGGTCAAGAATTACCGCAGAATTAATAAGAATTTTGTTTTTAGTCCGAGCACAGTCACAAGATATAACAGCACTAGGCGTCGCCATGGCAGCCGGACAAGCGAAAGGGATAAATGTTTGGGATATAAACGCCGAAAATCATGAAACTGTACCAATTGACACATTTTTACCCACAACTACTGATGAAGGTGCATTTAGTAATTTATTAAATGTTTTGCCTAATTGAACAATATTTTTTGTGTTTCCAGAGAGAGATGCAAGGTATACAAAGTGGAAAATGGCGGTACAGCGCTCACTTGGATGGGCAACAACAAAGAAATCCATAGCTATGACAGGTATAAAAAAAAATCGTAAACGTGTGATAATAACAGAAACTCTGGTGTGCGTTTAATTTTTATTTATTAATGGGTGAAGGTGTCTTTTCTATGCTAGTCTCTTTAACTAATTATTGTTTCTTATACTGATAGGTAGTTGCTTTATTTTTGGTGTTGGTGCTATATTTAAGGTTATACAATTGTTTATTGTTATTATATTGTTTTTAAATAAAGTGTTGTGTAGTTTTTATATGTTATCTGTTGCGCTTTTTTCTTTATTTGTTTTTCTTTTCACAATCTATTTAGAGTATCATCAGTGTCAATTGGGTCGTCGAGAGTATAATTTCTCTTGTGATGTATCTGTTCTGTGTGTTTCAGATGAGAGGTACCGTTTATTGTGCAGTATTCCTCCCAGTCTGTACCTAATTTTCAGTTTCGGGATGCTAGCTCTGTCAGAGATAATCAGAAGATAACAGAAGTGTGCATGAAGTAGTGAATTTGACGTTTATTTAATTGTGGATATTTTAATTTACTTCACATGACAGTTAGTGCTAAGTACTTACATTGTTGATTAGGTGTAAATTGGTGAAATGGATTGCTACAGATTTATGTTCCTTTGATCAATTTCACAATGATTATGTAGTATACATTGTTTTTATTGTTATACCTGATTATTTGTATTGCAGTTTTCAATATATTTTATCAATAATGAAATCAAAGTTTATTCTCAACAATCTTTGTTTGGGGACCCCAGAGAAAAACAGGTATGATACATTTTTTAAAATAATACATTCGTGCCGTGCGGGTTACAACTTTTATAGGCGTCGTTACTGAAGTATATTGTATAAAAATTATGTTAATTACAACTTCATTTCAAAGTAAAACAGATTATTATATGGAAGACTGTTTTATCAGTTTTGAGAATGAATAAACAAAAGATCGGCGATACAGTCAATATATTTAATAGTTATTTACGATACAAGTTCGTAAGCTTGTCTTTAATCACGTCTCACGAATGGGTCAATTAAAACACGAGCGTAGTGAGTGCTGTAAGACCCTTGAGTGACTAAAGATGCTTTACGTATGTGTATCGTACAATATTTTATCTACGATATAATGAAGAAACCCAATAAATATAGAAAAAAATGTTTTTATTTATAAATTAGTATCACAATACTAAATGGGAAGTCTGCCATGATAACAATTTTTATCCAACACCTCTTAATAAATGCTCTATAACTATGGCGATTTTAAATAAGCAAAGTAATAGATTACCAACTAGTGGGTATAATTTTGAGGAAAGTCACTAGTGAGTATTTTTTTTTATTTATAACAATAATAATAACACACAACACCTTGGTAACTACTTCGATTGACATTTTAATTTAAAAATTTAAAGCGTATGTCACTGAAAAATAATATTTCTTTAATAAATTTTTCATTTATTAAGAGATGTTGGATAAAACGTTATACATTGCACGTGGGCAAAGTGGAATTACCCACTCGATAAAATTATCACACTCACCCTTCGACTTCGTGTGCTAAAATATCTTACTGTGCCCACTTATAAAAGTAAATAACTATTTTTGCAAATTTGACGTATTTATAGTAATTTATTGTACTAGTGTGGAATGTGACATATTAGTCACGAAAGAAAAAGTTTAGCCACAAACCCGAAGGGTGAAACAACCGTTTTACAAACTTAAAACTAACAACTAAACATCAATTTTACCCATTATCGTAGATAAAATTAAACACCAATATTTCGACTGTTATTCAGTTTTCTTCAAGGTGCTAAGTAACGAACATGAATGAAAAACATTTAAAATATGTATTTCGCAAGATAATAATTGTAAAACCAGCCTTTTTGCCTAGCCTTATTACAAAACGCCACCTTTTTGTGGAATAATCTTACATAATATCAATAAAACTAAAGGAATATAGCCTTTATATATTAAGGCTAGACACCTCCAGTCGTAATGTAATGGAATCATAAGATTACAGAAAGGCTAATCATTTTAGTTGTTTTATGAGAAAGACTAACAAATATATCGAAGTGTGGAAGCGAGATTATCTTCAGATAAGTTCCATTAAAACAGAAAGTAAAACCTCTATTATCCGAATCAATTGGGATCAGAGATAATTTACAAAAAATAGTTATTTATATATGAAGGTACTAAAGTATAATTTTTTATTACGAATATGAAATTTAAAAAATACTTTAGTGCCGAGGTATACATTATATTTCTTCCGAAATAGTTAAATTATTTATTAAAAACATAAATAAATAGCATTATTTATTTGTAATACGTCAGCTAGCTGTTGTGATAACAAAAATAGTCAAAGTGTCAAATTTAATTATAATTTCATAATTTTTTTTATATATTCTTATACGTGTTCTGCATTACATCCGATAAATTATTATCAAAGGTAAATAATAAGTAAATTCACCAATAGTATTATAGAATAATTTGTTTGTTATTTTAGGATTGTAATTCAAGTTTGACATAAGAGTCTGTAAAGTTTAATTTTAGCTACTATATTAGTTAACTTCGCGTAGTAATATCGTGTACTATAGTATCGATTTTCGAAAAAAGGATAATTACTTAAAAAAAAAGCTCATTTTACTGATATATAATATAGCAATGTATTACATTTTACTTTAAATAGGTACTTTACTCAAAAAACAGCGCGACTATTGAATATTCACTGTTCTTGGATAGATTGTGTCTTTTACAATGATACAGATTTATGTACAAACCGATACGGATCCCTTGAGTTCGGATAATCGGAATTTCACTGGTGATTCGAGTTTGTCGAGCTTGTGGTTTATTTTATATACCTGCAGTGAATTTCCACATAAACATAATTTGTACAACTTGAGTGACGCTTAAAATTGCACTTAATGTCACTTTTGTTTTTGTAACAAACACACTTCTTTGTACAATATTTATTTTTTTTTATGGTTTGCAGAGACATTTTTAAAGCCTTGCCAAAATGGCTAAAGTATGTATTTGTTAACCTTTTCATAAATCGGTTAAAATCATTTAGTCTTTTGTGATTAAATAATTCCATTATATTGAAGGAAAATTATTATAAAAAATGCTATACTTCTTCAGCTATATTGAGATACGAAATAATATTATAGAAGAAGGCGGCGTTTTGTAATAAGGCTAGCCTTATTACAAAGAAACTGTTTTTAAAATTATCTTGCGACATATACATCTACACTTAAGTTCAGAACATACATAATTTATAAATTATAAGAAATACTTGTAATCTGTCGTTAAACGGTTAAAAGAATAAAATAAAACACATACACACTTCTTGTTCAACATCCTGAAGCAACTGATCACAACAGGATTGGCCAAGTACAAAACAGAAACAAAATCAAAATCATCATTTGCGAATTAATATTACAATTTATTATTTGAACAATGAAGGAAAAACAAAATAACAAAATTTATTTCGTGTTACCTTAGTAACAGTTAATCATTTTAAAATAAAATTTTAGCGATTTTCTTTTTCAAAATGTGTTCCCAAACGTGTTCAAAATCTAAAAATTTAGAAGATGAATATATGTTAGCAGAAGTATGTAAAGCATTATTGTCAGATGAGTGTTTCACGCCAGGCAGTCCGCCACGTGTCACTCAACCAACTTTTGGTCAATTTTTAATTCGAAAAGATGGAAAAAGCGACTTTATAAATCAAAAGGTAGAAGTGCATCCCAGAATTTTGGATAAATGGGCCAACAAGAATCGTGGTTACTGGGTTGATAAATGTGGAACAAATGATTATTTCATTCACCATATAAAAAACAAGTATACAGAGAAGTCGATAAGTTATAGTCCGATGAATACGCCATTTAGTAAGTTAATTAACTTTTTGTATTCCAGACATATTTAGTTTACTCGTGTTTTCCATTCTGATGACGTAATTTTGATGTATTTAAATTACAAAAAGATATTTACATCCTCGGAGAAGTAATGACGTAATATGTTTGTGATAATATTTTTCAAAGTCATGTTAAATAAATCATCTGCTAATTGTTCTAATTTTCCAAAATACAATTTTAGAAAGACTTATGCCGCGACCATATTCCTGTGAACTAGATTGCATAATTGCTCGAAGATTATCTGGTATACAAGATATAGAAAATAAATATAGGCCAGCAGTTTCTAAATTGAGTAGAATGGCAAAAGAAATGAAGAAAGAAAATATATGCGAATTTCTTCCTCCGTTTTGGTGGGAAAATGATAAAAAAGGAAAGCAAATGTCAATTGATCCTTGTGAAAAGGAAGTTCCGGAACTGAAGAAAGAGATAAAAGCCGAACAATGTCGTTGGAGACCTGTTCCAAGCTTACTTGCTGCTAAAAAAAGAACAACTTGCCAAAGAAGAGATGAAATGAACCAGTAATTAAATATAAATAATTGTCTTAAAATTTAATTTACCTTTTTAAAATTGATTTTCAGAGTTGGTCAACCTTTTATACACGAAGCTTGCATGTTTTATTTCGAGCATTACCCAGCCCAGAAACTAACAATATTCCCATTTAAATTTAGCAAATAAGTAGGCGGAAAAATTAATTTATTTTTACTTATTTCAGTTGTTTTGTTTTGTTGCTTTGACATTTGACATGTAATATAAAATTTCAGTTTAAATTTTCATATAATTCATTAAAATGGAACAAATTGTTTCGGAAAACTTATTCTTATTAGAGTTTCTAGTAGATAAGTGTATCATTCTTCCATGTGCAATCCCAAAAGAAGTCCAACAAGTAACTGGTGAAACTTGCGTGAGCTTTAAATTTCTCGACAATGAGCCTCTTGATATATGCGAAGAGGATTTTGCGCCGAAGCGTAACTACAATGATGAAGAGAATATGAAGAGTGGTAAATCATGCCTCTTTGCTATGTCTTCGGTACAAGCGGAAGAAGCCTTAACGGAATTCGATGTAGTGGTGGGGGTATTTAAGAAATTAACCAATGGAATGCTCCCAGACAAAATTCAAATTGGCACTGCTTTAATACCTATAGCAACGACTTTCAATGAGATCATTCAACTCGTGAAAGCCAACACTGAACCAGAGACAGTCACTAGAACTTTAAAAGATTGCTTCAACATTACTAACATCAATGATGAAGTTATTGGAAGCATTACTGTCTTCCTTCGAATGTCTTGCTTTGGCAAACTTATTGTTACTCAATTTCAAATGAACTTGGAAGACAAGTCAGTGTTCTTCAAAGACAAAGAAGGTAAATCATTGTACAAGTACCGTAAAGCTTCAAAAGGCGAAGTTAAAGAAGACGGCAGCAGAGGAAAAAAACCATGCAAGCCCTTTCGTCCGATTTCTGCACGAGGTGAAGATCCCACAACGGCTGATCAATTTACCTCTTTTGATGGACGCTGTGAAGATTGCATCCCGCCTGGCGGTGTTCCTGGGGCTGGTGCTCCATATGGAGACAATTACCCTTCTGATGCCTATGGTGCAGCTCCTCTTATGCCTTACAACTCCACTTTGAGCGATAGAGGTAATTATCAAGAAATAGGCGCAGAGATGAACGGTAATTCTTTGACAATTCGCGTACATAAAAATAAAGGAACTGTCAAACGTGTTGACGGAGAAGATACCGAAACCTTTTTAAGCGGTAATGCAAACTACCAAAACAATCCTTGCGCTTGTAATGGAGGGGACAAAGCACTACCCATGCCCGGTTATCAAAGCAATCCACCTTGTACTTGTTTAGCAGGGGACAAGCAAATGGGCCAATCTGGCAGTCCTTGCTACTGTCTAAAGCCAGCAATGAACAACCAAAGGAGCGCCTACCCTTGCGCAGAAAAGCAAGTTCTGAGTCTGAAGCCTGCCGATGACCCCAACAATCCCTTCGCATTCCGCGTTTCCGGTTGTCCTGCAGGAGGCGGAAACCAAAACGTCACGGTGGTTTCACCAACAAACGTGCGACCAGATGGCATGCAAGTCACAGAAATTTCCGACCCTAACAAAGATGTCTTCGTCCTGAGAATTGGGAAGAAAAGTGAAGGTGCAGATAAGAAAGCTAACCTCGAACTTGAGCTGGTTACTCCAAAAGGTATAGATAGAAAACCGACACCGAAAAAGATAACGCAAGAGACACAGTACGATGAGAAAGATGCGGGACCAGGTGGGAAAGGAAAAGGAGGAAAAGGTGGAAAAGGAAAGGGGGGTAAAGGCGGTAAAGGAAAGAAAGGCAAAAAAGGTAAATAGTAGCCATAAAAATCAAACTCATTTTATTATTATTCTTCTGAGATTTAAATATTTTATAAATTAAATTTTTTTTATTATTATATTGTATTGTTTTATTGTGATTTATGTATGTGGACTAAGGTAGAACTTTGAGAGGAGATTCTTCTGTTACACAAAATAAAAAATGTTAATGTTATTTATACTATTATTTTATATAATATTTATTTTAATATTATACAGATTATTCAAGACAGCGTCCACAGTATTGAGATCTCCAGAACTATGAACTACGACTTCAATTATACAACTTTAATGATAACTTGTTTTTCCAAATTTAACAGAAATCGAAGTTTTAGAGATTCCAATGCTGTGCGCTATCTTGAAACATCTGTATTTCTAAAATATGAAGTAAGGTAACTCTCTTCTCTCTGGTCCTCCCAAATCAAATCGTTTCTAGCCTCGTGCATTAATTTAAATTTGTTTGTTTAATTTAAGGCGGAGGCGATGGTGGCGGGGACGAGGGAGAAGGTGGTGCCGGCGGAGGCAAAGACGGGGCAGGGGGTGGCGGCGAAGGCGCTGTTGTGAAGGGTGGTGACGTTAAGGGTGGAGATGGTAAGGGCGGTGATGGTAAAGCCGGTGATGGTAAGGGTGCAGATGGTAAGGCCGGCGATGGTAAGGGTGCAGATGGTAAGGGCGGTGATGGTAAGGGTGGTGACGGCAAAGGTGGCGACGGTAAAGATGGTAAGGGTGGCAGTGGCAAAGGTGTTGAGGGAAAAGACAAGAAGAATTCTATGCCAGGCTACTGCGGCATCCAACTAATGAAAGCTGACAGAAACCCCCCAGCAGACGACGACTGTTGTCAACCATGCTACTGTTATTGCACCCCTTCGGGGTGGTGTCGGCCCGTCATGTGCCGCGGGGCCCCATCTTGTAGCTACCAATGCTGGAAAGTTCCCAGCAACACTAATATTCAATGTTCTTTAGGTAAAATTAAAAGTGCAAAAGCTTGCTGTTATTGCTAACGCAACAAAACAATCAAATATTACATGTCAATGTCTAAACTGCACCGCTGTCATCTGGGTAGCTGTAGTAAAATACATGATGTAACAATCGTATTGTTTTGCTTTTTACCGGCGTGTCAATTCAATGCCTGAGAATCGGATAGTAGTGTTTTTGGCGCATGCGTTTGTTGGCGTTTCTTTTACTCGTTGCTTAGTTACCGGTGGGGGGAGAATTTAAATTTGTGCGTTTAGTAGAATGCAAGACACCGCCAGTCCAGTTCTCAGTGATAAGTTGCACAGCAGACAGGTGAAATAACAACGAGGTAGCCGACAAATACCTCGTGTCATCAACGAAGACTTGTGCATGGTAAGCTAACCATTTATGTCAGTGATGCATGTTGTTTCATTTTCACGATCTTACTACTACTATTTTTAGTCCACGTGTACTAGCAATGTTTGGTTATAATACAGTTAGCATCGATTTTTTCCCTTGTATGAAAATTAATAAGGGTGAAAGTTTGGTGTGACTAGTTTTAGTTGTTGCATCAGCCAAAACTACCCTTAGTCAAATTGAGTCATTCTACTAGTTTTATTACGACACAAGATGAGCATGTGTATAAAACTTATGAATGACAAATGTCACGTGGCTGCATTTATTTAAAATATATATTTTTTGTTTTATATTTAGGGCTATTAAAATGAATTAGATTTTTTCGCTCAGATGTTTTATGCATGGCGTACTATGATTTATTTTTGAACATCTGACATTTCATACAAGCATCTGATTCAGACTGGTAGTAAAATATTTTAGCGTCCTTGTGTACTACGGATCTATTTCAAGAGATTTTAGGCACTAAAAAAGATTTTTCTTTTTCAAATAAAAAATTTGATACGGCGTCTGCCAATTGTCTCGGTCCAAATGCGAAGTTAAATGTTCTTTATCTTTTAGCATCTTGTAAGGATTCATTAAAAATAATTAGTTTTAACTCTCTTCCTGAATTTATTTTAAAATTTTATGTATTTTTAAACAAGCTTAACTTCCTTCATAACATTTAGCGTGAAATTATTTGATGTTTCTTATTATTTTCATGCCTTTTCCTATGAATGAAACGTATACATATCTTCATTTATATGATGTAATAAAAATCAAATTTACTTTGACTGTTTGATTAGATCACGAACCGTATCAATTGCGGTAGTTAAATCCGTGATTAAATTTCGCGCGGCGAAACTTCAAGACGCTACAATTTGCTGATGCAATGTTTCGTCATTGATGCGCTTTTGTTTACCTTGGAAGGAGGACGAAAGTAGGCGATGCAAGAAGACGTCACTGATATGCATTTCTGTTTCCATTTTGTTGCGGATATAATATTTAATTTTTATCGTTTTTGGTTTTCAAAATGTTAACGTATCAGTGTGGATAGGAAATTTTTGATGCTACCATTGATTTGATTTTTCCTTTACAATATTTTACAAAATTGATATTGACCACTATTATTTAATATGTTTTTGATATTGACATCCTTTTGATAAGCGTTTTTTATACGGAAAATGTGTGTCAGTCGATAATAACAACGTGACTAATTAATATGTTTTAAGGTAGGTCAATTATTGAGGTAAAATATTCATATTTTTACGTAGAAAAGATAAGGAAATGTTTTCAAAACAAATTTTTCAATTGCAAGATATTATTAATGTAAAAACAAGTATTTTTCCCTTATTTATTTGCAACGTAAATTTGATAATATCAAATATTTATAGAGCCAGACAATTTAAAGTGATATTACTCATAATAAATAAGAAATACATAATAAGGAAAAATGTTTATGTGGGGGTAAAACATATGTGAAACAAATTCTAGTATTGCGTCAGCCAAACAAATGAAAATCAACCCTCTAAAATTAAACGATACTACCTTCACCTAAATCACGCAACAGCTTCACACTCAAATAGTTCGCATACACATGAATGAACTGTAGTTTCTTGTTATTTTGATACCATTATATGATTCATTTAAAAATTGTTTACTATTAAATTATCTGTGTTTAATATGCGCTTAATTAATTTATGTGAGAGTGAATAATTGTTTTAAATTTTATATCAAAACAGAAACAAAAGTTGCGCGTAGTTATGGAACTTTCATTGACTTTGTAATAATTATTATAGATTTAGGTTAATAATTACAAATAAAAATGCCACGTGTTTTTGATATATTTATTGGATAAATACATTGGTAATCATATCAGTGAACTCTTTATTTGCATTTAAGATAAAACATGCAAAAAATGTTTTTAATAAGGCTCATTTTGTTACCTAAATATTAGTATTTCACGATATATCAAATTTAAATTAATATTTATTAGACAAAATTGTAACATAGCCAGGGAAAATTAAACAAAAAATCTAATAGTTCAGATAAAGTGGTCGCAGCTGCTGAGGTTATATGCCGCATTGGTACCTCGTTTTCGGTGGTGTGACAACGGCACGCAGTGTTCGCTATAATGGGTTTTCGCAAAGCGGTCACCTATCCAACTACTAACCGCGGGCAGCTTTGCTTAACTTGCGTTATCGAGTGAACCGGCTTTAACGTTACCTGCCAGGCCGTTGTCAGGGTTTAGATTCATTTATTACAGTGTAGATTTGTAGAAGATTGTAATGTTTATGGCGAATTTGAGAGTTCTTTTCTTTCTGATAAATAATAGTTATTTACTTTACAAGTGGGCAAAGTAAGAAATTACCCACGAGAGAAATTTTAGCTCACGAAGCCGAAGGCTGAGTGAGATAATTTTATCGAGTGGGTAATTCCACTTTGCCCATGTGTGAAGTATAACGTTTTATCCAACACTTCTTAATAAAAGAAAAATTTGTTAAAGAAATATTATTTCACAGTGTCATATGCTTTAATTTTTTAAATTAAAATGTCAATCGAAGTAGTTACCAAGGTGTTGTGTGTTATTATTATTGTTATAAATAAAAAAATACTCACTAGTGGCTTTCCTCAAAATTATACCCACTATTACTATTACTATAACTGTCTGTTACTTTGCTTGTTTAAAATCGCCATAGTTATAGAGCATTTATTGAGAGGTGTTGGATAAATAAATAAATAAATCTATTACTGTTTTAAGAAATGTCAAATATTTTTCAATTTTGTTTAATTTTCATGGCCATGTTACAATTTTCTTATTAGATATTAACTATAATCTGATTGATATATCGTAAAATAATAATATTTTGGTAATCAAATGAGCATTATTGCATGCATTTTTAAATTATGGACAACTTTTATGTACACTTTTGCTTTAAAGTGAATAGGTAAAAAGATACAATATAAAAAAAATCTGATATACCATAGGTTTCTTATCGAACAATGAAGGAACACAGACCACCATTATAAGGAAACGCGCATCTCTTCAAAAAATTATGACATGTCAAAAAATGACATTATTCAACCGTTGTTTTGTTTTTTCGAAAAACAGGTTAGCAGATTTAAACGAAAATTTCAAAATATGATTTTTCTTTAACGTGTTGTAATTCGTAAATAGTGACAGTAAAAGGAAAATGATTCAAACAATATTTGTAAATAATAATATTTGAAACATTATTCTAATAACAAAATTTTCATTAAACCATAATTTATTGAGATATTTTAAAATAACTTGATAGGACTTCAAGTAAACTACCACTTCCGGTTATTGGATTATCACCAAAAACTAATCAGCTCTTCCAAAAGATATACAATTGATATACAAAATATCAAAATTTTAAGTTTAGTAGTTTTTGAGAAACCGCAACTCCAAAGATCCACACAGACTGACAGACAGACACACAAACACAGACATCATCACGAAACTATTAAAATCGTATTCTAGAGACTCTAAAACTCACTACCCAATTTTTAGCATTATTCCTATACCTCCCTTACAGGATGTGACGCGAGGTAAAATAGTTTTGAATCCTTGTACGCCACATTTCAGTTCTTTAACTTTAAAAATATGGAATATATAATAAATTCATTCATCATAACAATATTTTGTTGTCGCACTATTACTAACAATACCTTTCCATTTACATATTGTAGGTTATGGTTATCATACATGTTGATTAAGGAAAGTAGACAACAAAGTATGTGTATATTATGAACGCAAAAGAATTTTGTTGACTTGAGTAAAGTTTGAAACCTAAAACTTACATATTGCTAATGTATAGTAGGTGTCATTTTACGTAAACTTTAAGCACGATTTACCACGGCTGACGTAACTTTACGTCAGAATAGAAAAATTTCTTTTGTATAAAAACCATATCGATTACTCTTTCAATACGAATAAATTAATATTATTAACAGTTTTATGTTCACAGTTATATTGTAAAAAGTTATAAAAATTATAATAAGTAAATATTATTTTATATTTAATTTTATCGGTAATAATCAATCAATCATTAAATTAATTAATTTAGTAGGCACCGTAGCTCTCGTTAATTAATTTGTATCGTGTATGGTACTTAAAAATGAGTAGTTATTTTTTATCTTATCATATTTTGAAGAACAGCTAAATAAATTTTATTGATTTTTATCTCAATATTTAAGTGTAATGTAAGCGCGAATTATTTCTTTGTGTTGGTTTTGAATTCACGCCAAGATGACTAATTGTGTGCCCTTAAATATGTGTCAAAAGCTTTACAAAGTATTTCAAAAAATACTCCTGCCAACTTTAAATTTAACATGCACTTTAAACGGAAAAGATTTATTCAAATATTTGTGTTTAGTTTCTGATAAATGTCAATGAAAATTTCTTCTTAAAACAAGATTAAGAATATTTCTTTACAAGTAGCTGATAATATAATCTAATATAAAGAGGAAAATAAATAATGAATTAGAATTCGTTGAAAAATAAATATTTACTTTTTTGATTTAGTTATCATTAACAAAATTTGACTGTTATATAGTATTATCACAATTTCCTCTACGCTGCATATTCGGAATAGGTCAGTATCTCAATAATATATAACGTGGATGTTTTAATGTATTTGATGTAGATAAATTAAGCAAATATTATTGAGAGCATAAGAGCACTCTATTTGATAAAAGCAATGCGTTGATATTCTGATAAAGTTACATCAGGCATTTAAAACTTTATGGTAAAACAAATAAAAATATGTTTGTGTAAATAAACACAGAGTAGATGATTATGTATATTACAGATGTAAGCGTAACAAATAATGTTTACAACCTGGAATGACGAAGTCAATGACATTGAAATAGCTGACAATCGATATTCCGGAAGTGAACAAGCGAACAACGAACGTAAACGGATATTTGAATATCGTTTGTATTATTTGACATTTCGCGATTTTGCTGATATGGTTGTGGCAATATTTGCACTAATGTTTAGTATTTGGCGCGTAATATGATTTTTACGTCGCTTTTATGAACCCCATATATCAACAGCTAAAAACTATAATAAATGCGCAATATTTTGAAGTACATACATACATGCATTCTGTTTCGAAAATATCCGAACTTTATTTTATTAAAATTATTAATTTTACAGATTATTGGTTCTTGTCCCCTTCAAAGTACTTCCCTCCCCTATTCATTCCTGGATAGCTTCTTTTGAACTGGTTTTGATGCTGTGTATACACAATGTGTTATAAATCTTATAATTACATACTTGTAAAATTACTATAACTGTCGGTAAGGTTAGATAAGAACGAAAGATGGATCTGCAATTGCAGATCCCGATGTAAGATAAATAGACATAACGAAAGGAAGAAAGAAAGACAGACAGACAGACAAACAGATATTGTACCTATATCTAACCAACACAATATATACTGTTATTATTATTAAATTATTAATTATTTGACTATTAATTATTATTTATATATTACATATCATTAATTAATTATTATATTATTATTATGAGCAGTAGTAAATTTTATTACTCTGTAATTGGGATTTCTTCATCCTGTTGAGTAAATAAATATATACCGTGTGTTACACGTAAATGTTGGCATAGGCAGTTAACATGTAAAATCAGTTTTTTGTAAATAAAAAGTGTCCGGCAAAAAATTATGCATCCAAATTTTATATCACAATACTGCCAATATCCCTACATCTTATTTAATACAGATTACTTTATTTTGATACCGCAATTTAATGAAATTAATAATAATAATTCCTAATTTTCCGCCTACTCTTTTTATTGCTACTGACGTATATTGCCTGTAATTTGTTTTAAATATTTTAATCTGTCAATGTCAATTTCTGGCGATGGAAATTATTCAGCGTTCATTCCTGTGATGTATTCAGATATTTGTCTTGCATTGCGCCCCCATAATACATTCTAATAATATTTACACGGTTCTCGACATTTAATGTATTCTTGGTGACAGTGACAGATTAAAATATTTAAAACAAATTGCAAACACTACACGCCAGTAGCAATAAAAAGAGTAGGCGGAAAATTAGGAATTATTATTATTAATTTCATTAAATTGCGGTATCAAAATAAAGTAATCTGTATTAAATAAGATGTAGGGATATTGACAGTATTGTGATATAAAATTTGGATGCATATTTTTTTGCCGGACACTTTTTATTTACAAAAAACTGATTTTACTTGTTATTTGCCTATGCCAACCTTTACGTGTGGGACACACGGTATATAATAATTATATAATTTCATCTTTATTGTCATTTCTTATGTACCTATTATACTATAAATTTTAAATTTACTTCTGCTCATAATAATAATATATTATTTAATTAATGATATACCTGTAATAAATAAATAATAATTAATAGTAGAATAATTCATCATTTGATAATAATTGTATATTTGGAGTGAATTGAGTGGTTTGTCTGAGTTTCATAAATTACGAAAAACTTTTGTTTTGGACTCCATTTTCTCGAAAACCTTAAGAGATAGAAAAAAAAGAGAACACACCATTTTTGTAGAGAATTTATCTAGCTTCATTTTTCTATATAAATGTAGTTCGGGGAAAGTTGATAGTTTTCGAGTTATTTCGAAAAAAACTATAAATTGGTCCTAAAATCTAAGATGGCAGCTGCTTCCCGGACTCGACTGGACTATAACGAAATTTATTATTTATAATAAAATTGAAAAGAAAAAAAATAATTTACAGTTCTTGAGATCCCAATGTATTTGTACCTAAAATGGAATAACCCATTTCTAGGTGTGATTCCTTAGAGCAGATGTCGGTGCATGATATATTTCTGTGCGTGACGTACAGTTACCAGCCGTCAAATCAATATCTCCAAAAATTTTATGTGTTAAGCAATATTCTCGGAAAAAATAATTTGAAATAATTTTTTTTTTTTTTAGGTTTTATAGTATTTTAATTTAATGATACATACAAATTTAATGTAATGCGAGTACACTATTTTTAAAATAAAGACTGAAACAGATATTCTCGTAAGTTCTATAATATTATATATAGTTACATAATTATATATAGTTATTCATGTATCTTATTATCTTTTTTAACTTTAATGAATGGTTACAGTTATTGTTTATTGCAAAATGTCAGGGTTGGCCTTTTTATAGATCAGCGATTGTTGTACTAACAGCTGTAACATTTAAAATATTAACATTAAAACTATATAAAAATATTTACAAAATTGTGCACGAATAAACATACAATATTTATTTTCATAGTTGTTATTTACAATAATTTCAAGTACAATAGTAAAACTATTACTAAAAGAATAAACACGCTACCTATTTACAAATACGTTTGTTTTAATCCATAAGCATATTTTTGTTTCAATGTCGCCCGGCCGCATATTTTGAAACCCGGCCCTGTTCTAATATTTCAAATTACATAATGCAACAAAAAGATAGGATGCACTTATTATGCAGTTAGATCAGGCAAATTGTCAAGGTCAAAGAGTATTTAAATGTTGTTTATTTACTTTTAATTCCTGGAATTAAGATATTTGCTTAATTAAAGTGAGTTATTACTTTTAGAAATTTCCCACATGTGAATTATTATTTCTACGCTCATTTTGATCCAAAAAGATAGTTGTGTGCAAATAAGTCAAAGAAATTAGTGGAATAGTACTAGGTCAACTTACTGATAACATTAACAACAATTATTTTATTAATTAATATTGGACTTTGTAAGATATAAAATTAAAAATGTGAACTGTGGAACAGATGCATAAATTATTTTTAGAAGCAATATTCTACGTTCTTTATTGATTTTACAGCAAAATATTTCAAATAAATTTTATAGATAATTGAGTTGTTCGTCTAAATAACTAATCAAATTTAATTTTATACCTTATGTTAAATTAAAAACAAGTTTTATAAAAGTGCAAAATCAAAACAATATTTAATTGTTTTTAATTAAGTTGAAATTCTATTCCTATCACAAAGGAATATTTTTAAAATAAAATTTGATACATTCAATTATCTACAAGATTTATTTGAAGCAATATTTTCCTATAGGGAACAATACATCGCTATATGAAAAAATTATCATTCTTATTCCTATATTGCATAAATTAATTCACTATCAGACGATCACACGATCAAATTTAGAGTTAAGCTCCCTTAAATCTGACGTAACATCCGCTATATATCTATATTTATTCAGATTTTGCGTTTTCTCTAAAAAAACAAATCGTGCGAATTTTTGTGTAAGGTGAATCATAGACAGCAACAGTTACATCTACGATTAAAATTTCCTTCAAAAAAATATTTTTATTGCATTGAATGTAATGTACAATATTTTGTAGTTAATTGATTAAAGTTTTATAATCATACATAAGTTTACATAAAAATATGATATGTAGAAGGTTATTTAATTATTTTTAATTTAATTTAATTATTATTATTACAAAAAACTATGTATACAGGATGGTCCATCGGTCAGTATTTTTTATTTTATGCTATTATTTAAAATATTTCCGAAAAAGTTTTCAAACTAAGTTTATTTTTTTCGCGATCGCCCAGAAGATGATCTGTTTCTGATCGCTTTTTAGAACGGAAATTCCTTCTTTACCGAGCTAGCTCGGAAAATTGACTATGCGGGATCGGAAAGCAATGTTTCCATAGTGATCAGTTTTTATTTGTTTACTTTTCATTCATGTGTCAAATATTGCAATAAGGTGTAAGAATTATTATTTCTTATGCAAGTTTATATTTTTAAATAGAACATCCTATATAAAGCTTCTTTCTTTCTCTTTAAAATAGTTCTTATTCATTAAAGTCCTAAAATGATCAGTGCAGAAAGTATTCACGTTCTTATTATTAAAGAATCGTACATTGAGAGAATGCCATGAATGTGTTTAAACAATCAGATTTAGTAGCTGTCAGTTCTTTAATAATAATTATTTGCTTTTTCATCTAGTTTATCAGTTTTTTTGTTATATTTTATTTAGTTTGTTGTTAATTCGTACATATATTATAAATTTATGTATTGTTTAATTTCATATGGCACACTTTCCGTGTGTGATTCTGATTATTCATTAATAAAAACGTGAATAGTTCCTGTACTGATCGTTTTTGGACTATAATGAATAAGAACTGTTTTAAAAAGAATCAAATATTTTTAAAAATTTTGCAAAAATATATAGAGTGTTCCATTTAAAAATATAAAGTTGCATATTATTGCGCGAAAATGGAACACCCGGTAGGAAAACATATGCTGCAGATACGTTGGCATTTTAATCTAAAGTAAATTTTGTTTGAAATTTTTTTCGATAATATTTAAAATAAAAAATACAGACCGATGGACCACGCTTTATATGTATAAAGAAATGGTGTTTTGTAATGTAGTAAATTCTCAGTAATAATATAACAAGAGAGTGAGAATAAATTGAAAATAATTTGACAGATCTTTCGAAAACTTGTTGCCAGGCAATAGCCACGAAAGCCCGTAGGGCTTGAGTGGCTATTGCCAAATGGCGACAAGTTTGAGAAAGATACTGGAAATTATTTTCTAATTTATCGAACTCTCGAGTTATATTTAATTAGATTATTTTTTGATTTCATCATCAGGCACAGCACTAAATCCATCTTTTTTGCTCATTTTTACTTGTGTTGATGATACCTATCTGACATCTGACATCTGTCAACAAAAACAAAAAAGCTACAGAGAAAATTGCCGGGAATAATCACAAGAGCATTATTCTCAGTATAATAATGACAGGATTGGTTAAAACGCAGACACGTGACATACAATAAAGCATTTGATTGGTTTAAATAAACGTCAAAAAATAATCAGTAAATTTAAATGTTACACTTTTACTGAAAAATAAACTAGTGAACAGAACGTCTTTTCTTAGGAAAATAAATAAATTTCTTTTCTCTAATCCAATTAAATTTTTATGATACGAAGTATAACACTTAAATTACATGGCAATAAAATATACATAATACATAACAAATTACATTTAATTTTTATAACATATATTTTATTTCTTGCTTCTTTCTTATCTTACTTTTTGCTATGTATTTTTTTTTATATTTTGCGTACGAACTTCATAGTGTAGGTGTACTATTCTTTTCATAATTCAAATTTTAATGTGATTTATAAGATCCTCAGTTCCTCATCCACAGCAAATAATAAATATTCAACATAATTTTTGAAAATTATAATTGATTTCTTTTATGGTTCCTCTTCCACTATCATATTTAAGTATTGTTATAAAATGGAACCTGCATTCGCAAAATAGTATATTAAAAAACAAGTTTCATAAGAAAATCTGAACACAAGGACGTGTTTTTTATACAATTTTTACTTTCTTATACAAAGTATAAGGAAGTATTGGAATCACGAAAAAAATCGCTGACGAGATTTTTGCGGAAATACATATTTTGACGTCCACTGAATTCGTTAAGACCAATTTCTCAATGATGTCTGTGTGTGAGGATGGATGGATGGATGTCCGTACGCGCAATATCTCATGAACGAGACAAGATATGTAAATGAAACTTGGAATTTATAAGTTTCATGAAATAATGAAGAGCTGAGTTGATTTTGAATGAAATTGAAAAACCGGAAGAGGAAGTTTACTGGACATACAAAATAATAAATTCCATTTATTTCAAAAATAGAATCAGCTGTGAGAAAAAGTTTCAAATGAAAGATGTTAGAAAAAATATTTGGATTATAAAATATTATTTGCATTTTTCTTGTACATGCTTCTAATTTTGAGAAAAACTAAATTAAATATTTAAGAATATATTTCTATAATCTTAGTTACAATGGGAACAAAAACTAAAACATTAATATCTATGTGTCAAACGTGTCAAATAATTGTGAAGTGTCAAAAATACGTGTCGTGAAATATTATAAAAGTAATATTTGTATTATTAGTTAGAAAGTTTTCAAAACTATATTGAGAAACAAAATTAAACAGGTTTAACATCTATATATCAAATAAATGTCAAAATAGTCATACGCAAGGAACAAGTCATACGTATTCAGTTGGTTTTATTTGCATAAGAAAGTAGTGTGGTGCCCACACCAGATTTTTTCTATTGAGATAATTTTATAATTCTATTAGATTTTTTATAAATACGACTGTTAGTTGTTTTGTTATTGCATTACAGATTAAAATTCATTGTTGATTACACAGCAATAAATTTCTTTTCTTCTTAATCTCAGAAACTAAAAAATGGATAAAAGATTCTTAATTAAAAGTAATATTTAGACGCCAGCAACTCAACATTTTAATGTTATATCTCAATCATATCTTAGTTTTGATATCATACATACCCACACTAGAAAATGAAAAGCTCCACAAACAGTGTGCTTATAGGTACATTTCCTCAACGACGTGGTTGCAGTTCGTTTGTAACCTTAAGAACACCGAAATAGAAAAATATACTTTAAATAGAGTGCCACTATAGATATTGGGTAAATGGCGTTTATCCAACACCTCTCAATAAATGCTCTGTAACTATGGCGATTTTAAACAAGGAAAGTAACAGATTACCCACTAGTGGGTATAATTTTGAGGAAAGTCACTAGTGAGTATTTTTTTATTTATAACAATAATAATAACACACAACTCGGTAACTACTTCGATTGACATTTTAATTTAAAAATTTAAAGCATATGTCACTGTCAAATAATATTTCTTTAATAAATTTTTCTTTTATTAAGAGGTGTTGGATAAAACGTTATACTTCACACGTGGGCAAAGTGTAATTACCCACTCGATAAAATTATCACACTCAGTCTTCGACTTCGTGTGCTAAAATTTCTCTCGTGAGTCGTGAGTAATTCCTTACTTTGTCCACTTGTAAAGTAAATAACTATTTTTTATATATCATGCCATTTACCTATTTTCGGAAAGTGCCTTTCTGTTGAAACATAAATATTTTAAATCAACCCGAGAAAATATATAGATTCCAATTACAGGACAATCATTTTAACAAAATTAAATTATTTTTTTCACGACATGGTAAGAAACCCCACCGTTCTTCTCCCGAAATAGTGAGGAAAATGTGTTGTTCCTCTCTAGAGAGGAAAATATAGAAGTGTTGCCAATAAGAATGTTACTTACAAAAATATATTAAAAAATTGTAAATAAATTCCTAATTTTATTAAAAATCCTTATTTTAGTGATATACATACTTCAAATTATCTTACAATTATGTCTTATATTTTTCTTTTTCTTATTAAATCACAATTTGACAACTTATTAAAGATATTTAGGATTAGTTCATTGGCAACACTGCCAAACCGCCTTGTGTCTGATAACCTAACTTTTAACTTGTCAGTTTCTCAGTTGTGTTCTCAAAGTGTATTTTAGGTCCGAGCAAATCGTTTTTAGAAACATGTCGTGAAAAAAATGTTGTGTCTAACACGAGAGGAAAGCTCTTTTTCCACTCTCGTTCGAAATGCCTTACTCGCTGCGCTCATGAGGCAAACTTCGAACTCGAGGGGGAAAAAGAAGCGCTTTCCTCTCTAGTTTGACAAATAACTATTATCCAACACCTCGCAATAAATACTCCATAACTATGGCGATTTTAAACAAGGAAAGTAACAGATTACCCACTAGTGGGTATAATTTTGAGAGAAATCACTAGTGAGTATTTTTTTATTTCTAACAATAATAATAACACACAACATCTTGGTAACTACTTCGATTGACATTTTAATGTAGAAAATTTAAAGCATATGTCACTGTAAAATAATATTTCTATAATAATATTTGCATTTATTAAGAGATGTTGGATAAAACGTTATACTTCACACGTGTGCAAAGTGGAATTGCCCACTCGATAAAATTCCTTACTTTACCCACTTGTAAAGTAAATAACTATTGCGTAATTAACTGATACATAAATTTGTCAGGAAACTTTTTGTACAAAACAAATTTTACAATAGAGATATAAATGAAAAAACATACAAAATGACAATATTATTTCAATAATAAGGAAAGTTTTGAATATAATATTTGTTTAAATTTGATAAGGTAGCAATAATATATTTCAATAATCACAAAACAAACAAAGAAACAAATAACTAAAACATCTATTATATTATATGCCAAACAATTTAAATTTACATAGAATTCAAATTTGAAAGTTTTAAAAGATTCGTGCTTTAGTTCGTACTCTGAACAAAAATTGATACAAATAATGAATCTCGTATTCTACGATGATGTTCTGATGTCATGTTCTTCATGCCACATCCTGGATCATTTAATTGCTTCGTTTAGATGTCAAATTAACTTAATTGTTTGTTAGCTCCAGTATTTCATGCCGGTCCATACTTTTCTTTAACCTAAATTGAGCATCATTCAATTAACTTCTCAATTTGATTATTATTAATCTTTGTTTTTATGACTTAATTGTTTTGATTGCCATTTGTTTCAAATGTTGTTTTGATTTATTAAGCATTTTATTAGTGAATTCATAGTTGTTTTTTGTTGGTAACCACGAAACTAGTAATTAGATAATTTTGTAATGTGAAATAAGATAGTAGAAACCTTATAATTTTCTTTGTAGGTTTCTGTAATGTATCCAACAAGAAATATTGATTACTATGCAAAAATTTTACTTTCGTTTTATTTAGCTTCCAGCAAAAATATTAAATATGCACTCTTAAGTTGATCATACGTTATTGTTTTTACATTTATTACTAATAAAAACTAGGAAATATTGCATATTATTGATATTCCTTTTATGATTGAGACACTATATCAATTAGATTAAAATAGTTTTACTTATACGTGTGTATGTTTACTGATATACGGATAAATTGCTTTTCTCTATTAAATATTAATCTGGATTTTACTCGGTGATCTTCCTTTAAAAAATAAATAATTTTTCTAGAACAAACAAGATAAAAAATGTTAAATATGCAAGACAACCGGGAAAACATATTTTATTAAAATTGACAAGTGCAAATTAGGTTAAAATTATAGAAATATTTTTAAAAAAAGTTATGTATTTTCCTGCTGAAGAAATTTGCGCTCAATTTTTTAATTTTGTGGCGTATAATTTTTTTTTTCTAAAAAAGTTAAACTTGACAGACTCTTATGTCAAAATTTTACTTCATATAGATTCTTATGTCAAACTTGACTTACAAACCTAAATTAACAAACAAATTATTATATAATAATATTGGTGAATTTATTTATTATTTACCTTAGATAATAATTTATCGGATTTAATGCAGATCACATGCAGAGCACGTCTAAATAAAAACATATAAAATATATCAATATTTGTGTAATTTGTATTGGTTTATATTTTTGTTCCGGCAAATTTTTAGTAGAGGCAAAAATTCGAAATAATACTTAAAAAATTCAAACTGTTTAAGTCGTGTTTGAGAATATTCAATCAAATTTTTATTATTTACAAACAAGTACAATGTTTATATTTAATAATTAATATTTATTGTAGTTTGACATGTACAATACATAATAATTTTAATTACTTCTATTATTATTAATCTATAATTTTAAGAAATACGAGATAGATAAACCAAGCTAAACTTCATTACAAAGTCATCGAAAACGTTTATTCTTTCCTCATATATTTCATTTAAATAAATGGGTACAAGACTAAATAAATAAAAGATAAATATAATAATAATAATATAATAAACATAATTGCATGTTTTTTCACGACCGGGAGAGAAACTAGGTTTCAATGATACCAAAATCATAACAGAAACAGCTAATTTTATATCTACGGGAGATTTGTGCACTTTCTCTTCCGTCCGTCGTGAGGTAAAGTGCGCAAATAATGTGAAAAATGAACAAAATTAAACAAATCAAACGTAACTATCATAAATTGTGTTAGATTTTAAATAATTTTGAAATACATAAAAACCATCATAAATATTAGTGCCGTGAAAAAAGTGTATTTTTTCCCTTGTCGTATTTTATCCCTCGCCTACGGCTCGTGCTTTAATTTACTCCGCGGGAAAAATCATACATTTCTCTCCTTTAATGTAATATAGCGTGTTAGGGAATGCTTTAACCAAACTTTAAGGACATCTTCTCAATGAAAAATGGAGTTAAAAAGTCTTTATCCATTTTTCTCTCCGGTTAATAGTTCCCTAAAAAATAAATATATTATACTTACCCCAGATTTTGAGGACTACTGAAATAATGTATGGCTACTAAAAATTATAAGCTACGTTACTTAGCAACAATAAAATGTCAGAATAAATTCGAAATTGACATATGACCTTGCGGTGTGGATAACGTTCGATATATCTTCAGACTGCATTTCGAGCTTTGCCGTTGCTCTCTCAAAGTGCATGTTTACGAATTCTTCAATTGAAAATTGAGGCATTATTTCAAATTAAAAAAGCAACATTCGACATGTCAAAACACAGATTGTTAGTAGTTGCTAGGAAACAACTATTTTGTATTAAAGTACAGTTTTTATAATAAAAAAATCTACTTTCTTATACATATAAAAACAAATGAACACGTATGACTTGTTTCTTGCGTATGAATTTATTTTGACAAGTATTTGACATATAGATGTTAAACCAGTTTAATTTTTCGTTCTTATAACTATATAATTTTAAAATAGGTATTAATATAATTAATATTTGTAATAATATGACACATATTGCTTTTATAATATTTCAAACAACACATATTTTTGACATTACATAATTATTTGACATATAGATATCAAATATGTTTTAGTTTTTGTTCCCATTGTAACTAAAATTATTTAAATATATAGTAATAAATATATAATTTAGTTTTTCTTAAAATTAGAAGCACGTACAAGAAAAGTGCAAATAACATTTTATATTCCAAATATTTTTGCTAACATCTTTATTTGAAAGTTTTTGTCGCAGCTGATTTTATTTTTGTAAAGAATGGAATTTATTGTCATGTGTGGCCAGTAAACTTCCTCTTCCGGTTTGTCAATTGCATTCGAAATCAATTATGGGGTAAATAGCTCCGAGGTAACGTGTCGGACTGTGGATCGTGAGATCCTCAGTTCGAATCCCACTGCCGACAGTTACAAATTTAAATTTACCCCTGTGGTTCCTCCTCCACTAACATCCTTGGGGGCTATGATTTGACGGCTGGTAACCGCACTTTATACGAAAAAATATATCACTTACCGAGATCTGCGTAAGCAGAGTGCCACACCCGTAATGGGTAAAAGGCGTGATGATATATTTATTTTATTTATTTATTTATCAACTCAGCTCTTCATATTTTCATGAAACTTATAAATTCCAAGTTTCGTTAACATGTCTCGTTCATGAGATATTGCGCCACGGATATCCATCCATCCATCCATCCATCCATCCATCCATCCATCCATCCATCCTCATACACAGACATCATTGCGAAATTGGTTTTAGCGGATTCAATGGACGTCAAAATATGTATTTCCGCAAAAATCTCGTCAGCGATTTTTTTCCTGATTCCAATACTTCCTTTTACTTTGTATAAGATAGTAAAAAGGAGTTATTTCAGCAGTTCTTAACATTTATAGTAATAGTTGCGTAAAAAAAAAAAATTGAGAAACTCGAAAAATGGTAGAAGAACTTTTTGTTGTATTTTTCATTATAAAGCTATCCGTGAAGTTTGGTCCAAGTTTCCCTAACACCTTGTATACAGCTTGTTTCATAACTTCAGGTACATACGTTAATGGTATATGTTATGTGACATGCTGATTACGAATCAAAAAGAATTTTTTTTAAATCGCAAAATTATTTTCCATGTTTCCCAGTCCAAAATTTTTCGTTGCCACTGCCACTGGGTGGATGATTATGTTAATAATTAACGTTTCATTAATAATAATTAAATTTTGTTGGTTTATTTTACTAGTATTATGTAATTTAAATTGTTGATTACCTATTTCATTGTTTGTGTTTAATAGGAAAGCGAATCCAGTGCAGTACTACAAAAAATGTTTTAGGTAAATAACTCATAATTTTTCGAATTAAAAAAAAATTCTTTTAGAATCAGCATATCAAACAACATATATCATTAACGTATGGACTCGAAGTTATGAAACAGCCTGTATGTGTTCAATGACTATAAAATATTTCTGATTTTTATATTTAAGCAATTTTGCGCAGCGTACATTTCACCGTAAGTATTTTAGGGATAATCTCAGTTGTTCAACACATAATTGTTTGAATTATTGCGCTAAAATTTGCTTTGCTATTTTCCAATTTGTGCGGCATTTGAGTTTCTGTGCAATTTCCGTTCTTGTTTCATTTTGATGTGTTTGAAGAGGCGGAACTGATTAATATTTTTTTACGTTGGCGGCAATCTACGATTTTATAATACCTATCGATAATTGAATGACGGAAACAAAAGTCCGTAGGAGTCTTGATAATGAAACAGTTTTATTTCTTTTTTAGAATTTTGATCTTTTGTTAAATTTATATTTAGTTACAGCACGGGTCCCGCGCAAATTCAGCTGCAGGCATAAAATTTATAATGTAGATTTAATTGCATGACACATATTTAGATAGTACTCGCGCGATCCTAAAATTAGATTTGGCTTGTAGATTTACTATAGAAATAAATTTTAACTGTTTAAATACTGTTAATTGTTTAAATAAAGTAAACATTTGGGCCGTGCACAAAAGAAAATAATTTAAGCTAAATGAAAATCTAATGTAGCATTACGTAAATTCCCGCAAAATGGTTTACTTTTTTAATTATTCAATGTTTGTAACAGATGTATAAACATTTTTTGTTTTCTTCGAAAAACGTAGTTCTGCAGATGATGATAATATTTAATTATAGAATTGTTATTGTCTCTTTATTTTTAAATATTACATTATAGAGAAAAAAATAAAATAATTATAAAAGTTTTGGATTAAGGTATCTAAAAATATTTAAATAAATGCACCGTTTCAAATTATTAAATATACTTCTTCACCAGCAAACAAAAAAAATAACATGAATTAATTGTGCATGTATTTAGTATAAAAAAAGTACACTGTAAATCAATTACGTACCTGGTAAGCCTTCAAGTAAACTACCACTTCCGGTTAATGGATAGCTAATAAAATATAATTAGTTCATAATTTGTAGTCCCTAATTTTAATGTGAAATTTTATGTTGTCACGCATCGTATATACACATAAACTTCATTGTGAAAATAACAAAATTGTTTTTCAAGGACTGCAAAACATGTTTACCTGTTGATAACTCACTATCGACTTTTCGTACGCATTGCAATACCTCCCTGACATGAAGGTGTTTCTAGACTTCAAGAAGAAAATAAATAGTACAATTAATAGTACATAAACTTTCAATGGTTATTTTTATCACTAGCCCAAACTATACTTTTGTGATTGCGATTATATTTTGACAAAGTACTTACGAAAATATTTCTGGACGTGTAATATAAAAAATTATAAATTTAATTAGAATTGTTTGTTAAACATTAAATACTAGGAATTTTGTATGTTGATGACATTGGTAACATTAATAGGTACATTTAAATTCAATTTTTTTTTTATAAAATTCGGCGATACAATTCATAAGTTGAGATAACCTAAATAATCAACAAATTTTATCGGTTGGTCAATTTAATTATACAGGATATTGCGGCGGAAGATGCACCATAGGGATTTCAATGTTATCTTTTAAATATTCAAAATAAAATAAATATATTACGTTATTTATCCATTTCTTAGTGTGGCATTCTGCTCAAAACAGATCTCGGTATTATGATATATTTCGGCACGTGAAGTGTGGTTACCAGCCGTCAAATCTCGACCTCCAAGTATGGTAGTGGTAGAAGTGTCACAAGTGTAATTTTATGTGGTGGAAATGCTTAATTAATTTTCCCTGTTCCGGATAAAGGAAAATTATCAATTAGGATATCATTAATTGAAGATTATTTTTTTTAGAAAAAAAAATATCATCACGCCTTTTACCCATTATGGGTGTGGCACTCTGCTTACGCAGATCTCGGTAAGTGATATATTTTTGCGTATGAAATGCGATTACCAGCCGTCAAATCATAGCCCCTAAGGATGTTAGTGGAGGGGAAACCACAGGATAAATATAATTTTTTTTAGAAATACTATTTAATTATTTTGTTGAAAAACAATATTTGTATATTTCAATATTACTAGCGTCGAAAACAGAAACAGTTTTGTACGTACATTTTAGCTTTAAATATATTTCTTTCTTTCAGTTTCAATTAACTATTTAGCTGTAGAATTTGTCTTGCTGATTCTCAACATAATAAATTGACAACAAGAACTAACGAAACGATGTTTCCAACCTTACCATAAAAAGTTCTTAGTGTTTACCGTTTCGCTAATTGCTAATATTCGAGTTACATTCAAATCTTTATCGTATCATCGAAGATAGTAATTCAAAAACAAATCAACCATTTTGTCTTTCATATAAAAACAATTTACGTACAAGTTTTTATTAATAATGTACTTACTTATAATTTCATAATTAATGTATTGCAAGTAACTAACGTATTATGTTGTTTATAAATGTTTAATATTATAACAGTCGATGATACAATAAACTTATAAATAATACAAGTAATCACTTACCTAATGTTGTATAATAAATTATTGAGATATTATGAGTAGTGCTTGCTTTTTTCTACCGGTTGCAGATTATATTGGAGATATATAGATGAAGTCTAAATCGCCAATACATCCTCACATGAGTGTATATATGACGGAAGGTAAAAATAAAAATGTGTACATAATTTTCTTTGTTAAAGTTTAGGCGTAATATACTTTATCAACACAATCTTTTTGATTTCTTTGAACTTTGTACGTCTGCTACCTATAGACTCTACTTCAGTTTTTTTTTAACAAAAACAAACACACGTGTCTATAAAAACGTGACTGAAAAATTGACTTTAATCCTCATGGAAACAATTTGTTTTTGTTTGTTTATAAACTGCGCATATTTGGTTTCTGAAGTTTGTATATCAATCTCTTAATTTAATAGTTTGAAGAAGATAATATTTTATCATTTGTGATGTGAAATGCATTTTATGTAACTTTGTTTGTTTGTGAATCCTGTGAGAAATTTCTTTGACAAGATACCAAATAAAATAGATTATGGAAATACATTCCAAGATTATATTTTATATTGTTCACACGTGTCATATTGAAATTAAAATTTTATTAGTTATTTGTAGAATGCGGGTGGCATTTCTTGTTTGTACTTATTACAGTTATAATAATATAAATAATTATTAATTATCTTAAGAGTAGGAAAGTGTACAGAACCTATGTCAACATTATGTAACATAATCTTAAGGTGATAATTATTACGCTAATTTAATATTCGTTCCTTGTAATTGGGTGCAAATTACTGACTCGTGGATAATTATATATTTGGCGTGTGCAAAAATCATTGTGCCAATGGAAATTACAAACTTTAGGATATATTTAGATATTGCAATATTTTCCACTAACAATGACATTGATGTTCTATTTGAAAACCTTTGTTGTATGCAATTTTTTTTTAATACTTATGTGAGCAGCACATAACCTCCCACTAGAACAATTTTTAAAAGACACAACAATAGAGACATTTTCTAATAAAAATTATAGCTAATACAAGTTTTTGTATTATAACAAAATTACACTAATTCAATTTTTTACTGAGATAATTGGCAGAAAATTTGATAATCCTTCTTGTAAACTACTACTACCTGTTGATTGATTGTTAGGAAAAAAATTAATTAGCTCTTAACTTAAACATCCAATATTTAAATATGAAATTTGAAATGATATCGTCATTATATTCTGAATTAACGTGGACAATAAAATTGTCACACATATTATGTATACGCACGACACACAAACGTTTTTTGAAATGTTAAATGTTTTTTGTTTTTATTTAATTTTCCATGACCGTATTTACAATTATCCTAATAAATATTGATTTCAATTTGATTGATTTATCGTGAAATATTTAAGTAACCAAATGAGCTTTATTGTATGCATTTTTAAATTCAGAACAACTTTTGTATTTATTTACACTTGTGCTGTAAAGTTAATATGTAAAAATTTACAGTAATACAGGGTCGTTTTGGAGTTAATGTCATAAATTTTAGGGTAAGTAGTATGACATGTGTCGATTAGGGAACAAAAATTCGCATATTTAAGGGTAGTTTTCATGAAACTAACAATTTTGGTACCACTGGTAACGCCACAACTATTACACAATTATTTTCGTTAAAAATGCTATTTAATTTATCTAAATATTAAGAATAATATTATACAACTAATTTTGAATGTATTTTTGATAACCATATTTTAATGAAATATTAATTAAAACAGTTCTTAAGATAAGTCGAATTTTCTTCTTTCGAATTTTTAAACAAAAATTATTTTTGTTTTGTAATCTACACACGTCATGCTACCTATCGTTAAATTTATGACCTTAAGGTCAAAACCATCCCGTATAAAGAAAATAGCATTGAAATCCTTATATGCCACATTTTAATTCTATGTCCAGTACATATAGGATGTTACATAACTTCGAGTACATACTCTAATGATATATGTTGTTTGATATGCTGATTACGAATCTAAAAGAATTTTTTTAAAATTCGAAAAATTAAGGGTTGTTTACCTAAAACATTTTTTGTAGTACTGCACTGGATTCGCTTTCCTATTAAACACAAACAATGAAGTAGGTAATCAACAATTTAAATTACATAATTCTAGTAAAATAAACGAACAAAATTTAATTATTTTTAATGAAACGATAATTATTAACAAAATCATCCACCCAGTGGCAGTGGCAACGAAAAAAATTGGACTGGGAAACATTGAAAATAATTTTGCGATTAAAAAAAAAAATCTTTTTGATTCGTAATCAGCATATCAAATAACATACACCATTAACGTATGTACCTGAAGTTATGAAACACTCTGTATGTGCGGGAGGTAAAAAAATATTATATTCTAATCACAGGTCGAAAAAAATTTTCAAAAATTTGCATACAGTTTTAGTACTAAGTTTTTTTTAATGCGACAAAAATTTATTTTGATATTAAATAGAAACTAGTCTGACCATTTTTATTTCTAGTGAATTTAACATCGTGCAGTTTTTAGCAAAGTACTATCCTAAAATTTCCTTGATATAAAATGCTTCATTTTTTAAATACTTTTTTCGAATAAATATTGTAATAATTATTTTTTTAAGAATTGAACATACAGACAGATAGTAAAATAATGATGTGATATTTCGAGCTAGGTTTCCTGAAATCAGAGCCGCAAAACTGATTATGGCGGAGATGCTACAGAGGAAATTTTAAGCTGCGTTCACAGCAACTCATTTATCAATTACAATTACCACATAACTTACAATAACAATCTTATAATTACCGACTTCAAATATGAATTGTACTTAATAGAATTACCACTTACGCTAGCGGTGATCAAGCGTGTTAAAGCGCTGTTTACATTACATTGCATATTGTGACGTACGTCACCCATTTATTCGGAGTTAAAATCTACCGACCGCCAAGTATGTATGCCATTAATATATCGCAATATAGGATATTTAATCACACTCGGGTGTTACAAGATGACCACTTGTTCACCTTAAATGTAGTTCTGGCCCCATAATAACCTCTCTGATGCAGCTTTGTTTACACTAGTAATCAAATGCGTCGCACAGATTGAGATTTAGATTACACCAGGATGAATTGGTCGCGAATCAAGTACCACGGTACTTGAAGCCCTGGTTCGTTTAAAACTGTCGTGCCGGATATGATGATGATGAAGATTCCACTTAGTAGAAGTGACATCTACAGATATATTGTTGAAATATACTGAAACCGTGTTAATAATTTAATTATAAAGTGATAAATTCAGTTGTATTTGTTGTATAAAATATAAGACTTATGTGTAAAATTTATCTTAAAAATTTCATGTCATTCTATTTTCTATTTTGATAAAATCTGGTGTGGGCAACACACTACTTTATTATACATATAAAACCAACTCAATGCGTATGACTTGTTCCTTGCCTATGATTTTATTTTGACAATTATTTGGCATATGGATTTTAAAATCATTTTAGTTTTTGTTCCCATTTTAACTGAGATAAATATATTAATATATAATGGGGTCTTTCACCATTTAAAAAAAAATTTTTTTTTTATGAAACTATCTAAATTGAAGATTTGCTACACTTTTAAAAAGTCTTAATTGTTATTCATTAAGCCACAATGATTTTTTTTTTAATGTTGTGACGTCATTATAGAGGTGTTGATGGATCTCAAACAATAGAGATTTAAATAATTTTTTCACATAAATGTTCTATTTTATTGTAATAATAATAACAAAAGAAGTAAAAAAAATATATAACTACATTTATTTACAATCTGTACTGTTTAAGATCCAGCAACACCCCTACAATGACGTCACAACATTTAAAAAAATCATTGTGCCTTAATGAATAACAATTAAGACTTTTTAAAAGTGTAGAAAGTCTTCAATTTAGATAAAGTTTCATAAAAAATAAAAAATGGTGAAAGACCCCATTTAGTTTTTTCAAAGTTAGAAGCACATACAGCACAATGCAAATATTTTTGATAATCTTATATTTGAAATATTTTTCCATATCTGATTCTATTTTTGAAAAAAATGTAATATATTGTTTTGTGTGTTGATTTCCTCTTCCGGTTTTTGAGTTTCATTCAAAATCAGCTCAGCTTTTCATATTTTCATGAAACATATAAATTCCAAGTTTCGTTACCATGTCTTATCTCATACGATCCGTCCATCCATCCATCCACACAGCCAGACATTATTGAGAAACTTGTAAAAACTGATTCAGTAGACCTTAAAACATATATTTCCTCTCGTCTCGTCAGCGATTTTTGTTTCATGATTCCAATACTTCCTTACACTTTGTATAAGAAATTAAAAAGAAATATCATTATATTTGTATCTTTGTATTTGTGTATGCTGGCGTTGATTCCAATAAGTTAAAAGGCAACTGTTAATTTAAATTGCTAAATGTGTAGTTCTGCACACAGCTTTAAGGTTTAACATTTTTATTTTTACATATTTATGAAAGTATAGTATAGGAATTATGAAAAACTGATGTCGAGATTTTCGCGGAAATAGATGCTATGAGGTCCAATAAATTCGTTTTGATCATTGCGTGATGTCATAATAAATTTTAATAATCATAATTGCGATGAGAACAAACTCACGCAACATTTATTCCATATGTCCAACATGTGTGAAATATATTTATTTAACGTAATAATTAAGATTTGTATTCTGTGTACAAGAGAGTATCATATTTCTTAATGTTGCGAGCATATCGTAAAAATAATGATATAAAAATTACAGTATTAATGCACTGAACTGTTTCTGAACTTTAGAAAAACTGTGACACGTTTTGAAGTAGTATAGTAGATAGCAGTACTTTTATAAATAACTCCAGGTTCCCAATTACCTGCTATTGTAGCAAACTTTTCAAGATAAGATGTCCTTGACCAACTCCCCGCCCTTTTATGTGAAATTCTCTCCACGTGTTCATTCCCGCCTTAAAACTTGAATAACGACCGCTAATTCTCTGAAATAACATAACCTTACCGCTTCGTTATAAATGGCCAGGTGAATTTATGGAAGATTCATCTAAAAATTGAAATTTAACAGCAAATGTGGCTGCCAAGATAAATTGTGACTTAAAACTACAACTACAACTACAATTTTGGTTATCTAGTAGGAATATTTTAATTATTGTAATTATCTTGAGCTGCCGATAATCGTTTAAGATTTGTTCGTATATTCATTGCTAATTGAATTGGTACATAACTGAAAATTTACAAAATTTGCCAGTAATTTTATGTGAACATTTTGTTACTCGTGATTGATGTGTATTCTTAATATTTTTATTTAATTTTGCTGCAACTAATTAATTACATAACGTTTTTTATTAAAAGAGTAATGTTGTGTTTATGAATACTTTAATTTAATTAAATGCAACAGTTGCCGCAGTTTTAAAAATGTTCATTTTATCCAACACCTCTCAATAAATGCTCTATAACTATGGCGATTTTAAACAAGCAAAGTAACAGATTATCCACTAGTGGGTATAATTTTGAGGAAAGCCACTAGTGGGTATTTTTTTATTTATAACAATAATAATAACACACAACACCTTGGTAACTACTTCGATTGACATTTTAATTTAAAAATTTAAAGCATATGTCACTGTCAAATAATATTTGTTTAATAAATTTTTCATTTATTAAGAAGTGTTGGATAAAACGTTATACTTCACACGTGGGCAAAGTGGAATTACCCACTCAATAAAATTATCTCACTCAGCCTTCGGCTTCGTGAGTTAAAATTTCTCTCGTGGGTAATTCCTTACTTTGCCCACTTGTAAAGTAAATAACTATTAAGTAAACCATCTTGCGAATTAAAGAAAAAAAATATTTTTTATCCGTACCGTTCATCTTTCCTGTGTATAAAAGCACTCCGTATATACAGGGTGGTAACTGATTCAGCCGGTCATAACCGTTTTACATGTTAAATAATACTTATGCAATTTACTGCTTTCCTAATCATTGTGAAGTAAAAGTGTAAGAGACAAAAAATATTTAGAATTAATATCTCTCCATGATAGGTAATATAATTATTTTGAAATTCTTTCTGAAAAGATAATATTTAATAACTTATACTTTATAAAATATTTATAATAATTATTTTTTTTTAATTGTACTATAGTGGCAATAGAATTATATAACAGAGTGCGAGATTTATTTGCGGGATTAGGTTCTGATCGATCAATAAATAAATTGTTTACTAAGTTACTTGATTATGAATAAAGTTAAATAAAAAAAATAATACGTGTGGCACTCGGAGACTGCCGCGGTAAAGCTATTGAATAGCATTTTTTATCAACTTATGCAATTATTATTTATTTATTTTATTTATGCAGTATTTTTTTTTTTTTTTTGATATTAAAGTACACTTTTTGAGCGTGGTGACCGATAAGAAAACAAATTTTAGCATTGTGTCTAAAAGAGATAGAATCAGTTATGAGCAGTTAGCAGCTAGTCTACACGCATACGTCCAGTCGCACGCACACAAACACCGTGCCGAAGTCTGCCGAACTGAAACGACGTTAGACGATGCACGGCTTTTAACGCCGCACCGCTGTGCCGGTCGGAGTGGGGGGTGTCAGGTTTTTTTCGTTACGGAATTTCTTGATTCGGTCGCCGCGCTCAGAGCCCGCGATAAAAGCTATGCAATAGCTAAAAACTGAATTTTTGTTATTTTTAACGTCTTTTTAGCCTTTATTAAATAAGTAAAATGAAATTTCTTCATTGATTCAGATGCAGATATTATATCTCTTCAACTTTTATTTAAATAATTTTGTATAAAATATATACGTACATATATCGAGAGATAATATTAATTCTCCCTAGGGTCGATATTTCCATTTACGAATAAATTATTCGGCGAATAAATGAAAATTGTCGCATCGAAATCATAGCTCAAATGATACATATTGTTCTAGCTGTCATTTTTTGGTGCGTATTTTTTTTATTTATTGGACGAATAATTTATTCGGAAGTTTATTCGTAGATGGAAAGACTGGCCCGTAATCAAATAATTATGTATTTCCTAAGAGTAGAATTATAATAAAGCCTTTCGAAGTTTTGTTGTACATATTTTATTTTGCTGTATGAAAGTGTAACTCGGTACAGATAGATTAGAATGTATTGAATGTGTGCCTTGATTAATTCTTAATTTGCAGTTTGATTACTGTGCCAAAATATGTAATTAATCGGGACGTTGAACCATTTTCCAAATATAATCATTTTGATATTGCAAAAAGATAGTACCGTTTTATATTCGTACATAAGCGTTCTAAAATGTCCACAGTCATGATGTTATAATCATTTGCGATAAATTCCTTAACGGAATTACTTTTTTAGAATAATAAAAACGAACTATAAAAACTAAAAAGCATCCTAAATTCGTAATAGTATTTTATGTCGAAAATAATGAACCATAAACCCTGAATTGTTTTTATATAATTTATTTTAGTTTTGTAAGTATTGTTAATTTTTAAAGTGCATATGTACTCGAGTATATTCAAATATCAAATCAGGTGATGTCTATCTTTACATATGTCAACCTTGTTAAAGTAGTTAACAAAGTCAAGGATAACCTCTCAAGGATATTTTTGCAACTGTTATATTGGAATTGAAATTATACCTCAAGAACATTTTTGTAACACTTTTCGTTATAAATAAATATTTATTTATAGGACTAATTAAATCCAAATTAAAATTTTTATTTGGAAAATACATAAGCTCCTACCAGGTGGTACAATTTTCAAAACATTAATTTTTGGAATAGTTGTCATTGATGTTTCAAAAAGACACAGGTCAGCAGATTTTAAAAATGTTTATTACTGATTTTTAAAGAATCTTTTAATTATTTAATTATAATGGATACAGAAAATTTCTTGATTTTTTGTAGTTAAAAATTATAATTTTTTTACTTTCTTATACGTTCTATAAGGAAATATATGAATCACAATAAATATATTATGACGTCTACGTGAAAGGATGAATGAATGTGTATATGTAGATGTGCTCAATAACTCATGATTGAGAAAAAATTCAGTTAAAAAAAAATTTCACAATTTTAAGTTTAAGAACGATGAGTTGATTTTGGTTTTTTGGAAAACCGAACGAGGAAATTTATGGAATATAAACAAATTGTATTTATTTCAAGTATAGAAACAGCTATAAAATAGTTTCAAATGAAATGTGTAAGCTTTTATACACATATATTTGGAAAAATTAATGTTTCTTGTATCTGCTTAAAATTTTGCAAAAATTTAATTATAATTTTAATAACATATATTTTTACTTTACATTATAGTTGGTATGAGAACAAACAATAGTATATTGTGTCATTAGGAGTAAATGTGATACTTTGGGTGCTGAGCATGTAAGTTTGAACGACGAGCGAAGCGAGTCGAACAATTACATGCGAAGCACCCAAAGACACATTTACTCCGAATAACACATGCTATTTTTTCTTCAAACATAGAAAATAAAATTATAAATATTATAAAATGCTCAAAACTTCAAAAAATATTCTGTCTTATCTAGCATTTCAAGTTGCCGTAGAATATGCTGTTTTGTTATTTTTGTGTATTTGTTTCATTTTTAACTGCCAAATTATTGAATAACAACCTAACTATTTTTCATAATATTTTACTTTGTCCGTCGCCGGCGTAAATGTGTTGCCAAGGATACACTTTTACGCCGGCGGCGACAATATTGGACTTCTGCTTGTTGAATACAAATACATAACAACGTACTTTTATGACGTTTGAAGAAAATAGTTATTTGTTTAACTAGGCATCAAAATACCAGATTTACAGCAGAGGCTGCCGTTTTATTGACGAGACGAAGCCGAGGCAATGAATGCTGCCGAAGCTATAAATCTGTGTTTGATGCCGAGTTGAACACATATTTTTTTTGCCGATTTGGAAATATTTCACTTAGCCAGGAAGAAAAAATAAATCAACACGCTATTTATCCATTTTTGATGTGTCATTCTGTTACCTGCAGTTAAGATTAAGCCTCTAAAGATGTTAGTGGAGATTAAACTACAAGGGAAAAGTTACAAGTGATGACAAGGTAGAATTCGAACTGTGGATCTCATAATATGATGGAAAATACTGCGCTAAATGAAACACTATCCTATCCTATTACAAGTTAGAAAAATTTGGCAAGCCTTCAAATAAACTACCACTTCCGGTTGATGTATTGCTACCAAGATCTAATCTGTTTATAATTAAAATTTTTAATTTAAACTAAAAATGACCATTGCATCATCAGAAGAATAGTTAAATCATATTCTAGGGATTCTAAATAATAATAATAATAATAATAATAATGGTTTATTTGCCCAACAGTTTTACACCATTAACAGGACAATTTAAAGAAAACTATTAACGTGTTCGTCTAATTCACAGAATATTAAATAACTTATAAATTGAAACATAAAAAATAAATAACAAAGTATAAAAATTAAATAGAAAAATTAACATATATAAAATATTAGCTACCTATTACATTTAACAAATGTCTTAAACTATTATACGTTACATTGAATAAGTCAACAATATTACAGACTTTATTTGCATTAGTGCACATAATATTTATTAGAGATCTAGTAAGTAGGTTGGTTCTTGCGAAATTTGTTAAGAAAAGTATACATGTACGGGTTGATAATCTCGGCACAACAATATTGATGAGACTCAAAATACTAGGACAGTCTATAATATTGTTTAGTATTTTATACAAAAATAAGATGGATATATTTTTCCTTCCTACAACATGGTATATGTTGAAAACTCACTATCGAATTTGTACCCGTTATATTGGCGGGATGTACAACGTTAAATTATTGTATTACTTGCTCGTTATTGGCATCTCGTCAGTTGAGAGCAATCGATTAAAATATTACGTACAGTCAAATAATAATATTTGTATTCAAAATGAACCGGAAAAAAATTAGAAGGAAAATGCGAAATTCACAGGCTATGATGATGAAATTTTAAATACTTTGTTACCTTATCATAAATTATGAAGTTTCCTCATCATTAGTGGGTATTAATTGCATGCCGGAGCCGGAAAAGATTATAAACTGTTAATTTTTCTGATAATTATTTAAGCCCTTTCCTCCCAATCAATCTTTCCTCAATATTAGTCGTAATAAATCGATGGCAACATATTCGTAGAAATGTTTTGACATTTCCTGAATTTGTTTTGACCATTTGTACAATGACGTCTATAAGGATGGATGGATGTGTGTCTTTTTGTTCAATAACTCATGAACGAGCAGCGATATAGTAACGAAACTTCATAAGCGTAAGTTTTATGATATTGCGAAGAACTTAGTTGATGTTGGTCATAATTGCAAAACTGAATATGGAATTAACTACCTACAAAAAATCTGGTGTGGTCATATGTTAGCAATAATAGAATAATAGATATTTGTTTAACTAGACATCAAAATACCAAATTTATAGCAGTAGCTGCCCTCTCATAGTGCCGAAACTGTAAATCTGTTTGGTGCCGTATTGAACACATTATATAATACTATACTTTTTCTACAATGGGGTAAATAGCTCCGTGGTAACGTGTCGGACTGTGGATCGTGAGATCCTCAGTTCGAATCCCACTGCCGACAGTTACAAATTTAAATTTACCCCTGTGGTTCTCCCTCCACTAACATCTTTGGGGGCTATGATTTGACGGCCGGTAACCGCACTTCATACGTAAAAATATATCAATTACCGAGATCTGCGTAAGCAGAGTGCCACACCCTTAATGGGTGAAAGGCGTGATGATATATTTATTTATTTATTTTACTTTTTCTACTCCTGTAAATTCGGAAATCATTTTTGAAAATGATCGAAATTCATTGAAAACACACGTTAAAATCGTGTATATTTATATACCAAAAAGTGTGTTTTTTTGTATATATTTATTTGTTTCTCAAAAACTGTAGGTTAAAATGGAAAATAAATTTAGTATCTTATAGATGACCATATTTATAAATATACGAATTATTTACTGTAGTCGTCCATGGGAATGAGAGACACAGTATCAAAGTTCTGAATTTTTTACCAACTAGACTTCAACTAATATTTTTTTTATAGTTTAATGTTATAGCTATCCTTTTCATCCACATTTATAAATACTAGAATGTTCAAAGACCTCACTGTGATAATTGTTTTGTTTTTCGATAAAAATAATTGTAGAAATAATTTATTCAAATTTGAATTTGCTAAACAAAATTCATGGGACTGAAGGTAACCTAACGGAAATATTCGTTTGTATCATGTGAACTAAACTTGAAATGTCACTGTAAAAATCTATGATGAAAGTTTGACAGGTGTAGGTAAAATAATATGTGTCTGTGCACCAGAAAGAACATGGAAATAAATGAAGATAACAATTAAAAAAAGGATTCGTTCTTCGACGCGTTTGTCTGACCTTAAACAAATAACTATTCATTCATAAAAACATATGCCAAGTATAATGATTAAATATTCAGGTACAGATTTATATGTATAAGAAAGTCGTGTGGTGCCCACACAAGAAATTTAAATTTATAGCAAAGTAATAAAAGGTTTATCTCAAATTTATGTTTCCACCTGGTGACTAACATTTAGCCACGACTCTGATTGGATGATGTAACGATAATTTCTTTATTTTTATATATTTCTACAAGCGTAGTACATTTCTGCATATAAATTATTTTCTTTTGTATCAAATTGTTTGCCGACCAACTTTTTATAACAATTCACAACCTTGACAAAGGAATAATATTATATAAAGTAAAAAAGGAAATAGTTTTTGCTATGATTATCATCACGCACTTGTTTGTTGCAATAAAAAAATATTTTGATTGTTGCTGAGTGTAAAATATACATGTAAATTAAACTATTTTTGTCGCTTTAATGAATAAACACAAATATGTACCAATACGTTGCAATTATTAACGATTTGCTAATGAATGATAAAAGTATTTTTCGATAGTAACTCGTGTTGTTTATCCTTATACGTCACTAGGTTTTGACATGAAAAGGTTATCAAAAAATAAAGGACAAATTTAACAGGTCATTATCAAATCTTTTCCTGTCTGCATCTCGTTTTTATCAAACATGATATTAAAAAAGAGACCGTTCAAAATGAAAATTAGAGCAGCGCAATTTTTTTACGTTTGGAATGTTAATAAAATAATGATTTTTGCACACAAAAACCCAAGTGAATAGTGATTATAGGTAATTCTACTTGTGAAAGGAACGATTTGCTATTACTTTACTACTTTAAATTACCTAAAAGAATTTATTGAAAGTTCGACTGTTTCGAAATTAGGATAGCTGTGTCATACTTGTAATGTTTTTTTCTGTATTAATGCCGTTTTAAACAGATGTTATTGCATCCATAATAACTAACAATAATTTCTTGTACCACGAGCTCTGTTTTTGGGTGTTTTAAGAGAAGTATTGAGCCTCGATTTTAGTGCAGTAAAATGTTCTAAAATTGTTTTATAAAAAAATACTTCAAATAAAAGTAGTAAATAATATATTTTATTTGAAATCGTCATTAAAAGTTCAGAAATCGTCACTAAAGTAACACATTATACGACGATTTTAAGCAACCCAGTGTTAGCAACCGTTAAATAATTAATGTACAAATAGGATAATTTTGGCAGATATATTCACGTACTATAGTAAATTTATACGTAACATGAAACAAAATGTGCAAGAAGAATTAACTAATTAATTCCGATGACGAAAGTGAGGACAAAACACATAATTTTGAGTGTTATTTACGATAACTTCATTGGTTAAGGTTGGCAGCACTGAGTTTCAGTTTCAACTGACAACTGACAGATGTATAAACTTAACTTTTATAATATTTTTTTAGTTTTTTCTAATTTTAGATTTCAAATAAAATTTAATGTGTACCGCGGCACTGAAGTTCCATTTTATCACTCACTAAATTTCATATTCGTGATAAAAAGTTAAACTTCAGTGCCTTGATTCATAAATAACTATCTCTGTAACATCTATTTGAAGCATCTCTGAATAAATTTACAATTTAAACCGTTAAAATAAATAACTATTTCGTGTTCCCGCCCAAAAACACTAGTTTTATAAATCTCAAAATCGTCCAGAAACTGATTGTTTCAAGACTAGGCCGGCAAAAATTAGGGAATTTTATAAAGTTAGGTTTGGAATCAACTGGCTGTCAATTTTGTGCGCTGGTTTTGTTCAGTGTTTGAGTGCTTGGAGATTAAATATTTCTATTAATTTTAGAGCTAAATTATTTATTGAAAGATCAAATGTAAGTAATCATAATTAAATTGTCAGTTGCAGTGCACAATCAATAAATAAATATCAACTAAATGTTATCGAATTTTTCAAAGAAAACAAAAGAATTGTTTATATTTATAATTCCTTCGTATCCTTGTTTACGAATGATCTGATACCAACATAAAATATTCCTAATATTTCATATTTGACAAGTAAATCAGGAATGTATACCAAAATTGACACAATAAATAATGTGTATTACTAGTTCAAAAACTGCACTCGCAAAACAGTTGCTGTACTATTGTTATGTTTAATAATAAACGAATCTTAATACAAAAAAAGGTTTCCGTTTCGTATTTATTTAGCACATTGAACTTCAGTTCTTTCAATAAATTGTCACTTTTCGCAACGAAAATGGTATAGAAAACTCATCTTTTGTACGATCGCAGAAAAAATTTACAAGCGTTTAGCGTTTGTCAACAGTTTGTTCACACTCGGTCAATTATTCCAACGACAAATTAAAAAAATAGTTAAAAATAGACAACCTCGTTAGTTTGAACTAACGATTTCCAATATATTAAACTCATCAATAAATTATAAATTCTTCATTACTCTCAAAACTGAAATCAGTAAAATTCTTTCAGATATCACGATGACAAGCAATTCTATTTGCTTAAAATAAATGACGCATCTTGTAGTAAACATATGTAAACATGAATTGATCTCTTCGCATTTGTTTGTTAATGTTTAAAGTTCAAACTTCGTGAATAAGTGATTTGATTTGCCGAAACAGTGCTAATATGCGCGCGGGTGTTCGTTCAAAGTTTGTGCTTTATTTTGTGCCGGTGACTTGGGTCAGTTCAGTCGGTACAGTGCGTTGAAACAGTGAACATCCTGAATAGAGTTGCTGGCAAAGTGAAGTTGCAGTTTAAGGGATTCTCAACTTGTAAGGATTATAATTTGTTTGTCTTCAATTTTATTTTTGGAAATGTTACATAAACTTTAAAACTTTTATTATCTGTCGAGTTATCATTGTTGAAGGACTTGATAATCTATTGATTAAATAATAATAATTACATCTTTAATTTTGTTGTGTCATGTAGCGTGTTCTGAGTGTTAATTAACCAGATATTTCTTTTTAATTGTATGTTTTTTATCTTGACTTTCTGAAGTATAGTTTTTGCACTCCGAAATAAGTTATTTAAAATTTAAATCAGTGCAAGCTAACCTTGCAAATACTTTAGAATCACCTAACAGGAGGTGTGTTTGTATGTCATAGAACTGTGCGTATTTGTCGTGCGAAAAAACTGTGAACTTCTGGCCGTGAACTTGTGCCAGTCCACGTGTTTCATTTGCCCCGCACCCCCCTTTGGCATTGAACAAAACTGTTACACATTTTATTTTTAAATTCTGTGTATTTGAATTTTAATCCAAATGTATTTATATCTATATTTTTCGTGCTGCATTTACGTTTGAGATTTTGGAACTAATTCAGTCTCACTTTCAGTTTGCGTCATGTGAATTAAAAAATTTTAATTGATTTTAATTTAATTGTTTTACAGCTTATTATAATATTAATAATTTATTCTGTCAATATACAGGACCGTACTTAAAAAAGTTACACATTAACAATAAGAAATATTTACAAGTTTTTTCAATAAGCTTGCGCATTATTGGTAACTTTTGTATTTGAAGAAATAAGAAGTTTATTAAATGAAAAAAATTGTGCCATTTTAAATTAGGAAATTAATAAAAATTTCAAAAAATAAATTGCATCAACGGTTTATAAAATATGGGACAAAATAAGTGGCACTCTATAATATTTATTTATTTGCGTTTAAAATAGTTATTTGTTTAACTAGGCAACAAAATACCAAATTTACAGCAGAGGCTGACGTTTCATTGACGAGGCAAAGCTGCCGAAGCTATAAATTTGTTTTTTGTGCCATCTTGAACAAATTATTTTGCCGATTTAAGAATTTATATTGTAATACATAAAAGTAATCCCTATCAAATTTTGTTTTTATGCGTTTGATAAATAGTTCCTATGTGTTTGTTGAGCGGTTATAAATATATTTTCTGCCTACGCAGTAAAATTAACATTTTACAGACTTGAAATTTTAATATTATTGAATTGGAGAAGTTATAAATATAAAATAATTGATAATTATTTACAAAAAGGATTGATACCCATCCAATTATATTACTTTTATTTTACAGACTGTTAGCTGTAAAAAATCACACTTTTAATGTCGATCGGCAATAATAAAATTTTAGTACACTGCTCCTTTGACCATGTAAGGCATGGAAACAATTGTTTTTTTTTTAACTTGAATAATTAAAAAAAATATTCAAATTATAAAGTGTTTACCTAAATTCAGTAAACATCATTGAAGAATTGCGATAAAAATATTGCAATTAACGAATTTTACAGACGTAATAAAGATGTAATATCGAATGATATATCACATATTTTACAAGTACATACACGTACAATTGATATTAAACAAAAATTTTGAATAAAACTGTAGTTTTCAAAATTAAAAATTATTTGTTATTAATAAAAATTAAAAAGGAATGAAATCCTACTTCCCGAAATTTATAAAATATAAAATTATAACAGATGACATTTATATGTACCTGTTTCTCTTCAAATAAATGCATCTATGTCCTATCAAAATTAAGTTATTTATCCCTTTTCCTAATTTTAAATATTTAGCTGTAAATAATGTATCAATTTGAAACAAGTACACGTATTTTGTTTTCTTCTTTAGAATATTAGAATACAGGTCCGACCTAATAAATTTACTACAAAAATATGTGAATATATACAAAAATCAAGAAACTTTTAGTATCATTAAATTATTAGTAGCTTTTCGTACTTACAAAAGTATTAAAACAATTCTGGAGTGTTGAGACGAGACACTTATCTTAATTCTAAATATTGCAAATCTCTCTTGAAATTGTTTTTGACGTACAAACAAATAATAAATCACGTAATGCTTTAAAATCTCTGCTACATTGAAAACGAATTATGTCTACGTCATACGAATCATAAATATTCAAAGCATGCAAAAAATAGTTTTGAAATTGCAAATTTATTGCGTAGGTTCCATAGACAATAATGTTAGCCATTTTTAGCCGGAGATAAATATAAGAGATTGTATTCATAAAAAATTCGTTTCGCCAACGATGAGCAATGACTTTTAAAATGCTAGTTTGGGATTTTAGGTCATATGGAATTAATTTTTTAATGTAGAGTCAGTAACCTTTTGCATAATTCGCCAACTTTTTTATACTGTACCTGTCATATATCTTGCTAAACTTTTTTTATTTTATTTTGTTGAATTGTTGAAGTAAAGAATGTGTCTGGAGATAAAACCAATTAATTTAATTTAATACATCAATGAAAAAAGATATTTTTCGTACAAAGATCAAAAATATACGATAACAAGTATAAAAGCACGCACAATATGAAATTAATTTAGTAACTTTTCTTTTGCAGTGTGACTTATCTGCACTTTCGGAAGTTCCCGCTAGATAACTCCACCGGAAACGCATCGAGCGTCCGGAAATAACTACAATGGTCAAAGCACCGGTAAGTTTCACAATTTACATATTAAAATAACATTAAACTAGAAAAAGCTATTATCTATACATAATAAAATTATGTAATACACGATAACCTGCTTTTTAAAATTACATGTTGACATTTTGATAATTGTTGCTACTGGTTTACTGTAAGTAGTAAAAGTTTAACTTTGTGATTATGTTTTATTACAGGAGCAGAATGGCCAAACGGCCACTGAATTGGAGACATTTTTACCGCAAGATGGCTCCAACATTAACGGGTCAAAGTAAGTTGTTTTTATCTTGAACTTTTATCCTCCTACGTTTCTTCCACGAAGCCCGCTATTTGCACGCCTTCACATCTGGTTCCTTTTGGTTTGTGGATACGTTTTTAATTTCTTTAGTTTTAGAAATTTGTTCATGATTTCAATTAATAACAAATTTACGAAAACTTTAAAGGGCTGTATAAAATATTTGTGTTAAATTACAGTACTTTTGATATAAATTACGTATTTTAAAATGTAAAAATTTTGTAAGAAAGACAATAAAATACGCATATTTTTAAATCAATGATTTATAGTGTATCCAAAATTAAAATACGCTAACTAGTGGTAGAAAGCTGAACTAACCATAAGGTACATAAATTTCATTGTATTTTGTGAAATTAATTGTTATTTTTTTAAATTAATAACAATTATAGTTATTTTAAGAGTATTCCAATCTAAGTGTTACATTTGCTTAAGCCGTATTATTTAAATAAAACATAAAAATGTAAGGTACATTGAATTTGTAGATTATAGGTTAATATTGAATTTTCTCCTAAAAAACCTATAAAAACAGGAAAATTTGCTGTGTATATGGCAACAGTTCTGCTGCCAATAAAATTAAATTATCAGTACTAAAGCACGAATTCGACATCATAAGATATCATACGAAATGAATTTGACATGTACCTTATGGGAATTGTGATCAACGCCATCTCTTGATAATTTGGAAGCTCAATAACCAATTACAGTCGAGTATCCAATAATTCCTGTAATTTTTGTATATCATATGCATGTGCATTTACTTGTAAAATATAGCTTATATCACTTGTTATCTGACGTACGTCTTGCATTAAATTTAATTTCAAATTGAAAATATGTACATACCAAATTTGGCCAAATTACGTCAAAATTATCGTATAAAATTCCCTGTTATTTATTCTATTATATTGCTATTACACATTTTTGACTAAATCTCGTCAAAATTTTGAGTAAATTATTTTTTTTATGTGGGTAATAATTTCTTGATCAAACTTCTAATTTTTATATAGAACTAATAGTAAAAAAAATCTTAGTAAAATAGCTTTTTTTATGTTATGCTTTGTTCACGTTTATTAATATTTTATGTGAATATAATTAAACACTAATATTTTTTTGTTGACAATGACTATAAATTATAATTCAATATAACAAATAAAATTTTATGAAACATTGATTTATTTTATAAGCAAATGATTAATAGTACACTTACTAGTACAAATATATACTTACCTAATTTATTTACTGGTTATTTGTTATTAGGACTATTAGTGAACCATTAATCATTTGTTTATAAAATTCAATTAAAATTTAGTTTTTTTCTGGAAAAATAATTCATATTGTCATTGTCATTGTCAAATGAACAAATATTAGTATTTAGGTACCTAATTATATTCACATAAAGTATTAATATAATTATACAAAGTTATAAATTGTTAAAATGAGAAATAATATGCCTTTATCTATTATATTTTTTACTATTCGTTCCATTTAAAAATTTATATCTATATCATATTTGCAATATGAGCCATATATAATAGTTATTTGTTTAACTAGGCATCAAAATACCAGATTTACAGCAGAGGCTGCCGTTTCATTGACGAGGCGAAGCCGAGGCAATGAATGCTGCTGAAGCTATAAATCTATGTTTGATGCCGAGTTGAACACATAATTTTTTTGATGATTTGGAATTAATATTAATTTAGTGATTATTTTATATAGATATTTTGAAGGTTATTGCTGTTAAATTACGTTGCCATGCATGTGTTGAACGGTTGCTATGTATTTATTGACGGTTGCTATGCGTTTGTTGAGCGGTTGTTATGTAAAATATTTTTACAGCCTAGGCATAAAAGTGAAACTTTACAGATTGTTAGCAGTCCGTGAAGTCTCATCTTTAATGTCAATCAGAAAAAAAATATTTTTCTGCCACTGGCTTGATAGTAAAAATATATACCTTTTTTATATGAAACATTTTTCAAAATATAGGACAGTTTAAAAATAATTTAAATTTGAAAATGAAACTCAACGAGTACACGTTTTTTTTGTCCATATCTAGTGACCTATCTATTTTTCTCGAGATTGCAATAGTGAATTTCGAAATTGATTCACCTGTATACCGTGTATTTATTTTAATATGAAATATATAATTTTTCACATCCATACTTACGAATTTGACTATGTTTCTAAAATTAAAAATGAAATACAGGGTATATATTTATCTGAATTTATTACATTTAAAGATTATAAGAAAACTATTACAAAATAACATACGAATAAACAATAATTATTCCGATCTCGGTGGCCTAATGCCTATGTCCTTAGCATGCCAGAGGTCGTGAGTTCGAATTCCACTGTAGAGCATGATCGCCTGTGATGTTCACATAAATTCTGAATCATCCAGTCATTAAGCAACATATGACCAGAAGTTGGTAGTCCGATTACCATCATCATAAAAAAAAACAATAATTATAACAAATTTTCAAAAATCTCTTGATTCACGGCTAAACTATTGCCCAATTGGTTATAAAACTCTTGAACAACATTAGATATTTGAGTTGCAGAGACGTTTTTAATTTAAACTTCTATATTCAGAACAATTCGAGTTCAAAATTATTCCCAATGTTTCATTTTAAAATGAAAATGACGCTTTAATAGTTTAACTTTGTTGTCAAATTTGTAACTATGAATATGAAAAAAATCCTAAGTTACACGTTAAAATAAACTCTTAGTAAACATATTATTAACACGAGCACCTGACCAAATATATAAAAAAATGGTTTTACGCGGGAACCGTTAAAATCAATGCTTATATAATTGTAGTACATGTTCTCGGAAATTTATCCAATAGATAACATCCAACTGCGTATTGCAATGTGTACACATACTCTACGTTGGTACTTCGTTGTGTATTTAACTAGTGTTTTTATTGCCGGTATGTTGGCACACTGATGTTCAACGTATCAACATGATAAATAAAAATGTTCATTACTTATTGAAGGTTAATCAGTGTCCTTCAAATTGAAATTTCTTTTAGGTTTTAAAAAAAATTATCTTTAAAGATTTAGCGGTTTTTCCAATGATAATTTTGAAGTATTTCCTTTATTCCTTTGTATGTTTAAGTACGAAGGTTCTAGGTTAATAAAATAAAAGGTTTTTTTAGACATGGCGATTGTTTTAAAGTTTTTGTTTGGAAATTCTGAAGTTGTAAATATTGATGTACTCGAGGCAAAAGTTGATAAAAGAAGAGGCGTAATAGGTAGCTTGGGCATTGAAGATTGCGTGCAAATTAAACAAGTATTATTATACAGGGGGAATCATAACGTACGAAGATTTAATTTGTAGCTAGAGGTCTTTTCTTTTTTTGAAAAAAACAAATATCAGAAAGTTAGAACAAACTAAACTTAAGTCAATAACTATCAAGCAGGACCTATAGTTTAAACTGTAGCAGTAAATTGAAATTGCGGATACATAGATGAGAGTTAGTTGAACAATGTTTAGATAAAAATTAGTAACATAAAAGTTAGGACTATTTAATTGTTTCTTTTATTGCTCAAAAATTGCTGTTACATTGTTGGAGAGATACTGAATAACAAAACTAGTGGAAAACAAATTGCCGTTGAAATTTGTTTAATCTATTTAATCGTTGAACATAATTTTTGGATGTTTTAAGTTTTTGTCTTCATGATTTTAAAGGTTTCATTAAATAAAAAGATTTCTATTCACTGCTTTTGCCATATTTTTTTTACTCCAAAATTCAAAATTAATTAATCATAAAATTACCAAATTTACAAAATAATAATACTACTAATAGTTTCCTATTAATTTCAGCGGTACTCAATAAGTGGACGTGAATGTTAAAGAATTTTTGTCAAAAGTTAAAGAAAAAGATATTACTTCGTATCTAATTAGCTACATTTTAAAAATCCTCCATGCATTATGAATGTTATGAATTAGATTTTAACTTCTCAAAGTCCAAAATTAATTTTGCACGATCATCATAACTGTTTTTTTTTTACAATATTTTATTGAGTTTAGTGTCTAATTATCCCGTATATTAAAATGGATACTTTTCTAATAACTATTGAATATAATATATACTTTTGGGACATTTATAACTGATTTGATAGAAATAAAAGATGATTTTTTACAATATTTAAACAATTTATACATAATTAATGAAATTTTAACATTTTACTGTAAAATTCATCATTTAAAAAGTTGAAATTTTAACTGAAAATGAATGAAAACAAACATCAAACTTTTCTTATAATTTTCCCAGATGTACTAGCTCTTGAAACTATTACTATTTTGATAAAATAGATGGAGCAATAATATTAGGAATAAATAATTATTATATTTGCAATTTTCTTGTATATAATTCCAATTTTGAGAAATACTAAATTATTATTAAATAAAATGTTTAAAAAGTCCTAGTTGCTACAAACAATTTACTGAAACATTTATACGTCCAACATGTGAGAAGTGTAATTTTTAAACATCAAATACAGGTTAGAATATATTTTGCAAATATTCACAAATTGTTGGTGAAATAAAAGTCAAATAATCTTTTTATATTTAAAAAATATTCTTTTCAAAAGCTCATAAAAATTAATTGAAAAACAATAAATCACGTGTTTATTACAAAACATAAATAATGAAAATAAAATATATTTACTACTTCGTGTACACCATAAAATAATCTGAATATTTTGTTAAAATTTAGAATTAAATTCGTTTTTGGTCCATTGATGCAAATAAGATATCAAAAATTTCGATTAGTTATCAGCAGTGATCAACTTATCTATGACGTAAAAGTTCGATCAGATAAGTAAATGACAACACTGCATTATTATCGTACACTGAACTAATCGTTAAATAATCGCTAGCTTTGCACTCGCAAGTAATTAAAAATGTCACCGCAAAAATGTCTAAAAAAAACTGGAACATGAAATAAATATGCAAATGCAGTTTTTGCAGAACATTCACCTTTTGGCTAAATTTAGAACTGCGTATTTAGTGGTATCTCTTTTCACGAGAATGTTTGTATAAATTGGGAATTTTCGGTTTTATAAGATAATAATTTCAATTATATTGGAATAGCGAATACAACAAAAACATATTACAATTACGCAATAAGAATATAGATGTTTCAGATAATCATTTTAGCCTTTTTTGCATTATTCATAACTACATTTCTGTATATACATGTTGATTCATAACGTACAGAGATTAATAGTACAGCTAGGGATCACAAAATAATTTCTTTTCCTTAGGGCTGGTATTTCCAACCTCAGATAAATTTATTCGCTAGTTTATCTGAGATTGGAAATACCGGTCCTTAATAAACTTATGATACAAAAATCATTAACCAGAAAATTTCAGCAATTTAAAGTTCTGAAAAAATATACAGGGTGTCACACGAAATGCGGGCCATTGATGTTTAACATGGAATAGTATATTCTACAAGTAATGGAATGGCACATATTTCACTCGAGCAAAAAGTTTGTAGCCCGAGCCAAAGGCGAGTGCTACGGTTTGCGAGCGTGGGATAGGCCATTCCGTTACATGTTGTAGACTATACTTTCTATAAAAAGGTTTTGGAAATTATACAAAAATACAAATATAAAACTGTTGAAAACGTCAAACTCAAATAAATCAAATTAAAACAAACAGACGTAACCATAGTAACTGAATCAAGATACTTCGCATGTCGCGCTAATAAGCGGTTCTGATTCGTCGAAAATATTCCATACGCCGCGTATGGAATGTTAGTGATTCCATAACAATTTTTAGTAGTGGAAATAGCGAATTCTACAACTAAAATTGTTATGGAATCACTAACATTCCATACGCCGCGTATGGAATATTTTCGACGAATCAGAGCCGCGATATATGAAGTATCTTGATTCAGTTACTATGGTTACGTCTGTTAGTTTTAATTTAATTTTTTGAGTTTGGCGTTTTCAATAGTTTGTATTTGTATTGTTTGTATAATTTCCAAAATCTTGTTATAGAAAGTATAGTCTACAACATGTAACGGAATGGCACATCCCACACTCGCAAACCGTAGCCCTCGCCTTCGGCTCGGACTACAAACTTTTTGCTCGCGTGGAATATATGCCATTCCATTACTTGTTGTAGAATATAATATTTTCGTTTGCATTGCTTCCCAAAATTTTTTTGGACATAAATGCTACAAATTAATGTAGAGCAAAATTCATTTAGTGTGGGTTTAATTGCAGAAATGAAAAACAAATTCACAAAATTACTATTTAATAGTGTTCGCCATGGAATAAAACAAGATAACAAACAAATGTCTGATGTTTCCCTAGCAAATATTTTGACATTATTAAGTGTTTGCTTTGTTATATAAAATTATTTCAAAATATTTGATAGGAAAACATTTCTCATTTGTTTGTCATTTTGTTTTATTCCATGGAGAACACTATTACATAGTAATTTTATAAATGTTCATAATTAATTTTTGCATTTACCACCCTTAATAAATTAATTTTGTTTGCTGATTTACATGCAGAATTTTAAGCTGTACAACATTTATTTGAAACATTTTTGTCTAAAATAATTTGGGAAGCAATGTGCACGAAAAACTGTTTTACACGCTGTAAATAATATTCCGAAATCTACTTAAAGTAAAGAGCATTATTCACAAGGAAAACATTTATATAAAAATTATAGACTGAAATCTGCGATCCTACTCATTAGCCCCAATGTTATCTCATAATACTAATAATAAAATAATCTTATAATGTTATGGAATTTTTCATTTTGAAATAAGATTTGTGCGAGTCGTGCTATAGAATGTGACTTCAAATGTACAATGGGCGCATAAACCATAAACGAAATATGACAAATTTATATTAAAATCATGTAACGCTTTCGGAATAATTAGTAGTAAAGTAATTTTTTTCTTTTAAATATTTTGCAATAAAGCGATATAACGATTTGAACATATTTTGACGTCACAGGTACTTGCATTGATTCTATTGGCCAGAAATATGAAAATTGCAAATCGCGTGTCTGCCGCTGCGCCCAACGCCTATTGTGGGCTAAAATAGAACTAACAAATGTCATTTTATTTGTTTTATGTCTTGGTATTTAAGATTAGATTTGTTGGGCTTCTATTACTTGTTTTATAATTTCACTGCTTTATTGTGCTGTGTTGAAAAACTATTGAATAAAATTCTGTTTTGAGGTTAGGTTACCTTATTATCAGCGCAACTGTTCTCAAACTTTCGTATGTTATTTACTCGAATATCAAGTCAAGTTGCCAAAGGAATTTTATCTTTATTTATATTAAGTTTAATTGTTGTAAATAAAGACTTATGTATGTAAATATTATTTTTACATTAAAATATGTAATATCTACTATCATGAAAAATCGTTGTTTTAGTGCCACTGGAGCAGTACCAGTGACGTCACACAAACTTTAAAAAATCATATCTCTGGAAATATATGGAATTTTCACATCGGGTTTTCACTAATCGTCATAGAATCTAATAGTTTCATAAAAAAAAATTTAAATTGGTTAATGGCCTCATTATTGCTATCATCCAAAAATTTCGAATAAAACAAATGCTGTTGAACGATTACTATGTAAATGATTTTTACTACCTAGACAGTAAAAGTAGCATTTTAGAGACTGTTAGATGTCAAAGAAATTGCACTTTTAATGTCGATCGGCAAAATATTATTTATATTATAAAATAAACTTACTTCTAAATATACAATATATGAAATTACAACAGATAAAATTTCTATTTATCTCTTTCTCTACAAAATATGTCCATCCTTCTCGTACCCGTTTTTGGTTTGGCACTCTGCTTTTCAGATCTCATTAAATGATATGTTGAGAGTAAGATTTGAACTGGAAATCCCATAATTCACAGTCCGATGCGATTATTTCTCTTAGTGTAATTTATGTGCTACATTTTGAACCTGGAATGTACAAACACAACTCTTTGGAATGCATTTCGGTTTGTCGACTTTATACTTATTGGTGTTAAATTTTAATTGTGTATATTAAAAATTGCAAGCAACCAGCATGGCGCAAATGCAAATATATGTACATCATTTTAACTATCATTCATAATTTTTTAATCCAGTTTTAATTGTAATAATAAATATGAATTTTGTTGTTTGATTTAGATCAGGTATTTAAATTCCTACAAATTTTATTTAAACCATTTCTTATAAAATTATTAAGTTAGTAAATGCTTCGGTGTGTGAAATGAGGTTAACAGCCGTCAAATAAAGTGCACCAAAGATAATAGTGAAGGACGAACAAGGATAAATTTATGGGGTGAAAATTTGAACTGTATTTTCTTCGAATTCGGTTGAAAAATATTTATATACATTTTTAAATATTTGTGTTTAAGTGAAATCTTGTGTTTTCATTGCGTGAGACAGAAATTTGTAACTTTTGTCTCCGATTTTAGTCATGTAGTCAAAACAGAGATTAGTATTTTTTCAATTTCAAGCTAATTACGAGTCAAAACTAGATTCATGACGTTCGGCGCCTGGAAGTAAGTTTTACAATGCATAGTTTATAAATAACTATAGGACTTCGCGTACGATCTACATTTAAACTTTTATCCTTATTTATACACAGAGTAATCTTTTGTTTTCATAAACAAAAACAGCTCGACCTTTCTGATGAGTATATTCGCAGATTATTGCGAACAAACGAATAATTATTGTCAATATTCCAATAAGCAATAAAAATTGACCAACTAATTTATTGGTTCTGGGATTTTTGTGACGTTCAAGTTCGATATTTTCATATGCACAAGTAAATAAACATCAAATTTAGCGCAGTGACTAGCACAGTTCAGTTGGTCAAGTTAAACCCAGAAAAAAAGAGCATCGACTTGTGACTGCAATGAAAATTATCTGGTCAATAATAAATAAACGCGAGATACTTTGCACTATCCCACTAATGCTCCCCTGCAAACAGATATAAATTCAGACAATTGCTTGTTTTCATTCAGTTTCTTTGAATATTTAGTGTTAAGAACTTGTGAAGAAGTCGATAACACAACACTGTCCCTGGGACAGGAAGTGGTTGTTTTGTTTGGTTCATTTGTTTTGTTTGGTTCATTTGTTTTGTTAAAATGGAGAGCGATAAAAACAAAAATAAGATACTGTTTTTACAAACAGATGAAGCTTACAAGAAATTAATTAACAGTTTGATGTTAGTATTTATCTACTTATTTGATTAATTATAATTTATCAATTGATATTTCCCTACTTATGATACAGGGTTGAAAAGTGCTCTTAATTACGTCTTTATCAATAATTAATTAACAATAACACCAAGTATTTTTATTAGCTCTTAAATTGATTGCATACGATACTATATAATTTAATCTTGTGTATTTCCTAATTATATTTTTATAAGTAACACAATTTAAAAACGTTAATCAAAGAAACCTATATAAATAAATATGGAATATTTTCAATAAGAGATACATATTTTCGTTTTAATGAACAATAGCCTAGTAACTCAAAACTAATCGGAAATTTATTTCGATAATTTTTTTTTAAACCCATTTAGATATGAATCAAATAAATTGCTAATGATGGAATTTAATCTCAATGAGATGAGTGTCATCAATTGACAGTATAAAACAGAGGAAGGGCATTTGTTGGTATTATTTGTTTCTAATTTTTGTTCTGAATAACACTAACAATGCGCTTAGTTGGAGGTGTACCAATAGATGCTGATAGGTAATGAGATATTTTTAAAACTTTGATTTGTTTTCATTTTAAACAAAAACATACATTTGTTTATAATTCTTTTTTTATTATTATTTTGTACTTTGTTCATTGTTTTGTAATTTTATTAGTTGTTTTTTTTTTGCCAAAATAATCATTTACTCTTATTTGTATTTAAACATTTTAAAATTTTATTCAGATCAACAAGGAGTTCAAACGGGTAACAGTTGAACTTAATGTGCCATTTCGGAATAGCATTAGAAAATATTGGGAACAACCAATTACAATCGAGTATGCAATGCGCTTTAAACAATTTCATGAACATGAAAAGTGAATACAAAAGTATATGGCACTGTTTTTTATTTTAAGGGAAGTGTTTTAGCGCTGTACAATGTAAAATTATTTTATAAAAGTGTGCTAAAGTGTGTAACGATATTTACGATATGCTCAATCGTAAACCTACTATTATTGAGCTCTGTCACTGGTGGTAAATAATATTTTTACAGACTAACCCGGTAAAAAGATTTTACGGGATGTTATCTTCAAAACTAAGCAACATATATATTTATTGTGTATGTTTTCAAAGACTATTTCAATCGAATATTTTAATGTATTGTGCTGCACGCTCCAATAAGTGTAAGATTTTACAAATTATTTGTACAATGTTAACTAACAAGCGAGTATGTTTTGCAAGTAAATTACTATAACAGTGAATATGTGAACTAAATTAAAACTATTTTTGAAGCCAGCGCACAAGGTTTCAGCTGTTTAAACCATATTATTTATAGAATTAATAATAAATATTGTGTTATTAATTGGTAAATGTTCTTTTCAGGTACAAGGTCAGCGTCGTATCCAAAGATGTGGAGGCAGGAGAAGCACTTGCAGGGGAATTCGACCCCTTCAAAGCGCGCCAACTGTCCAATCCCACAACGTAAGTTGCTATATGTTTTGTTTTTTATCTTGACACACTTTATACTTATCTTGTATCATAAAGCGGATCAATTTCCAAAAAAACATTGACGTCACTTTCAAAACATCATTTTTTTTCAGAGACTGTGATACTTTAACCCATCTTTTAAAAGCTTCCCTGGGCACCGGGATTTTGGCCATGCCAGTGGCCTTCATGTACTCTGGACTACTAGTTGGTATTTTCGCCACAATCCTCGTGGCGTTAGTTTGCACTCATTGCGCATATGTTCTTGTAAGTTTCAAATTTGCAAATTGTGCAATTTTTTGTAATAATTCGAGATTTTTGTTTGGTAGGTTGTCTGCGCACATGAACTATACCGAAGAACGAAAGTTACAGCTATGGGATTTGCTGACGTCGTTGCTGTTTCGTTTTCAAATGGACCTGAGTGGTGCAGGGGATGGGCCGGCATTGCTAGGACTGGGGTTCTAATTAATCTTTTCGTTACTTATTACGGCACCTGCAGTGTGTACTCCGTATTAATTGCGACAAATTTCCAGCATGTAAGTTCCTACACATTCACATTGCAAATGAAATTTAAATAAATACACTATCTCACCATATCTTGCCGTGGTTCTCTGTTAAGATCAATCGAAAAATAAATTCACTAAGTTGACATACACTTGGTCATTTACTTGACAGTTCAAACTAAATTTGCGATCAAATTACTTTTTATATTTAAGGCTATGAACTGTAATAAAATTAAATCAAACTAAGCATTTACTGCCACTGGTGGTCAAGAGGCTAAGAGAGCTCAGCTTTACAATCTGTAATCTGAAGGTCAGGGTTCGCGCCCCCGCACAGTCATTTCAATTTATAAAAATAATTGTAATTCGTAGCTTTGATAAATGGCCACAGATGAGTTTGAGTGATTCATAGCCGACGGTCCCTTGCAGATGCAATTGTATGTTGACTGACAAACAGCAACTTCTTATTGCAAGTAAAACATTTAGTTAATGGCCCTATGCTTCTCGATAGAAGAAAAAGGAACAAATTATTCTTATTATTAGGCTTTAAAACTATAAACAAAATATCTATTTACTTTAAGAACGAAGTTCGAATAGTATCATTCAATCTTGACCACTGGCTTGGTTAACTAGTTGTGTAATCCTAATGGAGGATTCTTATAACAAAATCACGGTGGCGCTAGGAACTATCAGCCTAAACTCAACCATTGTTTCCATTTCAGATCTGTGTAAATTTCACATCTGATTTTATTTAAAAATCACCCACAAATACAAACAAGAGAGTTTTACTTCGAAACAGTTCGAATACAACTGAAAACTATTTCTATTCGTTTTTATATCGTCTACTCATTTGTACTTATAGTTCATAGCGTGGCGCTTGTGTAGCATGACGTCATTATAAGAATCCTCCATTGTTTCCTCTTAGTTCTCCTTGCGATGAGAACTTAGTTTTCGAAATTCTTATACACGTATTTTGTTTATATTTTAATGGTTTGGTTTTTGATTTTATTTTATTAAATATGTTCAGATAATTTGACGGTGGTCGCATATGATTAATAACTCTATTTTAAAATACTCTTAATACAGTAGATGCCAAGTGTAATTTGTTATATTTTATACCTGATATTTTTTACGAATTTATTAATTATTAAACATCAAAGGGACATAGTAGCAAATTTACCGCAACTTACTAAAAACTATGTCAATTTTCTCTCATTCAGTGCTCTATGTTACTCATTCTATTTAGCAACCTTAAAACTGCGTGAAATAAGACAGATTCACACGAAATTCTAATGCTAGTTTAAAGGATGTAACTTATTTTATTATAACTTTGACTCTGAACCCTATCTAATGATTTGTTATAAATATCTCTACGAATACTAGTTGTAAATTTTTTTCGTTGCATCTATGATTCTTACCCATCGCTTAGTTCTGAATCAAAATTTATTGGTAAACGTAAGAGAAATTTTATTGACAGTTTGTAATTATTTGACAGGTCGCAAATGAACACTTATCGACTCCAGTGGATCTGCGAGTCTGCATCGCTCTTCTCCTGGTGCCTTTAATCCTCTTATCATGGGTACCGGACCTCAAGTATCTCGCACCAGTTTCCATGGTTGCCAATGCGTTCATGGCAGTCGGTCTGGGCATCACCTTCTACTATCTAGTTGCTGATATTCCTCCAATTAGTGAAAGAAATCTTGTTGCGCCTGTGAGCACATGGCCAGCGTTCTTCAGTATTGTTATATTTGCTATGGAGGCAATTGGAGTTGTCATGCCTTTGGAAAATAACATGAAAACCCCCCAGAACTTCACTGGACTCTGCGGTGTTTTAAACAAAGGCATGTCTGGAGTCACACTTGTTTATATTTTCCTTGGTTTCCTTGGATACCTCAAGTACGGCGATAAGACTGAAGGCAGTATTACACTTAACTTACCCCACGATGAATGGTGAGTTTTATGTTTTTTTTTTATAAAACGCTCTTTTGGGTTTATTTTTATGAAGTCAATTTTTCGGAAACAATCAAATTTTCTTGGTGCAACTATATTAAATCTGGTTTTACTAAATATAAATCTTAATTTATTGCACTAGAATTATTTATATTGACCCAAAACAAGCGATAAAGTAAGGCAAAAATTGTAGAGATGGTCAATTTTCATCTATCTACCTTTCTTTACCGACTTTACCTAACATTTTTTACCGCTTGCTAGTTTGAAGTCAGCGTTTTAAACTTCAAATTTGAAATCTGTATTATCGATCGAGGTATGTTAGCTGTCACGCTGTCACCCTGTTATTTATTTAATTTGAATAAATAAAAAGTGGACAGACATGTAAGCAAAAGAATTTAAACAAAAAGAAAAAAGAAACAGCAATTGTAAAATTGTAACATAGCTTCTGATTGGATAATATTCTAAAGTTTTCAGTTAACTAATTCACTTGCGTTACTTTTAACTTTACCTCTTAACGTTACTTCATTATAAATCCAGCTTAAGTAGAAATGAGCTAATTGCTAATGTTATTTTTTGCATATAGTGATAAATTGTTCCTTATTGATTATAGAGCAACATACTTCAAATAAAAATCTTGTAGATAATTGAATTCAGCATCAAGTCTGAATTTTATAAAAGTGTTCATTTGTACTGATAGCCATGGAATTTAAACAAAACTGTTTTTCATTTTTTTTATGTAATTTTGTTTTATTTATTTAAAGCATTAAAGTTAATAGGGATTAACCATGTCGTTATATGTATAAAACAATTAACAATGTATTTTCTGCATATATTGCATTTATTAAGCAATCAAGATTGTCAAAAATATATTCTTTTATTGTAGTTATAGTTGCACTAAAAAAACTGAGATTGGTATTGTTGAAATTATTTTGTGGTTGAGATTTCGTTTTATAGAGATTTCCAGGTATTTATTCGCACAATGAATTTAAAAATACCAAAAAACTTGAACGTATCTGCTCTAGCTTAAAATACTCTTATGTGCTGTTTTTGGAATTTTTATATTTCTGGAAAATTCCTATGATTAGAACCTATAAAAATATATAAAAGCAATTCGCATATATAGCGAAACGTTGGCTTCAATCCGATAAATAGTTTGATTTTTTTAACCTTTTGGATATTATTAATAACTATTTGTTTTCTTCTAGGCCTGCCCAGACTGTGAAGGTTCTCATTGGCTTGGCTGTATTCTGCACCTTCGGCCTTCAATTCTTCGTGTGCCTTGAAATCGCGTGGAACGGCATTAAAGATTACTTCAATAAGAACCAAAGATTTTACAACTACGTCCTGAGAACCGTTCTTACTACCATTGCCGTGTTAATCGCTATCGCAGTGCCTACGATAGGACCGTTCATGGGTCTCATAGGTGCCTTCTGCTTCTCCATTTTGGGACTTCTCTTCCCCGTCCTGATCGAAACCGTTACATTCTGGGATCAAGGTTTCGGCAAATACAACTGGAGGGTGTGGAAGAATGTTGGCGTTACGATAATCGGTCTCCTCGCGCTAGTTTTCGGAACGAAGTCCGCGATAGAAGAAATAGTGAAATTGTACATCCCTGCTGAAGAAGTAGCTGTGCTCGGTATGGCGACGGAATTGTACGATAATATAACAACAAGTCAATTATAGTTAGTTTCAATTAATTATTATTAAACTGTTTTTACGAATATTAGGTATTTGATCATATATTTACAGTGTACATTTACTGTAGATTTTAAATTATTTTAAATCGTTTCCTAAGTAATTTTAATTGAATTTTAAGATCGATTGTGAAGAACAGGGTAATTGGAACGTGTTGCCGCTGTTTTTAATTAATTACTTTTAATTAAGTGCATTGTATTTTTATTGAATTAATTTATTTGTTGTAAGTTGTGTATATGTGTATATTTTAGCGAATTGATATTGAACTGTTAATATCTGAATTATTATTACAATTGTGAATCTATTTTTGTAAATAGATCTTTTAGTAAAATTATTTATAATTTTATAATAATTGTAATAGTATGTTATGTTTATAACAGTGATATTTTGTTTTAATTATCGTATTTTATAAATATACATAAATTTTATTTATTAATGCGAATAGTGTATGTAATATTTGAGCACAATTATGTATTTCCGTAAATTGAAAACTGCATTTGAAGGAAAATATATAGGTGCCTTATTATGAACACAGCAATTTTGTAAAATGAAATTATTTCGCTATAGTTACTTACACACCGCATTGCTCATGTATCAGAAACACGATTATTGTACATGTTCATATTGTAACAATATGTGAATACGAAAATTTTTTATATTACTGAATCAGAGAAAAATAAACATTTTAATATTATTTCCATTCTCATGTGGCGAAAACAAATTTATAAAATAAAATAAATAAATATATCATCACGCCTTTTACCCATTATGGGTGTGGCACTCTGCTTACGCAGATCTCGGTAAGTGATATATTTTTTCGTATGAAATGCGGTTACCAGCCGTCAAGTCATAGCCCCCAAAAATGTTAGTGGAGGAGGAACCACAGGGGTAAATTTAAATTGGCAACTGTCAGCTGTGGGATTCGAACTGAGGATCTCACGATCCACAGTCCGACACGTTACCAAGGTGCTATTTACCCCATAAACAAATTTATTTATACAAAATTTTTGTTGTAAATAGATAAAGCATTATCTGATATATTTGTTATCTAAACAAGAAAGAATACATAAAAGGTTTGAAAATGTTGGCCGCTGTGTGACTCCGTGACCTACGTGAGTTCGAGTTGTTCGCAGTAGTGCTTTTTTCAGGTTAACTTTAAATCATTGGTAACGTCGTAGTGATATAAATTGTTTTGTGGTGATTGTTTATTTTACATTAGATTTCAGATTTTATTATAAATTATAAATTGTCATTATTGAAAAAATGTCATCAAAAAATGAAAAAGAAAAAACATTACAGAGTTATGCACTAAAAATAGCATTAAACACAGCCTCTCATCCCATTGAATACGCCAAATTACTAATACAGGTTAGCTGTCAAAATGATTATATTTCCATACGAATTATTTTTATGCTTTAGAGTTATATATCATTTAAGTTAATTTCCTTTTCAGATTGGTTATGAACCAATTTCTCCTCAGCCAGGGACGACATTTTTTGGAAAACCTGCCTTAAAATTACCAAATGTATTTCAATATGGTACACTGCGATATTCTTAGATATTTTTTTGACATTAATGATTATTTATTGTACTAACTTTCAGTAAAATATATTAAAAGCCAAGATGGGTTTGTTGGGTGTTACCGGGGTTTGGTGCCAAAATTATGCGGTAATATAGCAAGTGCTATTGCAAGCCACAAAATATTAGAAAAGTTAGAGCTTGGAGAAAGATCTGAAAATGAAGGAGAACGTAGGGAAGGTGAACCGCTAGATGAACAGTATGTCAAATGTCAAAATTATTAGGTAACATAAGCTAAAGTATTATTTTTTCAGTGAGCAATTTGTTGCTAACCTAAAAAAAGATGTTATCAGTAGATTTACTGCCATTATAGTAAGTCAACCTTTCCATGTCGTCACCGTAAGGATGATGGCCCAATTTATTGGAAAGGAACTCAAATATCGGTATATAGTTATTTATTTATTAGTTACGAGTTTAATTTAATTATTGTTTTAATTTCAGCGGTATATTTTCGTCTATCGTTGCGATATATGAAGAAAATGGAATTCTTGGCTTTTTCAGTGGACTTGTTCCTAGAGTGTTGGGTGATCTCTTGTCGATTATTTTAGCGAATACTATGAGTTATATTTTGAATACTTACGTATTCGAAGAAGCTGAGATAAAATTATATACAAATGCAACAATGTCGGTAAGTATCATGTGTTTTCTTTTTGGTTAAAATAAATGAAGTGTGTGTGTTGTTTTGTTTTAGTTCTTGGCTGGTGCTTTAACCTATCCATTCATAGTCGTATCGAACTGCATGGCAGTAAATGATTCCGGGTAAGAAATAATTGTTTAATTTTCTTTTATTAGTGTTTGAATATTATAAAATTTTAGTTTGGCGGCTGGTTCACCACCAAATATGCCGCTATATACCTCTTGGCTTGATTGTTGGGCCAATTTGTCTGATCAAAATCAACTGAAGAGAGGTTCCAGTTTACTTATTCGGTACTATACAGGACCTCAAGTTGCAGTCGGCGGAAAAGCAATCGCTTATAGCAAAAAACAATACTAAATAGATTTCAATTTTATGATGTAAAATGATTTATTTATGATATCTATTTTTAATAGCAAGCATTTGTAAAAACAATTGCCGGTTGTTTATTGTGAAATCAACGTAGTGGTTCTCAAATGGAGCAGCAAAATGTTGTGTGCAAAAAGTAATGTAAATTATAATTTTTTCTTGTTATTAAATGAGTTATTTTAATAATTAGTTTGAATTTGGCGCGAGTGTGATGTTACTATCCCAATGGATTATGGATGAAAATGGCGAGAAATTTTAGGAAGGGTGAATGAAACGCCATTGTACAAAGATTTTGTATTAATAATCAGTTTCATCAAATTATTGTTAATATTTTAAGTGTAAATTATTATGTTTGTGTTCAGATAAATGTAATTTTAAATTGTGTTTTAAATAGTTTGTGATATATGTTTATATAAAGTGTCTGTTTTAAATGAACCTAACCCAAAGTAAAATTATAACGTTCATTGAGGTATCATACGTAATTACTATAATTTTTTTATTCATTAGTAGTGACGTATAGTTGACATATGCTTTGTGTGTGTTATAAAAGTAAAAATTATAAAAATCTGTCATCCTGTCTTTAAGACAGGATTTATAAACTGTCAATCTAGTGTAGTTAGTTAATTATTAATGCATTATTTCCAGCTTTTACCAATATGTTCTGGAAATTCAACAATACATCATCGCCCCATTTTGAAGCAGTTCTTCAAAGGGAGGTAAGACAAATAGTTGTTTTTTCACGAATAATTGACAATATATCTTTGTCAATCATCTTTACTTCAAATTGATACGTGTATTTCAGAATGTTACGCTGCAAGAGTTAATGGAAGAAGATGATATTATACAAGAATGTAAATCACAAAACAAAAAACTCGTAGAATTGTAAGTTTAATAACCTCGCCCACCGGTATGATTTGTTTTTATTTGTTTCATATATGTTTCAGTTTATGTAAGCGCAATGTTTTGGAGGAATTAGTTACATTGATAACAGAAGAACCATCCGAAGAGCTTGATGAACGTACTCGCTTTAAATATCCAAACATTGCTTGCGAATTACTCACCTGTGATGTACCCGCACTTAATGAAAGTCTCTCTCGAGATAATGAATTATTGGAAAAATTATATTCGTTTATTGATAAAGACCCTCCATTAAATCCGTTACTAGCATCTTTTTTAAGCCGAACTCTAGGAGTTTTAATCGTAAAACGACTTGATCAAGTAAGTTATTTTATTAGTACATTTTTTACCAGTTTGACCAAGAAAATGTAGATGAAATTTTGAAATTACCGTTAGATTAACTCATTAGTCACAGAGTAATTTGAACAAAAAATAAGTTTCGCTGGTGTTGTATATTTCATATACATTTTTTGTTTATTGCATGATTAATTAGAAGACTTTTTTGTAGCTTAATAGATATGTTTTTGTTATATCTCATTATTATTGATTTTATAATTTACTGACAGTGAAATTTATTGTATAGATCTGACTAGAATGGTTTTTTCATTGTTTATGATTTTCTTATCTCATTTAGATTGCATTTGTAGTTTGTATATGAAATATACTATGCATCATGAACAATAATGATAACAGAAATATTAAAATACAGCCTTCATTTGAATTATATCACGTACTTCATTGCAAAGCTGTCACTTCCTGTTTTGAGAGAAGTGCATATTGATATAATTAATTGTAATTTAATATTTGAAAGACTGTTGTTAGGCTAGAGTTGAAGCACAGTTACATTTATGATAGTATTGATTTCACGTTGTTTTCTGTGTGTGCGAATTGCGAGTGACTTGGTCCAGTTGGTAGCCAAGCGTCTGTCTTTTCTCGATGGATCAAAGTTAGTGTATGTTATGTAATGCGATATTTTGTCCTCTCTTTCCTTCCACTCATGATTCCCAGCATTGGATATCCTATCAGTTCACGTGCTTGCAGGCGATGGGATTTTTAAAGGATAAAGAAAATTTTATTAGTCTGCTGCTCAAACATTTAGGGACTTCCGCTATCATGGACCTAACGCTCAAATTAATCACTGAAGTCGGCGACGTTGAACACCGACAAAATTTACTCAATGTAAGTTGCAGTTCCGCTCATTCTATTATATGATATCTCAGTACATAAAGCCTGCCACTCACAATTAGATTTATGTGGTTGAATATTTGTTCGCAACCATACAATCTAATATCATATTAATTTTTGCTTAAACGTAGTGTAAGGATAAAAGGGATTTTTGAAAAAAATGATAAGATTTTCGCGGAAATACATGTTTTGAGGTCTCCTGAATCCGTTTTGAATATTTTCTCAATGATGTCTGTTCACAAAGAAGGAAAGTTAAAGTAACGAAACTTCATAATTATAGGTTTCATTACAATACTAATAACTGAGTTCATTGTTGTCATAATTGCTAAACCGGAAATGGGAGTTTACTTAGTACACAAACCCAATTTACATTGTTTGGAATATGAAATCAACCGCGAAAAAAATTTCAAAAGGAAGATATTTTTAATTATACTTAGTGATTATTTTTGATGCTTATGTGCGGTCACTATGTAAAAATATTTTTATTCCCTAAGCAGTAAAAGTGACATTTTACAGAGTGCAAAAAAATTGGAATTTTGGTGTCAATCTGCAATATAAGATATTTGTAATATTCATGTACCTGTTTCCAATTTTGAGAAACACTAAATTATGTTTTTTGCCGATTGTGTCAGCAAAAAAGTTAAACAGTATTTTGTAGAGAAAACTAACATTATTTAATTAAATTTTCCTGTTTCCGGTAAAGGTAAAGTATGAATTGGGATGTCATTAGATGCAGATTTTTTTCTTTACAAGAAATATATAACTGTTTTGCTCAGAAACAACTAGGGCAGCCAATATTGAAATATTTCAAAATTAACATTGAAATCTCCAATTTCTATGTCAATAATGTGCTAAATCTTATTATTACACATTCAATAGTTTATCAAATAATTGTAGCAGGTACAAAGTATAAATAAAAAATGAATACAATATGTAAAAATATGAAGTATAAAATATGACCTGTCTATTTGACATTTAACTCCTATTATAAAAGTTTAAAATCATATTGAATCTCTATATAAAGGTTTTATAAAACATTAGTCGATGTAGGTCAAAACAGATTCAGGAGATCTCAAAACATAATATTTTCGCGAAAATCTTAAAATCGATTTTTTCGTGATTGTTACAGAGGGTGCTTTAAAATTATTACAAAAAATAAGGGTGTAAGTTGATGTAGTAAATAAATCGCAAAAATATTTTTCCAAAAATTTGTAGAAACATTTTTCGTGCCACTGGTGTGATAGGTTACCGTTACAGTAGGTAATAAAAATTAGTAAACATTAAAATTTATTTTATTAATTAAAAGTGTATAATATTTCATTCAATATTATTTAATTGAATTAATGAAACACTACATGCTCGAAGTGAATTTTGCTGCCTTATTATTTTTGCTGCATCTTCCATTCGCTGCTGAAATTCTTTCAGTGTTTTAGTGGGTTTTGGTTGACGTACTCCACAGATTTAAAGTGGCAAAAGAAGTCCAACGGGTTAAACTCTTTAATTAAAGAAAATACGTTTTAATAGTTACTAATTTTTATTCATTACTGTAGTCTATCAGACCAGTTGTATAAGAAATGTTTACTCCAAGTAAAGCACAATTATTTTAAATTACTGAAATATTGTAATACTGGAGCGCTATCTTCTAGGCTTTTATGAAAGCGAAAAACGAGCCTGAGACAGATGATGTCGTAGGGCCACCCATCTTTGTCTGACTCTTGTTTGTAAAATGAATGCTATGCGCTTGTTAAGAGGTTGCTATGTAAAAATATTTTACACCGTCTTGTCTAAAAGTGATAATAACTATTTTTAATACTAGTCAGCAAAATAATGCATTTAGTCACGAGTCCTGAAGTTGGGCGTCGGAACCGTAGGCGAGGGCCTCAACTGAATGAGCAAATTAATTTTGAGAGGAAAAAAAAAACATCTTTTTTTTCGTTAGTGATAAAATTGCTTACACTAACTCCTATCAAAATTCAATGATTATGGAAAAAAATATTTAACAGTGATTTGTTCAATTATTGAAAATTCTTTTCAATTCACATACGAAATAGTTGATTGAACTATTTTTTAATTTTATTCGAATGTATTATTTAATTTTTGTGTTACGCATTTTATTTAAATTTTCTAAGGTTTATAAAAAGGAAGCTGGTCCAACGACTGGCTGTCTCTCTCGGCTCGCATTTTCAACGTCAGTTGGCGTTCCAGTATTATTATATTTCAGTGCCAGAACTACATCAAAGCTCAGACTATTTAATTTTCGTACTGAGATTTCATGTTCAGAGAATATAATTTTCCCTTGAAAAACATTTCGTTTTGTGCTAATTTTGAATTGTTTCAGTGGTTAGATAGTCAAAATTTAGTACAATCCCTCGTAGCGCTCTTTGACCCCAAAGTGGACAGCGAGAGACATCACAATGCGGCGCAATTGATTTGTGACGTGTTGAGAATATCGCGAGAAGCTTTGAACGATCAGAGAGACCGGCTGGACACAGATCCTATTCTTGCCAGACTGGAATCGTAAGTTGACACCATCGATAAATCGTTTAGATCTTATTTGGTTTGTATTACTAGACCGGAAACGGTGGCGCTAATGATGGACCAAATGTTGGGGGTGGAGAAATCTGAAAGCAGTATTGTCGGAGGCATTCAAGTACTACTAGCTTTATTAGGTCATAAAAATAGGTACGTTTAGAATGTAACATGTTTTATTTGAGGGCACTGGAATCAATACCGGCTATGCGTTAAACGATAAATATTTAACTCTTAACACGTAATTCAATCAATTTAAGTTGTGGTATAACAATTAGATTTTATAATTCGCAACAATACATTAGGCCATAGCCATTTTTTAAAATCGAGTATCTTTTAATTCAAACACAAAACTTGGACTGACTTTTTCTTGAATACATTATACAAGTAGACCAAGTATGAAAATTGTGAAAGTTTATAGCCAAAAGAGTATAATATAAAAGAAGCTTTAGTTACAGGATTTTAACATAAAATGGGGCCTATTCTATAACTTACTTGTTAATTTTTAACAGCCTGTTAAAAATTTTAACCAATAAAAATAAACGTGTCAAAAGAAATTTTCAATTTTTATTCAGAAACGTCTATCATTGGTAAAAATTTTTAACTGGCCGTTAAAAATTAACAGGTAAGTTACAGAATAAGCCCCAATATATACTAAAAATATTTAGGGAGAAGACGCACGTCATCAACTTGAAAAAAAATTTATAAAATGAAAAATAACTTGTAGAGTTAATTGAAGTATGTTTATGTTTAAAAAAGAACGACGAAAAAAAAAGTAGCATTAAAAAATTTATATATTAATGCAATTTATAATGATTTTATAATCACTTTTATTTCTTTAATGGAATTTTAAATTAATATAAATAATTGTAGCTCATTTTTGTTCGCTAAAATTGGTAAATGATCATGTTTACATCCAACATCCATATCGATCTGTCACTTTACTTACTGTGTTCGGTTGTAATTTGTGCTCTTAGTGATCCAGTGTTTTATAATACATATTGATAGCAATTTCTGTTTATTGCAACAAATCGCGTTTAAAAATGACATCACATGTAGTGCAATAAATATTAGTATCCCATGTAAACGTTGTTGCGTAGTGACGTATTATCTAGTAAAATTTTTTATGACGTGCGCCTTCTTTTTAAACTTAGAAATCTCATATTTTTTAAATTATTGATACAGAGGGATTTGATTCCAGTACCCTTATTTGTTTGTAATTTTGTTTTTTTGACATCTCATGTGATTTGTGTTTTATGTGTGAATTTAATTTACAGCACTTTCAAATCAAGGTGGCGGATCAAAGACAGGTGCGTAGAAATGGGGGCATAATTGAAATCGTATAACAATTACCCGTGTATGTAGTTCGTAAATAAAATAAAATAAATAACTACATACTAAAGGGTGTTGTTTCTATGCGTTAGCAAAAGTAACTTAGAGCCGCCACCAAGATTTGATGACAAATTACGATTCAAATAAAGTGATTGTGTTGTAATAACATTTTGTTTTCTGTGCATGCGTTGGTTTCAGTTTTAACGATAATAATTTAGCGTATAATAATGCGTATGACGAGACCGAAGTAGAGAGGAAACAGAAGATTGCCCAGAGCACAGCGATGGTCATTCTCGATCGACTCAAGGACTTTCATCAGATTCTTCTTGATCCTCCGAAGGTGAAGAACTATTTTTATTTCTTTTTCATTGTTTTATATGGTATTCATTTCGTAGAAATCAGCAGTGAAAACATCAATAAACACTCTAGACCCGCCTTTGGGCAACACTCGTTTACAAATTGTAAAACTGTTGGGTGCGTTGATCGCCCTCGATAATTCAGATGTGTTGCGCGAGCTCATGCGACTTGGCACAGTAGAGTTACTGCTCGACTTGTTTTTCAAATACGTGTGGAACAACTTCCTACACGCGCAGGTTCAACAGTGTCTGGTCGCTGCGTTTTCAGTCCACGTCAAACCCACTGAAACCGACACGGAAATGCCAACCAGTGATAATTTGATGCATCCATATCTTATTATTAAGTGCCGATTACTTGGTAGGATTTTAGAAGCTTGGGATGACAACGAACAAAAACAGTAAGAAACAAAATATTAAACGCCACTCACGATCAAATTTACAGTTTAATTTCTATTCAAATAAATGTTTAGATAATCTTTCTATTCATTTAAGTACGTTTCAATTTATTTGCTGTATCTATCATAGAATTGGTGCACGATTTGTCGTGATTTTTCACAACAAAAAATCTGGTGCGAACACCACACGACTTTCTTATACAAAGGCTATTCAGAAAGTATCCGACCTTTATTTTCCCGTGCGACATAACGGTAGGGCACACCTTCATGCGCATGTTGCCAAGGCTGTAAATGTGTGTTTGGTGCCGTGTTGAACACAATTTTTTTGCCGATTTGGAATTAATATTAATTTGTAAAACATTTCTACTGCATAGGCCCTGAAAGTGACACTTTACAGACTGTTACCTGTCTGTAAAGTGTCACCTTTAATGTCAATTGGCAAAACACATTTTTATTTGAAACTTTTGTTGCCGATTGACATTAAAATTGACACTTTACAGACTGTTAGCCGACTTTTTCTGCTTAGGGAGTACAAATATTTTACATAGCATCCGCTCAACAAACGAATAGCAACCGTCAACAAATGGATAGCAACTGTTCAACAAACGCATAGCAACGTAATTTAATGGCGATAACCATCAAAATAATAATCACTAAATTAATATTAATTCCAAAATCTGCGAAAAATAATGAATGAGGCGAAGCCGAGGCAATAAAAGGGCAGCCTCTGCTGTAAATCTGATATTTTGGTGTTTAGTTAATCTATAACTATGATTGTTTAGTGTGTGAAGTAAACATCTACTTTCCGTTTTGCTATTGTTAACAAAATCAACGTTGTTTTTCGCATTGTCATGAAGCTTATAATTATGAAGTTACGTTACTTTATCTTTTCTTGTTCATAATTTGTTCTGTTCACATATACTGCGTTTACATGCAGTTTTGAAACCGTTTTCAAATCATTTTAAGTTTTGAAAACTCCATGTATACAGTGTCAAAACCGTTTTGAGTTAACTCAAACCAAAACTAAAATTCATGGGTTTGACTTCAAAATTGTTTTGAAAACAACTCATGTAAAACACCTAAAATAAAGTTTCGAGATTACGCATGCGTACTTTGGAACAACAATATTACACAGACAATAATTAGAATAGCATTAGCAACGCAGCATCAGAAGACACATTCTAATAAATATTATGTTATTATAACATTATTATAGGTACATATTTTATACACAAGCAATACTGAGAGGTTATGTTTTACATTCCGATCTGTCACTTACATTAACCAAATGCGCGTGCGCCGAAACTGTTTTCAAATCTATGTTTGCACCTGTTTTGAAAACTACATGTATACAGTTTCCTATAATTTTGACTGAAAATTGAAATCATTTTCAAAACTGCATGTAAACTTAATAATTGACGCCATTAAGAAAATGGTCAAAACAGATTCAGGGGAACTAAAAATACATATTCTATGAAAAACAATAGATTTTTTCCATGATTACCAAAAAGCGAATTCTATATTGTTTCGTTTTAATTTCTCTGAACAGATATGCAACTATAAATATGGTCGTGAGTGCACCTTTACTAACAAAATGTTAATTTTTTTTTCCTGTATCTAGAACTAAACCAAAAGGTATTAGACAGGGTTACATGGGCCACTTAATTAACATAGCAAATGAAATTGTTCATCATTGTCAAACAAATAGTTCTTTGGATCAATTCGTAACGGAAAACGTTGATAAAGACACATTGGAAGCGTGGAACAATTTCGTCAATAGTTCTTTAGCCGAAACTAACAAGACACAAAGAGTTGTTTTGGTAAACTGATACATTTAATTTGATGAAACTTACGGCTAAAAATTGTGTCAATTTTAGGGCGGTGTACATCCCAGCAACTTGACAAGCGACGACAGCAATGATGATTATAATATTCCATACCCACAAGCCACGATGCTTCATCAACAGGTAATTCATTATTCAGTTGTTCGCACCACGGTTGCTAGATGAATAAGTTTAATACGTGATAAAATTTGGCTTTTGTTTAGGTGTTCATTTATTCGACGTATTTGTCTAGTAATCTATTATAAAATAAAATAATTCAATGAGTTTTTTCGCAGTTATTCAGTGAATTCCAGATGCAGCAAATGACACCGGACATAATTGAAAACTATGGATTCCATGATGATGAGTTTAATGATCCCGATGATCCATTACAGTAAGTTAGTTCTTATCTCGGTTTTTATCATTTCTTACGGAAATGTTTTTTAGTACGTCACTGGAACGAAGAAACATCAATTTAAATGTAAATGACGCCGACTTGAATCGTCAGGCTGAAATGTTCAAGAAGGTTTGTTCAGAATATATCAACACTTTAGACGATGCCGATGACGTCATATTTGAAGAACAATGTTCTGCGTCGAGAAAAGGAGATAGTTGGGATCCCAGGGATAGCAGCAGTGACGACGAGGAAAATCCTGTGGCAGAGAACCGTATGGACATTGATCGTAAGTAGTTTTATCACATCCACAAATATGCTTTTATCTACTCCTGTATAAATATATCCCCATTATTTAATTTTTTTTCGGTGAATTATAGTACCCTAATTCATGAGAGTGCATTATGATTTCATTCGTACCCTTGACATTTCATTGCCTAGAAATAATATTTATTTGCAAATAACAAATGTCAGAAATAATAGAAAATAGGTTTTTCTTCAAACGTCATAAAAGTACGTTGTTATGTATTTGTATTCAACAACCAGAAGTTCAATATTGTCGCCGCCGGCGTAAAAGTGTATCCTTGGCAACACATTTACGCCGGCGGCGGACAAAGTAAAATATTATGAAAAATAGTTAGGTTGTAATTCAATAATTTGACAGTTAAATATGAAACAAATAAACAAAAATAACAAAACAGCATATTCTACGGCAACTTGAATTGCTAGATAAGACAGAATATTTTTTGAAGTTTTGAGCATTTTATAATATTTATAATTTTATTTTCTATGTTTGAAGAAAAAATAGCATGTGTTATTCGGAGTAAATGTGTCTTTGGGTGCTTCGCATGTAATTGTTCTACTCGCTTCGCTCGTCGTTCAAACTTACATGCTCAGCACACAAAGTATCACATTTACTCCTAATGACACAATATACTATTAAGTTCTTTTATGACATCCAAATGAGTTTCGTAAAGTACATATTAAAAATCAAAATAGAAAAAAGATATTCTGGCCTATACTCTAAAAAGTATCTACCGTAACAACTTTCTGATTGGGAAAAAAATGAATCGGTTTTTGACAGTTAATGAAATATTATCCATTAAATAGGAAGTTTCGATGCTATTTTGTCACAATTAGCAAGTTGCTACGATAAAAACTTCCTAGGGAATTGGACCCGATGTGTATCAAATTTCAATAAAATATTACTTAACAACGATGTAAAACCATTTATCGGACTGCAATCAGTCCGGTAACATGCAAATATGATGCACTATGAAATACATAGTGTTGGCCAATCGGAATATTTCCAAAATGGAAATTTACCGGGAATATTTCCTTGCCTTTAGAAACTTTCAAATTTTTTCTTTTTTACATAACCTATGTTTATGTTATTTCTTGATTAGCATATTTTAAATTGTAATAATAGTCCATCAGCAGAAAAACAAAAATTAAAGTCATTTCTACTAATAGGGTAGTATGTGTATTATGATTATAATAGTTATTGTTTCCAATGTTGTTTTGTTATTTTAAATACAATTATTTTTGTTTGTGTTTGAAAACACAAAGGAAAATTTCCGTATTTTTCTTGGAAATATTTCCCAAAAAATAAATTCCCGGGAATTTGCCAATTCTAGAAATACATAAATGATAATTTTCATCACTCTAGCGTGGTCGAACCTGGAAGGCAACAGAAGCACCATCACGCTCCTCGAACCAAAAGACCCATGGTCGAGTGTCGAGCCCGGCAACAATTCTGCTCAGATGGACGGGTGGGCAGACTTCGGCAGCTTCTCCGGCAAGTTCGACAGTCCCAATTCCACGCAGAATGTCAGTGCTGCCAAGCCACAAGATGTTCAGTCTTCAGGTGATCAACATATAGAAGCTAGTGTTCAAGATTCCAAAACCACAATACCAGAAACGAATCTGGATAGTGAAACACCGAAACCAGTTGTTGACAATCATCCCGCTGAACCAGTGCCGGTTCAAACTCCGCCAGTGACAGAAGAGGTCAAGACACCGGCCGTGACCTCAGAAGTACCACCTGTTGCACTCGTGTACGTAGATTGAAAATATTTTATTTTTATTTATTTTGCTGGCTAAATTATTGTCGTGTATTAAATTATTTTTGAAATGCTTGCGTTTTTATTGAGCTTGAAGCTATAAAAAAAATTAGCAGGAGACGCACGTCATTGACCTGAAATAGTACTTTATAAAATGAAAAATAACAGGTATGTTTATGTTTAAAAAAATCGAAGAAAAATACTAATATTCAGAAAAGTATATATTAATGGAATTTACATTGATTGAGTCAATCTTTGTTCTTTTAATGAAATTTAAAATTATTAAAAATAATTGTAGTTAATATTTGATCCATACATTGGTGCTAGTGGTAATTGATCACGTTTACATAGAGAATCCATATCGATCTGTCACTTTACTGTCAGGGTGTCAGGCTTTACTCTTTACTGTTTTCATTTGTAATTTGTGCTCGTCTTTAGTTTGAATTAATTGGGCTTCCAAATTATCAAGAGATGGCGTTGATCACAATTCCCAAAAGGTACATGTCAAATTCATTTTGTAAGATATCTTATGATGGCGAATGCTTGCATTAAGTATTGGTAGTTTGCTTTTATTGGCAGCAGAACTGCTGCCATACACACGGCAAATTTTCCTGTTTTTATAGGTTTTTTTTTTTAGAGAATTTAATCTTAACAATACAATACAATGAACCTTTACATTTTTACATCTTATTGAAATAATACGGCTTAAACAAATGTTATATTTACATTGGAATACTCTTAAACTAACTACTATTGTTATTAATTTTTAAAGAATAACAATTTCAAAATACAATGAAATTTATGTACCTTATGGTTAGTTTAGTTTTCTACCACTAGTTAGCGTATTTTAATTTTGGAAGCCCAATTGGTAGTGATAGTGACACTACAAATATTTTATAAATCCAATATTTCAGTGGGCGTGTCTCTATGCGCTACTAAGAATACGGCCACTCAGATAATATAGTGTGTCAGTAACGTTATTCTATCTGTTAAATATCAAGCATGTTTAGTTCATTTTTATTAGGTTAAGGTCAAACATACGCGTCGAAAGAACGAACCATTTATTTTTTTAAAAAACAGCAAATTCTGTATTCTTTATTTATTTTCATGTTCTTTATGGTCCAACAACCTCCATTCGTCAAAATATCATGGATTTTTTACAGTGACTTGTACATTGCAATGTCAGATGAAGAACATATTTTCGTTGGGTTCGTTCACTCCCATGAATTATGTTTTGCAAATTCAAATTTCAATAAATTATTTCTTACAATAATTCTTATCGAAAAACAAAACAATTATTACTGTGAAGTCTTTGAACATTCTAGTATTTATATATGTGGATAAAAAGGATAACTGAAACATTCAACTATAAAAAAATATTCGTTGAAGTCTAGTTGGTCAAAAATTCAGAATTTTGATACTGAATTTCTAATTCCCATGAACGACGACAGTAATGAAAATAATTCCTATATTTATAAATATGATCGTCTATAACATACTAAAATTATTTTACATTTGAATTTACAGTTTTTGAGAAACAAATAAGAATATACCAAAAAACATACTTTTTGGTATATTTTTATTTGTTTCTCAAAAACTGTAAATTCAAATGTAAAATAATTTTAGTATGTTATAGACGATCATATTTATAAATATACACATTATTTGTATTACTGTAGTCGTTCATGGGAATGTGTGACATATATTTGACTAATTTGAAAATTATGTTCATGTATAATATGTAAACAAAATTGGCATTTTAAAATTTATTACAAAACTTTGGACTTTTATCTACAAACGTAGGTATAAAACATTATATGTTTCATTTATTATAATAATGATATATTGTTTCAAAAAAGTCATGTTCATCTAGCGCTATCTTCAGCCCGTATGGTTCACCTTAAATACAGTAAAATAAGTGCAAAATAGAGAGGGAAAATGAAAAATTGTGGAAAATTTTATACTGCAGGTGAAATGATTTTTTTAACCCACTTGCAACTGACAGCTATTCAATACAGCTGCTGCCAAAATGGCCGCTCGGCTAGTGCATTTTCATTCTTACAATAATTAGTATCCCATTTAAACGTAATTGCTAGTGACGTCATTATTCTAATATTATTTGATGACGTGCGTCTTGTATTTGTAGTAGTTCGGAGCCATCAGGATCTGGTGACGCGGGTACCAATGTCCCGGAGACGGCGGCGACAGAAACAGAACCAGAACCAGCTTCAGTGACGTCAGAGGCGTCGGCGCCGACAGAAAGCGTGTGAGACGTGGCAACGTCGCGTGTCTGTCGGTAGGACATATCATAACCTCTGAACTGTTCGGCAGCCCCCAGTGACCAAACCAGTAACATCCAATCCAACGTCGAGCTGCAGGGCCGATCAGTGTGTGTAATCATCAGTTATTATAATTTGTTACCTCTTCTCTTTTTTATAATACAGTAAGCAATATTTTGAAATGTACGAAATTTCACGGCGGTCTTGAAATGCTTCCATTCTCCAGGGATTTTAAATTTAATGAAATGCCTTGTGTATGATTTCGATTCCAATACCGAATTTAAAGTCTGATTGAGGAACGGTGCGCAACATTTAAAATGCGGGAGAAACTTACTAGAGTATGGATTTTGTGCATTTTTTCATGTGAAATATATATTATATATACAACCAGAATATATATTTTAGCAATATTTATTGATTTTGCACAAAGTCTTTTGATTGTGATATGCCGCCACTCTCAGTGCAACAGGAGCACCTTACAACAAGGGTCGATTTTTAGAATGCATTAGTTACTTTATTGTGCCTGTTAACTATCTTAAAATAAACCATATGTTTTTAAAAGTATGACATCCATCACATTTATCAAACTCACACACCTTTCAAACGTGCTTGGACACACTGTACCAATATCTATCAATTAGTTTCATCACTAATTACAAACATGTTTGATTATGTGTGTTATGATGGCGTCCAACTATTCGTACTTTGCAACTAGTGTTTTTATGTTGTAGTGGTTTTTGAGTAACAGTCTTGTTTAGTGATAGGTTTATTTTTTATTTTTAGTGTTAAAAAGTGGAAAATAGTTTGGGGCACGACGGAATGGAGGCTTCAGGGACAAAAGGTAGGAATTCACAAATAAGTTTTATGTATATTTTTATTAAGAAATTTAAACGTCCGTTTGACAGAATAACAATATACACAGACTCCTGGTTTACATATTTCTTATTGCATCTATCACTGGAGTTGTTTGGTTTCGATTAAAATACAGACAATATTCTGCCACCCAGTTGTTTGCAAATAAGAACTGCATTGTATTGTATACAATTCAAAGAAGATAACAAGAACGTACAGTTATATAGTTCTAAAAATTTCGTAACTAGCGACAAATTGACAATGAGTATCCTACAAAAAGAAATATATACAAAATGGACATTCATGTACATTTATATCTCAAATAGTTACAAAGAAAATTTACTATGTAGTAGCCATTTTGCATTAGAAAAAATTTATCGAGACATGACTTCAGGTATGTTATTGCTTAAATTAATGGAATAAGAAGTACTCAGAACAAATATTTCCGTATTAAAATAATATCAAATTACTCAGATATTCTTAGCAACAGAAAAAAATGAACGTAAAGTGCAGTGAATTAAATAGACTTAAATATAGTTCTACCTAAAGTTTCAGATACATTTCTACGCAAAGCTAGCTACTTTATTATATACAGATATAAATAAATTAAATAGAAATGATTCTAGTACATTGGTTCAATTAATAATAATAGCAAATATAAAACTAAGTACAGATTGTACATTTTTGTAAAAAGATCTAATCAACTAAATTGTATTTGCTTATTGTGAATATGAAACAATATAAAAACACTTTACGTTCGCTTCATATCTATATTATACACTTTATATTTATTTCTCTTAACATATTTGATATTTATACTATTCTAAATAGTTTTTGCATATTTATTTAAAGTTTGGCTCGATTCTAATGTGGAGATTAAGAATTGTGAGCGATATTCAGTAAATTCATTTAATTGTATAATAAAATTTACCAAATATCATTCAGTTTCTACATTCGTTTTCTACTAAAATACTAGGTATTTCAAAAATATAAATCTTACGAAAGAAACAATATTTCTAAGTACAACTTACATTTTTAAACTGTATAACAATGAAATATTGTTCATCTGTCTTTTGATTTCTATAGTATATAGAAAGCGAATGGTTATGCACTGAAATAAACATGCTTCGGTATAATACTACGGCATATGGCACATTTGCATCAAACATTATTAGTAAGAAATCATCACCAATAAATACGAATTCTCTAGAAAAGAACTCGAAAAAGCATGAGTATTAAAATATCCATTGAATAACCCAAAATATATAATTTGTATTAAATTACGTATTCGGCAATACCAAACAAAAGCAACATAAATGCAAATAAAAATAAACATGGAATGGTAAATATAATACACGGCAAGATAAACATCTTCATAAATAATCTTGCACCGTTACAATTAAGATGCACCTATATTTAATACAATTACTGCTATGGACGTGAATGACTACTAAACCATGAGTATACGAAAGATAAATTTGTACAAATGTGATCAAATTTACACTGCAGCAAAAATAACTATTATTTTATAATACTAGGGCCCCAGGGCCGTTATTGTTAAATTCAACAGGCAGGGCTGTGTTATCTACCCATTGCTGTAGGGAAATCTACAAAGAACTATCTCTACCGATGTCACGATACAACTATCAAATGATATCAAGTGGATATTTACGTTATTATACATCAAAAATCATCTTGCTATTTACGATTCACACGAGCTACGTGCTTGCAGTTGCAGTATTATTTAGGCTTTGGTCTTATGCCAATCTAATCTAAGGTGAATTATACGCTGGTAAGTTAGCAAAATCTAAATAGTTCACACCTATAATCATGATTTCTTTGACACTAAATATCATTACAATAAATGAAACTTACGTATGGTACATATTGTTGCAGATAATTTTTATAATACAAATATAATTGCTTTTGAGTAAAATAATTCGAAATTTTACCACTGATTTTCTCAAAATTGAATTATTTTTCATTTTAATAAAAAATAAATTTATAGTACAGGTCTGGGAAATTTTTTAGCTCGGTTTCTACGAACTAAACTTTAAAATTTTAATATAACAAAATTAATTATTTACAGAGTTTTGTTTTAAAAACCTTACGTTTTTATGTAAAGTACCACTTCCAGTTGATTAATAGTACCTAAATCTAATCAGCAAATTGAACATCTAAATAAGTATGAAATTTAAATATATTATTTAGATTTGAAGTTATTGTGGACGAAACAATATTTTCATCTTATTTAAACTAGGCACTTTTTAATAATAAAAAAGTAAATGTATGCATGTAATATAATATTTCAATTGAAATAGTTATTTACAAATTAAGTGCGGAAAAATATTCTTCCCACATGAGCGCTTATTTGAATCACGGGGGCTTCTTTGAGCGAATGCGTGGATGACGTCTACCCGCAAGAAGATTGTACAATGATTTTTGTAGCAAACAAAATTATCTCTAAACGGAATTAAAATTTAATCAAAATACTCGTAAATTTACAAATTCTACAGAGACAAAGCAACCGGTTCCTAGGGAACTTAAAGATATGACAACAATTTGTACACTCATGTTTCTTTAAATTATTGGTAATTATCGATAGCAACATTTTATGAACTAAATTTTGTTATTTTTAAGATAATTTTGCTGTAGAATACTCGAAGAAATTTGCATGTTTTACCACAGAAGTGTGCAAATTGAAAGTTTTTCGTTGTCAATAGTGTGCGACAAATGTTGTTTCCACGGTTGATGGAGTACAAAAGTGTATAATTTGAATTAGCTGAAAATAAACGTAGAAGGTAACCTTACTTTAAGTATACATCTTTAAATTTTGAAAAATGGTTCAATTTTAAACATCATTCAGTAAATTTGAAAATATATTTCCAAACCAATTATATTTTTATGATAATGGATGTTTTCGATTATAAAATATATATAATATAAAAATAAGTTTCTTTGATTCTAATGATATTTTGATCAAATGAATTCTAGTCGTAGATGTGAACTGTTTCAATTTCATGCGTATAATCTCCTAAATAATAATTATATTTTGTGTGGAAGAGATATAACCGACAAAACCTAAAATTAATATGAATTTGTAACTTTGCAAACAGTAATTTTGTTTACACTTCAATTTCAGTTATACTAATTATAATAATACACAATTTAAAATACTGATATTAATTACATGTTACAAAGTTACAAATTCCGGGAGAAAGTACCTCATTTCAAATCGATTTCCGCTTCGATGGTAAACGGTTTAATCTGACCATGTTCAACCAGCGGTGTCGGCAAATCATCCTGATTATCAATCTTAATCCTGATTTTATTAGCATCGGGGAAAGTGCACGGTGGCGATCTTATAACATCTCCATTTTGCGGCGATACCATCGGCGTCTGCAGCGGCGATGAGTACGGCACGTAAATTCTCAGTACGTCAGGGCTAGGAGCATGGGGAGTAGCCCTAGGCGTAGAATGCGATGAGAGAGCTCGATGCACACAATTAACAGCCCCAATGCCGGAGCCGACTGAGCTGGCGCCCCCAGCAGAACCGTCGGACATGTTGCTGTGTGTGTCCAAGCTGTTCTCGTGAGCTTGAGAACGAGTTATTGTGGAAAATACGGATAAATCCGCGGTGGACGTAACACTAGTGTCGGCCAATGAACGACGCGAACCTCCGTGCTGACAGTCTAGTAAAGAACTGGTGTCATCGATACTTGGATCAAATGAGAATTTTGAACCTACAAAATAATCGTTTACTCCATAACTTGCAATTTTCTACGATAGCTGTGTGATATATTTATTTGGAATTTAGTCAGGAATTACTAAATAAGATAGTTTATATCTTGTATGTGTCGTAGGATAATTGTAAAATCAGCCTTTTTTATAATAAGCCTAGCGTTATTACAAAACGTATATCAATATATCTGACGGAGTATAGCCCTATTTATAATAAGGCTAGATACCTCCAGCTTTAATGTAATTGATTAATTTGATCACAAAAAAGATTAATGATTTTAGCCGATTTATGACAAGGCTAACTTACTCAAGCTTTAGTCATTTTGACAAAGTTTTAAAAAGTGTCGCTGCAAACCATCATAAAATCAATGTTTTACAAAGAAGAGTACTTGTTACAAAAGTGAAATCCAGTAAAATTATAAGTGTTACTCAAGTTATACAAATTATGACAGTAAAAGCCCTTGGAAATCTTCCACTGGTTTAGAAAAAAACAACTAGTTTCGACGTCTCTTACGTCTTCTTCGCGAAGTGAATTATTCTCAATTTCAAATAAAGAATATTTAAAATAAATAAGTATAGATAATTTTTTTAAATCGTTCTTTTATGATTTTTAACTATCCTTTACTTATTTACTAATTTAATTGTTGAGGAGGAGATTCATCTGTGTTTCTTTTTTCTATATATTTATTTTTTAAATGTTCCTAAATTGTAATTTAAAAATTCATCTTCCGAAGGCGTAAGAGACGTCGAAACTAGTTGAGGTTACCAAGAGTTTTTATTATCATACATTAGCCAAGCCAAAAAAGGCTTTATTGTATAAATTATGTTTATGTGGAAATTAACTGTAGGTAAACTCGCTTCGTTTGTACTTTTATTAAACAAACCCTAAACCTACACAACTCACGCCCGATAAACCCAAATTCCAGGCCTCATTCTTAATGGAACTTATCTAAAGATAATGGCTAAAAATGATTTAGCCTTTTTGTAATCATATTATTCTATTCCATTCACTACTCCTTTAGCTTTATTAGCAATACAAAAATTAATTCTACAAAAATGCGATGCTTTGTAATAAGACTAGGCTTATTAACAAAAGGGCTGGTTTTCCAATAATCCTGCGATATATACATTATTTATGTAGTAATTAAGACTGATGTTAGGGTTGAAAAAGCATAAGAAATAAAAAGCGCTATGGTTAATAAATAAATAAATTAGTAAAGTCCATGCGTACAAAATTACATGCTTTTATTTGCATTTATTAATGATACATTGAGATGCAACTACAAAATAATAACAAATGAAATAAATAAACAAAGCGGAACGAATATTAATAATACTAACCTTTTAATCTCAAACAATAAGTAAAACATAATAATAAATTTATTTATACACAAATATTTTAGAAGAGACTAACTGAACATGTCTATTAGAATTATAACTATTCCCTCGTACAAAATTAATACTTTTAAAGTCTGAATTTTCTTGAGTCTGGTCTACAAAATAAGGAATGTTATTATGCGAGCGGTCATTCTTTCTTGAACTATGTCCGTTATTATTTTCACTGTTCACGTCAAAAAATGAATTTCTTGAGGTCGACTCTCGTCTAATTTGCGCGACTTGTCGGTTGGCTGCAAATTTTAAAAGAATCAACATTATTATTTTAATAAACGCATCGAGTTATTCCAATTTGTATGGTATGCATCTGTTGATATGGTTTATTATTTGTGTGGAGAAAATAAACTAAAAAGATTATTAGTGCGAAAAGAAATAAATGTGTACCGGATTGAAAATAAATGAATAAGGACAGATGCATCAAGTGACACACATACCCAAACTCGAAGCCGATCCTATTATATGCTGACTAGTGGCAAAACTAGAAACGTAATTCAAATCATGAATAACTGTACAGACTTTAAAATCGCAAAAGTCAACGTCAACGTTCTTGTGAAAATTGCGCATCGGCAGCTATTAAACAAAACACTAATGAACTAATGAAGCATTCATTTGTTACTTGTTCTTATTTCTCGTTATTGTTTTGTTTACATAAGCGACTTGTAATGAATTCTCACACTTTTACTTTATTTTGATGCAATCTATTGTCCGATTGATTTATTATTTGATTTCATGCTGAGACTTTTTTGATTTTAAAGTAATGAAAGCTGTTTAGAAAAGTACCAAAGAAGCATTCAGGTGCATCATGGACCAAAAACCAAATATATTAATCACAATCCTAGTATATATTTATGTAAAAAAATATGTACGATACATAACATAAAATTAATTCAATAGCTCAAGCTAATAACAATCTTATATAAAGATTTATTGAATCACAATATATTCGCATGCTACAAAAACATGCTTGGATATAATAACAAATAGGGCAAGAATTTTCAAGATGAATTTAAAAAATATAAATATAAATGCAAATACTTATTTACAAGAATTCATCTTAAAACTCTGTTTATCAGATCTACACGTTTGTACCTCAATTTTGACTATTTTACGTAAATTTGAGATACAAAATATCAAATTGCCTATTATATTTAATCACGATACATCAACAAATCTTACGGTACTAATAAAAATAATAAATGGCAACTTAATGTTAATTAAGTACATTATAATATAGGAAAATATTTGTTGATGCATATGATTTTAGGATGCATTAATTAGCTATATTGGTGCACTCAAAATCTAATACATCTCAGATTGCAAAGTCTAATTTGTGACGGAAAACACCTCCTTCACTTTTAGGGTCATTCCAAATCTTTTCACCCATACTCTTGGCTCAACAAACATATTAGTTTGTAAAAATATGTTAATATTATTAAGATGATAAATATTGTAAATATATTTTACATTTTATACAGATTCACATTATTGTTAGTAACTTAATTTGGTTATAAAAGTAATAATATAATTTACATTTTATACAATTTGAGTTAGTAAAATGAACGATTATATAATGAATAATGAGATTTGCTGTTGGGTTAGATTCAGAACAACCCTATCCTGGGAGTATTAAACAATTTGTACAATATTGCACACTCATCGCACTACGTGTGTAACTACAACCTAGTGCACTCGTTCTCACTGTCGCTCTCACTGTCCGTACCTGCAAGCTCGGCGCCGTCGCCCACGGAGATGTGCGACTCTCGAAACTCGGCCACTTCCCGAGCGGTCTTCTCGCGCTGGAGTTCCACGTTCTCATTCGTGGCCTTCTCCACGTCGCTGAACTCCTCGGCCCGTCGCCCGATCTTTCGCTCGAACGTCGGCTCGATAAATGAGCCGAATGGTCGGCGAGGAAGCTCTTCGTCCTTCGGAGGACCCGGGTAGTCTAGTTTGGCTTTCTTTAGCTCTTCCATGCAACGTTCGAGGCTGGTGATGACGAAGTCGTCCTCGAAACCGAAGTCTTTGTACAAATGGACCTATGCAAAATTATAAAATGTTTAAGTTACACAAAACTGTAGACATATTTAGTGGGTAAAGGGTATAAGTGCAATTTTAGTACATTATTCAAAACAATATTGAGCAGTAATAAGGCTCCAAATTTGGCTAATTTTTAAGAAGTTTTATCATTTTACACATTTATTAATCAGAAACATAAACAAATATATTCACAAGATTAGGTCGCCATTGTGATCTCGGAAAACATAAAAGCAACAAGGTCAGTTAAATGGGCAATTTTGTGCAGTTTTAAATGGTTATTTAGATTCCATTGAAAAACTATTAAAATTTCAAACTATTTGAAAGTTATTAAAAAAATTAAAATTGCAATTTTTAATTACAAACGATCTACAAAATTGCTTTCATAATTTGATTAAGGTAACTTAAAAATTATGCCAGATTTAAATTATTCAAGATTGAGTTTTCCTAGATATTATTTTAAATGGGCGGAATATTGAATTATCCAACGATGTAATGCAACGTATGTTTGAATTAAAATTAATTAAATATTTTAATTTTAAATCAAAACAAAACTATGTCAATATCATCTTGCGCAATACTTAATTGCTAGAATGTTTTGTGTAACGTGATATATGTACATTTATCTCAATTTGTATTTACATGTTAGGTCAAATATGTTGTAGACAAAACAGTGATTCAAGTAGTTGTTTTCAATTAATTTGAAAAAAATATCAATCTCAACTATATAAGTTTACATATTCCGATTTTATTTGATACAATCATCTTATCGCATTTTTCATAAATTTGTTTCACGGCGGGATCGCTACTTATTTAAAAAAAATATAACTAACCTGAATGAACTGAACAATGCTGTCCATGTCGTTTAAACGCATGATATGACGTTTGTTTAGTTTTAGAACATTATAAGCCATCGCAGTGACAACTCGCTCCCCATCCAAAAGATAAATGTCCCAAACCCTAAGGCACAAACTGAACGGAACCTGGATCGCAACAAAATGTATCATTTCTTTGAAAACAACTGGAAATAGTTTGCACTTACCCTTTCGACGAAGCAAACGAAAAACCATTTAAGAGAATAAAGAATAGCGTCCAGTCCATGTCGATCAAAATGCTTCTTGAGTTTAGGCATAAATTTATTCAATATTTTATCATGATGCGCCAAGAATCGGGTGAGTTTGGGAAATCCTTCGATGTAGAGTCCATGCATGGCGTATTTTTTATTGCAGAGGAGTTCGGAAAGCGCCCAAAAAGCGTCCTCTTCGTCCATGTACATGAGTAGAACGCCGGCCAAGCCAGACATACCTTGGCAGTAACCCACTTCGGTGTTGTACATCGCGTAGGCAGTTAAAACGTTAAAAAGAGACTGTTGTTTAATACTGTATCGTTCGCGGTAGTGAATATGTTCCCGAAACTGTCTATTCACATCAGAATCAATTTGTCGAGCATCGGTTGACCACTTCCTAGCTAGTTTACACATTTCCCCGTACTTTCCCTTATTTTGTTTCTTAACATCTTCTAAATTCAACAGTTTGCCCCAAACTTGCGAGCGGAGTGAGTTCGGAATGCCTTTGTAGATTCTACGATGAAGTTTCTCTTTGCTCTGCGGACTGTCCCAGCTTTTTAGCATTTTGAGCCACTTCTTGACTCTCTCCATTTCGATCTGCTGCTTGCGTGCCTCGTTCGGGTCCACTTTGGTCGGTAGCCGCTTGTCGTGGATGAAGCCATAGCGATCGGTGGCGTGGTAAACCTCGAAGGACGGATCTTCCCACGGGTCGATCTCGGCACCTTCTTCACGACCCTTTTCATAACGCTTGAAGATTTTTTCGCGCTCTTCAGCAGACCTTTGCAATAACTCTTCGTCATTCATTCCATGCACGATAACGCTGACGATTCTATTTTACTAAAGCACAGCATTCCGCACTCTCCTATTTGATTTGTATGGATTTTGAAACTCTGAATTACCTCATCTGAAAAGGAAATCTGGTTTGCTACTACTGTGAAAGGCATACATTATATTGTAATAAAATGCATTTTATGTGTAGTGCTATTAGAGTTGTAAATAATTTATATTGGTTATTGTGACAAGTTTTAAACATTATTTCCTGAATTTATTTCTCACTAATGTTGTGGTTTTTATTAATAGAATTAATACTTATGCACGATAAGAGTTAGTACAAATTGAAAAAACATACATCTAAAAGTAAATATTGTGAATTATGAATAATAATATTTTATGTGTCAATATTTATTTTTTGATGACATCAAGGTTATAGTTTTCTTAAAAATATAACTGCAAAAACAAGTTTAAAATCTCACTTTGCAGGATCAATATATAAGGAAAGTCTGAAGAAATTAAAATAATGACAGGAATAATTGTTCACCAAATAATTTCGCTTCTGTCAAATTGGAACATTTAACAATAGGGTCATCAACACGGATGTGCCCAAAAAACTAAAATATTGACATAAATCTAAAGTACAGCTAAAAAATTGTTCAAAAAATTAATGAAAATGTTATTACCATGTATATGTATTCGTACACTATTTAAATAACTCACAAACGTACTTATATTAATCAGATTTCACAGATGTAAGACATGCTGTCAACCTCCTTTCAACAACTACACAACACTAACTTTTTCCTATTGGAATAAAATATTTTACACTTAATTTCCTCGGTTAACATCAACTAAGTACTAAAAAAAACTTTGAAAATAAAACATTTATAATCTTACTAACATATTCAAATAATTTTGTATGAACTAAATTTATTTCTTTTTAGCCATATTTATAAAAAGTGGGCAGCAGCTGTAACAACTTTCCGGCATACAATCAGTTTGTGCAACAGTAGGGAAAATTCCATCCTAATTTAACATTATTTCCAATCTTTAGAATATGAAATAAACAATTTAATGATTACATATGTTATATAGATACGTAAAATATATTCATTTGTAAAGTTTGGCTAGGAAAATAAATGAAATTCTCAATAAATTAATATATTAAATTTAACTTTGCTATGGTTGGTTAACCTGTTCACTATTATCAGGCAATAGAATCAGCATACATTTACAGCATCTGAAAATAAATGTATTATAAATTAAATAGATTATCGCGAATAATAATTACTATTTTCGGTTCTTCAATCATATTATTTTGTAAAATAATATGCAGAAATTATAGAATCAACTTGTTTCTTATTAAAAGTGCCGGTAATTTTGTGCGCATAAAGTAAATATTCTGTTTGCAATTATTTGAAAAAGAGGATATATTTTAGCGGGAAATTTTTTAATTATTACAGTAATAATTTACAAATTCTTGATGATATATTAGAGCATATAACAATGTTAGTAATTAAAAAAAAATAATTTTATGATATTTGGTATTTCGATTTTTAATCAATTATAATCGCAGCACTCGTGACTTTATCTAAATTTAAAGGTACGTGATTTGATTTTTAAATGACAAAGAGCAATTTTTGAAAATATCACGTATAACTGAAATGTTTACAAATAAATACATGTACACATATTCACACACTATTTAACCTTTTTTATGATTCTGTCAGAATGATTTATTTATTCAGTTTTGTTTTACTATTATGCCTTGCGTAATGTTGCATTTTACATAAAACAAACAAAAAATATTCTTAGAAATCAATTTATACGTATATTAAACAGAATGCGATAAATATTTATAAATTATTCGTAAGTTATAAAACCTATGTAATTCTTGATTTATTTGAACACTTAATGCATAAAAAAGAGATGACAATCCTTTTTGCATGAAATACAAATGGACGATGACAATAAATGCATCTCAAAAGCTACACCGGAAATTTAAATTACTTTAAATTGGATTAATCAAACCTTTTGCAGTTTTATTTTATTTTGACACATATAATCTACTTGACATATTTGTTAGAAGAAACGATTTGAGTTGAAACAAATAATTAAAACATTAGCAAACAAACATTTGGTTTGTTTTTACAGTTGACAGAATGGTATTTAGAGCGTTTAGAGCTTCGGAGTTAGTTATTTTTATTAATTTATATATAAATCCGGCGTAAAATAACGAAACACGCGTGATATGATGAAAGCTGAGCCCTGATTTAAACTATTTCTATTTATCAAGGTTTTCTAATTCCGTTAGAAAATATAATAATGATGGCGTCCTTGCATTGATAGATCCATAACACATATTAGGTGTTTATTACCATATGCGTATGATGTTTTGTAATCCGTTTGTAGTATTGAGTGTTTATTGTAAATAATTATTGGATTATTAAGATATGTTATCATAAATCGAAAATTCAGATTAAGGCCGTGATTTCATTTTTTAATAAAAAAAAGACTGATTAAAATAATCGATAGGCTTAATTTGAATATTATTTGGGTCAATCTTACGATGAACTACTTTCCAATTTGGATGATCCCTTTTGATTTGTATCCTATTTTACTCCCAATTAAAGGGAAAATATTAACAACTGGTGGTCGGACTAAGATGACCTTGAAAACGCAGTTTAATGGTTCACTTTATTTATTCAACGTGCAACGTTGAAACGAATTTATTTTCAAGTAAATTCCATTAAAAATGAATAGTGTGATTCAAGTTTGTCAAGCATGAACTGTGTATGCTTAGGGTTTGTTTTTGAAAAGTGCGAGCAAACCGAGCTTACCTACAGGTAAATTCCAAATAAATATGACTTGTAACATCGTTGTTTTAGTATCACTGATAAAATATTCGCAATGATTTACAAATTATGTTTATGTGGAATTTAGATAAGCTCGCTTCCACGTTCCACGTTGAACGAATAAAGTGACCTATTAAACTGAGTTTTCAAGGTCATCCGACTTTGACCACCACTTCTTAGTATTTTTCCCTTTAGTTTTACGCAAAATGTGATAAATTTGGCTTAGGGTTTGTTTCTGAAAGTGCGAGCGAAGCGAGCTTACCACAAATACATTTCACATAAACATTACTTGTAGGTATAGGTACATAATTGTTTTAGTACCTATAGCCGAAAAAACTTTTACTATCATGTACAAATTATGTTTAAGTAGAATTTACCTGAAGATAAACTGACACGTTCCACGTTGAACAAATAAAGTAAACCATTAAACTGTGTTTTCAAGGTCGTTCAAATCCGACCGCCACTTTTTAATATTTTCCCCTTTAGTTTTACACGAAATAAAGTAGTTCCACAAAAAAAAAATCATACAATACTTAATTATTTATATACTTAAGTATCAATCAATCCTGTAAATAGTTCCATGCCATGGTAACACATCGGACTGTGGATCGTGAGATCTTCAGTTCGAATCCCACAGCGGACAATTGCCAATTTAAATTTACCCCTGTGATTCCCCATCTACTAATAACTTTGGAGGCTATGATTTGACGGCTGGTAACCGCATTTCATACGCAAAAATATATCACCTACCGAGATCTTCGTAAGCAGAGTGCCCCCCAAAATGAGTAAAAAAGGAGTAATGATATATTAATTTTATTTTTTCTGTAGTACTTAATACTTGTACTGAAGTATATTTTATTTTTGTTACTAAATACTTGAAATTTTTTAGTATGAAAATTAAAAGTTGTACGACTTATTTCTCGTTTTTGGTAATCGTAAAAAATATTGAAGGACTTTTTTTTTTTTTTTTTTTAATTACGAAGATGGGAGGCGGACTAACTACTATGGTCATATGCCGCCTCATGAGTGGATGATAATGAATTTGTGTAAACATCACAAACGACCATGCTCTTCAGTGGGATTCGAACCCACGACCTCTGGCGTGCTAGGCTAGTGACATAGCCACTACGCCACCGAGATCGGCAAAAAAGGACTTTTTAAATAATTAAGTATTTCGATATTACTGAAATCAAGTAAAATAACTTAAATATTAAAAAAAAATTTAAGTAATTTTAACGAAGCAATTTTTATTACTTTTATATTAGTTGAAAATAGTATATTTAACAACTAGTGTTACAATGACCTTTTTGTAATTCGAGTAATACAATTAGGCATTCTAACACGAGTTGTACATTCTACATTTCCTATTTCACTTTCATAAATTCAATAAAAATAAAAATAAAATTGTACGGCATGTTTAATATACCACTGGTCACCAAGGGGCTTTGCCCGCGGGGCCTATCGGGTCCCAGGCCGCAACCCCAATGCAGGGGCTCCGATTCAATAATTTTACATGAGCAATGACAGCCCCAAGTTTGACAGACTGTTAATTTTACAAATAATAAATTCCCCAAAAGCAGTTGCACAAAATTCAACTTTGTAGCATTGTTTTTGAAAAAAACAGTGTCACAAAATTGACTTTGTGTACGTGAAATAGGAAAACAGTATTTTGAGTTATTTTTAGGTTAAAACTGTGCTTTTATTATTAAAAAAAAATTGATATTTTGGTGCAAACATATTTTAAAAATTATACTATCAAATATTCTTCCTAAAGATAAAGTACTGATACTTAAAAAAATACTTATTTTAAAGTACTTTCGACGAAAAAAACTGATACTTAATTCAAGTACCTTGAAGCTAAACTTGAGAAAGTACTTGATAACAAGTATTTAACATCGTCAGTACTGGTACTTATACTTAAGTATTTTCATTGTAATACTTGCTCAGCTCTGAAAACAATAAGAGAAATTGTGTATTCAAAGTCACTTGCTAGTATTTTTCCCTTTAGTTTTACGCAAAATGTGATAAATTCTCATCACAAGGTTGATTATTATCTGATATAATTTGGAAGATTCCACGTAAATGAAAAAAACTGATAATCAACAAAATCAAAATCATTCATATAATCAGTAAATTGTTTGAGACATTAGCAACAATGTCTGTTCGCGACAATCGAACAAACCGAACAAAAGAAAAGCGGGGCGGGGGTCGGGGAATACACAGTACGTCACAGAGTGCCACAGAGCTAGGATTGCCCGTGCCCCATGCCCATGTATCCACGAATACGGTCGGCGGTATTTTGTCCGCTGCTAATATCTGCCCATTGGCAGTCTTACGCGAAGTGCCCGACGGAAAAGTGGTCTGAAAGCAGTTGGATACCCTCACCGAACTTCCTTCACATTGGAGTCGACACGGCGGTGATTTCAGGTATGATGCACTTTTGTTTTCGGTTTGTTTGACAACAATAACATGTGCGAATCAACGACGATTTCGACAAAATTTATTTTTTATTCACGAAATGACAGCGGAAGTCTTGGATGCTTGCAACCAAATTTGGTGCATTTTATTTGTACATCATGTGCACTGATTTTAAATCTTTTCATGCACATATTTTTCGGCCAGCGTTTTTACCAAACTGTTCCGTAAACTGAGAATATAAGATGCATTTTTGGAAAGTTTACCAAACTTTTTTGTATTACTTCTAGTTTCTTATGCCCGGTTGCACCAACGTTAGTTAAATTCGTTTAAATAAATAAAAGGAAATCGAAGTTATATGACATATGGAGTAATTAACATTGAAGTCAAAAATTAGATTCGCTTTTATTTATTTAAACCAAGTTTAAGTTGGTGCAACCGCGCTTTAGTAAATTATCGTATTTAATTTCTTATTTGTATATTTCCAGATATAATTTTTAAATCCTCAGTTTTCTAAATAGTTCGCTTTGCATCCAAAGCAAATGAAATTAGGGTGCATTTTCTAGAATTTTCGTCTGTAAGTACCTGGGCTAAAATATTTAAGAGCCGGTCTTTCCAGTTTACAAATACAATAGGTAGCCAATATCTAGCAAAAAATATTGCATCAAATCGGTGATCAGTATTGTCCAAAGTTAAAAGATAATATTGATCAATGCATTTTTGACAAAATTTTAATAGTCACGTCAGTTTAAAGATTGTATTTTTCCACAAAAAAATGTTTATTGTCAGTACTTAATAAAAAATACTTTATTTTGGTTATCTTGGTTACTAGCAAAAGTGCAATTACTTATTCCAATTACTTTTGAGCAGTTGAGTGCGAAATAAAATATAGGCATAGAAACAGTCAGTACCCAAAAAAAATTATTTAAATTTCAAGTTTAATTTTCTTGTGACATAAGGTATCGAAGGTCGTAAATTATTACAATGCAAAATAATTTTTTGTTCATATCTGTTAATATTTTGATTGTATACAAATCAAATTATGACAAGCTCTGAGATTTTATCAGATAATAGTAACAGAATGAAATTCCATTCAATTTTTGTTGTATCTCTGTTTGTTTATAAAAATAATTATCAGTCTATTCAGGAAGGGCAATCCTAATACTATATTATCTATTATGTTCTGTGCATTTATAAATTAAGCACAATTTATTTTTTATGGGGTAAATAGCTCCGTGGTAACGTATCGGACTGTGGATCGTGATATCCTCAGTTCGAATCCCACTGCCAACAGTTGCCAATTTAAATTTACCCCTGTGGTTCCCCCAACAACTTTGGGGGCTATGATTTGACGGCTGGTAACCGCATTTCATACGCAAAAATATATCACCTACCGAGATCTGCGTAAGCAGAGTGCCACACCCACAATGGGTAAAAGGCGTGATGATATATTTATATATACATTTTTATTTAATTTATGTATGTACTTGCACTACTTGCAGAAATATGTAACCTTTAACAGTTATCAATAATTTATTGGAGTATTTTTTTATTTAAAATTTGCAACGTAGCAAAAAATTCCCACTCAGGTTTTTCACCGTGTTAAAATTCTATATAAATTAACGGGTTTCTGCGATTATAGTAATTCATTGAACTAATTATTGTGCTATAATTTATAGTATTGAATAAAAATAGTTGACACTTTCTGTTATAAAAATTAATTCATAAAGTCGTTTTGCAACTGTTTAATAACAAACTATTAACAGCTGAAATACACGTGACAAAAACGATTCGATTTTGTAAATCACGTGATGAAAGTTTTGTGTAGTAAATTGTTTATGCCAAGGTAAACAACTTCACAGAAACAATCACTATAATTTTTTCTTAGTGGTATTTGTATTACTACCTGCATTTAATTGTTAAATTGCAACAAATATCCCTCCTTGATTCAACTCTGTTACATTTTATTCAACTGTAACAGTATTGTTGTAAATTGTATTAATTAAAACCAACGATGTATGTAAGGTTGTTGTTGTGAAGGTGCGTTTATTTATTTTTAAGTCCAGAAAATTTCGTTACCTACTTTCCTTAGTAGCCGAATATTTTTTGCGCAAGCACGCACTGTAAAAACCCAAAATAAAACAAAAAATAACCTGACAGGTTGTACGAGACTTTTCGACAATATATGATAATAAAAAAAAGTGGTCAGTACCTGACGAAAATGGTTTATTTTTATTTTTCTGTCTGTTTGCAAACAGAGAGTTGAGTACATTATGGTTATCACCAGGTGTATTATTCCCAAATTTTTTTCACCTTTTGTATTATTATGTTAGTTATTTTAATAATGATAATATAATAATTTTCTCAGACGTACATTATTACACTTTAAGTTTAAGTAATTTAGAAACAGAAATTACCTATTTAAACTAATTGCAATTTAATTATCATAACATAATGATTAGTAATATTTAAATGTAGCATTAATACGTCAGTTTACTTCGCCTGTAAAACGTTTACGTTTCACTAACGGAAACGGCCGATAATTTTAAAGAGATAAAAATAAAAATTGGACGACTTTGATAAAACAGTGTTTGAGGAAATAGGAAAATGTATTTATCAAATTCTAGATCACGAAAATATTTACGGCAAGTACACATTCTTCACATATTTTTTATTTGCACGAAATTATCTATGTTTACAGAGACGCCAAGCAATTTGTCACCTTTTGATGTACGTTACATCTCAGTGAGGTTTCAAAATGATAAAAAACATATAGAAGAATGAATGTATATTTGCGGATGATACTGCGCTTATAAAATAATAGGAAATTAAAAATTACAATGGCTATGACACTTTGTAAAATTAAAAATAATAATAAGCAAGGCAAAATAATTTGGGAAACAAAAATAAGTGGAAAAGGAAAGTAAGGTAGATCAGTAACCAAAGAAAAAATTGGACTAAAATATAGGAGATACTCTAGAAGGAAGATGAGTAAGTAAAAATAAAATGAAGAATACCTATATGTATAGCGAAAAAGAATCAAGGAGTAATTAAATATAATATTTATACGGGCTGGTGTAGAATGGGGTCTTTCACCATTTTTTTATTATTATATTTTATGAAACTTTATCTATATTGAAGACTATCTTTTTAAAGTCTTAATTTTTATTCATTAAGCCACAATGATTTTTTAAAAAATGTTGTGACGTCATAGTAGAGGTGTTGCTGTATCTAAAACAGTAGAGATTTAAATAATTTTTGTTACATAAATGTTCTATTTTATTGTAATAATAATAATAAAATAAGTAAAAAAATATATGACTACAATTATTTACAATCTGTACTGTTTTAGATCCAGCAACACCTCTACTATGACGTCACAACATTTAAAAAAAAATCATTGTAGCTTAATGAATAACAATTAAGACTTTTTAAAAGTGTACATAGTCTTCAATATAGATAAAGTTTCATAAAAAAAATTAAAAAAAAAATGGTGAAAGACCCCCCATTGAAATGTGGCACAGGGATTTCAATGCTATTGTTTGTATTGCTGTAAATTTGTACTTATCAAAAATGTAAATGCAAAAGTTGTTCAAAATTTCAAAATGCATGCAATAAAGTCCATTTGATTACATAAAGTATTTCACGACATATCAATCAAATTATATTAATATTTATTAGAAAAATTGTAATACTGCTATGGAAAATTTATTACAGTGTTTTATTATTTTCTGTAATAATTTCGTAGAAATTTATAATGATATAATAACAACTTTGAGAGTTGAATATTTTTTTCAGTAACCTCTAAATATGAATTTTAATTATTAAAATTATCTTTAAATTCTGAACATTTATATTTATTCTTTTGTTGTAATGTGATTAGGTAACAATTTACAGCAATAAAAATATAGCATTGAAATATCTTATAGAACATTAAATAAAAATTAAAAATATTTGACATTTAAAAAAACAGTTTTAGATTTATTTATTCATTAACAGAAAGAAATGGAAAAAATGTACTCTCAAATTTACCGTAATATTATTAGATTATTACAATCTACTATGAAAAATCTGCAGAAAACACTGTAATAAATAAATTTAAATCTCCTTGTATTTTCCAAAGATGTAATAATATATACGGATGGAGCGTTACCTATGGTTTTAATACAGTAATCTGTAACCAAAATAAGAGAGAGATAGTTATATCTTAAATTATGCAGTGGGAGAAGAACAGCACATATTCATGCCACCCGTCATGTGGTATGTATGTGCTGTTCCTATCCAACTGCGTCATTTTACATATGACTCTATCTTATGTTGGCATTAAACTGTTGTATCTAAAAATCAAGAAAATGTTTCCCACAAATTCATGTAGTTTTATTAGGTTGATTATTTTTTGACGTTTCTTTAAACCAATGAAATGCTTTATTGTATGCCACGTGTCTGCGATTTAACCAATCCTGTCATTATTATACTGAGAATAATGCTCTTGTGATTATTCCCGGCAATATTCTCTGTAGCTTTTTTGTTTTTTTCAAATGTTGTCAAATGTCAAATAGGTATCATAAACACAAGTAAGGATGAGCAAAACAATAGATTTAGTGCTGTGCCTGATAATGAAATTAAAAAAAATCTAATTAAATATAACTCGAGAGTTCATTAATTAGAAAATAATACTCCAGTATCTTTCTCAAACTTGTCGCCATTTGGCAATAGCCACGAAAGCCCGTAGGGCAACAAGTTTTCGAAAGATCTGTCAAATTATTTTCAATTTATTCTCACTCTCTTGTTATATTATTACTGATAATTTTCTCGTTGTATAGAATATCAATTTCTTGTTTAATTCCACATTTTTCAAAAAAAAAAAACTGTAATAAATATGTATATATACAGCGTTCTAACCTAAAAGTGACATATTTACCTATCAAATGAAACACCGTCTTTTGTAGCCCGTTTTGTACAATTATATGCACAACATGATTTTACCATATTTGATATATTTAAATATGTCATAAATAATTGATAAAATTATAATTTAGAGACAACAGCACGCACAAAAATCTATCAAAACATTATTCTACTCACATGTTAAACGTCAAACCAAGTTCTTGTCATCTTGCCACTGCCACCCGTCACGTGACTTTCATCTCTCTATTTCTATCGCGCTGTGTCGGTCACAGACTATCTTTGTCTGTACTCTATATATACATTTTATTAGTTCTATGGTATTTTTTTAAATGTCAAATATTTTTCGTTTTTGTTTAATTTTCTGTGGTCAAACTACAATTTTTCTAATAAATATTAATTTTAATTGTATTTTTACAGCGTGAAATATTATCATTTAGGTAATCAAATTGCTCTTATTTTTTTATTTAGATTAATTTTGTGTTTACATTTATGCTGTAAATTCAATAGGTAAAAATTTATGGTACTATTTATATGTATATGTATATATGGGAAGTAATATTATTATCGTCAGCATAATTGACGTTGGCATTATTTTTAATACTTTTGGAAACAAAAATTAATTTGTTGATTTTGTAAGTGCCTAATAATTACCAGTTAAACATTGATATTTTTATCGCACCAATTTATTATAGTTGACATAATTTACAATTTTAGTAATGAATGCGATACGATATTTCTACATTTCCCTGGTGGTTAAGTTTTCGGGCACTTTAACTGTATTAATTATAATTTGAATCAAGTTTATAGAAGAAAAATTCTGACGTTATATCTCCCAGGTTTGTGGATCTATTAATCAATCAATACGGAACTCATTTATATCTTTTATAATAAGGAAATATAAGCGTTAGACTAGAAATGTCAAGTAAATTCATTTCTCGCCAGAGGTCATTAGGTTTGATTGCGTTGTATTCACCCTAGTATATAAGGCTTATAATAAACTCGTTATTTCAGGAACTATCTCACGTTAGTTTTCCAACAATTAATAAAACAACCTTGTGTTGTTCTCGTGACATTTACAATGAAATTAATTTGGAAAATACATACTCCAACTTCGCGGAAGGCGTCCTGCCAACTTAGCAACACAGTTAACTGTGGTGTCAATGATATTTTCATGCACAATATCTAATTTGTTATTATGTCAACTAGCATCTGTTACAAAGTAATACCTGGGTTGTCGCCAGTAAACTACGAAAGTGTGGCACTATAAATTAATATAAATGAACCAAAAAGTTTAATTTCTGTGCGTTGGCATCGAAAATAGTCTGCCTTTTTATGATTATTTTCAAAAAGACAGAAGAATCTTGTACCTATAAAATAGAGTAAATACACGGGTCATTGTAGTATACATTGTATACAGGGTGTTTCATAACTAAGAGTACATACGTTAATGATATATGTTGTTTGATATGCTGATTTTTAATTCGAAAAATTAAGGGTTGTTTATCTAAAACATTTTTTGTAGTACTGCACTGGATTTGCTTTCCTATTAAACACAAACAATGAAGTAGGTAATCAACAATTTAAATTACATAATACTAGTAAAATAAACAAACAAAATTTAATTATTTTTAATGAAACGATAATTATTAACATAATCATCCACCCACAACGAAAAATTTTGAACTGGGAAACATGGAAAATAATTTTGCGATTTAAAAAAAAGTTCTTTTTGTTTCGTAGTCAGCATATCAAATAACATATACCATTAACGTATGTACCTGAAGTTATGAAACATTCCGTATACAGTAAAAAATTTATTGTCAAAATTGACAACATTGTTAGTCCCAGACGATCAATTTTTGTTTGTTAGCAAGTAACAAATTATTTTTGTTTATTTCGGAACTAAATATATTAATTATTAACATTTATTTTTATGTGGTTTTGAGTAAATATTTTAGTAATTATATTGAAACAGAACAATAAATCATAGTTATTATAACAAATTAAATTGTAGCAAAGGATTCAAACTTTCTTCAACAATTTCAAATTGATAAGTTAGCTAAATTTACTAATTATTGGTGAGTCCGTTTGTTAAATTTTATAAATCCAGCAAATAAATAAAAACAACAATTTTTTTTGTTAAAAATTCAGAATTGCCAAAATTTTAATTTAACAAATTGCCATATTTGTACAAATTGTTAATTTAACATACTATGTGTCAATATTAACTAAAAATACTTAACAACCGCAAAATTAACAAATTGCAAATACAATTTTAAATTTTTTACCTCATGAGTGGATGATTTTGAATTTATGGGAACATCACAAATGACCATGCTCTTCAGAGGGATTCGAACCCATGACAACTGGTGTGCTAGGCTAGTGATATAGCCACTACGTCAAATTATTGTACATCTTTTTGAATATCGAAAAATTTAGGCAAACTCAATTATTTACTAAGATATGTCTGAAAAATATGTTAGATCTTCAACTTTCGGTGGATAGGTTGCTATCAAAATCTAATCAGCTCGTCAATGAAACATTTAAATTCTAATTAAAATATTTCCAGATGCTATTTTCGTTCATCGTTGACGAAAAAATCATCACACACACAGACGTCAACGTGAAAGCAGTGAAATCGTATTCTAGGAACCCCGGAACGTGCTTATCTGTTGTAAACTCACCACCCAAAATTTGAACCTTTCGCAATACCCCTACATATCTATTTGAAGGAGGTAAAAAATATCAGATTTTGTTGTCACGAACTGTCTTTTAAGTATGTAGATTACAAGTAGGTAATACAAGAAATACAGATCATCATTCATATTTATCTTTCTAAAAAAATAAAATAAATATATCATCACGCTTTTTTGGGTGTGGCATTTTGTTTTCGCATATCTCAGTAGTAATATATTTTGCGGTTAGCCGGTTAGGCGGTTAGTCACGCCCCTCACGATCCACAGTCTGATGCGTTATTTTAGGAATAATCTTCTACACCTATTACCTATTTATTTTGCAGAACATGAACTACTTTTGATGACAGCGCACAAGGATGAAACCTCTTACTTTAACTGCATTTTATTATTAAAGATAACAGTTGTAATTGGTTAATTTTTCATATTTTCCTTCAAGTGGAGCTCTGTATTTTGCACGAAATCATCCACGCTTTTCTCAAAACTTGTTTTCATATAGGTTCTAACATATTGGCTGGCACTACGAGCTCTGTTTTTTTGGGTGTTTTAAGAGCAGTGTTTTAAGCTCGGTTTTAGCGCTGTACAATGTTCTAAAATTATTTTATAGAAAATACTTCAAATAAAATTAGTAGATGATACATTTCTCTGTAATTTCTATTTGAAGCATTTTTTTATAAAATAATTTTAGAATATTACTAAAACTGAGCTTAAAACACTGCTCTTAAAACACCCAGAAACAATACTTGTAGTACCAGCCAATAAATTTATTAATGCTCGTTTGCACCGAGACAAATTATAAGTGGGTCACGAAATTTTTAATTCGAATCCCACTATCGTTATTTGCCATTTTAACTTTACCTTTGTTGTTTACATTACATTACATACAGAAATCTGCGAAATTAAAGTTCCACACCACACCTAAAATGGGTAAATGACGTAATGATCTATTTCATATTTATTTATATAAACAGATAATATCGAATCGAATGTTTAACAGCAATACAAACTAGGTACTTCATATGATATTTTACTAAATTTGATGTTATTTATACAGTGTTTCCTGAATTTTTTTCACGCGATTAGCTCCTTTATTATTGAAAATTTGAAGAAGAGAAATTGTAGGGCCTAAAAAGTTCTGCAAAACTGGTTGAAAAGTTTTAAGCTTCTTTTGTTTTAAAATGGAGAAAAAACGATTTCAAAATTTTTTGAATAAATAAAATAAAAATAAATATATCATCACGCCTTTTACCCATTATGGGTGTGGCATTCTGCTTACGCAGATCTCAGTAAATGATATATTTTTGCGTATGAAATGCGGTTACCAGCCGTCAAGTCATGGCCCTTAAAATGTTAGTGGCGAGGGAACCACAGGGGTAATTTTTTTGAATAAGGAATGTATACTGAGATAATTTTTTTTTTTTGATATTATAATCAATTAAATTTAAATAATGTTTAGCGGTATTATTTAAAATGACGCAGTTATGATTTTTTCCTAAAATTAATGTTATATTATTTCAATGTCAAAAACACAATAATTTTAGTAAGCTATGATAATAACTGAGTAATATTATTCTTAAATATGAAAATAAGTTAAAATAAATTACATTATTCTATTTGTGTTTTTTCTTTTAACTTTTTCAGATATTGTTGTTATCATAATTTACTGAAATTATCGTGTTTCTCACATTAAAATAATATAACATTAATTTTCGAAAACAAAAAAAATCATAACTCCGTCATTTTAAATAACATCGCAAAACTTTATTTGAAATTAATTGATTATAATAATGTAGACTATCAAAAAATAGTTATTTATGTACCAAGGCTCTGAAGTTTAACTTTTTATCACGAATATGGAAAATAAACCATGTGAGTGATAAAAAGGAACTTCAGTGCCGAGGTACATATTAAATTTAATTTGAAATCGAAAATTTGAAAAAACTGTAAAAAAAATATTATTTAGTTTATACATCTATCAGTTGTTAATTGGAACTGACACTCAGTGTTGTCAACCTTGAATATTGAAGTCATCGTAAATAACACTCAAAATTATGTGTTTTGTCCTCAATTTCTTCATCGGAATTAATTAGTTCATTCTTCTTAAACATATTGTTTCATTTTACGTATAAATTTACTACAATACGTCATATATCTGTCAAAATTATGTTACTTTTACAATAATTATTTTACGGTTGTCAACGTTGCTCAAAATCGTCGTATAATGGATTACTTTAGTGACGATTTCTCAGCTTTTAATGACTCTTTTCGGGCACTTTAATGCAGATTTCAAATAAAAATTATTAACTCAAAATATATTCCCTATTCAAAAATTTTGAAACCGCTTTTTCGCCATTTTAAAACAAAAGAAGCTTAAAACTTTTCAACCAATTTTGTAGAACTTTTCTTCCGCTACAATTTCTTTCATTACCATTTCTTCAAATTTTCTATAATAAAGGAGCTAATCGAGAATTCAGGAAACACCCTGTATATTTACGAGCAAAACATTGAGATCGAATTGAAATTATCTATAGGTATTTTTAAAATTTTAAGGTTTAAGCTTATATTTGAAAATTTTTATCCAGTGTGCTGTATTTTGTAGACTATATTAATTAATATCAATATTGAAATGCAAAATAAATTATTGAGTGCCTACTCTATGATTTACAATTTAAAAATATATGCTTCAAACAGAATATTCTCATATTCATCATAATTTCAAATTGACCTAAATTTTGCTCATCAGTGTATTTCGGGAAAATGAACGTTTTACATTATGTGACGTACTGATCAAAAAATAAAAAGATTATTTTTTAAATTCGCAATATTTCGGATGGTTTATTTAAAATGAACATTTTTAGTTAGTGCGAAACCAGTTGATCTAATGAAATTAAAGTATACATTGCATAACTTCAGAAATTTATTAAATATAGTGTGTAAATAATTAGTTGTAGTAAATTTAAATAATAGTTATTTTTAGTTAATAGTTAGCGATTACCAATTAGAGGGATATAAATATAAACGTATCAACGTATGTGAAAAGTGTACGAGGCCGTAGACCGAGTTTTTGTATAACATAAATGGGATAATCTTCTGGTATCTACGACCGTTCGTAATTTTGTAAGTTTTTATTGCAACAAAAATTTAATTAATTTCAAATTAAAGTAGCAACCAAATAAACATTGCGGTAATATTAAAAAAAAAAAACGCACTAGTGAGGTAATTTGTCCTTACTTGTCCGAAATGAGTGGGATATGTAGGATATATCGTACGATCATAGATATAAATATGAAGGATAAGGATAGATAGATCTACCAGAGATAAAAGAAAAATGTTCAGCTTAAATTTTTATTTGAGTATCTTTTTGTTATGTGATCATTATGCAGTTTATTATTATTATTTTTTTTTTTTTGAAGTATAAAAATATCATAATATACAGGTTGTCCCAGATTTAAACGGCCTAACTTAAAATTAAGATTAAACACCTAAAAATAGGGGGACAAGTTCATTTGAGCAAATGTCCGTAAATGCTTTATTCCAGAGATATTCATGTAGCACTACTTTAAAAAATCTGATGTGGCCAGCACATAACCTCCCGCCCAATACTACTCTTAAACGGTACAAAATAGTATTTAATGTTACAGAAACATACCTTCTTATTTGTTTATTATTTTTATATTTGAGAATTTTCATTTTCTTTTGTATATTTATTTAATTTTATGACATATATTTCACTAAGAAAACAGCTTCACAATCACAATGACATGTGTCACATTTCGTAAAAAATTGAACATTTTTAAATGTTTTCATGGTGTACTAGGAATGCAAAATTTGTAAAATCTAATTTCTTTATATTTTATTATCTCTAAATCTAATGAAAATTAATAAAATTAGTGTAATCAAAACACATGTAAAATTAAATATTCTTTAACTTTCAAAATAACATAAATTGTTGAAAAAGGAAATTTAACCGTGTTTTTCACGAAAAACTGTTAAGGGCTTCAAGCAAACTGCTACTTCCGGTTGACCAATTTGATCCAAAATCTAATCAGCTCTTCATTTAAATATAAGAAGCAATAATTCACAAAATTGTATTTTTTGGTATTATAGTATTTGAGTTATGCGAGACGAAAAAATTGCCACAGACTACACACACACACACATACATACATACATACATACATACATACATACATACATACATACAGACATCATCGCGAAAATAGTAAAATCGTATTGTAGGGACCCTAAAACGTGCTTATTCATTGAAAACTCACTACCCAATTTTTTGACCAAAAACAATACCTCCCTTACCTAGAGGTAGGCGGGAGGTAAAAATCAACTTCATTACGAAATATCCACTATTATCTTATTGATGTGAGTCAAAATAATTAAATTAAATTAATAATACATTGGTTATTACCTAGTTTTAATACAAAATTTAGTTTGCTTGCACTGATGTCAAGGAAAAAATGAGAAACTATGAATGAATATAAGAAATTTTTATAAGGTGCCATAAAAGAAAAAGTCTATGAAGAACAGATAAATAATTTAGACTCACTACGTAGAAAAATTATTCAACTTTGCGAAACCATATCTCCCGAGCAATGTCACGCAGCAACCAATGCAGTGGCAGATCATTGTCGTGCCTGTTTACGTGTTGCAGGTGAACATTTTCAACAAATATTATAAAAATAAAATAGTTTATGAAGTTATGTTATTACTTTATTATTTTAAACAATAAATTTCTTTAAATTCATTGATAGTTCCTCATTTTTTCCCAGACATCAGTGCAAGCGAAATAAATTTTGTATTGAAATTAGGTAATAAACAAATTATTTTTAATTTAATATGTAACATCTCAATACGATAATATTAGATATTTCATTATGATGTTGATTTTCTAAAGTAGTGCTACTCAATAAGAAAAACATGAATATCTTTGGAATGAAGCATTTACGGACATTTGCTCAAATGAACTTGTCACCTTATTTTTAGGTGTTTAATCTATGGATTAAGTTAGGCCGTTTAAATCTGGGACAGCCTGTATAAGCTAGAAAACAAAATAATTTAATTTTCTGACGACTGCTAGAAAGTTGCCTTTGACGCTTGCATTTGTCAAGGCAAAGTTGATGTTTAGTGAGGAATTTTATTTTGTCGCTCGTCTATAATAGCACAAAATTTATATCGCTAGCGACAAAAGTTTTTTTTTAAACTAATTCATCACCATGGATACGAAGTAAAAGAACAATTACATCAATGACAAAATGACAAGCATGTCATATATGAGTTTATTTTAATGTAATTAGATCTATATTTTTCTTTTATAATCAGTCGGAAAAATATTGTGTTCTGCGACTCACGTTGCAATATCGTGTTCGAGCAACAAAACACAACTTTGCGCTCTAAATATACAAATAGCTATTCTTATATATCACCGTGACAATATTAATATCAAAGAGAAAATAAAACAGATGTCCTTATATGTAATTCTGTCCGAATCGAGTTGGTATTACTTAGGTGTATGAAAGATGTTTAAACGTGATTTGATTGAAAAAGGAATCAGATATCAAGTCCTGTGACTGATGACCTCTTCCATATGTGCAGGTATGCCTTCTTGATTATCTGATGTAAAAATACGACCGTGAACTAAAATCGGAAAAGGATACTTTGATTAAAGTTGCGGCAAGGTTGAAAACATTTGTAAACAATTAGAATGAGCGGAAATTTGCATTACGTAAACGATTTTTAGACATTGTTGACTTTTGATACGGAAATAAATTTTAAACAATGGTATTTTTATCTGACATTGCAGTAATTATTATTATTACATCGTAAGTACTTCGAGATAATAAATGAACTCGTTTTGCTTTAACTCATCTGACTGTGAAAGCCCTCAATGGGGTCATTTAATATTTTCTGTTTTATTTCTTTTTAAACAATGCATAAAAGTGTATAATACATTAAGGGACAAAAGTGTATGATTTTTCTCGCGGAGTAAATTGAAGCACGAGCAGTAGACGAGGGCTACAATGCAACAAGGGAAAAAAATACCTTTCTCTCCTGCTGTGTATATACTATTTTTTTACGACCCCAATATTTATGTTGTCTTTTATGTATTTAAAAATTATTTGAATTGTAATATAATTTATGATTGTTTAATTTTGTTCATTTTTCAAATTATTTGAGCACTTTTCCTCACGACGGGAGAGAAAGTGCACAAATCTCCCGTAGAAATGAAATTGGCTGATTCTGTTATGATTGTGGTATCATAGAAATCGAGTTTCTCTCCCAGTCATGAAAAAAATATAAATGCTAGATATTATTTTACAACTTACAAAAGTTTAGTTTTTGAGATTTTTTGTCAAAAGCAAAATCAAATTTCAAATCTTCCTCGATGTGCGTCAGAGCTACGTCATTTATTTATTGCCAATAATAGTAATGTCACTTTAGTGAGCATATTTGAAACTATGTTTATTTTGAATTCCTCAGCTGTCTTCTTTTTTCTGACAGCAAAAGATATAAAGAACACCGCAATATTTTGCAACTAAGTTATAGCTTGTTCGAAGATATAAGCAGATGATTACCTGTGCCCATCTCAGTGGGACATAGTTTAAAAATACGTTAGAGGCAAAAAAATTCTGGAATGTATTTATTTTTTGTATTTGTAAATAAATTTTTATTCGATAAGAAAAATATGCATTAATAACAATTTATTGTTATTACAGTACATTTAAAAATAATAATAACCTGCATGCAATTATTAAAACATTGTAATTTTTTGACAAACAAAATTAGTTCTCTTATTTATTTGTTTTCTGACATCAAATCCAATGCATATATAAGTATACAAAATTTGAATTTACAATTTTATGTTTCGTCAAGTTACATTTACACAGAATTAAGAATTATAATTTATAATTATTGTTTTTTCAATAAATATTAACATATTGATATAATAAATAACATTAAACAGTTTATATTAATTACGGTCAATTATAATAATATTTTTAATTTGGAAATTAATATTTATCTTTTTAATGCCCGGTTGCACCAACGTTAGTTAAATTTTAAACTTGGTTTAAATAAATGAAAGCATATCTAATTTTTGACATTAATGTCAATTACTCCATAAGACATATAACTTAGATTTGCTTTTATTTATTTAAACCAAGTTTAAAATTTAACTAACGTTGGAGCAACCGGGCATAAAAAAAAATTCCTAATCCCAGCCTGGTCGTGCTATGAAGGGTTTGGCTGCTAATTGTTAGATTATACCATGTGCTTATATCTCAGAACAAGCTATACCTATATTGTATATTCCATTTGGGAATGGAGAGTAATAAATCAGTCTGTCAAAAACATTCCAGTGGCGCGCCAATAATTGTTTGCTCAGGGATAGTCGAAAAGACTGAATTAGATAGAGTTCTACTGCTAAATTACAAATAGAAAGTGTCCCAGATTTATACGGCCTAACTTAATTCATAGATTAAACACCTAAAAATAAGATGACAAGTTCATTTGAGCAAATGTCCGTAAATGCTTTATTCCAGAGATATTCATGTTTTTTCTAATTGAGTACCGCTACTTCAAAAAAATGTACTTCAGAAAGAAATATCTAATATTATGTTATTGAGGTATGCCATGATAATTAAATTAAATTAATAATAAATTGTTTATTACCTAATTTCAATACAAAATTTAGTTTGCTTGCACTGATGCCTGGGAAAAAAAATGAGAAACTATCAATGAATTTAAAGAAATTTTTTTAAACCGATAAATAATTTAGACTCACTACGAAATCATATCATCCGAGAAATGTCACGCAGCAACCCACGCAGTGACTGTTCGTTGTCGTGCCTGTTTACAGGTGCTGCAGGTGAACATTTTGAACAAATATTATTAAAAAAAAAATTGTTTTTCTTCAAACGTCATAAAAGTACGTTGTTATGTATTTGTATTCAACAAGTAGAAGTTCAATATTGTCGCCGCCGGCGTAAAAGTGTCTCCTTGGCAACACATTTACTCCGGCGGCAGACAAAGTAAAATATCATGCAGAATAGTAAGGTTGTAATTCAATAATTTGACAGTTCAGAATGAAACAAATAAACAAAAATAACAAAATAACATATTCTGTGGCAACTAGAAATACTGCATACGGCAGAATATTTGTTGAAGTTTTGAGCATTATTTAATGTTTTAAAGTTTATTTTCTATGTTTGAAGAAAAAATAGCATGTGTTATTTGGAATAAATGTGACTTTGTATGCTTCGCATGTAATTGTCCGACTCGCTTCGCTCGTCGTTCAAACTTACATGCTCAGTACCCAAAGTATCACATTTACTCCTAATAACACAATATATTATTATTAAGTTATGTTATGTTATTACTTTATTATTTTAAACAATAAATTTAATGGGGTAAATAGACTGTGGATCGTAAGATCCTCAGTTCGAATCCCACAGCTGACAGTCGCCAATTTAAATTTACCCCTGTGGTTTCCCCTCCTCTAACATCTTTGGGGGCTATGATTTGACGGCTGGTAACCGCAGTTCATACGCAAAAATATATAATTTACTGAGATCTGCGTAAGCAGAGTGCCACACCCATAATGGGTAAAAGTCGTGATGATATAGACATAAATATGACCATCAGCTTAGGCTAAAGTGAAAGGTAAAGTACCTGGAGTAAAACACCACAATTTTTAAATTGGATAAATACTAAAACAGATTACTTAGAAAAATTTGTTCTACGTTTATGTTGCAGTCCAAACGTTTATAGCGGTGTTTCTATGGTTGGAGAAGTAAGTTTAGTTCTAGGTATAAAGCGAGCGGCATTCTATGAGCATCCTAGTAATGTTATATCTTATTTTATACAAATCTCAACGTATTATATTCTTGTTATTAATCAACATAGGCACGATCTAAATTTTGTAACTTAACCACTCTCTTGTATAGGCTCTGCCTTTAACAATAAACTTATTATTATTATTATATCTTATTTTTCTGCTGGATTTATTGGCCGCATAGCTGACAATAATCCAATATTAACTCTTGCAATTTTTTATTTATTATCCTCAATCTCTCATTCTCAAATGGAATTATATACAGTATTTGTTTCATATTTGTATTTTGTACATATCAATATTTTCAGGTTAGAACATTGGTGTTGACGTTTAAGTGTTTGACGTGAATGTGTGAGTGAAATGTGTCATTGTATGTGTAGAGCTAAATAACATTACCAAACTTATGAATGAAAATTATTAAATCTTCAAATTTTCTGTATTGCAATATTCATACAATGAACCAAATTTATACAACTTATTATTTTTTTCAAATGACCTTATTATCATAAAAATCTGTTGCAATACCTACGCATAAGTAGGCAGATGGCGTTTAATTATATTGTTCTCTAGCGTTAAATAATTTCTTAGTAAATTTAATGCTACTTTATTTATAGTACAATGAGCAGACCTTGTAGTTTTTATAGTAATTGTACTATACTCATATAAATATTAGTAATTGAATAAATGAAATAAATAAATGATTATAAATTCAGTTTTCATTTCAACACAACAAAACTAATTATCTTCAAGGTATACGGACTACTGAGCTAGAATTCATTAGTTACATACTAAGTATACATTGAGTAATTCAAGTAGTTACTCTTCATTGTAAGTGTATCTTTTTTTAAATATTGTAAATGTTAAGCGGTTAATGACCAGCTTATGTTTTATAGTAAATGTAAATAATTTGAAGGTAAACTGGTTCCACGTGAAAAGAGTACAAAAACTTTCGAGCCTCCAAAATTAATGCAAATAGTTTGTTGACACTGGACGTTATTATTTGTTGTTGCATTTTTTTCTGACATAAATTTTAAGTTGCATAATTTATTATTTTATCAATGTTATGTGTCAAAATATGGCATTACTCGTATTTTAATTCGCTAGTTAAATATGACATTCTGTAAAATGTTTATGTAAACTACTAAAATTTTATCGTTGTTTTTGTGGGAAAAAATGTACCTGCATTATACAACAACTTTACATTCAAAAATTAATTTTTTTAAACCTAGATAGTTATTTGTCGCAAAATCACCTGAGCTGAATTTAATTATTCAAGATATTTTTGTTACACAACTCTATATGTAACATAATTTAATGCATACGTCATTCTGTCCTAATGCGATTTTTAAATGGCTTTTACTTCCTTTTTTGCGGTTTTTTATTGACTTGCGTAGATATATGCAGTAAAAGCATTGATAATTACGTGTATCGTCATTCGATCATATAGTCATTCATATTTTTAACTTGAACTGTAACAACTTTAAAAAGAAATGATTTAATTTAAACGATTTAAAAGTCATCACGGCATACACCTATTTTAGGTGTGTTACTCTGCTTTCGAAAATATTTGTAAGTGATTTAGGTACAAGGTGTAGAATTGCTGTAATTTTTTACAAATTCACGTAACAGCAAAAGTGTAAATACAAAACATTTTTAGAATTTAAAAATGTATACAATAAGGTTACCTCAATATAAGTATTTGGCGATATATCAATCAAATTTAAAATAATATTTATTAGGACAATTGTAACACAACATTGGAAAATTAAACAAAACTATTTGACATTTCATAAAACAGTAGTAGAGTTATTTATTTTTTATCACAAAGAAATAGAAAGAAATTAAATCGCAAATTCGCCAATATATCATTACGATCGTCTACGAAATTTCTACAGAAAATAGTACAATAAATAATAGTAAATTCTACAAGTAATGGAATGGCACATACTCCACTCGAGCAAAAAGTTTGTACTTCGAGCCGAAGTCGAGGACTACGGTTTGTGAGTGTGTGATATGCCATTCCGTTACAACAAGATTTTGGAAATTATACAAAAAATACAAGTACAAAACTGTTAAAAACGTCAAACTCATTATCGCGCTAATATGCGGCTCTGATTCGTCGAATTTATTCCATACGCGGCGTATGGAATGATAGTTTTCCAATACAATTTTTAGTTGTGGAATGCGTAGTTTCCTAAACAGTGTTATAGAAATAAAAATTTGTTATCTGAAAAGTCAAATATTTTTAATTTTTGTTTAATTTTCCATGGGTGTATTACAATTTTTCTGATAAATATTAAGTTTAATTTGATTGATATATCGTGAAATACTAAATTAGGTAACTAAATAGGGCCTAATTACATGCATTTTTAAATTCTGAACAATTTTGTATTTACACTTTTGCTGTAAAGTAAATAGGTAAAAATTTACAGCAATATCAAAAAAATAACATTAAAATTCCTATAACCCACATTTCAATTCTACACCTTGTATGTATGCAGATAAACATAATTTGGATATTATCAACAATTTTACGAAAAATTGTACCAATACTGACTTCATCCTGATAACTCAACAGTATCCATTAATGTCTGGGTAATGGTGAATAGTACCTGCTAATTTATAAATAGAATTTTTGAGTGAGTTAACTAAAAGATGTTTTATATTACGCTATAATATAAAGCAACAGGTGGTGCCACAAACCTCCTTTAAAAAGATGACGGTAAACTAAGTTTCCGCCAAAATATAGAGGGATACTAAAGTTTATAAACAAAAGCGTGTGAGACATCAAGAAGAATGTTACTAATAAATGGAAAAACGATGACAAAATCTTCAATATATTGTACTGGAGTTATTTCTCATCCAAGATTATAGATATTTCCATCTACAATAAAAACATGAAAGGAGCTCCAGTACATAAATTGAATCATATTTTTTTAAATCTTCATTTAATAAACATTTATGTCCGGTTTTATAAAGAAATTTTACTGTTACTTAAATTAATTTTTAATAAGTGCACATCATTTCAAATGAACATTACCGGCAAAAATTTGATTGTCATTTTGTTTTTGGATAACTTCATGTAAATTTATTATGGAAGAAAATTAAAATGGAGTTTAAATTTCTTTAAAAAACTGGGCATTAATATATTGAAAACTAACTAACAATCATTATGCGATGAAAAGAATCTTATGTTATAAAACTTATAACTAAAATCATAATTTTTGTATTTTCTACGACTTTTTAACTTCTTATAAGACTACATTATCTTAATATTCATTAATATTAAATAATGAATAAATGATGTTCATATATTATTGTTGAACTTAATCCACATTATCTGATTTTGGCCTTCGTAACATAAAGTGCTAAAGTTGGCAGAAGGACTCAAAATGAAGATCTAATGTTCTACAAACCGATGCGTAACCACAGAGCTATTATGTTGCTGTTTTTCTGTTTAGAGTAATTAGATTTTGCATTTAAATGAGTATAACAAAGACTTGATTCATTAAAAATATGTGGAATGTAGGTGTAATACTGTTGACTGAACAGGGCGAGTTCCTGATTGTTGTACAATGTCGAAGAATTGCGCAAAACCTTGTATTTTTGTCCTTGAGAATATTACATACTTTAGAATCTGCCTACATCTCTCTTTATTTAATAATACAGTTAATATGTGATTAGTTATTTATTTACTTGCATTTGTATTTCAAGGAATGTTGTTCGTTCTAAGTACAAATTCCGATAAAATCTATAAATTTGTCAGCGAAATAACAATTATAAGAATGCGATAATATTCTGTTACAATTTTAAAAAGAATTAAATTTCTAACAAGGTTTTTAATGACATAATCAATTTAAATCACCAGAAAGAATGAAGGAAAACATAATTTGAATACAATCTAAATGTAGTAAACATGATAATAAAATCGTCGTCATGCAGTCGTGGAATATTTCTCGCGCTAAAAAATATCTTTAGGTACTTAATCTTTTAAATATGTTCATACATATTCATTTATAAAATAAGTCAGTGATCTTACATAAAAACTACTATTATTTTTATCTTATTTCAGAATGGCTGATCAAACTAAATCTTCAATTTCCACCGATAAGGTGACGATCCCTTGGTATGGTTCGCAAACGGAAAATAAAACGTAAGTTTCACAAAGAATTTTTCAATTAGTAGCACTATTAAAGTTGTGTTTGTTTGTTTACGGCAGGAATGGAATATTTACAAGTGAGTTTCAATCGAAAGAACCGATTGTGAGCATTCCGATGCAAGAGAAAAATGAAAAAACTCAAGCTGAAGATGATGATGGACATGGGACTGTTGACCACCCTACATCGTAAGTTATCTTTATTATTTCTTTCAAAAATATTAATTTGATTCAAGCGGATAAGTGTATGATTGATAGGTTAGATTTTATAGTTATTAACACAATAGCTACGGTACAAAGTATTTGGGGTACTGTTTCATTCGTTAAGGTGAACCATACGGGCTGAAGATAGCGCTAGATGAACATGACTTTTTTGAAACAATATATCATTATTATAATAAATGAGACATATAATGTTTTATACCTACGTTTGTAGATAAAAGTCCAAAGTTTTGTAATAAATTTTAAAATGCCAATTTTGTTTACATATTATACATGAACATAATTTTCAAAGTAGTCAAATATATGTCACACATTCCCATGAACGACTACAGTAATACAAATAATGTGTATATTTATAAATATAATCGTCTATAACATACTAAAATTATTTTACATTTGAATTTACAGTTTTTGAGAAACAAATAAAAATATACCAAAAAGTGTGTTTTTTGGTATATTCTTATTTGTTTCTCAAAAACTGTAAATTCAAATGTAAAATAATTTTAGTATGTTATAGACGATTATATTTATAAATATACGAATTATTTTCATTACTGTCGTCGTTCATGGGAATTAGAAATTCAGTATCAAAATTCTGAATTTTTGACCAACTAGACTTCAACGAATATTTTTTTATAGTTGAATGTTTCAGTTATCCTTTTCATCCACATATATAAATACTAGAATGTTCAAAGACTTCACAGTAATAATTGTTTTGTTTTTCGATAAGAATAATTGTAAGAAATAATTTATTGAAATTTGAATTTGCAAAACAAAATTCATGGGAGTGAACGAACCCAACGAAAATATGTTCTTCATCTGACATTGCAATGTACAAGTCACTGTAAAAAATCCATGATATTTTGACGAATGGAGGTAGTTGGACCATAAAGAACATGAAAATAAATTAAGAATACAGAATTTGCTGTTTTTTAAAAAAATAAAGGGTTCGTTCTTTCGACGCGTATGTTTGACCTTAAGTGTGGACGATAGCATTTTTTCTTGAACATTCCTAATCTACAATTTATAAAAATATCTTATTTTGAGTATATCATATTAATACAGATACATTTTTAACTGTCTCTGATTGCTCTTTTAGTTTTTGCTATAATTTTCGAAAAATATCCCCGCAAATATATACAGAAATGAAGTAATATTTACATTAGTGCTAGGCAGTATGTATCCCTCAGGATATGCAAATAAAAAGTTTTTTCGTCTCGTCTTCTCACTGTAGTGGTCTCTTTCATTGACTCTCCATATATATCCTAGACATTTCAGTCTTTGTTGTTTTATTTTCTTGATTATTTTTTACATATAAAATAAAGCAATCAATTGCTTAAATTTTGTAACTTTTGACCAATCACTTACATACAGCGGCAAAATTTATCAAAATGCCCTAAGGACCTGATTTTTGTGACAAAATGCTCGTTACATATCCATGACTGCCATGTGTAACAAAATATTAATTGCTTATTGTATTTTTGTTTATAATTTGTCATAAATTGTTATTACTTTTTGTGTCAGCTTATTTGGGAAATAGTCTAATCAAATATATTTCCGATCCATTATTTTGCATGTAAAATATGTTCTCAATATTGTTGCTTTTAGGTAACATTCCTCGACAAATGGAATGACAAAATCTCTCGCCTTCGGCTCGTGTTTTTTGTTGTCATTTGTCTCGAAATGTTATCAATCAACAATCTTTTGAAATACAATTTTTTCCGGCAAAAATATATAATATTAGCTATGTTTTTCCTTTTTCCATACGATTTCTTGCTGTATTTCATGTTTCATTCTTCATTCTTATTCTGTATTCGTTTTCTGTAACTTTACCTGCTCCTAAATTCAAATGATAATGCAGATTCTTTAGAATTTCACTAGATCCTTTTCTCTTATTTCATATTTTCTTGCATGTCTTTCCATATCTTCCTACCTGTTGCATCTTTACACTGCAATTTTAAATTCCTGTTCTCTTTAGGCCGTTTCAATTTCCCCTTCCTTCATTTATTTTGACTTGGGTCTGACTCGTCTTCTCTATCCACCTGTTTCCTTCTGCGCTGTAAATATTAGAAAACAATGGCATCTTTAAGGGACGTATTGACGACTGGAAACTGCACTTTATGCGTAAATATATATTATTTTCTAGGATCTGCTTAAAGCAGAGTGCCACATTTAGAAATAATTAAATGGTGTGATTGTATACGTATTTAATTGAATTATAATCTCTTAAAAATTCTGGTTTAGAGAAACACTTCTAATATAAAATAAATTGTAAAATTGTAAGGCTAAGAACAATCTAAAAATTTAAATCTAAACCTAGGCCTTAAAGTTATAAGAAAATATCTGAATTCATTCTTGATCACTGATGATAAAATTTAATTATTGAAATGAGTATTTAGACATTTTCTTATCATAGCTTTATGGTTTAGGAGTTAGATTTAATTTTTTAGACACTGCTATTATGATGTAGCAACTTGGTAATTTAGTTTTTGCATTGATTATTAAAAATGTTTCAATCTTTCATCATTGGTTCAAATAGTTATTTTTAATTCCAGATATAGTGAAACATTAATGCATTTGCTGCGTGGAAACATTGGTTCAGGAATGTTCGCAATGGGCGACGCCTTCAAAAACGCAGGGTTAATTGTAGCCCCAGTCGTAGTTATTATTCTTGGATTTATCTGTGTTCATTGTCAACACCTTCTGGTAAGTTAAACATTGCAACACGTTTCTAGAAAAGAAATACTAATTTTGTTTGTTTGTGCAGTTGGGAGCGTCCAGAGAAATGAGAAACAAATTAGGAATGGAAAAAGATCCAGGATTCGCACAAACAGTGGAATTATGTTTCGAGACGGGTCATCCAAGATTGAAAAAGATAGCGCCGATAATGAGGAAGCTTGTTAATTTGTTTTTATGTGTCACGCAACTAGGATTTTGTTGTGTTTACTTCGTATTTATATCTAAAAACCTGCAACAGGTACATTAATCATTTTCCTGGGTTTTCTCAATATTAATTATCGTAAATTGTGCAGGTTTTAAAACAGTATGACATTAACTTGGACGTCCACTACCATATGGCCATGGTTCTTTTACCAATCCTTCTGACATGTTTAGTAAGAAATCTGAAATACCTGGCCCCTTTATCAACATTTGCCAACTTGGTAATGTTAACAGGTGTTATTATAACTTTATATTTTATCACTCAAGACTTGCCGCCGGTTTCGGAGAGAAACTACGTTGCTGACTATAACCAAATGCCTCTGTTTTTCGGCACAGCGCTGTTTGCTTTTGAAGGCATTGGACTCGTAAGATATAAGAGGATAATAGTCAATAATTTTGGAGTAAATTTACGTTTCTTGCAGGTGTTACCATTGCAAAGAGAGATGAAAGAACCCAAACACTTCGCGAAACCTTTGGGAGTGTTGAACGTTGGAATGACTTTCGTTATTTGTTTGTTCACAACTCTTGGGTTTCTAGCTTATTTAAAGTACGGAGAAAACATTGCAGGGAGCGTAACTCTAAGTCTGGACCCAGAGAATGTGTATGTATCAGTTTAATCTGTAAAATAAAAACAAAGAACTCTATGTTCGAATAATGACTTTGTCAATTCTATCTTAAATTTAAACAATTCGGAAATCCTATAAAACTTTCTTATACGTAGTATAATAAAATATAGTAATCATAAAAAAATCGGCAATGAGATTTCCACGGCATGTTTTCTGGTTCCTTGATTTCGTTTTGGATATTTGTCCGGTTTTTTTTAAATAATAATAACTTAAAAAAAAGAATAATTATAAGTTTCATGACAATGGGAAGAACTGAGTTAATTTTGGTCATAATTTTAAAACCGAAAATGAAAATAAACCATACACCAGAACAATAAATTCATTTTTTCCGAATAGGGAGTCAGCTGGGACAGTTCCAAATAAATGGATGTTACTTACTAATAATATTTAAAATAAAAAATATTATTTGCAATTTTCTCATGTCGGATTTAGGTTTGGAAAATAATATTTAATAAACATTGAATAAATTCTGCCGAATTGGGAATTAAATGTAAGGTTTGAGGGAGACCATTTAATCTCTAATATCATTTTTTTTTATAAAAGTTATTTGAATTGTATCGAGTTTGGTATTAAATTAAAGCAGATCTCAGAGAAACGAGTTAAACAGAAGTATCAAAAACTAATTTTTAACGTTCTTCAATTTTTTTTTATTGTATTGTATACTGTCGAGTTTGGAGTTTAAATTACTAAATTATTGTTTTTATAATAGTTATTAGGATTCTGATGAATATGTTATGAAATTGCAGCTTACTGAAGAGGGGAAATATTTTCCCTATGACAAGTATGTGTCAAGTGTGATTATTAAGTATAATCAAGTTTAGATTTATATGTATAAGATAGTGGCACCAGATATTGTATGAAATATAGTAACAGGATTTTTTCAACATTGTAAATTTGATTTCAGGTTGTCTCAAGTGGTGAAAATTATCATAAGTTTGGGAATCTTATGTACATTTGCTCTGCAGTTCTACATTCCTGTCGTTATTATGTGGCCTAAAATTGTAGATAGATTTGGACCTTTCACTAGTCCTGTCTTTATGGAACTAACTTTCAGAACTGCTCTCGTATTAGTTACATGTAAGTTTAATATAATAAGATATTCAAATTACACATCTAGAATTTTAAAACCTTTTAGAAAGCATGAATTATCTCATGATGTATTCGTCAACAAAAAATAAAACCTTATGATGTGTAGTTTTCTGATCATATTGTAGCTATTATTCGTCATACGATAGAGATATTATTAAGTCAAAAAATATATTTTATGCAGTAAAATAATCAATATTTTGATTCTCTGATTAGATATTAGGGATCAGTGAATAGCCTATAAAAATATAGATGTCCCTAAGTGCATTTATATATTTTCATTGTTGTTTTAAAATAATTACATTAAGGCCAGATATTTCCATCTACGAATAAACTTCCGAATAAGTTATTCGTTGAATAAATGAAAAATGTCGCATCGAAATCATAGCTCAAATTATACTTATTGTTCTAGCTGTAATTTTTTGATGCGTATTTTTTATTTATTCGACGAATAACTTATTCGGAAGTTCATGCGTAGATGGAAATATCGGCCCAAAATAAACTATTTATTTTCTGCGGTAATTCAATATAAATTTATATTTTTTAGACAATTATAATCTTCTAATTTATCTTCTTATTTCAGTTACATTGGCGGAGGTGATCCCGTACTTAAACCACTTCATTTCTCTGGTAGGAGCCATCAGCAGCACGGCCTTAGCTCTTCTATTTCCTCCTCTGCTGGAGTTGGCCACTAAGTGGAGTGTGTCGGAGGTAACGGCGCCTATGTTGATCAAGAACGTTTTAATCATCCTCCTAGGCTTGTTAGGCTGCGTTACAGGGACCTACGAGAGTATTGTTGCTATCATAAAAGCTTTCAATGACCCCAGTCAGGTTTGAAAGCATTATAAAAATACACAAAAGAAAGGTATTTTAAAACAGTTAGTTTGAATCATAAAATATATATTTTGTACAAAATGTCAATATATAACAAGAAAAGTGAATGTCAAGATTAAGTAAATGAAAGTTACTTATATGTAATAATCTGCTTGTGATTCAGTATTGCTAACGTAAAATTAAGTAGATGAAGAGATACAAATTGAAACGTAGATTATATAAAATTGTTAATAACTCTGAAAACAGGGTAAAGATATGAAGACAATATAAACTTAGGTTAAGAAAAATGATGTTTGTATATGTATTTAATTTAAATGTAAATAGTAAAAAGATTTTTATTTTTGTATTATGTACTTTTAAGTGACTTTAAAATGAATTCATGTTAGATAAGTACTATTTCATAACAGGACAAAATAATAACTGATAATAAGTTCAAATATGCTCAATTTTACGAAATCTAGATTTAATATGAAATAAGGAAATAAAATCAAGTAAAATTGAATAATATTTTTATGTTTGACATATTATTAATACGTGTTCCTATATTGGTACGTAATACCAAAAGTGTGTAGCGTATTGGTAATCATTTAATATTCGAAAATAAATAGTAATTGTTAATCATCGTACAAAAACCTAAGGATGTTTTCACAAGGTGCTATTCCAATACCATATACCTATGATCGACGATAAATGGTAAGAATTTTTACACAATAATTAACTAGGTACCTTAAAAATAAGCTTGCAAACTTATGTGAAGAAAAGATATATTGGCATTATTTTTAAATCAAGTAAGAAAAATGAAAGAGGACGGGTACAAAATATCTACGTCCTTGATAAGAGCATGTAGATGGTAGTTTTTATACCCTTTTCGAAAACACATCCCCATCTTTCTCTTGCAAGTTTTAAAAATCTTTTATCAAAGAAATATAAATCTCTTTCTTTCCTTACTTCAATAAACCGCTGCTGTGAATTAATGTATTCTCTGAATTTATTTTTAAAAATATATTTGTAGACTAGAATAACTTATATCTTTTGTCAATCAAGTATTAATTATAAATCTGAATTAAAACGCTTTTTCATATTATAATGCAAATACCTTTAAAATTAAGTATTTACTTAATTATCTAATTATTGAATTAGATTTTTGTACATGTTTAAGTCAAAAGCTATGTAAGTTAATAGACACTCGCTCCGCGAATGTTAACTCCCATGTCCGCACTAGGTGGGACACCTTAATTTAAAATTGAATGCTTTCGTTTCGTGGAGGTGTATATTGCGATTCCGGGCGAAGCGCTATCCACCTGGACCAACGTAGTGCGCACCAAGGGGGCCGATTCTTAAGCGCTTATTCGCAATGGAGATTTGGGTACACTCGACGGCCAGAAAGGGAAGCGTAGGTCTTCACTCTTTGGGTGTTCCAGGGAAGTCCCTACCAATTGTGGGCCCTGGAAAGGTCTGATTTTCTCGTCAACATGATAGGTAGGAACCTTCAAATGTCGCTCGCGAAGCTAGGAGCTCCCGGAGTGGGTCGTCGACACGGTATATGTTGAAAGTCTTTGCAAACTTGACAACAACGTCGGTTGTTTGTCGTAGAGTCATTACGCCTTAACTTGTAAATTAGTTGCACTTAGAAAAATATTAGGTAGGATGAACAGAAACAAAAAAGTCAAGAAAGAGACCAGCATTGAAGCCAACGATGGTGGTGTGCTGTATGAATGATTTACCATAACTTGTTTATTCTATTGTTCTATTTTAGTGTCCTGTATTTTGAGTTTATGTTTAAAATATTATCATCATAAACATCAACAAATATTTTCTAACCATAATATATATGTTTTTTTCAGGTTCATATTTATTTTTTTGTCTAATACATAGTTTTTATGTTTTTAGCGACTCGTGGAAAACGTCACTGGATCGTTAATCACCTTCAGTAGCGTCTTCGGAGGCGATATCACAGACATCACTAGAACCTTAATCACCTTCAAGAATGTTTTCAGAGCCGATATCGTGGACAACGTTACCGGAGCCTTAATCGTAACAACATTACCAGTTATCGTGAACCATAACAACAACATATCCAGTATCATCATGGACAATATCACCAGAGTCGTCGTGGATCATCATCGTATCATCGTGGACATTACCGGTCATCGTGTACCATTATATCATCGTGAACAACATCATCAGAGTCATTGTAGACAACATCACTAGATTCATCGTGGACAATATCACCAGAATCATTCAGGATATTGCCAGTCATTATGGACCATTATATCATCGTGGACAACATCAACCGAGTAATCGTGGACATCATCGGAGTTATCATCTTCTCCTGGAACATTACGGATTTTTGCAACAGTCTCAGTTCTACCAACGTCGATCTCCAAATCCGCTACTAGCAACGTCAACGTGAGTTAATTTTATAAATTATTAGGTGAAAAATATATTATTAATTTTGTAATATTTATTTAAATTTAAAATGTTTATAAACAATAATTTGATTGGTTTTAATTTTATTTTGTGTGTTTCTAGGAATAGTTGCAGCAGCGAGAAAGCCGTTCTTCTGTCCTATGTCTTTCAAAGTGTACGATAGGGTGAATATTCGGGTGCTAAATTTTCTAATTTATTATGTAGGTTACTGAGATAATAATTGTGTATTCTAAAATAAATAAATATATCATAACACCTTTTACCCATTAAGGGTGTGGCACTCTGCTTACGCAGAGGAATCAGGATTCGTTTGAGCACTTGGAAATGCGTCTGGTAGTGGTAGATCTTCTACAGCCTTGATGATCGTGCTATAATAGTTTGTATTTGTTTTGAAGCTTGTCCATTCTTCAAAGTATTGTTATATGTTTATTTAAATAATTATTAGTGAAATAGTGATAACCAATTAATCATATAGTTTTTTAAATGCAACCATTTGATTATGGTTTTTAATCTTTAAAATTTTGCAGAGAGCAATGATACGTTCGGGGTTCCTCAAGATTCTGGTGAGATCTGCAGCGGTACAACGAACTTCTTCATCAAGGATCAACATTTCTGCAACATCTGGAAGAATGTCTTCAATTGTTGCATCAAAGATTACATATTTAAGGCATTAAAAATTGTGATTCAATATATAAAAATGTCCAACTGTGTATCATGGCGGACATTTTGTTGTTGTTGTTTATTCTTAAACTATTTGAGTTAGACTACTCTACTCTGAAAATATTAACTCTAGATAAATTGTAGTATTAGGAAATATGGCATTTGTTAATTAATTATACTTAATTAAAAAAATATAGGCCATATATTAAAATGTTCATGTAGCCATCATGGTGGGAATTTTTTAATTGACGTTCATTCTTAAACTATTTGATTTAAACTACTCTACTCTGAAAATATGAACTCTACATAAATTGTAAAATTAGGAAATATCACATTTGTAAATTAAATATTGTTAATTAGAAAAATATTGGCCATATAAAAATCTTCATGTAGCCATCATGGCGGGCATTTTTCAATTGTCGTTTATTCTTAAACTATTTGAGTTAGTCTACTCTACTTTGAAAATATTAACTCTAGATAAATTGTAGTATTAGGAATTATAACATTTGTTAATTAATTATTGTTATTTAGAAAATATAGGCCATATAAAAATGTTCATGTAGAAATCATGGCAGACATTTTTTAATTGTCGTTTATTCTTAAACTATTTGAGTTAGACTTCTCTACTCTGAAAATATTAACTCTAGATACATTGTAGTATTAGGAAATATGATATTTGGTTATTAATTATTGTTAATAGAAAAATATAGGCCATATTAAAAATCTTCATGTAGCCATCATGGTGGATATTTTTCTATTGTTGTTTAATCTTAAACTATTTAAGTTTAAATAATCAAGTACCAAATTCTCAGCAACATATTAGTTGTAGAGTTAGGAAATATCACATATGATAATATATTATTGTTAACTAATAAGAAATTGGCAAATTAAAATTGATCATGTTGTATTGTTTGTAATATTTATTGTTTATTTGTATAATTTTGTTGTAATGCTTTATTTATTGCAATAAATAATTAAAACTATACTTGTGTTTCATATATTTATCATTCCTTATTCTTATTTTATTGAATTAACGCTTTAAATTAAGGGATAATGTCTTCTCATCACGAGAAAGTGCCAGAGACCGCTTGGCTTGTGGGCTGAAAACTCAAATTTTTACTTTGTATCCGGGCAGCAGAGACTGACGGAGGCCTCGGATAAGAAGAAGAACTTGTCCATTTTTGCTATCGTTGGCAACATTGATTTTTATAGTGTTGCCAACTATAGCAAAAATGGACAAGTTCTTCTTCTTATCCAAAAGAGTGCTCTTCCAATCTTTGCTGCCCTGGTACGAAATCAGATTTTCGCTAAAGTTTCTCTGCCAATCCAGGTCTGTGTGATAGAGATTCGGAGTGTAGTGCCCTTATCTCAATTTTTTAACCCCAAAATTAAATCGTAAAAATACAAAGACTATATATTATGAACCAATGAATATATTATGGTATATATTATGAACCAATGAATAAACTTCACAGACTATGCACATATATTTATGAACCAAACGTTACAGACTATGCATATAAGTTATGAACCAATGAATAAACGTTATAGACTATGCATATAAATTATGAACCAACGAATAAACTTTACAAAAAATATTTATATATTATGAACCAATGAATAAACTTTACAGATTATGTTTATATATTATGAACCAATGAATAAACGTTCGTTACAGAGCCCAACTTTTTTTTGGCAAAACCCCAAAAAAATCGAGTTAAGGGTGGTTTCCTATAGATTCAGCCCTAAAAACTCCAATGGCAGTCTCGAAAATTGGCGCTCGCCCTTAAATTTGGAGTAATTCGTATTTGAAGTTTTCCAATTTTACGTGCTTTATGTAGCATGTATATAAGGTTTATTATTGCTTGTCACATTTCCTCAGCGTATCGGAAATTTTATATATTATGAACGTGAAGCCAAGAATATCATTGAGGAAGTGAATAAGGATACCTTAATTTTTTTCAGTAGTCAGCAATGGGTCATAATATATAAAAGTTAAATGCAAATTACGCAAGAAATACTAACCCTAGGCTATTTTGAATCACAGATTCGGAATCTACGGGCCCTAATGAAGGGTGTAGCACCCTTATCTCAATTTTTTCACCCCCAAAATTTAACTGTAAAAACACCAAGACTAGTCAACTTTATTTTGGCAAAACCCCAAAAAATCGAGTTAAGGGTGGATTCCTATAGATTCAGCCCTAAAAATTCCAATGGCGGTCTCGAAAATTGGCGCTCACCCTTAAATCTTATGTAATTAAATAAAGCAAAGTAAATACTGCTCTAAATCATGTAACTACACATCCTATCGCAAAATGGTTTGTGAAATCGTATTCAGCACATTATAAAAGGGGTATACAATCATTTCTAGCCCTTTAAAGTTAATTTGAAAGTAAATAAAACATATTTTATTTCTGTAACAATATCTTTATTATCTCAATGCATAAATACAAGTTATCATTTATTTATATTATAACTTAAATAAAACACAAGAGTACATGTACAAGTATATAATTTTTATTATATTATTTATTTGGAATGAATACAAAGATCAGATCTCCTGGATTGACATTGGAAGAAAGAGACTGAAACTCCTCTGGCATTCACCTGACATCCTAGGGAAACTTCCAGAAAACCTAGGACAGAAGAGCAGTGTCGCCGCCCACTAAACAAACAGAAATGCATCAGTAAATAAATCAATTCTTTAATAAATTTAATAAACTTACATTTGTGTTGGGAACGGCGAACTATGTTGAAGAATTACTTGAAGGCTGAAAGGGGTGAAAATCTCTTGAAAAATCTTCAACTGCATCTGTCACTCGTAAATCCTTGGCTGAAACAACAAAACAAATAAGAAACTGCAAATTAAAATAAAAAAATGTATAATTACATGTGTGAAGTAGAAAGTAAACACATAGAAATCCAGCGGAGACGAAGTTCACTGTGTCATCTTCATTCCTGTTTTAAGAAACAGAACAGAAACAAACCACAAAAATAAAACAAACAGTGGAAGCAGAAAACACCTATACTAAAAGGAAGAGAAAAAACAAAAATATATAAACAAAGAGAAATTCAGGACGAGAAGTATTGTCCCACAGCGGATGATTCAATTCCATCGGTGGTAGAATCTGCAACTTCATCCCTCGATGGTAGACACAGGAACATTGCATATTTCCTACGGTGGCTGGCTCAGCTACTGTTCCAACGACGGTAGTCTCAGCTACATTGTCCATTTCCCACGGTGGTTGACTCTGCAATGACTCTAGAAACATAAAAACAAAACAAATTAGAGACAAAGAAACAACGAAAATGTTTCTGAAATAGAAAAATAAATATTACCTATAATAATTTGATTCTTATCTTCTTTATTCTTGAACTCTGTAATCAAATAAAAATAAACACACAAATTAGAAACATTGAAATATATTTAATTCTGGAAATAAAAACTTACGTATTAAAAATAGAAATCTGAAAGAAAAAATGCTGTAAAGGAATACAAGTACATGGGTTAGTAGACTTAAACCTAACTTAAATTAAAGCTGAAATAAAATGGATTAACTTAAAATTAGCTTAAAGGTACCCAAAACCATTAAAGCTAAATTAAAACTAAGATTCACACCACCCCACAGACATTCCTGTGCCTTTAAGACTCTAATAACAGCAACCGGTGTGTTGTCTGTTTTCAAAAAAGAAACGTGGGTCGTCTAGCCGAACCCCGCATGGTCTCCTACTTCGCGATACCGCAGGGGCCCGAGCTCATGTCACAGAATCACGTTAGTCGATCAACTACTTTCTCTGCCATCCGGAATTCCCTTTGTACAAGCACTTATGAATAGAGCCTATCATTTTCATAAATGTAATGAACGAGAACTGTCAAGAGCGAATCTTGTTAACAGGCATCGGATGCGATATTTGCCGAGAGCTGGTACCAGTCATGACTCTGGATCCACTCTAGATGATCGGACTGCTGTGAGCATGCCCCACGCGCCGCGTTAGCGCTAAACCAGTAATCGGAATAAATTTAATCGATGGTCTTCACGTGAAGACAGCGCTTTGCAAAAATCCCGTAAACGGTTCCCGGCTGATTCTACAACGGACACAGAGTATGACCTGCAGCGGTGCGTTCTCACCCACCCACCTACTGACTGTACTAAAGCACTCCAGCTCGTACTGCGTAGGCCGCACATACGAAATCATACTCCGCGAACGTTCACGACTGATTCTACACGTAGTTGCAACGGACACAAGAGTATGACCTGCAGAGGTTTGTTCTCTCCACCCTATAGGAAGATGGACAGACTCACAGACTGTACGAGCCACTCCAGGCATGCACTGCGTGAGCCAAACATACGAAATCATACTATTGTGTAGTGAGAGAAGCCCACTCGCGAACGATAAATTTTGATTGAAAGACGCTCGCTGTAACCAAGGCACAGGTCACTTCAGTTCGCGTACGCGCCCAACCTCCATCAAAAGTACACGACAGCTAAACCGTTTCACAAAATTTAGTCACCCACTTAATTACCCAACGGTCAAACTTGAATTTTGTACTTAAATACAGTAATTGCATACCATATCTAACTACAAAATTCACATTTAATGAACGCGAGTCGAGTCAAAACACAAAACAAATTACACAGAGCGACGCACTTTACCATTCCGCGATTTAGACTCGAATGGATGCAAATCTGAGCTACATTGCCCAGCTAAACCGGTCACGTGGTTCTTTTCGACGTCCTGATTGGTTCCTGTTAACAGACGCTTTCACGACTGAAAATTCCTTGATGTACGATGAATTTCAGTTTTTTCGACGTTAGTTAAACAGAAAATGCACTGTAGTTAGTTTCCTAATTATTTTACAGAAAAAAGTTTAAATTCAAATTTGTAGAGAATAAAATTCTCTACAAAACGGTTCAAAGCATTTTTCTCTAAAATGTAACCCTATAAATTTAATTCTTAAAAACCTTAGAATCTACGACACTTTATGCGTAAAAATTAGCTTCTTTATCCTGTCAAACGTTTCCTAATTATTTTAGAGAAAAATGTTATAAGTAAAAAATAAGGAGAAGTACATTCTCTACTTGATTTACTTGAAACTTGTTTCTCTAAAATAATTAAGAAATGTACTAGAATGGAAAAACTTAAGTGAAAAGAGAAAAAATTCTTGGCTGACATAGTCACGGGACATTTTCAGACTTTCTGATTGGTTCATAGCTCGTTGTTCGCTTTCAAGCATGAGCAGTTGTTTACAAATTCGAACGGAAAAGAGAATCTTCCTCGATTGGCGAAAACACGAGTAGCTGTTGGGATACTCGAACGGAAAAGAGAATATTTTCTACAATTTGATATTAACTTAATATTAGTATTAGTCAATACTAAAAAATATAGAACGATAATTTGACAGGTAAGGTTATAGTATATATTTATTGATACAAATCGTTAGCAACATTTAAAAAGTAACAATAAAAATTACTTTTAACAACACTATTTAGATTTCAATTAAAGAAATTATAATGGGATATTATTTTTCTTACGTTTACAAGAGTAGGTTATGCAAGGAGCAAAGGTTATGTTTATTTTCTTTTGTTGTTGAAACTTTATATTTGTTTTTAGTGATTTGGCTCGAATAAAATATGAACAATCCAGAGAACTTTTAGGACTCTAATAACAGTAACCGGTGTGTTCTCTGTTTTCAAAAAGGAAACTAGCTATAATTCAATGAGGTATACCTCAATCTCTAGAACCGAAACTTAAGATACAAATGTGGCGAATTAAACAATTTTCTTTGTATGATTTTAACTGGGCCAAACTATAGATATTATTCTGGGTTCGTAGTATCCATTTTTTTTAAGTTTTAAACAATCATCGATTGAAGATATATTACATAGAAGTTCAAAATGTTAGCAGTAATACATACTGTGATCAAGAACTATGTACATTAACAAATTGATACCGATCTTCAAGATATGATGAAACTAGTTGTAAAGAGAGAGTTAGAGAAGCCAGAGTTCGAGTTTTTGTAAAAGAATGGTGTGGCATAACCAGTCAAAGTCTTAGAAACATTTGTGTTGACCTACCCATCATAAAACCGTGTTGAATGATTTGAAATTTGGCCACTCATAATTTCTAGACTTAGAAAACACGAACTTGACAAATTTTTAGGCAAATTGGTAATTCTTTAATTTGTTCTGCAGTACAGACAACTTACTCATTCATAAAAAAATCACAAATCCTTACATAAATCAATCAAGAAATGCGAAAAGAAAGAAATCTTCTTGTAACATATAACTCACAATTACTTTGTACTTATTCATTTACAACGTACAAAATGTGAAAACATATCGTCGAATAAAAATTATTCGTATCCATTTTAAACTTTGAGAATTACATGTTATTGAATATTTTATCGAGAACTACTGGAACTGGAGCGACTGTGTATACGACGTCGCACGTCAACCGTCATTGTTGAAATCAAACTCTTCATTATAGTCTCCCTCAGAATTATTACGATCGGTTAAAACAAACTCGTTAAAAGTATTCCACGTCTTCATTTTACAAGAAATATATAAAATCAAACATTGACATAATCACGGTGTTCCGTTTCTTTACCGTAGAAGTGGTAAAACCGCAACCGTGGTAAAACCATAACCTCTCACCGGTTTGTTTTCGGAATATACTATAAGGGATGGAATTGTTTATTTTTAAGCACTTTGTATCAATAAAATATACAAAATTCATTGTAACGGTTTATTTTTATTCAATAACATATATGGAGAATAGTTATTTGTCAAACTAGAGAGGAAAACGCTTCTTTTTCTCCCTCGAGTGGAAGAAGAGCTTTCCTCTCGTGTTACACACAACATTTTTTTCACGACATGTTTCTAAAAACGATTTGCTCGGACCTAAAATACACTTTAAGAACACAAGGCGGTGTAGCAGTGCTGCTAATGAACCAATCTTAAACATCTTTAATAGGCTGTCAAATTGTGATTTAATATTAAAAATATGACATAATTGTAAGATAATTTAAAGTAAAATAATACTAAAATAAAAGTTTTCAATAAAATTAGGAATTTATTTATAATTTTTATATTTTTTGTAAATAACATTCATATTGGTAGCACTCCTATATTTTCCTCTCTAGAGAGAAACAACATATTTTCCTCACTATTTCGGGAGAAGAACAATGGGGTTTCTTACCATGTCGTGAAAAAAAAAAAAATAAACATCAAAATGCACGTACTATTTTCCTGTTGCCTGCAACAAGATTCCTGTCATGTTAGACCTCAAGTTGTATTAGACTTGACGACAAGAGTATCCAGAAGTTGAATTTCAACTTCTTTTCAGCCTCAAACGTCCCATAAAATCACTTCACGCATAGAAACAATCTACAAACAGAAAATAATTCATCCTGTACATATCAACGCAAAATTGGTTACATTCCTAAGTGAAAATACCTTTTCAAGTTTTCATTTTCGAATATTTAGTCCACAAATTCAGTCCACTGTCTATCCCTATCTCTATTACTAACATATTTGCATTGTAATACATGTGAATTGTAAAGCGGTTACACAAAATTTTAAGTTAAACTTTAAAATGATACTTAAAACTTAAACATCTACAATAATCTAATGAATTACTTAATTTTAGAAATATTTAGTCACTTAATTATTAATCGTTCCTATTTAAATATATAAGAAAGTAGAAAGTCGTGTGATCCCCACATCAGATTTTTTCACCCTTCAGTAGATAAAACCAAGGGGCAATAAAACGAAGAAACGAATAAAAATATATCACCTACTGAGATTTGCGATTTTGGATTCTATAGGGTCTAGAATTGAAATGTGGCGTATAGGGATTTCAATCCTATTTTTTTATATTGCAGTTAATTTTTACCATTCACTTTACAAATAAATAAATTTATCATCACGCCTTTTACCCATTATGGGTGTGGCACTCTGCTTGCGCAGATCTCGGTAAGTGATATATTTTTGCGTATGAAATGCGGTTACCAGCCGTCAAGTCATAGCCCCCAAAATTGTTAGTGGAGGAGGAACCACAGGGGTAAATTTAAATTAGCAACTGTTGGTAGTGGGATTCGAACTGAGAATCTCACGATTCACAATCCAATGCGTTACCACGGAGCTATTTACCCCATAAAAACACAAAAGATGTACAGAATTTAAAATAAAACCCATTTGGTTACCTAAATGTTGGTATTTCACGATGTATCTATATAAAAATAACATTAAAACACTACATTTTAATTCTACAGCCTGTATATAAGTATGTTTATCTTTCGGATATTTCAAATAAAAGTGAAAATTATACAATATATGATAAAACGTTATAGTTATGTACATAATGCAATATATTTGAATTACAAGTATTTAAAGTACATACTATTTATTTAAATGGGAAAATCTGTTGAAAATATAGTACTCCAGAAACTATAAATTATTGAAATCACAAAACTAAATTGCTTTAATTTTGTAGTCGCATTCTATTTATAAATGTATAGGTACGAGAACTAATATCTGACACTTAAAAAAATAGTCCATTGCAATTTACTTAAATTTATTAAGTATACAGTTCAACTGTAGAAAGAAATATACTTTACATAAATAAACATTTGACATTGCAGACAGCTGGATAGAGTTCTGCAGATCGCTAACAAAGTTTGCAACATGCCGTTTAGTATAATAAATTGTTCTTAAATAATTAAATTTAAATTACAAATATACGGGAATCACTGAGAAATAAATACAATATAAAAGAACATTCGTCGCACATACACACAAGATGACTAAGTTAATCATAAAATTGGCACCAGCGAAGTAACAAATTATTAAGTAACAAATACTTGTACTATACATAAATATCTTTAAAATAACATAAGTACTCGTCTCTAAAATATGTATTTAATTATAACAATATGAAACAAACTTTTATTAATAAAATATATCTCCTATTAAAATTGTACTAGTAATTTAGATACAAATAAATAAAATGATAGAAATGATTTGATTGTAAGTCACTAGTTAATTTAGTTACCTAAAGAGTTCAAAGAGGCATCTATAAAGTACAATACTGTTTGATATTCGCTAAAGTATGAGACTAATCTTACGTTTGCGCCGAACCGTACGTACCAGACGGCGGTCGGTAGTATCTGGGCAGCGTTAGCAGCTGAAGGGAGTTGAAAGCGTATTTACGTACTCCTGTGTTCTTCAACGTGTTCTCTCTTCGGCAGCCCTCGCTAAATAACACATATTATCATTTCGATCACATCACATTTCATGTAGCTTACCTTCTCATGCAATCTAGAGCTCTTTGGAATTCATGTTCGGCGAGATGATATTCGGACATTAGAATCTGGCACTGTTCTAAGGTGACCGACATTCCGGTTCGGTCCTTGGCACTCTTACAACTGGTGAAACGCAGTCCTACACACAAATACTCACAATATTAAACACTAAGGATAAAGTATTGTGAACTACACTATAAGCTAATAACATTGCTCAAGATGGTTGACACCATTAATTTTATAGTTCGAGTTCAAAACTTACAATTTTTTAACTTTGCAAAGTTAATTTCGAATTTTTTGAACGATATATTGACAGTGAAAACTTGCCAAGTTAGAAATCCCATATCAAAGTAAGTAACAAATTGTTTTTTAAATGAATTACAGAACGTTGTACATTCCTACAGCTATGATTAAAGGAACTGCTATGGAACTTGGCGTCCGTTTTGCCTATGGCACACTGGTCGATGAGCATCAATGAGCTCATTGATGAAACACCAGAACGAACCCACCTTTCAAGATTTTTAATGTCTTCAATGACGAATACAGGGAATTTCTCTCTGACAAAAAATGTTAACATGAAATGAGACCCGTTTGTTTCCTCGATGCTCATCGATGAAAAATAGAGGAGCCTCTATTTTTAGTCGATGACGGGTTCGTTCTCTTGTTTCATCAATGAGCATCGATGCTCATCGACCAGTGTGCCATAGGCAGAACGAACCCGTCATCGACGAAAAATAGAGGCTCCTCTATTTTTCATCGATGAGCATCGAGGAAACAGACGGGTCTCATTTCTGACGTGTCTCATTTCATGTTAACATTTTTTGTCACAGAGAAATACCCTGTATTCGTCATTGAAAACATTACAAATCTTGAAAGGTGGGTTCGTTCTGTTGTTTCATCAATGAGCTCATTGATGCTCATCGACCAGTGTGTCATAGGCATTAGATCTCAACTCTTTTGTTGGTGACACCAACTACCCCGAACGTCGTTTCTACCAAACTTGGCTACTTTTTCACATTTATGTTTTTGTTGAAATATTGTTTAGTGTCACAATGTAATAATTTAGACCAGAAAATATCAGTATATACTACTTTCCCAGAAATAAATTATTATAAAAAAAATGGGCAATTGCTCTCCGCGAAATTACAATACTGGTTTTTTGAAAAAAATTGTACATATACCGCTTAGGCATTTAAATTGTTTTCCTCATTCCTCCGCCGAAAAATACTACGAAAATATTTCTTACCTTTCATCTGTCGACATATTTGAGCAGCTAGATGCAGCACCTCGACATTTTTATTCTTGTTACTGTTGACAGAAGCCCTCAAATTTTCCACCAGTTCTCCTAGCGGTTTATGTTGAGGAGAACAGACACTAATTCTATTATTATTAACTTGCGGTACAGGCATATTCAGCTTTCGATAGCGCAAGTAATACTCGTTCAGCCTCTCAAAATTATCAACATTTGACCTCTCCTGTGGACGAGTGGCCCCCAAACTTTCAGCCAGACTCGCCATTTCATTGATCCCGATATTGAAGAACACTGGAGTCACATGAAACGAAACCGCTTGTCTAGTTGGTAAGAGACTGTAAACTGCATCCGGAACCGGCAAAAATACGGTTAAAGCATTCCGACAACCAGTCACTTTAGGAGTTGGTTGCAAATCACCGGAAGTTGGTATCGGACAGCGGGTTAAAGTAAACATGACTGTTCGAAGGTCTTCCACAGCGACGGACATATCTCCCCACATGTCTATTTCGTCACCATGATAACTTAACAGTCCTTCGAAACACGCCAAAGGTCCTAGAGAGCTTAAACCAACCAGGAAGATTGGGTCTGGCTTGTGGCACCATAAACGGACCATCAAAGCGGTTACTAAACTCGTCAGCGCTTGGGAGAAACAAACATCTCTTCTATATCGAACGTTGCAGAACCTCTGAGCTGCACGCGGATCTTCTTGCACTCGGAAAACTGAATGAGTCAATCGAGCAGTCTTTAATAATCCGTCCATAGCCTGACGAAGTTTCCTCATACTTGGTCGCAGCTCAGCTGCCCAGTCTACGATTTTATTGATGTCAAGACCATCAGTAAATTTGTTCCCATTTCGCACCATTTTTGTGACTGTGTCCACAACTTTGTAGACTGCTTTGTCTTGTTGATCATCAAGTAAATTTGATTTCTTGTGAGGTTCTGGTTGACTTGTGATGACTTGTTTTTTTGATGACTTCTGATTTGATCGCAGACGAACTGCTGGACTTCCACATCTTCCGCATAAAAATTTCACTTTACTAACCAAACACATGACGCTAGCTTCGATGTTAAGTTGTGTCAGGTCCCAGGGTTCTGGCTCATCGGTTGGTTTGTAATAATTAGCAGATGGAGAATTGCACATGACTTGAGTATCGAGAAACATTCTTCCCATATCAGTTTCTTGAACCACTGATTCTTCCCCATTACCAATTCTGTTCTCTTTGTTGGAGTCTTGATTAGCGGATGTGTCATCGGTGTTATCTTCGACGTCAGGAAAAATAACAAACTGTGTTTCATCCGGAGTTGGCACTCTTGAACAAAGACTCTTCACTCCGTCGCTAGTATTAAGAATATTGAAAGAACTTCGAGTTTGTTCTGTTTCTTCTTCTGGACTAATAATGCGGTTGTCTTGCAAACTCTTGAGATCCTGCTCAGAGCTGCAGGTTCCGTTGGTAATGTTCCACATGTCTTCAATATTTCGCGGAGTGCATGGAGTTGCGAAATCATCAAGATCTGGGGATTTTAAATCAAGAGAAGTTAGTTGCTGAGTGATTCGCTTGAATGGAGATAGAACTAGACTGGAGTTAGGTTCCAAGGAGCAATCGTCTCCCACGCCGGAATCGTCGGCGTTTACGATTAGTTTGTGCTCTTCCACAAAGCTGAGGGCTTCTTCTACTAGACCTGGGTCCCATAGACTCAACAAGATTTTTGTCTGAAATAAAAATAATTAATTATATTAATGTGTGATTTTCAATTCAATGTTATTTTTATATTGCTGCAAATTTTTATTCACTTTACAGCAAAAGTGTAAATATAAAAGTTGTTCAGAATTAAAAAATGCATGTAATAAAGCCCATTTCAATTCTACGCCCGGTATGTAAGGGAGGTATTGCGACAAGTCAAAATTTTTGTTAGTGAGTTATCAACAGATGACCACGTTTTGGAGTCCCTAGTCTCTCTCTCTCTCTCTCTTTTCCGTCAACGATAACTTGAAGTCAAATAAAGATATCATTTTGAAATTTCATATTTGGAATATGAATGTTTAACTTATGAGCTAATTAGATTGTAATAGTAATATACTAACTGGAAGTGGAAGTATACTTGACCACCTCTCAGGTTTTTACCTTCCGCATAAGGAAGTTACTGTGACGGGTGAAAATTTTCTGTAGTGAATTTTCAACAAATAAGGACGTTTAGAGGTCCCTAGAATACGATTTCATTATTTTTACGATAACGTCTCTCTCACAATAACTCAATATTTAATAAAGTTATCAATGTGAAATTTCAAATTTAGATTTTGGTAGTAATCGATCAACCGGAAGTGGTAGTTTATTTGAAGGTCTATTAGGTTCCCTGAGGATATTTCAGCAAAAAAAAGATGTAAATTAATACTGGCTACAATTTTTATTTCAAATTTTTTCTTAATGTTGTACCGTTCAAAAATTAAAATTTTCAGAAGGTTATGTAGTGGGCACATCAAATTAAAATGACATTATTATTTAGAATTAGGATGTTCAAATTACAAACTAATTAGATTTTGGTAGCAATTCATCAACTGGAAGTGGTAGTTTAGTTGAAGGCTTAAAAGTTATTTTGAACAAATCTCACTAAACAATTGAGTTGATAAAAAGATGTCAAATAATTAAGGCAATATAATTTTTATTTGTAATATTTTTCTTTCTATTTTGTACCGTTTAAAATTAGTTTGCGGGAGGTTCTGTGTTGCTCGCATCAGATTATTTGTGTATACATATCTGAGTTAAGAGTAAATTTTGTAACATTCAAAGATATATTGGCTCTAATATTTATTTGCTACTGTTTCCTCTATTTTGTACCGTTTAAGCTTATGTGGGAGATTATGTGTTGAACAAATTAGATTAATTACCTTTGATATCATGTCTTCACAAATTGGTAACATGCCAGCTGTTTGCTTTTCTTTTGCCAATTTCATTAGTTGTCTCATTGCGTCTACTACTTCTCGCCTTAACTGCTTAATGGCCTGTAAGAAATGAAATAATATTAGATATATTTATATGACAATTGTACTAAAACTCATACTTGAATAGCATCGCATGCCATAGAAATCTTCGTCGTTATTTGATAATTAGCAGTAGATCTAGTAGGTGAATCTTTCAGCTGTTGCAACAACTTTATAAGTCCTCCATTCTTGGATTTGTGAGAATGTGCAGTGAACGCACCCACCGTGATGACATCGTAAAAACCAGCCTTGTTCAGAGTATCATTATGTACCCACATCCGTTGAAAATGCAAGTTGACAGGTGCAAATTCTAAGCTGCGGTCAGACTTACGTGAGCTTGCCTTGAACAAGCTACCGCGATGTGCTTGTAAGTTTTCACGCGCTTGAGAGTACAGCCTCAAAAGGTGAAGATGCCGATCTAGTAGCTCCACTTGTCTGGAGTGCCACGGTTCGCGTAATTCCCCCATTCCAGCTACTTCTTGTAGCAGCTCTTTTTCTTGATGAATCAACACGCCTAGGAGTTGATAAGGAAAACCGAAACAGAGTTTACTCTCTGCCATGAGTTCATGAACGCAGATGTCGCCCCCAAGACCGGAATGAAACCTATAGGTTTGTAAATAAGGAGCAGCGCAAAGCAGCCGCAATTCAGCTTGATGCGGGAGGCGCATCTTGACTCCAAGACGCGGAGGAAGAGACTGCGAGCGACGATGCGACATGATCTGTACGCTGGAAGTATTGGGCGCGCGACACGGCGTGTGTTCAGTGGACGAGCCGCGATCCTCTGCTTCCAGGGCCCACGCGCTCACGGTGAGGAAACCCACGGTGGAGTGCGCGCGCGACAACAACGGAATTCTCAGGCGCGAGGTGTCCTGGATAGCGCTCAACAGCACGCAAGCACTGCCCAGTGGAATCGCTGTGTGTGACACTCGCTCGCGGACGTCGTACACCGTGAAACGTACGCGCGAGTCGCCGGTCATTCCGTCGCTTGCACGGAAGCTCACCGTGCTGAGGAAGCCCGGGTTGCTGCTTCTCTCGATGATCTCCGTCCTGGCGTATTGGACCCAAACGCGGGCAGATGGCATATATACATGCACGACTAGTGTGGGATTTGGCTGTCTGCCATGGGCATCGCACAGGAGGTTATCACAAGCTAAGGACACTTCACACAACGGCAACTCGGACATATCTGATCAAACAATAATTCAACAGGTAGAAATCAATAGCAACTCAACAGGTATGCTACGTAACACCAAAACCCAAAGGATCGTAATAAAATTATTATGCAGCCCAAATATTACAAGTAGAAAAAGCAAATCGCTATATACACGGTATTATATTTAAATGGAAAAAGCAAATATCTCGCTTATTTATCCACTTGGATAATTTTTTCTCATAACATTATAAAACAACATATGAGCTAATTAATAGCGGAAGTACATTTATGATTTCATTTTCGATTTACTGGTAATTAATACCAACTTTTAAATTTCAAATGGAACATACTATATTTTTTTTACAAATTTAAAAAAGTACGTCAAATATGCCGTACAATCATGTAAAATAATCCATATCTTGCATTTGAAAGAATAAAATGGTGAGCACTTTAATTATCCCTAATCGGAAAAATAATAGTATGCCATGATGACGTCTCGAAATAAAACAAATACCCAAAACAATGATACCACTATGTCATCTATCAACAATCAGTTCTAATTGTTATTACTTTTTTATCAGCAAGTGCAAGTATGTTAATTATAAAAATCTGTTGTGGGCACCACAATCGGCCCAATTCTCTAATTCAGTTGTTAATTTTTAACCACTTGCTAAGATTTTAATCCAATGAATATTCGTAATACACAAGAAAAAATTAAACTGTCACTTTTAACATTTGTTTCTATTTGTCAAAAATATTAGCAAGTGGTTAAAAGTTAACAACTGAGTTAGAGAATTGTGCCGAATTAACTCTCGCCATAGATTTCTTATCGAACAATGCAAAAACACGGACCACCACAATAAAGAAACGCTCATCCCTTAAAAAAATTGACAGATGTCAAAAAATTATAATTTTCAACCGTTGTTTTGTTTTTTCAAAAAAACACAGGTTATCAGATTTAAACGACAATATCAAAATATAATTTTTCTTTAACGTGTTGTAATTCGCAAATAGTGACAGTAAGAGGAAAATGTAGATAATATTTGAAACATTATTCTAATAACAAAATTCTCATTAAACCACAATTTACTAAGATATTTCAAAATAACTTGTTGAGAAATTGGTCTTAACGGATTCAGTGGACGTCAAAATATATGTTTCTGCTAAAATCTCATTTTTTTCGTAATTCCAATACTTCCTTATACTTTGTATAAGAAAGTAAAAAAACTATTTATAATACATATAACAATAGTTCAAATACTGAACCCATGAGTAAAATTGTTTTATTGCCTGTATGATTTATGTAAATATTGTTATATTATCGTCTATAATTTCAAAGTGTATAAAAAGAAATAATATTTATACTAGAGTGCAGCAGCATTGTAATAAATATTTATGTAAAAATTGTAAGTATAAATTTAATTTAATATGTTTACCTATTTACTATTTTTTTTAGAACAACTTTAAAAATCAGCGCCAGTTTTCACATTATTATTTACGACAGGTATAATATCAGGTTTCTTTGTAAACATAATTGAGGAGTGCTTAAACGTTCCATTACGATCTCTTGGGTTTTGGTGATACGTACTTTACCTAACCATACCTAGAATATATCCGCGTTGAATCCTCCACATCTGCAGATCGGTGTCGGGCTTGTGTCCGCGTTTGCGCTCAACACATTGACGAAGGGCGACAAGCTGTGAACGGATACACTCGTAGCTGGCCTGGCGGATGGCTTGAAGCCAGGAGCTGCGCTCGGCTTCTGAGGGAGCCGCGAGTGCCTGGCAGAGTCCGCCCTCGAACACCAGGTGGAAAGGAAACTGTCCTTCTGCAGGCGGAAGTGATGTCGGTGTCGGAGGTTCCAGTCGCGCTTGACATTGCTCCAATATGATGACTCCTACTGGTTCTGACCACTGGTCGCGGTTCTTGAAGTAGAACAGCAAGTTGCCTCGCAGACGGCACCATCGTTCTAAGCTTACTAAACACACAAAAATATAACTCTCTCTTAAGTATCAACTACAACTTGTTTATCAACGATTATGGATTGGGTACTTACTCTTTATTAATAATTACACGCACGTTTTGAAAATTAGTCACACTAATTTGTTTTCATACCAAATATTGCATGACTTTAATTTGATTAGCATTTAAATTTCAAGTTCAACTTGTGATTTAAAATAATTGACTGGCAGTCATGCAACACTTGCATAATATATCAAATCGCATTAGTGAAATTTACACTGAACAGAAAATATAAACCTAGTAATCGCTATTTAGTAACTTTAATCTTGTTAACAATCGATTAGGTTCTACGTAAAAGCGATGCATTTAAAAATAAAACAGTTAAATATAAAATTACAAATACTTGAATATTTTCCTAGCATGCACAATAAATTTCCATGCAATGATTATCTGTCATGCAGAATGACCAAAAAATAGTTTCCAGAATGAAAACAAAACGAAGGTGATTGTGAATGTGCTGAAATTGTTAATGTTTTGACCAACTGTTCAATTGTTAGTTAAGCTTTATTTCGATGTTGATGTAGTGTTAGTCTGTGAATGTTAATTGTGGTCCTTCCTGAACCAATCTTGTTTGTTTTAGTCACCAGATTTACAGAACATGAAAATGATAAATGAAATATTTACAAATAACTTTCTCGAGTGTTTAGGGGAATTTACAACATATAGGGATTTTGTGTGTAGAACAGACAAGTTGGAGGAAGGACTAACAGCTTGTTGTGCAGTGTCTGTACCTTTACTGGCGCCCCCCACACAGCTCAGATTGCGAAGACTCTTTTCACGTTTTTCCTTTTTGTTCTGTTTTCCTGGAATGCATTTTGTTTAATAAATGAACACCCTCTGTAAAGCACCAAGAGATATCCCTCTTCTTCGATCCTAGTTGAATATGTACACCCACTAACATTTGTTTGAAAATAAATTCAATTGTTGGGGAAAAGATTTAGGATTACAACAATAAGAACACAAACACATATACCTATACCTGCACAATTTGTTAATACGAAAGTAAATGAAGTAATCTTTGTGTAAATATTATGACTGTTTTGAATAAACAAACAATACATATTGCGTTTCATTTTAATTACGTCTAAGTACAATTTTTTATCATTCAATACGGCAAAAAGCAGTTAATAATAGGGATATATTGCACACGCACGGAGATCTCCATCTGATATGTAAATTTCGTGTATGCAATGTTTGTATAAAAGTTCAAATAAACATAACTCTTCATTTAATGGTATTAATAATTTCGATATTATTTTGACGAATGATAGTTATATTACATTTAATACATGCCGAAATGGAAATAAAATGTACATGTCAGGATGTTATACATCATGCCACATATAATTACAATCGATTTCACGTCCTTCAATTATTTAATAATCATGCAACAATGAATGAGGGGAGATAAATAATTATAATCGGTAATATACATTATACTACAGGGGAGATCATTCATTTAAATATGCAGTATTGGACATTCGAAAATAAAATTAACAGAGGCATAAAAAATAAAAAAATTCTTCATTCTTTGATAACATATATTACCGAAATGGCAAAATGATTCATCACTTACTTTCGCTTCGCCGAAAGAACCCTTCTTGCCTTTCACGGAGAAATAAAACACCTTCCTTTTCAAATTTGCTGGATGGCTGAGTGGCCAAAGTCATCAATTCTTGTTTGTTGAATCGCATAGCGAATATTTGTCACTCACATCTGGAAGGAGTGTAATATGTTAGAAATGTAAATGATTCATGTAAATGTAATTGGGATGCTGCACGTAGGAAACAAATTAATATTTAATAAGTATCTTTTTACCTGTAGGAGTAAGATCAATGCAAAAGGTAGGTAGGTCAATGGATCAGTAATGTAATTTGTTAGAAATATCCTCTAAGTAACCACTCAATTATATTAAATGTGCATTGTATACTGTATATTTTAATGTAAATAAACATTTAGTTGCACTAAAAATAACTTTTATTTATATGAAAGGCTTACCTCAAACATTATAATTTATTTGTATATGGTTAAACCAACTAAACATAAAGAATTGATTTGAAATACATTTCATTGTATTTGTCCTTAAGAAATAAAATAGATTTTTAAGCGAATCACTCCCATTTTAACGGAAATTTGAGTTTTTGACCACCGTACGTCAAACACTTGTCACAGAAACGTCAACAAGAATGAATTTTATCGCCCCGCAGGTGGTGCTACTGGCTCCATCCTTTGGCGAACTGCGCAGTTATACACATGCGCGGGAAAATTTATATTTTTTTAAAACAGAATAATTCCTGAAACTATATTGTTCTCGTTTTTATACTATTTTCCAATTACACATTGTTTGCTTATTGCTTATATAATTCTATTAATTTACATATTATAGTTTCATCAATAATAATTTTAAAATGATGAAAAAACGAAGTACATATTATAAAAATTAATTTTCCCTTTTAGCAAAAAAATATTAATTACGAGTAATATTAGTTATTAGTTTCCCTAATTATACATATACCGGTAATTACATTACATAATATTTATACGTAGAGCTGCTGCCGCATATGTTCAAGAATGCAACTAGATAAAATAGTACATATCGCATACAAAAATGAATACACACGTGTGTATTTCTTATACAGTTTCAAATAGCAAATTTTATAGTTTTAATAGTAATTTTTAATTTAATATTTATTGTGAAAATGTATTAAAATAATAGATTTTTTTTAATAGGGAATTTAACCCACAGTTTTTTTGAAAGCGCGTATAATCTAATCAAAATAATTCAGAGTTTCAAAAAGCAGGTAAGGCAATAAAAGTAGCAATAAATACAAAAAGAACTATTGTAACAATAACTGGTTTACAAGTCTTTATGTTTGATATCTTATGTAACAGCAAAGTAAAACGTAGGTGAAGGTAAAACAATATTAAAAAGTGCATTATCAGCAATGTCATTGCTATAAACAAGTCATTTACTTGTAGCATTTAAAATATAAGCCTAAAAAAATCAGAAAACAATCGTAGGTTCGTATTGCATCATTGCACACATGTCATTATTCAAATAATCACACAAATACAATGACAGTTGAAATTAAATTATAAGTTCTGTGATTAATATTTTCAAATGCATTTATGACCTTCAAGATACATTTATGCCTTGATAAAGTCAATCATTTAAACATTTTCTTTAATATATTTAAATAATTTTAATCCTCGATTTAAATTTATTACTCTACATACCTAATTTAACGTTGCAAAAATGTAATAGAATTTTGTAATGATTTTTTTGTAACTATTTTGTGTAGACTGACAAAAATATTTAAGATATTTGTGCTCGCGCAGATAAGGAGGGCAAAGTTCGGTTATCAAATATTTTAAGGTAAAGACGATGTAAATACTATGTTTTTCTTTTTCTTCAAAAGTTTGTAGTGCGTCAAAATTGTATTTGCTAATAACACATACAAATAACTTTAGACATATAGGTATGTATATAAATATTTTTAGTTTATATATCTGCGACCATATACATATTTAATTATTATTTCGTAGAACTTGATTCGCCATTCATTATAAAAGTCTACTGTGGCCAACACATGACTTTCTTGTATGTATAAATCTGACTTTGAATGTTTAATATCTACACTTGACACAAGTTTGACGTATAGAGTACAAGTTTCAATTATTTGTTTGTTTTCATAACAAATGTGAAATACATTACGGAACAAACAGTGAGTTGCAGCTAAGTTGCAACATTTATTTTTCTGTCATTAAAGTATTTTTTATCCTTACATAGGAAATATAATGTTATTTTCGTATTGTAGCTACAGTTTGTTCCCTCTAGATTTTAGACTTAGAGTTTTAAAATAAAAAAATTGTTTAGAATGGACAACTGCATCTAATGTACCTAATTACGTTAATTAAATCGGCCTCCCTCACAAAATAGAAGCAAAAGAAAATTCACAATTTGAGCCTAATTACAGAGATTTCCATGTGAAATAAAACAAATAACTTGAACATTTTTGTTAACAGATCTATCCAAATATTTTTAATATAATAAATAGTTCTATTTATTGGTGATAGATTGATGGATTATTGATACTTGGTATTAAAAATGAAAAAAATATAGCATAATAGAAAAATACATTACCATAAATAGTATTAAAAAATATTTTGACAGATTTGCCAAAAAAGTTCAAGGGTTCAAATTATTTGTTCTATATGAAATCGGCACTAAATTGCTCAAAAATCGTCATTAAAAGCTCAGAAATCGTCACAAAAGTAACCCATTATACGACGATTTTGAGCAACCCAGTGTTGGCAACCGTTAAATAATTATTGTACAATTAGGATAATTTTGGCAGATATATTAACGTACTATAGTAAATTTGGACGTAACATGAAACAAAATTTGCAAGAAGAATTAACTAATTAATTCCGATCTCGAAATTGAGGACAAAACACATAATTTTGAGTTTATTACGATAACTTCACTTCTCGAGGTTGGCAACACTGACTGTCAGTTTCAATTGACAATTGACAGATGTATAAACTTAACCTACATTGTAATTTTTTACAGTTTTTTCGAATTTTATATTTCAAATAAAACTTAATATGTACCTCGGCACTGAAGTTCCTTTTTATCACTCACATGGTTTATTTTCCTCGGCCCTACGGGCCTCGGCAACTAAATTCCATATTCGTGATAAAAAAATTGAACTTCAGTGCCTTGATACATAAATAACTATTATTTGAAATCGGCACTAAAGCATGCCAAAATCCCCATTAAAAGCTCTGAAATGGGCACTAAAGCAATCCATTGTAATGCGATTTTGAGGAACGCAGTGTTGGCAACCGTACAATAATTTATGTATAAATAGGATAATTTTCGCAGATGTACGGCGTATGATAGTAAATTTATACGTCAAATTATACAATATGTGCAAGAAGAACGAACTAATTAATTCCGATGAAGAAGTTGAGAACAAAACAAACAATTTTGGGTGTTATTTACGATAACGTCAATGTCCGAGGTTGGCAACACCGAGTGTCAGTTCCAATTCACAACTGACAGATGTACAAATTTAACCTACGTATATAATTATTTTTTAAAGTTTTTTTCTAATGTTAGATTTCAAATAAAATTTAATACGTACCGCGGCACTGAAGTTCCTTTTTATCACTCATATATGGTTTATTTTCCTCGGCCCTACGGGCTTCGGCAACTAAATTCCATATTCATGATAAAAAGTAAAATTCAGCGCCTTGATACATAAATAACTATTATTCCACATCCACATTCGAAATAAATTGAATTTATTATGACCAGTTCTTTGCGCTGTCACGAAATTTATAATTAGAAATTTTTGGTTCCTCTAACTTTTCTTGTTATTGAACATACGGACAAACACCTATCCATCCACACAGACGTCATTGAGAATATGGTCTAAACGGAATCAGGGGACCTCAAAATATTCCGTGAAAATCTAGTATCGATTTTTTATGACTGCCATACGAATCCGAGGTAATAGGAAATAAGTTGTTAAATATAACAAACAAATTACCTTTAATGTTAATTTTTTATGTGTACAAGTTTAAAAGCATCGTAGGTACCAACAACATAAACAAATAACTGTAAACAAACAACATAAAGTTTTCTTGAATTTAATATACCTACACTACAAAACATAAAATGCAAGAATCGTAATACGTGTTACATATTTTTCGCACGATTTACTTCACAACACAAAAATGTAACTTCGCGAAGATGAAACGTGCACAGGTAACGAATTTCAAATATGATTTCATATTAATATCTCTGAAAAGTTATTGTAAATGACATATCTATCAGTTATAGGAAAATAAAATGCAAATTATTCTCTTTCAGAGGGAGAGAGATGCTATGACGCACATTCTACCTGATGCGTGCATATGACAGGTAACCAGAATCGTTGTTTATTCATATTTAGTAAGATGTCTTCACGGTTGGTTGCCCTTTTATTAGCTACATCTATCCTTTTTGAACACTACGACACCCCATATAGTTGCATCTTTCTCTCGCAAGTTCTGCTACTGACAAATAGACGTTTATGTAACCATTGTTGACAGCAACAGTTAATTGTTATATTGTTTACTCCAAATCAGAAACAGATAGGTTGCAAAAATATTTCACATGTATTATTCATTGCAATATAAATCTTTTTCATCTTTGCCAAGCCATTCTCTTTTTTAATGAAATCACGATAGAGAATTGAGACAACGCAATTAATTGAAAAAATATGATACTTGGTTATATGGTAGATATTTGATTCTTAATAACATCTGACCTGTGTCCGGCGAGAAATGATATCTTTGTACAGAGAAGGATTTAGAAAAAGTTTTACGTGGAAAGAATCGGAGGTCAAGAATACAGTAACAAGTCGTTAAAAGCTAAACTGGAAAATTCGATTCAATAATCGGTGACTCAGGTGCAGTAGTTGCATCAGATGTCCATTCACTCACACACACACAGAAACGTGGTGGTACACTTCGTCAAAACAATTTTCGAACGAAAGAACGATCTTACAGATTATATAGGTCGACAAAACGAAAAGCGTTTATTCAAATTAAAAATTTAAATTAAGTTATAAAATGGGGTATGGGGTATTCCTGTCTAACTGAATAAGCATAAAATAACAATAGGATATAGTAGTTTATGTTAAAATATGTCTGGAAAATATAATAAATAATTTGAAAACATTAACTTTCATTCATAATTTAACATTATGGCTGGTACCACAAGCTCTGTTTTTGGGTGTTTTAAGAGCAGCGTTTGAAGCTCTGTTTTAGCGCTGTACAATGTTTTAAAATTATTTTATGGAAAAATATTTCAAATAAAAGTGGTAGATAATAAATTTCTCTGTAACTTCTATTTGAAGCATTTTTTTATAAAATAATTTTAGAACATTGTACAGTGCCAAAACCGAGCCTAAAACACTGCTCTTCAAACACCCAAAAATAGAGCGCGTGGTACCAGCCATAAATCTAAATTTTTTCGCGGCTTTAAAAATTAAAATGCGTGACGTAAACTTGCCTACTGCTGCTCATTTCAGACAGATTGAAGCGATAACGATATCTGTGCAAATAACTTTAGGTTTTCGAATGTCGTGTGCTGCCATCTTGTAATCATTTACCATAGTAGAATCAATTACAAGTAAATTTGATGAATCTGCTTTTTTGAACCCAGGATCCATATTTCAAATCTTATCACACGCAATTCACAGATAAATATATACTAACAACAAATTGAAATATAAACAAGTTTCTTGACAGTTTCCAACACGTGCGTCGTTACTTACTTGGCGCTGGCATCAGTTTTCAAATGTCATAGGCAAGATGACGTCACACGTTCCATATTTGAATTTTAATAATTTTTTATTAATTTAATATCTCACTTAATACTTCGAATTTTTTACTAATATTTGGATTATTGTAGATCTAATAACATTTACTAATGAAAAGAAAAAAAATTGTCCCAAAAATACAGGAAAACTCCAATGCTATACAAATATTTGCAACATCAGTATAAACTATAACCTAAAATCTAAAAATTTTGGTAAAAATCTATCAACCGGAAGTGATAGTTACTTTAAGGCCTATCAGGTTATTTTAAAAATCACCATGAATTATGGATTTCTGGCTCTGTGATTGGTCGAGAAGAGTGAATTATGGGTATTATAATTCATCGAAAAAATTGAAATAATGGGGATATACAGTAGTAGAAAACCAATTTATTAATTAAATTTTTGTGTCAAAATATTTTTTTAATAACTAAATTTATTATTCAATGGGGTCTTTCACCATTTTTTTTTTATTTTTTTTTATGAAACTTTATCTATACTGAAGGCTACCTACACTTTTAAAAAGTCTTAATTCTTATTCATTAAGCCACAATGATTTTTAAAAAAATGTTATGACGTCATAGTAGAGGTGTTGCTGGATCTAAAACAGTACTGATTGTAAGTAATTGTAGTCATATATTTTTTTACTTATTTTATTATTATTATTACAATAAAATAGAACATTTAAATAACAAAAATTATTTAAATATCTACTGTTTTAGATCTCTACTATGACGTCACAACATTTAAAAAAAAAATCATTGTGGCTTAATGAATAACAATTAAGACTTTTTAAAAGCGTATATAGTCTTCAATATAGATAAAGTTTCATAAAAAAATATAAAAAAAAATGGTGAAAGACCCCATTATAAGCAACACTAAAAATAATTCTTCTTTAGATCATATACTCAAACACATCTTCATTGTTGGGCTGTAATATTTCCATGGTTACTCATTATAAAAACAATGTTTTTGCTATTTTTGAACGTCTTTTTACCCTTTATTAAATAAGTAAATTTATTCACTGATTCAGATGAAGGTAATAAAACTCTTCAACTTTTATTTGAAATATTTTTTTCTAAAATGATTTGGGAAGTAGGACAAGTATTATTTAACATGTAAAACGCATATAATCGACTGAGTCAGTCACCACCCTATATGTGCGGATGGTAATATTATTTTGATTTATTTTACTACGTACTTTGATTCTTTATTGAGTACTCTTATGGTATTAAACAATGTATTGGAAATATAGCCTTTAGTGAAAAATATTTAAACATCATTTTGGCAGACTGTACAATCTTCCCCGCACTAATACAGGTGCCAACAGATAACGAAGAGTTGCTATTGGAGACAGCGGATAATTATTGCTATAATTTTACATGTCTTATAGTTCTTTTTAGCTTATTATATAACATGTTTGTTTTCATCTGATCGAATGATTACATTATTACAAGGTCATAAAGATATCTGACACAGTATCAATTTTCAAAATAATAAGCTATTCATTTTCATTTCATCACCTAAAATTTAAGATACTCTCGAAATTGAAAACTGTTCTGTGTAATTTTTTCTGCTAATAGGAACAATTTAAAATGTTAAATGACGTACATACGTAGGCACTAATCAGATGTACCTCGTTAAAAATGTCCTAACTGTTTCGATTTTCGTTTAATTAGCTTGAAACACAATGATCAAATATCGTTTTGCACAAATAATTTACCCCGAATTCTGCAGCTAACTTCGTGGTATTACGCTAGCGTTTCTGCTGAATTTTGTTTTAAGTACTACCAACTGTTGCACAATTCTTCTCGCTGGTGAATCTCCACACAAACGGACCGCATTTGGCTCATGGGCTCTGTAATCCTGGTTAATTATATTAACAAACAAACAACGCAAAGGTCTATATGCACATTTTCATTATTGGCGTAAAATATACGAAACGAACGAATTACACATTCAAAGAGTATCTTTTCTACTGATGTATGCATGATCTGTTAGTCTGTTATGATGCATTATTCAAGAATGAGTTGATTTGTCTTATAAAGTTTGTAGATCAGAACAGGATTTAGCAATAATAATAATGTTTTCTGACTTTTAAACTAGATGCATGCGTGCTGAAGAATAATAATAATTACTACTCCATTATCCACTTCACCTTAGAAAATAGCAGCTAGTTTTACACTCATCAATAGATAAACGTTTGGCTCGGTATTTCCAAACTCAAATAAATTAGAGAATACATTTTTTCTACGACCACTTAGAAATCTGCTCATTGTATGTTTGTTGCTGCTAGGGATATGAGGTACATTGCAAGCATCGTGCGAAATGAATTTGTTTTGTGAGTATTTCAATACAGGTAATTTCATTACAGTACAGGTTCCATTGCTAGAATACTTATTTAGAATTGTCAAATATTGGAATGGTCAAAGCGGGACAAATTAATTATTAAAATTAAATTATTTAGGAAATGATATCGTGGTCGTAGAAAAAGTATAGTGTACAACTCGCATGGAATGTCCATTTCATACTCGTATGATTTGTAGCATTCGCCTTATACTCGTGGGAAATGAATACCATTCTATGCTTGTTGTGCAACATACTATATTAGTGGAATAAACAAAAAATATTGCATCAATAGATGACAGTAATTTCATATCTACGGGAGATTTGTGCATTTTTTCTCCCATCCTGAGGTAAAGTGCTCAAATAATGTGAAGAATGAACCAAATTAAACAAATCAAAGGTAACTATTATAAATTATATTACAATTCAAATAATTTTGAAATACATAAAAGCATCATAAATATTGGTGTCGTGAAAAATTAGGTACACCGTAGGATAGAAGTGTATTATCCTTTGTCGTATTGTAGCCCTCGTCTACGGCTCGTGCTTCAATTTACTCCGCGAGAAAAAATTACGCACTTCTCCTCCTTAATGTATAATATATTAAGCTATAATTTTGATACGATATTTTAGTTTATTCCTCTGATAAATTTATTCTCTAATTTAACTGAGGTTGGAAATACCGGCCATAAAAGAAAAGGCCTCATAAATTGTCAATTCAAAATCGAACACATGTCGTCTAGTATTTTCGTAAAACGACATCGTATTTCGTCCAATTAGTTGAAATGACATCACGTTCCATCTTACTCAAATCTGTTTCTAAGGTGCAATAGAGTATAGATTTAGTTTAGGATTTGTTTTGACAGATACCGAATTTTGAGAAAACAAGTATAAGTATATGTTACAACAATGACAAAGCAAAACTAATAATTATTCATGATACGATTAAAACGAAAATACTTGCCTAGTTTATAAATTATCAAAATATTTTATTAACAGATAAAGACGAATCAAAGGGATAAAATCATATGCGCTGGCATCGAAAATAGCGTATTTTTTTCACACATTCATTGGTATAAATATAAGACTATTTCTAAAAGACCAAAAATTATAAAACCGTTAAATATAATTTGGTAGTAACTTTGCTTGTCAAAAATCTATTTTAAATTGCTAATTAACTATACATCTGTTAAACACAGTTCGTAGATATAAAATCTGTTAATAATGGTGCAAGATGCTCGATCGTATAGATTGACGAAAGTGATATCGATATCTTTGGATGTTTGGTATGTGATATCCAATCCGGTCACCTGTACATTCTGGTTCAAATTATAATTATATACGTAACACTATTCAAATGAGAACAAAACAAGAAATAATCTTATTCACTTATTCATTTTTATTTCATTAAATCGTGAAAAATTCTACGAAAATATTTGCAACGTCAATAATGCATTTGAATATTAATTTTTGTATGTTTCAATAGTGAACTTTTAACTTCGAATGTACGATTTAAACTTGTACAAATAGACATGATTATTAACACGCCATTCGTTATTATTATGTATGTACATTACGGTGGATCGTAAAAGCATGAAATTAGCCGTTTTCGGAGCTTTATACATTGAGCAATCGCAATAGTATATACATATAAGCTTGATAGTCGATAAGAGTAACTCAAAACGCGTCTACACATGTCATTAAAAATATGATTTAAGCATAACTACATTTTTTACAAATGAAAATGTTACAAAATAATGCAAAAATGATCATATTTGAGGCCCGGCGCTTGAGCACAACGCATCAAAATGGTGTGACAGGTACCGAAATCTTGTTTTATGAAAATCTAAAGTTCTAGATTTTTGATCCATCCTGTTGATATATTTCCGCGGAAAGAATGTGCATTAATGAATACCGTTTTGTCTACTTGTACAAGTTTAGATTGTATATTCAGAGTCTAAAGCACATTATTGTAATAAGAAATAATATTACATACATACATACATACATAATATCACGCTATATCCCACTAGTGGGGTAGCACAAACCCAGAAACACAGTCAACCAGCAATCAATCTCCTCCAAACATTCCTATCCTGACACACCACTTTCGCCTCGTCCACATTCATAGTGCGATTCATACATACTCGTTTATTCTTCAAACTCGGAATCATTCGTTCACGCAACAAACCATCAATCATACCCAACCAGTTATTCCTCAGACGCCCACGCAATCGTTCACCTTCAATCTCCCCCACATATATTAGTTTCACTAACCTATCATTCGACATTCGCTCAACATGTCCAAACCACCTCAACTGACTCACTCCCACTTTCTTAACAACATTCTTCTCAATCTCACACTCATCATACACCAATGTATTCCGTATTCGATCACGTCTCGTATACCCACATACTCCTCTCAAATATCTCATTTCTACAGCAGTTATACGTCGTTCATTCACACCCAACATTCAGAAGCATACATCAATGTAGGCACTAATACATCATTATAAACACTCAATCGAGCATCTCTAGATACATTTACGTTTCAAGCAAATGTACCCAGAGCACCCAATACCTTGCACCCTGCAGACACTCGCTTTTCAATCTCCCGGTCAATACGTCCATCCCTCGAGAACATACTACCCAAATATACAAATTCATTCACTTGTTCCAGTCTCACACCATTCACTGAAACATTACAATCAGTCACCAAATCATTCTTCTAAAACACCAACACTTTACATTTATCGACATTCAATAGCAGATTTAAACTTTTTCCTATTTCATTTATGCTTACAATCATTCTTCTCAATTGCTCCTCAGTTTCACCCAACACAACAACATCATCCGCATAAGCTAACGCAGGTACTATACGTCCACCAATACGTACACCATCAGTTCCATTCAATGCCTTTCGTAGCAACACATCCATATACAAATTAAACAACCAAAGATTTTTCCACAACCTTGTTTCACACCAACATCTATACGAAACCAATCTCTCAATCTACCATCAACTCTCATCGGAGCCTCACTTCCTTCATACAACGCTTGAATCGCTCCCAACAAATTACCATCCACACTGTACTCTACAAGTACATCCCACATAGTCTCTCGAAGAACACCTTTTTGTTCTTATCAAGTGATTTGTCAACAATCATTCGAAGAGAAAACAATAAAGAAATAATATTTGAGTGAATTATTCTTATAGCAATTTTAAGTAATATATTTTAAATTAAAAAATGGATTTTATAATAGTATATTAAAGAACGAGTTTCATAATTGTAATTTTAATTTCAGAGAAGGGAACAAAATAATCGACTATTATGAAATGAGTTCTTTATACTATTTTTATATTTTGCGCGTTTTATGTTTCTTAAAGAATCGTACTTTAAAAATTTGGGAAATTTTTTTTCAAGCATTGTTTTGTTTTTTCATAATGCATATATTAGTAGATTTAAACGAAAATGTTAAAATATATTTTTTTAACGTGTTATAATTCGTAAATTGTGACAGTAAGAAAAATGTTTCAAACAACAATTGTAGATAATATTTTAAACATTTTAATAACAAAAATTGTCATTAAACTATAATTTACTGAGATATTTCAAAATAACTTGATAGAGTTACAAGTAAACTACCACTTCCGGTTTGGATTATCACCAAAAACTAATCAGCTCTTCCAAAGCGGATACAATACATATATACAAAATATCAAAATTTTTAGATTAGTAGTTTTTTAGGAAACCGTAAATCCAGAGATCCACACACACAGACTGACAGAGGCCCACACACAGACATCATCGCGAAACTATTATAATTATATTCTACGGACCATAATACGATCTCATTCACTGAAAACTCATTACCGCATTTTTAGCATAAATCCTATATCTCTTATACAGGACGTGGCTGGAGCTAAAAATGAGTGTAGATGATTTATACAAAAATGAATTTTTTTTTAATCTTTTGGTGGAGTCACCAATTTTAAAAAGAACTATTAACGAACGTCTTTGTGGGTCGTGATTTGACGGCTGGTAACCACACTTCATTATTTATTATAAAAAAACAAGTTTCATAAGGCAATCTGTTCATGCAGGAGTCTCTTTTTTCAGAAGCTTCACAAAGGACGAGTGAGGGCTTTGTGGAAACTGTTTTAAATACAATTTTTTCTATAGAGATAATTTTGAAAATAGATTTTTAAGAAATGTGACTAGTCAAAATTTTAACTTTGTCTTTTTAATCAGTTGACGGTTGTGCTTAACAGATTAATTGTTGACTAACACAGCAATAAATTTTCTTTCGTTTTAGTCCCATTGGGCCATCACCTAGATAAAGAGTAACAGATTATTTAATCATAATTAAAAGAAATATTTCGACATCAACAACTTACAATTTTGAGGTTATGTCATTCGTGGGTCAATTTTGAAAGCATTCATACCACCACTAGAGAATAAAAAGCGCCTCTACATTGCGCTTATGGCTCTTCTTAACGAGGTGTATGCAGTATGTTTATTGCCATATAAGAACAATCCAAAATGTACAGGCGACACAACACTAGCGGATTCCGATGCCACAGGCCCTTAGAACGCATTTCGGTTTGTCCATTAATTTTTCATATCAAACTGTAAACCTCTCGGTTCATCTGCCCTTGCCTGAAACTTGGTACCTACAATGGGGTCTTTCACCATTTTTATATTATTTTTTTTATGAAACTTTATCTAAATTGAAGACTATCTACACTTTTAAAAAGTCTTAATTGTTTTTCATTAAGCCACAATGATTTTTTTTAAATGTTGGGACGTCAATGTAGAGGTGTTGCTGGATCTTAAACAGTATAGATTGTAAATAATTGTAGTCATATATATTTTTACTTATTTTATTATTATTATTACAATAAAATAGAACATTTATGTGACAAAAATTATTTAAATCTCTACTGTTTGAGATCCACCAACACCTCTATAATGACGCCACAACATTTTAAAAAAATCATTGTGGCTTAATGAATAACAATTAAGACTTTTTAAAAGTGTAGATAGTCTTCGATTTAGATATAGAGTATGCGATATGCTTGGTAAACTCAATTGCTTAAAACTATACCTAAAATACATATTTTTCATAAGAGAAAATAAGGGGAATAGCTTCAAGGAGTAGTACTTTTCTTCACGTTTAATTGACGAAATTTTATAAATAATGTCGACCGGTTTCGGTGTTTAAACACCATCATCAGGTGTGAAACGTCTTTTATCTTCGATAGTGTGTAAAATTGATGTTTAGTTGTTAGTTTTGAGTTTGAAAACGGTTGTTTAGTAACACGATCTCATTAGTCACGGGTTGCCGAGCAACGAGTGATTAAAATTTTTAAACACGCCGAATTTGCAAAAATTTTGGTATCATGGCAAACTTCTCAATTAATATTGTGATACTAATTCATAAATAAAAGTTTTTTTTTATATTTATAGGGTTTTACAATTAATATCGTAGATAAAATATTGTACGATACACATACGTAAAGCTACGCTCGTGTTTCAATTGACCCATTCGTGACTAAAGACTAGCTTTACGTACTTGTATCGTAAATAACTATTACTGTTACTTTTAACACGTTGCTAACAATTTGTATCATTAAATCAACAAGGATAAACCTACATGTCAAAATATCATTCTTCAATTTTTAGTATTTATTAATACACTAGGAAGGTTGCAGATACATTTTTGTATGATATACGTGTAAAAACTGATTTATTATGTTCGTGGGTTGTTTCACTCGGCTTCGCCTCGTCTCATAAACTTCTCCATTTAATCATAAAATGTCACTTTTAACACCTAATAAATAACTATTGTGTTCGTTACATCGATGTTTGTAATTTTGTTGTTATCTTTTATTGTATAGTTACCGGTCCTGATGGCGATGATTTTAAAACACCGAAACCAGTGGACTATATTTATAAAATTTTCAGTAATAATATAACAAGAGGGTGAGAATAAATTGAAAATAATTTGACAGATCTTTCGAAAACTTGTTGCCAGGCAATAGCCACGAAAGCCCGTAGGGCTTGAGTGGCTATTGCCAAATGGCGACAAGTTTGAGAAAGATACTGGAGAATTATTTTCTAATTTATCGAACTCTCGAGTTATATTTAATTAGATTATTTTTTGATTTCATCATCAGGCACGCCACTAAATTTATCTTTTTTGCTCATTTTTACTTGTGTTTATGATACCTATCTGACATCTGACATCTGTCAACAAAAACAAAAAAGATACAGAGAAAATTGCCGGGAATAATCACAAGAGCATTATTCTCAGTATAATAATGACAGGATTGGTTAAAACGCAGACACGTGACTTACAATAAAGCATTTGATTGGTTTAAATAAACGTCAAAAAATAATCTCCTATCAATTTTGAATCTTCACTTGAGTTAACTACATTCTATAAAAATATTTATCAATCACTAGAAACCCGTAAAAAAACTATTTCGCTCGCATGCGCAGAGCAACAATGCAACTTCACCCTGTCACCAATGCCGTGGGCGCTGTTATATAAGAACCACCGACGCTGGGGCGTCCGTTTCAAACTGTCGACACACGGTACAGGGTTCAGGGCACCCCACATTAGCACCGAACACCTTTCTCTCGTCAGTCGCGGCTCGGACTGTCACAGGTACTCGCGGTACAAGCAGTCGACCAGCGGCACCCATGCAATTGTGAAGAGGCGACAGTTATTGTTGATAACTTCGCGGCAACAAATTTAAAATACTACTGGAAATAAATTTGTCATTGTTGTAATCATGCAGTAAAAAATTGTGCATAATAAGTTGTTGTAATCAAAAGTTATTTCAGTTTAACGATTCGGAGTAGTATTTGAGAATAGTTTAAATTTGAGTGTATTTCGTAGCGCTTGGTGAAAGATGTTCTTGTGCATTGGTGACAATAGAAGTTAAATATAATATTGAAAGATTTACTGGTGAAATGATAGCAACAAACTTATCAATGCAAGAACTACCGTACACCAGACTGTTACAAATGCCGGATGACGATAAAGATTTCTTAACTTTGGACGGACCGGCGCAACAATCAGACATGGGTTCTCATCAGTACCAGCAAACTGGATATTATGATCTACCTAATCTTGAAGAGTAAGTTTTTCGAGACAGTATGAATCAGAGAATTGTTAACATGGTCGATGGACTTAGATAATTTTGTAGAAACGACAACACTTTTTCGGGAATTTCAAAAGATATCTGAAGTTTTTGATCAATGTTTATTGTTCTAATATTAACTTTATGACTAGGTATCGCTTATAAATAATTGCGCAAGCTAAATAAATTTTAATGTTCATGGAAACTTTCACATCTCATCTTTAGTATTAGTTAAAATATTTCTAAACATATATATATTTTGCTATTAACAATGAAAGTTATATTTTCTGCACATGATAGACGAATACTATTTTGTCTATTAAAAATTATAAGGAATATGAGACTCTTTGAAGATCATTTAAAAGTTTCCGACATTATCAACTGTCAAAATAATTCTTTGTTTATTTCTGTCAAATATATCTATTATTAATATGCGAATAAATTACGTGTGCGACAATACGAAAACATTTTTCTTCTACTCGTTGTCACCTCAAATTTGAAGAAAAGTTTTGCTTTCATTACTACTTTACAAATAATTGTTTACCTATTGATAAGTTTCTGGCCTAGCAAAGAAAGAACAAGCAGAACTAAAAAAAAATGCTTATTCAACGCAACCTCCTTTCAACTTTATACACTTAGTACAACGAATATACCTATAGGCCTTTCAAGAAAATTCTTTGGCGTTATTTGTAAACCAACACTTATTAACTCTTCATTTGAACGAAATTTGGGTTCATTCAAATGTTTCTTCCAGTGTTCTAGTTTAGGGAACAAGTAATACTTCAATGATTGTAAATCAAGGAATACCAACTAAATAATTTTTTTTACCGAGCAACCGTGATGTTCAATTTTACTAAATCCGAAATCTTGTTTGGCAATATTATCTTCAAAAATTCTCAAAAAATAGTACATTAAAATCGGGACAATCAACTGTAGCTGTTTAATAAATTTTAAACTACTATTCATATTAATCACATTTGGTTTTGTTAACTGAAAATAATCTAGGCCAATTAATTTATCAATACGTATATCCATCGTATAACGTAAGTTTCAGCTAAGATGCAACATTTACTTTTCTGTCATTAATGTATTACTAGTACTACGGATACTAGTATATACATTATCATACTGTTCCGGATAAAATGCAACATAGGTTGTCAACATTAAATGAATAAGCCAAGAATAACACAGAAGAACATTTCTCAAACTATAACCAGAATTGTACCAAGTAACCATTCGAATTTTATCTTCAGTAGTAAACATCTTTAAATTATGATGATAAGTTCATTTAACATTATCAACATATTCTGAATTTTAGCGGGAACAGTACGATGATATATAAACTTGTATGTATCCATAGTAATACATTAATGACAGAAAACTATAGTATATTATACATTAAGGGTTAAGGGAGAGAAGTGTATGATTTTTTTCTCGCGAAGTTAATTGAAGCACGAGCCGTAGTCGAGGGCTACAATACGACAAGGGAAAAAATACACTTCTTTCCTGCGGTGTATATATTATTTTTTCACAACCCCAATATTTATGGTGGTTTTTATTTATTTCAAAATTATTTGAATTGTAATATAATTTATGACAGTTACTTTTTTTCACATTATTTGAACACTTTCTCTCACGACGGTAAAGGAAGTGCACAAATCTACCGCAGAAATGAAATTGGCTGTTTCTGTCATGATTTTGGTATCATAGAAACCTAGTTTTCCTCCCGGTCGTGAAAAAATAATGATTATTATTCTAGCTGTCATCTATTGATGCGATATTTTTTGTTTATTCCACTGATAACTTTCTTCTTTAATTTTTTTTTGTGGTTGGAAATTCCGACCATTGAACGTTTATATATTGATGGATGTAAAGCGAGCTGCTATTTTCTATGGTGAAATGGATAATGCGCTCCTTGTTTATTAGTATTGTTACTAGTTATACGTAGTACTGTTTCAGATAAAATACGACATAAGATATCAATGTCAAATGAATTTGCCATTATACTTAAAGATATGTAAAATGAAGAAAAAATTTTAATGGTTATTAAATACAATTCTGATTATAGTTTAAGAAATGTTTATGATATGTTTGCTAATTTATTTCGCAAATGTCCGAAAGCAAATCCTTGCACAGTATCATATGATACAAAAATTAAAAATGTTTGATGTTTAAATATGAATCATAAGTAAATGACAAAATTCAAAAGTTCATTTAATATTAACAACCTATGATATATTTTATCCAACACCTCTCAATAAATGCTCTATAACTATGACGATTTTAAACATAAAAAGTAACAGATTACCCACTAGTGGATATAATTTTGAGAAAAGTCACTAGTGAGTAATTTTTTATTTGTAACAATAATAATAAACTTGGTAACCACTTCGATTGACATTTTAATTTAAATTATTTAAAGCATATGTCACTGTCATATAATATTTCTTTAATAAATTTGCATTTATTAGGAGATGTTGGATAAAACGTTATACTTTACACGTGGGGAAAGTGGAATTACCCCCTCGGTAAAATTTCTCTCGTGGGTAATTCCTTACTTTGTCCACTTGTAAAGTAAATAACTATTATCTGAAATAGTACAGTGACATATAATTTGGTACCCATAGTAATACATTAAAGACAAATAAAATTGTAGCTCAACTGAAACTTACGGTATATATTATATAGGCCATAGGCCATTTAGCTTGATTAATTAGTCTCTTTATTTTCCTCTGTTCTTTACAATTTTTGTCCAGTTTTTAACTGCTAGTAACCTCAAATTTTCTTCCACTGCATCAATCCATCTTCTTTCAGATCTTCCTCTTCCCTTAGAGCCTATAAGTCCCGTCCGTAACGTTATTTTTATTGTACTTTCTTTGGAAAGCATCTGTACGAGTATGATCCTATCCACGGTATTATTTGTGCCACATTTATAAATGAATTAAAAGTATGAAATCTAGGTGACAATTTAACTTATATGTCAATTGAAATGGTACAATAGATTTTGAGGATTTATAATTTTCCACCAATAGAAAAGAATTACGAGTATACAGACATTTTTCACTAGTTCGACATTTTTTTCGACAATTTTCACTAGTGATCTCATCGACAATTTTAAACAATTTAATTGTTACACTGTTGCTGTGGAAGTGAATCTATTTGCAACTCTTTTTAAAGAAAGAATTCATTTTTACTCGTTGAATTATACTCCGAATATCATTCGTGTTACAAGTTCTGAAGACAATTTTTTGGGCTGCATCACTCATGGTTATTACGCTTGAAAATATCACTCGTTCTGCGCACTCTTGTTATTTGAAATCAAGCGCAATATCCATTCGTGATACAGCAACAAATATTGTCGACATAACTTATAACATTAGTATTATATATGATTGTCCAAACCGTAGTTTACGGCCACAAGAGAAGTTAGCTGCAGGTCCTAGTTTCTTTAGCCGGTCATAGTTAAAGAAAAACAATTTTAAAAAGCAAGAAACTCAGATTTATTTTGGTTTTGAGGTTGAATAAACACGAATTTGTTCAATGGCATTTTCAAAATACAAATTTACTAGGTTTTTGTTGTTTGACTTGCACCACCACAAACTGTCATATCTACCAAACATCATTGACGATCCGTAGCTAACTTCACAATTGGCCGTAAACTACGGTTTTACCCATATGATTATCTAAATATTACTACGCTTATCAAACCCAAATTACCTTCCATTTTTGTATCTTCTGTTGCAGTACATGTCAAGCAAATATACAATACTCTGGAGGAACTTCTCTAAGTTCAAACAGTGCAATGGAAATGAACCACATTGATAGCAGTTTGCATCCCACCAGAAAGCGGAAAGCATCCTACAAGTAGGTACTCAATTATTATTTTCATTATTTGGTTTCACGGTAAAGAACATAACTATTGTACCTCTTGACAAACCGATTTAAGTCCCTGAAAGGTGGGGCTTCGGTGGCCACTAGCGACGCCTGTACATTCAGTGACAAAAGTTACAATGCGGTTATTTAAAATGATTGATTCCACATACGATGTAACTAATGTATTTAATTAATGAAACCCATTATTTGTTACAACATAAATAATATAATTATTTCATAAATCATTTATTCTTATAAGTTGAAAAAGCTTTCAGAACTTAGTAAGAAATAAAAAAAAATGGTTCAATTTCTGTTAATTTTTATTAAAATTCTACGTTATGAATTGCTACTAAACTTAAATTTACTTGACGAAGAATTACGTGTAGTATTTTGAAACGTTGAATTTTAATCAAATATTACAATACTTAAACAAAAAATCTTTTCATTTATTATATACTGGGTGTAGAATTGAAATGTGGCGTATAGGGATTTCAATGCTATTTTTTTATATTGATGTAAATTTTTCACTTCACGGCAAAAGTGTAAATACGAAAGTTGTTCAGAATTTAAAAATGCATGCAAAATTGGTTACCTAAATGTTACTATTTCATGATATATCCATGAAATTAAAATTAATATTTTTTAAGAAAATTGTAATGCAGCAACGGATACTTAAACAAAAGTGGAAAATATTTGACATTGCAAAAAACATTTAGATTTATTTATTACAGAGTTGTATTATTTTTGTAGAAGTTTTCTAGGAAGTAGGAAAATGTAATATAAAAGGGAATTTAAGAGTTCATTTCTTTCTATTTCCGTTTGTTAAATAAATAAATAAACTGTTTTATGAAATGTCAAAAATATATCGATTTTGTTTAATTTTCCATGGCTGAGTTTCTATTTTATAATAAATATTTTTTCTGAAACCGGAGCGAAAGTACTATTTATGCGCCTAAAATGAGGAGCGAAAGTAGTATTTCTCTGACTAGGCAGGAAAACATTTAAACGTTCTGTTATTTCAGAAACGTAGTGGTAAAAACGTGTTTCTATAACACTGTTTTGAAAACTACGCATTCAACAACTAAAAATTGTATTGAAACAACTATCATTCCATGCGTCGCGTTTGTAATAATTTCGACGAATCAGAGCCGCACATTAGCGCGATATATGAAGTATCTTGGTTCGATTGCTATGTTTTAATTTTATAGTTTGACGTTTTCAACAGTTTTGTATTTGTATTTTTTGTATAATTTAAAAATTCTTGTTATAGAAAGTAGTATACAACAGGTAATGGAATGGCATATCCCACACTCGCAAACCGTAATATAATAAATTTTTGCTCGTGTGGAATATGTTCCATTCCATTACTTGTAGAATATACTATTAAACGTTCTGTTACCTTGGAAACGAGAGAAACGTGCTACTAGATACATATAGACAAACAGATTTAATTTGTAAATTTAAATTAATTTTTATTATTATCAATGGTTTCAGAATAAAATAATACATAACTCGTCACTAAAATGTCTGTACTTGACTCGGGGAGCTGTAAAATACTCGTCACAAAGTACTTCGTAATTCAATATGGCTCCTCGACAGTAATGTACCACTTTTCTGACTTTTATGTAAGTAACTATTAAATTTGTTGTATCGTGACTTAACCATTTTGTTTTTTTATTTACTCTTTTACCATACAGTGAATAGGTAAAAATTTATAGCATTGAAATATCTATACACACTACATTTCAATTCTACACCCGGTATAGTTATATGTTTCAATTTTCATTTGATATGTTCTAATCGCCACACTGTCAAAAAAAAGAGTTCTTTTCTAAACTGTAAGCAAATATTTCTGCCGCGGACTCATGTCGGTTTGTCGATGTATAGCGATTGTTTTACGTGAAAATGTGTCCGTTAACGGCGCCAAAAGTTTAGAAGACAAAAGTCCTAACAAAATCAAGTTACGTATATTACTGTTATTCACAAAATATATTGACGAACCTGATATAATTATCAAAGAAGGATTGGTAGTGTGTAGTACATTTATATTTTATTTATTAATAATGATATCTACCGATCTCGCTGGCGTACTGGTTGTCAATGTCACTAGTCTAGCACACCTGAGGTCGTTGGTTCGAATCCCACTGAAGAACATGGTCGTTTGTGTTGTTCACATAAATTCACATTCTCTCATTAAGGGGCATAGGACCAAGCGTAGTTAGTTATAAAAAATATATACGAGTATATACAGGTTCTTGAATCGAATGGCACATTACAGCGTTTTTAATGCTATTTTTGAAATGTTCAATTATTGGCTTCCTTAATTATTTTACATCATAAAGTTAGTTTGTTGCAAAAGTAAAATTTCTACATTTATGGACACTAATATTTACATTTTTTCTCTACCTGAAATCGAAAAATTTACGGAACTGTTTATTGGTAATTTCCTTAAAATCATTAGTGCTTAATCTAGCTACTACGTCGCATCACGGAACACTTACAAGTTCGTGGAACACTAGTGTTCCGAGGAACACTGGTTAAGAACCTTCATATACATAATAGTTAATTATCTCTACTGCTTTTATTTGAAGTACTTTTTTTATAAAATAATTGTACAAGCTGAAACTGAGGCTAAAACACTTATTTTAAAACACCCAAAAGCAAAGTGTAATATTTTCTAAGCGGACTGTACAAGAAAAACAGCTGTCCCAACAATTGGTTGTTTCTCTCAGCTCGTATTTTCAACGTCAGTTGGTCAGTTGACGTTCCATTATTATTATATTTCAGTGAGACCAACAACACAATTTGATAATTTAAACATGAAAGAACATAATCGCTATAATACATTTTAAATTAATTGTGTAATATGATAATAAATCTTTCGTCAAAAATTATTGGCAATCAGCTGTCATTATAAATAGGTAATAAATAATAAATTTGCAAAATTTTTTGATCTCAACAATTTATTATATAGGGTATGGCTATAAAATAACGATACTGATGCTGTAAAACTTTTTTTTTTTAATTTACACATATTTGTCATCCCTTTCAATACACACACCTCCTCTTTTCTTGTACCGCTTCATGCAAATTTTCCATTGATCAAAACAATGTTTCTGTTTTGGGAGTCTTCTTCTGTGAGCTCGTGCATGATGCGTGTCGGTTGGTCTGAAATCTTTATTCTTTTTAATGCAGATTTGACCTTCACATGATGCCAGTTTAGGCGAATAAGACGGATGGTGTAACACTGGGATGTTCTACTTGGTAGAAGTAGAATCGAACTTCATTTTGTTCCTTTATAAGAATTTTAGGCACCAATTTAGCACACTCTTTTTGCAAGTTAAAATTCGGTTGTAAAATTTTCTTTATACATTCTTTGTCAATTCCTACAGTTTCAGCAATCGCACAAATAGTTAAGCGATGGTCAAATCGGATCAGAATACCGTTATTTTTTCAATATTTTTATGTGTTTTTGACGGGAAAGGGCCTCCCAGGTGTGCGTCATCTTCAACGTCCTTTCGACCATTTTGAAAACGCTTTAAACCATACAAATACCCGCGCATATGATAAACATTTATAGACACATACTTCTTTTAATAAAAGACAAGTTTCAGTAGCCGAAATTTAACGACAATTCCTGGCTTTATTAAAACGCTTATCATTTTTCCGGCAAAACAAATAGTTATTTATGTATCAAGGCACTGAAGTTCAATTTTTTATCACGAATATGGAATTTAGTTGCCGAGGCCCGTAGGGCCGAGGAAAATAAACCAAATTCGAAAAAACTGTAAAAAAAATTACAATATAGGTTAAGTTTATACATCTGTCAGTTGTCAATTGAAACTGACAGTCAGTGCTGCCAACCTCGAGAAGTGAAGTTATCGTAAATAACCCTCAAAATTATGTGTTTTGTCCTCAATTTCGTCATCGGAATTAATTAGTTAATTCTTCTTGCAAATTTTGTTTCATGTTACGTCCAAATTTACTATAGTATGTCAATATATCTGCCAAAATTAACCTAATTGTAAATAATTATTTAACGGTTGCCAACACTGGGATGCTTAAAATCGTCGTATAACTTTAGTGACGATTTCAAATAAAAATTTGATTTTATATTGCTCCTTGATTTTATACAAACGAAGTCCACGGCCAGGTGAATACAACTACAGACACGGGAGGGGTGGCAATCGAAAGAGAAGGCTTTAAGCTATTTTGTCGCATATGTAGTTCGTCTGTAGTAGTATCAGTCTCATTATTTTATAGCCACATTCATATTACTGTTTTCCGAAGACATTTTTAACAGGGACAGGAGAACCAAGTTACGCAACATAAAAATAATTATCAAACTTAAACGCATGTAAATTTATTGATAACATGCATTCAGTTTTGCTTTTACTGCTTGTTTCTTGTCTAACATGTGTTTGTTTTCAGTAAACAAATTTAAAATTGCGTAACAAAACTTTTCGTCGTTTGCACCGCCGTTCAAATTTCGATGCACTACAAACTAATCCAAATTTAACTCGATCAAATCAAATTCTTCCTTACATCATAGAGCGTGTTAATTACCCTCTCAAAGGTCATTACTAAGAATTCCCCCGCTAGTTGCAAGTTTACCAACTGAAGAAAACCAAACTCCCGCGCTCGAGATCAAGACGAGAATCACACAAACGCACAAATGTGTGGCAGGTTTAATTAGTTTATTGTTTGGTTTAAGTTCAGGCCAAGTAAAGCCTAAGTAATGTTTCGATTGTTGTAAGTTAGCAACGAGTGATTGTTTTGTTTCAGCGACAGCTCAGAGTTGCTCGATGATGGCGATGAAACCAGGAGCGTAAGGACTACGGACGACAATAAAAAGTACGTACCTACACTACACTTTACATTTTCTACGATTTCTATAAGAAACAAAACAGTTATACTTACATTCAAACAAAAAAACTAGTAGAATATAGTGCAACGTCGTCAAGGGCGGAAAATATGTCAACTACATCTCATTTATAAAATATGTCACATTACTTTCAAATCAGTTATATATAGAATGTAGAATTTAAATGTGGCGTATAGGGATTTCAATGCTATTTTTTAAATTGTCGCATTTTTTCTACCTATTCGCTTTACAGCAATAATATAAATACAAAAATTGTTCAGAATTTAAAAATGCATAAAATAAGGCCCCTGATTATATAAATAATAGTATTTCACGATATATCAATCAAATTAAAATTAATATTTATTAGAAAAATAGTAACATGTCATGGAAAATGAAACAAACACGAAAAATATTTGACATTTATAAAACAGTTTTAGATTTATTTATTTGACTTGTTACTCACTTGTAAACACCATTTACCCAAGCCCTCTATTGCCTTTGAAAATGAATCTTTCTATAACACTGTTTTGGAACCTGGGCATTCCACTACTAAAAATTGTTATGGAATCACTAACATGGAATATTTTCGACGAATCAGAACCGCTTATTAGCGCGATATATGAAGTATCTTGATTCAGTGACTATGGTTACGTCTGTTTGTTTTAATTTGATTTATTTGGGTTTGACGTTTTCAACAGTTTTTTATTTGTATTTTTGTATAATTTCCAAAACCTATTTAGGTATAGTATAGTCTACAACATGTAACGGAATGGCCTATCCCACGCTCGCAAACCGTAGCCCTCGCCTTTGGCTTGGGCTACAAACTTTTTGCTCGCGTGGAATATGTGCCACTCCATTACTTGTAGAATATACTATTATACGTTACTAATTGACAGCTACATTGTAAAAATTTTACAAGTTAATAAACAAGGTAAACAATGCACGTTGGCACAGCAATGTTTACAAGGCTTATACGAAATCATTTAAAATAATTCTTGACAGAACAGTTGTGTGTAACTGGCAGGGCTTGGTTATAATTTTAATTTGATTTACAAATGAGTAACAAGTAAAATGTTGTACAATACATGCAAGGTAACTGTTTTACTGCTTCAAGGAGGTGAGAGGCTCGCCTGATCGGATCGCCGGTCATTTCCTCCATTCAGCAGTAAAAACTGTTTTACCTTGCTTGTAATGTAAATAACTATTTTAATTTACAAGGCAATATTATAATGCGAAGCACGAAATAGAAATGACAGATGTAACGCATGCGCAGAGATATGTACTTACTTTTATATACTGAAACAATATTTAATATGTTATGTACTAGATTATAATTATAACTGACAATACAGTTTGAAATGACAGGTATGCAAAAAAAAAACAGTTGGGAAAGACAATTAAATATAAGATAGGTAAATCTTAAAACATCAGAAAACAAGATAAATGGGCCGTATTTTCTCCAGAAAAAATTCTTAAAAATATGAACTATAGTGTCAAGTTTAAGATTTGACAAAAATATAAATATGTACGTAAATAAATTTTCAACCAAGGACACTTTACGTGTGATGTACAGTTTTAACGTTTATGTTAATGGACAAAACAAACAGAAATAATTATGACTTTTTACGTGTAAAAGTAAAAGTATATATGTAATAAAAATAATTCTGATAGAGATACAAAATAATTGTAAATTAATTACACATTGAATCATTGCACAAAAAACCGAAATATTTAAAGCGATAATTCTAAAAAAAAAACAATTATAAAATAATATATTTTACCTTTATTATTGATAGTAATATTGCATATATTTCTGCAAATTATGAATAGTTGAAGCACGTTTGCAAATTTTTTTAATTGTCATAATGATTGCGATAGGTAAAATAAGTTGTAATCGACGGTATTCATAGAAGTGGGCCAAAGATTACAGTAACCACAAGATAATAATTCTTGATTGGATTAGAAGAGATCAGCGAAGCTTTTTAATGACGCAACAACGCGAAGCCCCAAAGAGAGGGAGAGTTCAAGGTGGCATACATTTCTATTCACTTGCACTCTAAACAAAACAAGTACTGTTACACCGCAAATCATAGGCGTACAATTATAATTCCGTTTCCTTATTTGCCATGCCTCGCCGTGATCCTGTAAGTGGGATAACAATTTTTTTGTCGTTTCTGTAAATTTTTATTTCCTCGAATATTTTTACGAAATGTATCCGAATTAGTTCTAGAATCTAAATCGAGATTCATTTTGTTTCAGTAGTATTGGGCTTCCAAAATTAAAATAAGCTAACTAGTGGTAGAAAGCTACACTAACCGTAAGGTACATAAATTTCATTGTATTTTGAAATTTGTTGTTATTTTTTAAAAATTAATAACAATAGTAGTTATTTTAAGAGTATTCCAATGTAAGTATAACATTTGTTTAAGACGAATTATTTAAATAAGATATAAAAATGAAAGGTTCGTTATATTTGTAGATTATAGGTTAAGATTGAATTCTCTCCTAAAAAAACCTATAAAAACAGGAAAATTTGCAGTGTGTACGGCAACAGTTCTGCTGCCAATAAAAACAAACTACCAATACTAATGCAAGCATTCGCCATCATAAGATATCATACAAAATGAATTTGACGTGTACCTTTTGGGAATTGTGATCAACGCCATCTCTTGATAGTTTGAGGCCCAATAGGAGTCATGATAATAACATATTAAATAATGAGTTGTATAAGTTAGGAAATTAAACATTTATTGTCTTGCTTATTTTTTCAAAATGTATTCTGGTATTGATTCAAGAATTCTTGATATTTCTTGATTCTTGACATTTTAGGGGAATCCCCTTTCTCTATCGTTTTATCCAATCCGAACGCTCAAGAGTGTAGCATATTTACAAAAATTTGAGGTTCACATTAAGGCCGCAAGATCGTGTTAACACCTGTGTACACATGAGGAACAAACCTCAAAGTCACTTGATTGACAAATGAATATTTTATTTGTATATTTTAATCATATATACGGAACTGAAAAATTTATTATAAAGATATCAAGATTTCTTTACTTTCTTGTCTTGTCTTTTCTTGGGTAATATACAAAATTTCTTGTCTTGGTCTTGTCTTGATTTCAAGACAAGATCAAGAGTCTTGTTAAACACTAAATTTTAGGAAACGAGGCCTGGCGAAAAGTCTTATAATATGAATCTTTTGTACTATTTTTTATATTTTTCGTCTTTTATACATTAAAATATTAAATGTTGTAGTTGGTAACATTGGATTGACATTTATCATTTATTCAATTATTTGAGAAGGCGTATTAATTCTGATTTATGAACATAATTTTAAGAGGAAAATTTGAGTAAATGCCATCTATTCTAAAACAAAACATTGGCTTTTTCAATACGGAGTTGGTTTTTATTTTTATTTTATTATGAACTCAAAATATAAATATTATATTATAGTTGACGTTTATACATATTTTATATACTCATGAAAATACTAGATTTTAAAAATTGCTGTGGGCAGCACACGACTTTCTAATATATAATCTACTAGCGGACTTAGTAGGCAGACGTTGTCCTGCCACAGACCTCGCTAGCAAAATATATTTCTTGAAATATAATCTTTTATTCAGTAATTGAAATACCTCACATACAATAATGTAATTAGATAAGGAAGAACAAAATTAAGAAAAGTGGATCTCTTAAATCTAAATAATGAATGTTGTTGATCTCTGAAATCTAACCTAGTAAATAATAAATGTTGAAATTAATTTATCTTAATTCTACTGTGTGTACAATATTTTTGGCTATTTCTTCTATTGGTGCATAAAACGGTTTGCCGACCCGTGAACGCGCAACGTAAATTTGTCCGTGTGAGAAACATGGATTTTTCAGATTCAATTCCGGTGTTCGTAATTCATCTTCTCCTAACCGACTTGACCGATTTTGTTGAAAATTTTTTTTTGTACTTATGGGGTCACCTGGATGGTTAAATGCTATAAATGAATATAAATCAGGAAAATTTTAAAAAAATCTGGATCTCGACAACAGCGCCACCTACCAAGTTCAACTGTAGCTAAGAACCATCCAGGTGACCCCATAAGTAAAAAAAAAAAAACATTCATCTAAATCGGTCAAGTCGTTTAGGAGAAGAAGAATTACCAATACATGCACATCGGAATTTTATATATGTACCTATAAAGATTAATCTTAATTTCATTGTAAAATAATTACATTTGACACATGTTTGACATATAATATAGATGAGCACAAATAAGATGTGTCCGTTATTGAATTGTTCTCATAGCAATCTCATAGGGTTAATGTAATCATTGCTTGATTATAGCATGATCTATAGCTTAGGGCCCCGACACATTGGGGGGCCCGCGGAAATTGTAGAAAAATTAAAAATTAATAATGAAATTTTTTTTGGGTAAAAATAACGAAGTGAAGAAACTACTGGAATATATAAGTTTATTTAACTGCTGGTCATTTCTAAAAGTCGTCAAGAAGTTTCAAAAAGCACAATTGTAAAAGTTATTAATGTAGTTCCGCATTGCATATTATTTCAAATTATGAAGACCTACTAATATTCATTACTTATTTTCCTGGCAACAATCTTTTCTACTCTTTTCAATTGCACCGTTTAAAAACAGTGGTACATACACTTATAAATGATTTGCCAACGAGATTCCTTTATTCTACGAATACAGACTAAATTTCTTGAAGAGGGTTGGGGGGGGGGGGGGGGGCTCAAAATATGTTGTGCTTGGGGCACACTTTACTCGAATATCTATCAGGCTTTTTAATTTAATTTAATAATTAAGTTAGAGTTTTGTCATGTTCAAGAAGATGTCGAATAGTATTGGCTACAATTTTTATTTGAAACTGTTCTTCTCTATTTTATACCGTTTTAAAGTTATGTGTTGGTACATCAGACTTTTTTATTTACAGTAATATGATATTTTTATTTAACAGAGACACAAACGGGACCGGAATTGAAACAAAAATTAAAAAAAAAAACTGTGCTGATGCTCATCTGGTATTTTCAAATCTAATATTTCAATGGGGACTTGTAAGATAGTCTTAACGATAAGAATCCTGTACCGTAAAATAATTTAAACGTCAGCTTTCATACGCATATCGACGTATAGTTTGTTTTGATGTGAAATTGTTAAGGAAAAGTGAATTCTCCGCTAATGCAATTCTCGATAACCTAGAAATGTTGTAAGCATTTTATACCGTTGGTAAAATGTCACGAATGCATTTTTCTCAACGCTCCTTAGGTAATATGCAACTACTATTTATTTATAGGAGTAAGGAAGGTCAACAGCTTCAGTTATTTAATATAGAAATTACCTACATGTAATTAAATATTCTTGAATATTACTTATTTGCAAAATTTTATTACAATTCCTGCATAATACTTTTACTATCTTACGCAGCAGTAATAATAAACATAACTGTTACAATCTCTACGATGACTGCACATGTCTGATGCCTCAACTATTTTATTGACTAAGAAAATACAGAGCCTTAACCGCACCAATCGAAATTTTATTGTTTTCACAATATAAATGACATAAAAGCAAAAATCTCTTAATATACTGCCTAAAATAGTATTTATAATATGAGTAAGTTATAATCTAGTTCACATATTCTCCGGTTAGTTCGCTAGTACCGCGTTGTATTTCCTATTTTTTTAAAGGAGTCCACTGCACTACTATTGACCATTTAGGTGAGCGAGAGAATTTGGAAGCCGGCTTTACAAAACATTTTATATTTTTATCATGTTTGATTATATTAGGAATAAAGTAAAGAACATAAAATATTTTTGGTCATGGAAAATTGTTTTTGAAGAACTTGGCTTCGCCTTCCATATTTTAACTCCTTTTAAAATTCACTATTGAACTTTTAAATGAACTGACTAACCAAGCTGATTAATTGATAACCGCTGACGAATTTTGAACTGTGAGCATACGACTTGAAAATTATTTTATCTGACCAATAGAATCTCTCGCTAGCGCAAATAGCTGATACACAAAAACATTGTTTAATAATAGTAGTAGTACTAAAACGTTAAACTTGGCTGTTACTACAAGCTCTCTTAGAAAAGTGTTTAGCGATGTCTATTGATCTAAAATTATTTTATAAAATAAAAAACCCAAAAAAGAGTTTTTGTTATCAGTCGATACTTTCATAATAAATAAAATATTGTTATTTTCAAATAGTTGAAAGATACAAGATACCAGAGTTTCAATTCAATCACTAAATTATAAATTATACTATAGCCGCCATAATGGTCAAAATTAAGGTTTTGTGATACTTCAATATTTAAAAATCTATCTCTCTTGTCTTTGGGTATAACCATATTTCGTGATATGGCCTAAAGAGAGGTGGTGGCGAGCGCGATGTAGAAAGAGTGAAGGCAGAGCTTCAGATTGCGCACTTTGCGTTACAAAACCTCAATTTCACCCGTTCAATTGGGAACGCTGTAAGATGGCAGAATATATCCTATGCCCAATCTAGTGTTTTATAGAAATCATATATTAACACAAATTGTCATAAATACTTGATTCATCGATATATTTAAGAAAAAACCTTATAGTTCTTCCAGTAAAATACCATTTCCGGTTAGTAAATATTCACTATAATTAACTGGGCTCTTTCTTAGGGTGTACAAATGTAAAATGCAAAATTTTATAATTTTCTGATGAGTAGTACTTGAGAAAATGCGTCTGAACGAAATTCTGTACATAGATCAATCCTTCCTTGTGAAAATAGTACAAATGAAGGGTACTAAAACATGGTTATTTACTAAAATCTTGGCATTAAATTTTTCACAATTCATATAGCTCCCTTTCTGCAAGAGGAAAAAAATTTTAGAGTAGCCTAGACTTATCAAATCTATTTCAGATAGTTAAATTTTTTTAGCAATTATCATAAAATTAATTGAAATGTTAATTGTACTACGAAACCTATATTTCAATTCAATACTCGCTGTGAAGTGCAAGACAACTGCTGTCATCTACACTGAACTATCCAACACAGAGGTTATAGCATAATTCACCTTTTTTAATAAGGATAACTTTACATTTGTCCTATAAATACATTTTTGCTTCAAACAGTACAGATTACTTGCACAGATTATGGAGTGAGAGGACCCTTTAAATTTATGTACGTGCAAAACCCTAAATGATTACAGAATGGCTGTGAATCCCTTTAATATAGTCAACTTCGTAGTGTATGATTCACCTTAATTAGAATCGTAGCGCTTATAGTTCACAAGATTTCAATGGGCAAATACGTTCAGAAAAATCTCCGTAGATAATTTTATTAATAAATATTTAAGTAAAATCGAGTTTAACCACTTCAATTAGTCGAAAATGTAGTATAAAGTATAATAAATTAAATGTATTTTCTTATTATTTGTCTTGGAATATACAATTTGATTCTTCTACGTATACACGAAGCAAACTTGGCAAAAATTGGGTCTACTAACTTAAGTTACTACTAAATAATAAATACTAAAAACTACTACACAAATATAATATAAATTTCCAGAAGTAAATAGCTGAGTCACCAGCAGAATATCCGTTGGAACTTACCGTAATATTGCATTAACAGGAGCTTTTTTTCATTAGATAAAACTTCTTTCATTGGTATAACGTGAGGGATAAATTTTCCAAACCCAAATATCTGAATCGGTTAGAGAATTTTCATGCTGTAAATGGTTCAGAATATATTTACTAAACCAAATAGATTTACAAACTGAAGCATGAAGCAATATGTCAATAAATTTCTAAAGATTATTTTATTTTCCAGGCAAAATCACAGCGAAATTGAAAAACGAAGAAGAGACAAAATGAACACCTACATCACCGAATTGTCAGCAATGATTCCAATGTGCCACGCAATGTCGCGAAAACTGGACAAACTCACTGTTTTGCGAATGGCCGTTCAACACTTAAAAACCATTAGAGGAGCGGTACATTCTTACACTGAAGGACACTATAAACCAGCCTTTCTTTCTGACCAGGAATTGAAATTACTTATTTTACAAGTATGCATAAACATATAAATTTATTATTTATGTACATGTGTTATGGTTTTTCTTTCGACGTGTTTAAAGGCCGCCGAAGGATTTCTTTTTGTAGTCGGATGCGACAGAGGAAGAATTTTATACGTCTCTGAGTCCGTATCACAAGTTTTAAATTATTCACAAGTAAGTCATTATAATTATTTTTATTTTCACTTAATAATTAACGTACCTTTTAGGGTGATCTTCTCGGGCAAAGTTGGTTCGACATTCTGCACCCTAAAGATGTTGCCAAAGTTAAAGAACAATTGTCTTCCTCAGATTTGAGTCCTCGAGAAAGACTTATTGACGCAAAAAGTAAAAATAACATATTTATTATGTTGTACGAATTAATTAAAACTTAATTTTAGCTATGCTTCCGGTAAAAACTGACGTTCCTCAGGGGGTAACAAGACTTTGTCCAGGAGCACGAAGATCTTTTTTCTGCAGGATGAAATGTAAAACCAACACGCAAGTTAAAGAAGAAGCTGACACTACCACAGGATGCCATCGACGAAAGAAGCAACAGAACATTGGTAAGAAATATATACTTTGTGCGGTAGCACGAATCCACCAATCAATCTCCTACAATCATACCTATTTACCACACATTTATTTTTCGGACGTCCAAAACACTCATCATTAGAACCTTGCAGAAATGCAGAATCGCGGATAATCCACTGATTAGTGATGCAACGATTCTTACTTAAACGATAACGATTCCGATTAACAATTTTTATAATCGCCGATTACGATTATTAAGTAAAGACAGGTTAACTTGATAGTATCATAATCAAAAGTAATAATTTGTAGTAAAATAATTTTATTATTTATCAGTTTAGGATATAAATTAAAAAGTCATGTTTAAGAAAGTACTACCTACTATTTATTATAAAATACGAAAAGTCAAATGGTTAAAATAATTGAATTAAGTGTGTACAGATGTTTAATAACTTCGAGTACATACGTTAATGGTATATGTTGTTTGATATGCTGATTACGAATCTAGAAGAATTTTTTTTTAATTCTAAAAATTAAGGGTTGTTTACCTAAAACATTTTTTGTAGTACTGCAGTGGATTCGCTTTCCTATTAAACACAAACAATGAAGTAGGTAATCAACAATTTAAATTACATAATACTAGTAAAATAAACAAACAAAATTTAATTATTTTTAATGAAACGATAATTATTAACATAATCATCCACCCAGTGGCAGTGGCAACAAAAAATTTTGGACTGGGAAACATGGAAAATAATTTTTTCTTCAAACGTCATAAAAGTACGTTGTTATGTATTTGTATTCAACAAGCAGAAGTTCAATATTGTCGCCGCCGGCGTAAAAGTGTATCCTTGGCAACACATTTACGCCGGCGGCGGACAAAGTAAAATATTATGAAAAATAGTTAGGTTGTAATTCAATAATTTGACAGTTAAAAATGAAACAAATAAACAAAAATAACAAAAGCATATTCTACGGCAACTTGAAATGCTAGATAAGACAATATTTTTTGAAGTTTTGAGCGTTTTATAATATTTATAATTTTATTTTCTATGTTTGAAGAAAAAATAGCATGTGTTATTCGGAGTAAATGTGTCTTTGGATGCTTCGCATGTAATTGTTCGACTCGCTTCGCTCGTCGTTCAAACTTACATGCTCAGCACACAATATACTATTGCGATTTAAAAAAAAATTCTTTTTGATCAGCATATCAAATAATATATACTATTAACGTATGTACCTGAAGTTATGAAACACCCTGTATTTAAAAATTATAATAAAATCTGTAATTATATGTGTCCAAACATCACTCGTCTTTCGTTTTCGCGACAAATTAAATATTTATTCCCACACTATGGGCGAAAATCAGACTTGCAAAACAATCATAATTTCAACACAAATATCTACAAAATTTATATAACTTGCATATTTGTTTTGTATATAATACTAGTTATGTATTTGTAATAAATCAAAATAAAGATTATCAATCAGCTACAGACTACAGAACTGAGTGAGTACAGACAGAGGACAGAGAAATATTTGCGCATTATAATAATCGTTGCCAATAATTGGTGAATACGACTAACAGTTTAAATATTCATAATCGGCGTTTACGAATAATCTAAATCGTAATCATTGCACCACTACCGCTGATTTACGTCAATTCTTTCGGATTATGATAATTTTACAAACATTTTATACGAATGCGGATCACATGATAAAATAAATTTAGATTAAAAGAGAATATTTTTGTAGTTAAAAAAAAATATACATCTGTATTTCAAAATGTTCTACTTAAAAAAAAGTTTGGTAAGGTTGATCATTCCTGTCATGAATCCCGGATTTATTCAACGATCTATAATAATATTGTAATAATATAATAATTATATTTTAATAATACTATATTATATTTTGGACACTATCATGTCTCGTGTACTTAAACACTCGGACACACCTATCAAATACCTCATTTCTGCAGCAGTTAATCATCGTTCATGCTTCTTCATTTACATTCAACGCTAACATAACTCAAAAAAGACACTAACACAATTATACAAGCGAAATTACTTGAAATAATAATAATATCCGACACCTTCTTTCCTTGATTACCTTGATTCTTGTTGATTGCAAAAATTAATTTTTAGATCGAAAATATAGCGTAATCCAATGCACAGGTTATTTAAAATCTTGGGCTTTAGCAAAAATCGGTTTAGAAGAAACGGAATCCGATGGTGATGGCGATTCCTGTAATTTATCTTGTCTAGTCGCGGTTGGAAGAATTCAACCACACATTTCAGTCATTGCTTCAGGAACCCACAACAAACCAAATGTTAGGCCAATACAATTTATTTCAAGACACGCCATGGATGGAAAATTTTTATTTGTTGACCAAAGGTAATACTTTTTTCCATTATTTAGGTATCACGTAACCAAAAGAAGTGCTAGTCAAACAATATATGTACTGAATTATAATTAAAATAATAATAAATTAGGGATATTGTTCGTTCAAATATTTTACTCAAACTATAAATCTATTGCGTTGTTTAACCATTTCATGGTATAAACGAGCATATGAACATATTCCACAGTACTGTTTATTATTATTAAACATTATGGATGAACAGTGTGTAACTGCTACGAAAGCGAGGTATTTGATGAGTGTGAGATTAAGAATGTTTTTGAGATGAATGGTAGGGAGCTCGTTGTCATTGACGTGGTTTGGATACATTGAGCGGATGTTGAATGAAAGGTTCATGAAGCGGATATATGAGGTCAAGATTGAAGGTGAACGATTGCGTGGCCGTCTGAGGAATAAATGTGCAGATATGATTAATGGTTTGTTGCGTAAAATAATGATTCCGAGTGCAAGAAATACACATGATTATGTGAATGTGTACGAGGTGAATGTGCTGTGGCAATAGCTAGATAAGAATTTAAGAATATTTGAAGAAAGATATACAGATGGTTGAATATGTTTATGGGTTCGTGCTATCCAACTTAAAAGTAGAATATAGCGTGATGTTATGTACGGGTATTTATAACAATACATTCATTAAGCTATTTAAATTCAAGATAAATCTTATATTGAAATTGCCTGTTGGATATGTAACTAAATAATTACAAATAATATTAAATTAGACATTATTTAATTTATTAATATTTTATTTCAAAATTATTATATTTTTTTCTCAACTCTCTAAGTGGACTGTACAACAAAGACAGTTGGGCCAACTCTCTCAAATCGCATTTTCAACGTTAGTTGGCGTTCCAAATTTATTATATTTTAGTGACTGTACTCGCATATGGGGTAAATAGCTCCATCATAACGCAACGGATCATGAGATCCTCAAATCGAATTTTACTGTCGACAGTTCCCATTTTAACTTTACCCCTGTAGTTCTCCTTCCACTAATATCTGTGGAGGCCGTGATTTGACGGTTGGTAACAGCACTTCATTTTCTGAGATTTGCGAAAGCAGAGTGCTGTATTCAAAATGAGTAAATGGCATAATGGTATATTTATGTATTTGTATTTATGTATCAAAATGTCTAATTTAGTTTACATGTCAATTGGGGCTTAATCCTCTTGGTTTAAGACAGCACTTCCGTTTGGTTAATACCTATTCAACATTTACATAACATTTTTTATTTCAGGGCGACGTTAGTGTTAGGATTTTTACCGCAAGAACTTTTAGGCACAAGTATGTACGAATATTACCATCATGATGACATACATACGATAGCTGAGTGTCATAAAACAGCACTGCAGAATTCTGAACGAGTTACCACAAAAGTTTACAGATTTCGAAACAAAGAAGGAAGTTTCGTTCGACTGCAAAGCGAATGGAAATCTTTCAAAAACCCTTGGACTAAAGACGTTGAATATTTAATTGCGAAAAATTCTTTGGTCATGTGAGTAACTAATAAATTAAATAATTAATAATATACGACCGGGTCAGAAAAATTTAGACAGAACTCACTGTTTCGCTCGACATCTTAGAAAGCATCAGAAGGAGGCAAGAGAGTCATGGTTACTCAATGTGTGCCTTGACTGTCTTCTTCCTCAAGAGGAAGATCTCGACGTTGCTAGCGAAATGTTGAGTTCTGTTTCAAATTTTCACCAAGAGTCGTATTTTTAATGATTAAATACACTGCAGGACAAAATTATTGCACTACATACATATTCTCGATTTATTTTCAAATAGAATGAATTATGAATTTTTCTTTGAATGTAATTGACAGTAACTTTGTATGCGAAATGCTGAAAAGAAGGGTAAGAGGTCGTGTCCGCTCCTCATGTACTCTAGATTCTAGATGAATTAGAGGAAGCTGTACTACAATAGTGGGAAGACATACCTACCTTAAAATTCGATTCAAAATTGTGTTTGAAATGTGAGATGAAAAGTAGGGGAGGTGTTGTACTTCGGGACAAAATTAATATTTCAAATAATCGTAAAGGGAAGACTAATATTTTGTTAATAATAAAATAAGAATTTAATGTAAAAAATTATTTTAACAAAAATAGTATTTATCCAACACCTCTCAATGAATGCTCTATAACTATGGCGATTTTAAACAAGGAAAGCAACAGTTTAAATTTTGAGGAAAGTCACTAGTGAGTATTTTTTTTATTTATAACAATAATAATAACACACAAGACGTTGATAACTACTTCGATTGACATTTTAATTTAAGAATTTAAAGCATATGTCACTGACAAATAATATTTCTTTAAAAAATTTTTCAATTATTACGAGGTGTTGGATAAAACGTACTTCACACGTGGGCAAAGTGAAATTACCCACTCGATAAAATTATCACTCAGCCTTCGGCTTCGTGTGCTAAAATTTCTCTCGTGGGTAATTCCTTACTTTGCCCACTTGTAAAGTAAATAACTATTATTTTATAATACCTACATACTAAATTAAAGTTTATCACATCTTATAGGTAGGTAGCTATAAAACAAACCAAAAAACCGCGACAAGAAAGTTATATATATATATATATATATATATATATATATATATATATATATATATATATATATATATATATATATATATATATATATATATATATTGATGCACGGTATCTTGTCGCCTCCGGTGTATGGAAAAGGCGACCTGGCCTCCGGGTCTTCCCATTGAGCTACATCGGCAAAAAATATATATATGGGGTGTTGAAATGATAATCAATCCGAATTCCTTGAGAGGGGTAAAGATTTTAAAGTTTTTATGGGGTCATATATGAGGAGCACAGAAAGTACGCTGTAACCTCCGAAAACCGTATATATGCGTACACCTTGTAGTCGTTGTTGCCTCCAACAATGTTGCCACATTATCGGAGGTCACATAGACACCTCTTTATATGCGTTCTGGATTTTAAATATAAAAACACATACATAATTTACTTCTTTTGATGCCACGATGAATGAAATCTGTTATAAATAGTGAAACCTGTTAGACCAGGTATTAAATTCGTAATATTGTATATTTTTGAGTAATTCAAATTTCTTTCATACATTGTTATTTTGGTTAAATATTTTTTGACTTATCTCTTTAACAGTTCGTCCTAGGTAAAAAGTGTAAGAATATTTTTTTGTGTAAAAAATATTGAGCTTTAATTTTGTATACTTGTTATCGAGGTCCGATTTCCGGAAACTTTTGCTAAGTTGTTCAGCGCATTTTTCTGAACAGGATTCCGTAAAAAAATCTTATTGCAATTTCTTTGTGTAAAATCGTAGATTTCTTGGACTATTCTTCTGCCATTACTTGTAGACCGTTGAGAGAAAAAATTGTTTTATTTAGAAGTTATAGGGAATTTCATTCTCTACAACTTTGTATATAACAATTTTTACAGTAAAATGCAGCGGAAACGAAATATTTTTGAAAAAACCAATTTTGGCCGACATTATCCAAGATGGCCCCGCCAGCGGCCACCTTTTGGGTTTACAAATTTCAGGATTTCATTAGGGTCCCAAAATAAACAAAATTGCCAAGTACAAACTTTTACAGACCTTTTGCAAGGAAATGTCTTTTTCGTCTCTATTGACTGGACTAACTATGATATGCCCGTAAATAATCACGAAATAAAACTATTGTTCGAAAAAAAAAATCCATACTGCTTTTTGCAATTTGAAGTTGATTAGACTGAAAAGGCTGTATATTAGTAATGGACGGGCCTGAATTATCTGCATTTTAATTCACACTTAATTCTGTTATGCATACTGCTGGCCATAAAAAAGTAGCCACTAAAATTTGTAATGCGTAACTAAACAAATTTAAATTCATAGAAGATCAAATTATTTATGCGATCCCTCCCCATGTGAGTGTCGCTGACAGTATCAGTGTTTTTGTAGCAAAAGTAGTAAGTGAGTATGTATGTAAAATAAACCTAGCTAAGTAAATTACTTAAATTATAAGACATAGCTCCTTTATATAGCTGGCAGTGTACCAAATTTTTGAACAAGTTACATGATTAACGTACATTTATTTCTTTTGACCGCTTAGAAGGATTTGATGCAATTTTAGCATTACGGTCTTCTATGCAGAATGAATTAAATGCTTCACTTATATTACATATCTTAGGTGTTTGAATAACATGATCTTGCAAAGGCAAAAGCTCCTCATATTCTTTTTCATCTGAGTTTAACTTGTCATTATCATTGGGATCTTTGGAATTTGAAAAAGTGTGAAGTCACTAATTTCGACCCATTTCTGAAAATTGCGTAATTTTTTTGAATAGATGTAAATTATATATCAGTTACCTTAACTAAGTTACTTGGATCATCATCGCTTTTTTTTCTTCTTCATATTTTTGTTTTATGTCAATATTATTGTTTTCAATTACCTTACCGAAATAATTTGTGTCATGTTTTCGTACTTCTAAAATTTTTTCTTTCATCTCCTTTAATATATCATTTGAATGGTAATCCATAATTAAATTAGAATCTGCCCATAAAAGTTTGTGGCAATAGTCTAAGGAAGGGGTTTTCAAGAAATTGCAGCTTTTTGAAAAATGCTGAAAGAACACTTTCTAATGAAGATATTGCTATTGAAATTGTTATACGGCCATGGTTTCACATTGAATAAACATGCTGCGAAGTTGGTCACAATCGGTTTATAATTATAATTAACTGGGAGGTATTGTTTTTGGGTCAAAAAATTGGATAGTGAGTTTTCAATGAATAAGCACGTTTTAGGGTTTTACTGTGTGTGTGTGTGTGAGTGTTTGTGAATAATTTTGTGAATTATTGCTAATTATTATTATTCTTATATTTAAATGAAGAGCTGATTAGATTTTGGAAAATTGGTAAACCGGAACTAGCATTTTACTTGAAGCCCTTAACAGTTTTTCGTGAAAAACACGGTTAAATTTTCTTTTTCGACAATTTATTTTATTTTAAAAGTTGAAGAATATTTAATTTTACATGTTTTTTGATTACACTAATTTTATTAATTTTCATTAGATTTAGAAATAATAAAATATAAAGCAATTACATTTTACAAATCTTGCATTTCTTGTACTCGTACACCATGGAAACATTTAAAAATGTTAAATTTTTTTAGGAAATGTGACATATGTCATTTTGATTGTGAAGCTGTTTTCTTAGTCAAAAAATAAAATAAAACTACAAAATAAAATTAAATTTCTCAAATATAAATAGAAAATAAATAAATAAGAAGGTATATTTCAGTATCATCAAGTAGTATTTTGTATATCGTTTAAGAGTAGTATTGGGCGGGAAGTTATGTGCTGGCCCATCAAATTTTTTTAATTTTAAAAACAACCAAAAAACTTTTTGTAATTAAAATATAGTTGTCAAATTTGGTATTCGAGCATGTTTTTACATGAAATAAGTCACAATAAGTACGTTTTAAAAAAGGATTCGATCGGTTAATAAATGACTAAGTAATGACAAAGGGCCTTATCTATATCTTGGGCCAATTTGGCCCATTCACAAACCTAGATCTACGAATGTTTTTCAGAAGCAACGTACAAAATTTTATCATCTTTGCCTAAAGCGTTCCCAAAATAAGGTGCGCACGGACCGAGCGACCAGTTTTAAATTAAAGCCTTACAAATGATCAATTAATAAATATTTAAATGCCTTTTAATTTAAAAACGAATGGGAATTATGAAAACATTCAGACACCGTATGACGTTATTATGAAATATTTTAAATAGTGTAGTATTTATATACACATGTCCAATTTGTTGGCGTAATACTGAAAGGCTTTTTGGTAATACTTAGCAACTTAGTCCTTGATGACATCATAACCAGATTACACTATCACTGCACAAATTTTTTTTCGCGAGCTGCAAATATGAAATGAAATCATATGAAAACACCCTTATCACCTCTTCTACGGCGTTGCCATTTAGCGGAGGCGGCAAAGTAGCATATGTAATACAAAAATGAGATTTATATAATCGGAGGCGACAACGTGCCCTCCTTATATATTTTGTGCAACACTAGCGCCAGCGGTATATACCGGAACTAAAAAATTTTTTTGTGAGTATGGAAGCTACGTTGTCGCCTCCGACCTATTTTTTATTTTAGGGCTTTAGATGTCGTACTAAGGCCAAAACCGACGAGAATATGGAAACACGTTGTCGCCTCCGAAGTCGGAGGTGACAGCGTCATATATGAGGTGACAACGTTTCTTCAGTATCTACTTTGGAGGCGACAACGTACCCTTTATCAATATATATATATATATATATATATATATATATATATATATATATATATATATATAGACTTAAATAATTATCTGATGCAATTACACATTTTTTTTGCCTTTATAAATTAAATGATTGCATTTCCTTTAAAATATGTGTATGTACCTTGGAATGTTCTAAGGTATATTTAATTTACTGTCTAGAGAAACAATAAGACTAATAATTTTTTAGAATTTAACCTAAAATATATTTAGTTAACTTTGAAATCTCAATGTAAGATGTTTTCGAAAGAGTAAGTTGATATATACTAAGTGGACTTAAATTGATATTAACAAATAACTTTATGACATAAAAGATATTAGTTATCACTCAAAAAAAAATCCCACTTTCCCTATTATCAATTAAAATCGTACTGATAAACTGTCGCGAAATATATTCACCAGTTGCTAAATACAACTTGAAATTTGCTCAGTTCATGTTAACCCTTTCATGATAGATCATACGTTACGATGTCTCAATTTAAGATTTGTTTCTGCCAGGCTATGGCATTTCAAACTGAATAAACTATACCAGGTTTATTCATTTGATATTTCTCTGTATGTTTAAATGTAAAATGATTTATATACAATTATACTTACAAGTTACCAACATACAGAAATATGAAATTAATATTTATAGAAAAATAGTTATGAGTATTAATGGGGTAAAGTTTCTTTAATTCTTGTAATATACTAATCATAAAAATCCAAAACTATACCGAAAATATGATGCAATAATTTTGTTCAATAGTTTATATATAAATATAAAAATATAAATTAATTTTATTTTTATTTTAGGGTGGATACTTTGAGTGTTGAAAGCAGTGCTGCTCTAGCGGATGGAAGCTCTCATATGCAAGGAAACTTTGACTTCTTTACTCAATGTACACATGTATTAATTATTAATACTTGATAAAAGCAATAAATGTTTATTGTAATTTTAGCAAATGGGAGAGAAATGCAACGAATGATAAATACTCATGTAGAAGCAAGTAAAATAGGGCGACAAATCGCGGAACAAGTCATTGATTCGCAACGAAGAGGGTATGACTCTTCTTCCGGTAATAGCCCTGATTCAGCGGAAAATGATCTCAACATTAGTAATGCCGAGGTAAAATACATACTATATTAGAGGAAGTCGGTTACAGTGATTTTTGATCACAATTATTTATGAATTTTTCTTCATCTTTTTTGGACAAATATAATATACCAAAGTATATTTCATTTAAACTAGGAACCGGAGTTCTGCCAACCATATTTATGACACCGTTCTAGTCATTATACCAATTTTTATTGGAACCTATCTTTAAATATAGGATCCCTTTTATGCCCAATAAATTGACACAATTACATTTGTTTTGTTTATGTATAAATAATTTATTTTTTTCCGAATTACGCGATATATTTGGCAAAGTTACGGTTTTTGTCATAAATGTAAAATATTTAGCAAAAATATATGACGACATATATACGATATAGCTAAATTTAAGGACAATAAATTACAGTTTGACTAAAATATAAAATTCAATCCATTACTTTGTCGCACTGTTTTGATAGTGTTATCAGACACAGTATAGATTTTTGATTGTTCTCATAGCAACTATAATTATTGAAATATATTATTATCATAATTTAGTTTTACTCAAAATTAGAGGCAGATACAAAAAATTGTAAATAACATATTTAATTGAAATACATATTATTGCTAACATAATTCATTTGAACAATTTTTCGAAGCTGATTTCAATTTGAAATAAATTTAATTTAATGTTTGGGTTCAAGTAATCTTCTAGTACCGGATTTACAATTATGGCCAAAATCAACTCAGCTTTGCACTTTGTCATGAAATTTATAATTATTAAGTTTGTTTACTCTATATTTTCTTGTTCGAGATATTGAACATACGAACACATCCATCCATTCATACTCGCCATTGTCATCTACTGGAAAGGTGAAATCTGACGTTAGCTTTTGGTTTTGCGAACAGTTATGTCAGTAAACTTTCCTATACCTATATGATTTAATTTCTCTAATCAGAAATCTTTGAGTGGCACTTTGTACTAATAATAATTCGTGGGCTACATTTAATCACTGTATCCGATTCTTACTGTAGTTAATATTAAATATATTTCAACTAATTCATAAATAAATTTAGTCGCATATTTCAACGTGTGATTCAACTGAACGACAACGAAATTCAATCCAAGATGATTATACGCAAGAAGCAACTTCATTCAGCCAGGGAAGACTTAATAATACGTCACTGTCGAGCATGTCTAGCGACCCGGGTAAGTTATTAAAATATTTTACACATATTTAAACACAATAATAATTCAAAAGTACTTACCGTACATCAAATAACAAGCAGCACTCCCGAATGAAGCAATTTGGAACAAAATGTCTGACAAATAATTTTGAAGTGTTAGGTGGATCAACGGATGAAGAAATAATCGAGATGATGGGGCGAACCGTCCGCGAATCCCCCAACCACGGAGTCCCGAGTGACGGGAACGACGAAGCCGCGATGGCGGTAATCATGAGCTTGCTGGAAGCAGACGCAGGGCTCGGGGGCCCTGTGGACTTCTCCGGGCTGCCGTGGCCCTTGCCCTGACCATAGTCCCTTCCCCGAAAGGGATAAAAATTTGGAATAGTTCGTAAGAGTTGTTGTACTAGAAAATCTGTGATCTAGATGTAATGCGGATTGATGTTGTACATAATTGATGGATAAGTTTTAAAATGTATTTATTATTAAATGTTATATTTAAAATTAAATATTACTTCATCTCATTTAATATTTACAAATTATTGTTTAAAAATATTAACTTAAGTTCGTCTTCGTTTTAGATTTCTTTTTAACAATTGCTGCATCTTTGACTACCTTTGTTTCTTTTTTCATCTTTTTAGGTTTTGGCTCTCCATCATTCGCTTGTTTACCGCTCTTTTGTTTACGTTTCTTTTCTTTTTTATCTTTAAAATCTTCAGCTGAATTACTGTATCGTTGTAGCTCATTATTTGGATTTAATGATTCAATTTTAACTAAATGGAATGATTTATCAACTGCTGTACTTGACAATTTCCCTAAAGTTTTTTCTAAATCTGAATCATAAAGATTTAGTTGTCCTTCATTTTCCCAAACAATATTTTGATTGATAGATAATTTTCTTTTCTTTGTTTTTCTGTCTTCCGCATCAGCCATTGTGGTTGGATTAGAATGGTTGCCAATTTTTGTTGCTTCATTTTCTGGTTTGTGTTCTTTACTCTTTCTTTTCTTTTTCTCTATAGGAGTTTTATCTAAATTTACAATCTGTTGAATTATATCTGAATTTTGTAATGATTTTGTTTCTTCCTCTATACTGTGTCCATTGATTTTCATTGTTTCTTTGTTAGGTTTACTAATGTTTAATTTATTAATTTCAGTGCTTTTCCGTTTCATTTTCTTGTCTAATTTCAATTCATTCTCTAATTTATTTATTTTCATCTTTATCTTATCCAACGAATCATTAAGATTTAAATCAGAATGGCCACCATTATTATTTGTAATTAGGTCTTCAGCTGTAATATTCATTTTAATTTTTTTCTTCTTCAATGATGTATCGCATTCACTGTCTTCCAATTCGGAATTCTCAATCAACTCTGATTTTAATTTATCCTGTTTTTTCTTTTTCTTTATTTGAATATCCTTGCCACTACGACTCTCTTCCAATACGGAATTCTTATTTAATTTGGATTTTACTTTATCTTGTTTTTTCTTTTTCTTTGTTGGAGTTTCGTCTTGCGTTTGTAAATCTCCTATATCCTCCTCTGTTTCCTCCTTCTTGATGGCCTTATTTTTCTTGATTTTCGTTTTTGTTCTAAAATAATACACATTAATTTAATTATCAAGTGATAAGTTATTAGGTATGAAACTTACTCAATCAATTCTGATCGAATATACGGCAACCTTGCTTCCAAATCCAGAAAAACAATCTTAAGTATAACTTCATCTCCAATGTTTACATCATGGCCAGCCCAATTTTCTTCATTAGTATTCGGCACCGAAACATTAAACAGTCGGTGCACCAAGCAGCCGACATGATTATTACTTTTTTTATTAACCACTCCAGTTAATAAATCATCAATTTCTGGCTTGAAAATATAAAAATCACCTTCGATATCAATATGAATGTAACAGCTATCACAAATGATAGATCCTTGTGGTGTGAGCAGTTTCAAGTTTTTATAACCTAATAAGATTCCATTCAACCTGCAAAAAACATAATGTTAGGAAAGATATTTGTATAACAGAATTTATTAACATACTTTTTATCGTATTTAGCAACTTTAGCATTTAAAAGTTCTTTTATTGATGCACCTATATCCGATAAATGGTACGGATACAACTGTAAATTATAAACACTTTTATGTAACGTTACACAGGATGTTTTGTCGTCAATTAGCTTCTTTAATTCATCTGTAGTAAAATTCAGAACCAATTTTTCAGACATTGTACAAAAATATATTTACTGTAAAGCTAGGTTAACAAACCATGTGTTCATTTATTTCACGTCAAAAACAAAATACGACATCTAACAGTCGAATATCAAACTACTACTGCGTACAGTGCAGGAAAGAAATATTTGAATCAGTTCAAGGTTCTTAAATTTATTACAAATAATGATGTGAATTCGCTAACATTTTTAACATAAATTTAATCGATAATTCCAAGCAAGCAGCATCTTAATTCGAAGACAAATTACTTAACTGAGAGGCACCTGTCAAAATCAATTTTTAATCACTAATTTAACCGTTTTAGTCAACGATTTGTAGTTTATTAGAACAATATCTACGAGTCCCGTCCCATATTAGTTCACACACCCAATTTAATTATAAATTTACTGTATAAAAGTAAAAAAGAAACGTTAATTTTTGCGATTATTTAATTAAATTTACAATAAATGAACTAAAAATACAACGAATATATTTAATCTTATTTTACTTATTTAAAAAAAGGAACGAAGATGATTTGCGCTAATTACATGTCAATTTTATCATTTTGTAACGCCGCCATTTTTTCTACGGACGATTTTTATACGTCTTGGCATTGTGTACTTACAAGATTTTTACATTATTCTTGGGAGATTATTTGATTTATTTAACTAGAAGAGCTTTACAACGATAGAAATATTTTTATTTATAAACAGGAATGAAAAATAAATAAACCATTATATAATGTTATTACTATTGCAGTTATTTTATAATCATAGTGAAAGTATCAACATTTTAAGCAAATTAGTCAACTGTATGAACTATTTTGGGACAATACCGGACTGTGGATCGTGAAATTCTCAATTCGAATCCCACAGCCGACAGTTGTCATTTTTTACCTCCCGCCTACCTCTAGGTAAGGGTGGTATTGTTTTTGGTCAAAAAATTGGGTAGTGAGTTTTCAATTAATAAGCACGTTTTAGGGTCCCTACAATACGATTTTACTATTTTCGCGATGATGTCTGCATGTATGTATGTATGTATGTGTGTGTGTGTGTGTAGTATGTGGCCATTTTTTCGTCTCGCATAACTCAAATACTATAACACCAAAAAATAAAATTTTGTGAATTATTGCTTCTTATATTTAAATGAAAAGCTGATTAGATTTTGGATAAAATTGGTCAACCGGAAGTAGCAGTTTACTTGAAGCCCTTAACAGTTTTTCGTGAATAACACGGTTAAATGAAAGGGTAAATAGCTCCGTGGTAACGTGTCGGACTGTGGATCGTGAGATCCTCAGTTCGAATCTCATTGCCGACAGTTACAAATTTAAATTTACCCCTGTGGTTCCCCCTCCACTAACATCTTCGGGGGCTATGATTTGACGGCTGGTAACCGCACTTCATACGAAAAAATATATCACTTACCGAGATCTGCGTAAGCAGAGTGCCACACCCATAATGGGTAAAAGGCGTGATGATATATTATTATTATTTATTAAACACGGTTAAATTTCCTTTTTCAACAATTTATGTTATTTTGAAAGTTGAAGAATATTAAATTTTACATGTGTTTTGATTACACTAATCTTATTAATTTTAATTAGATTTAGAGATATTAAAATATAAAGAAATTAGATTGCACAAATCTTGCATTCCTAGTACACCATGGAGACATTTAAAAATTTTCAATTTTTTACAAAATGTGACACATGTCATTGTGAAGCTGTTTTTTTAGTGAAATATATGTCAAAAAATTAAATAAATATACGGAAGAAAATTAAAATTCTCGAATATAAATAGAAAATAAACAAATAAGAAGGTATGTTTCTATATCATCAAATATTATTTTGTACCGTTTAAGAGTAGTATTGGGCGGGAGGTTATGTGCTGGCCACATCAGATTTTTTACCTCTGTGGTTCCCCTCCGCTAACAATTTTGGGGCATGACTTGACGGTTGGTAACCACACTACATGCATAAAAATATATCACTTACCGAGATCTGCGGATGCAGAGTGCCACACCCACAATGAGTAACAGGTGTGCTAATATATTTAACAAAAGTTAGGTTAAAATTGCGATCTTGGGGAACAGGTGACGTCAGTCTAAATTGAATTGAATAAGTGTCGAACATATACTTTATGCAATGTATTTCATTTTTATGTTATCGACAGCATTAAAATATATTTATTAATAAGCACATTGATAACATATTTTATTCTACAATACAATTTTAATAATTTTAAATTACTTCTTATCTGGTGTACCATTTTCGGATTCTTGTTCATCCGCAAATCCAGTATGTAACAGTTTAGCGATTCTCTCCACATCTAAGTTATTATCTCTTGCCCCTATTTTCTTAAGAGCGCTGTTGACTATGCATAGGTCTCCTCGTAGTTCGGATACTAGAGCAGTAATTTTTTGAGCGTTACTCAAAACTTCTACACTTTGTGTGTACGGGTTGTAACGAACTCCAAAAGGACGTTTTATTTGTTCCGCAAATTTCCTGTACAATAAATGTTTTATTAACAATTTAAAAAATCAGGTATGGTTACCACACTACTTTCTATACACATAAAACCAACTGAACACGTATGACTTTATTTTGACATACTGGCAGATTCATAAAAGGGATTAGCGTTAACTCTATTTTTTTATCATCTGTAATTTCGTTTTTAAATTAATTATCAAAATCAAAATGTGTCAAAAATTATGCTAACTAATCTTGATTACAATCTTATTTAAAATAATTATGTTCTGAGAATGAAAAATAAGTACGGAGTTAGTGCTAATCCCTTTTATGAATCTGCCTGATAGATGTTAAATTCACCAATTTTTTTTTGTTCTCATTGTAATTATGACTTTATTTTAAAAGCTATTTGTATATTTAGAGCGACATAAATACTGTGTGCTCGAATTATACACAATATTTTTTCGACAAATGATTATGAAAGAAAAAAAAAACATTGATCTAATTTCATTAAATATATACATGTATTACATGCCTGTTATAAATTAGTGTAGCAGTTCTTTTACTTCGTATCTATGGTGATGAATTAGTAGAAAAAAAAAACAAAACTTTTACCGCTCGTTGCTATTGGAGACGAGCGACAAAAATTTTGTCGCTTGTTGCTACTGGAGACAAATAACAAAGTAAAATTCGCCAGGGAACATCAATTTTGTGATGACATGAAAGCACAAAAGTCAACTTTCTATAACAGTCTACTCTTTAAAACTTTCTAACTAATAATACAAATAATTCTTATATAATATTTCAAACGATATTGTAGTATTGCAGCCCTTGCCTACGGTTCGTACTTCAATTTCTCCGCGGGAAAAAATCATACACATCTCTCGCTTAATGTATAATATACTATTATATTCCAAATATTTTTCATTTGAAACTTTTTTCACAGCAGATTATATTTTTGAAAAAGCGGAATTTTTCGTTTTCTGTATCCTGTAAACTTCCTCTACTGATTTTTCAATTTTATTCAAAACCAAGTCAACTGTGCGCATTTTCATGCAACATATAAATTCCAAGTTTCGTAACCAAATCTTATTTCATTCATCAGATATTACAGTCTCGGACACACATCCATCCACACTTACTAATACCGACATCATTGAGAAAATGGACGTTAAAACGGAAGCAATTATTTCATTATTCCAATACTTGTTTATCACTGAAATAGAGTAATTCTGGAAAGCTCACTACCGTTGAAAATGCGAGCCGAGAGAAACACACATGTGGGAAACTTATCTTTATCGTACAGTTCGTATAGAAAGGTGATAAGAATATATAAAGAAATTAACATTGGGGTAAATAGCTCAGTGGTAAAGCATCGGAATGTGGATCGTGAGATCCTCAGTTCAAATCCCACTACCGACAGTTGCCAATTTAAATTTACCCCTGTGGTTCCCCCTCCACTAACAACCTTGGGGGCTATGACTTGACGGCTGGTAACCGCATTTCTTACGCAAAAATATATCACCTACCGAGATCTGCGTTAGCAGAGTGCCACACCCTTAATGGGTAAAAGGCGTGATGATATATTTATTTTATTTATTTATAATTTTGTAAAAAAAATTAATATAACAAACATGAATAATAATGAGTTCAACTAACTATTATGTATGTGAATTTAAAGAAATTTTCAAATAATTGAACAGTACACTATTAAATATTATTTATTACTTTTGGACAAGACTGTGCAACATATTTTCACATAGCAATCGCTGAACAAACGCATAGCAACTGCTCAACAAACCCATAACAACCCATCTACAAACAAGTGTTAGACGAAGACGGGTAACCCACAACATCTATATATGTTTCATGCTCGTTTTTCTTTTTCATAAAAGTCTACATAGGCGCGTCCAGTGGTCTTTATTGGGCTTCCAAAATTAAAAAACGCTAACTAGTGGAAGAAAGCTAAACTAACCATAAGGTACATAAATTTCATTGTATTTTGAAATTAAATGTTATTTTTTAATAATTAATAACAATAGTAGTTATTTTAAGAGTATTCCAACGTAAGTATAACATTTGTTTAAGCCGTATTATTTAAATAAGATGTAAAAATGAAAGGTTCATTGTATTTGGAGATTATAGGTTAAGATTGAATTTTCTCCAAAAAAACATATAAAAACAGGAAAATTTGTAGTGTGTATGGCTACAGTTCTGCTGCCAATAAAAGCAAACTACCAATACTATTGCAAGTATTCGTTATCATAAGATATCATACAAACTGAATTTGACATGTACCTTTTGGGAATTGTGATCAACGCCATCTCTTGATAATTTGGAAGCCCAATACTTTGTATAAGAAAGTAAAAATAATTAAAATATTGATAAATACCTCATTTTTTCTTTGGCTTCCTCGAATGAATCTGTATACCAATACGCTTCTTGATACGCGGTTATAATACAAGTTTGTTTGCATGTTAATTCCGGATCAAATCTTTTAATTTTATCTTTTGTTTCAATTGCATGACGTAGCTCTGCTACTGAGCTTAATAACCCTGCTCCATAAACTTTCATTTCTCCATTTTGTTTACATAATCCAAATTCTACCGTGAAGAAATATAACTGCAATTTAATTTTAAAACAATAAATTGACTATAACGATATTTATCTTTGAATACCGTTGCTAATTTCTCGACATCTTCTTCAGAGGCTCCCAAAGACGCAAGTCCTAATTCTTGGGAGAACTGTGCAAAGGTAGGATTCGCTAATAAGGGCATATGTCCCAGTAACTCATGGCAGCAATCTCTGGAATATCAATATAAGTCAATATCGAATGTCAAACAAAATTAGTTCAATCACTATCAGTGAGCACTTGGCACGTACGGTTCTGGAGTATAGAAAGGATCCGATGAATGACGTATGTACTGAGTGCAATGGAACACTCGAAAAGCAAGACCGGAAAGAAAATCTCTCGGGCTGAGATATCCAGCGACGGGCCGGAGTTGAAAACCAGTTTTTCTTTTGAGGAAAACGTTGATGTCCTGCAACTGGGGGATGTTGTCTTCTTTGTAGCCGCAGTATTTGACGAGTTGAGGCCAATTCTCGAGATATTCTTGACAAGCGTGGACGGCGTACAGCTTCTGCAGCTCACGGAACACGGTTCCCCTTCTCGCGCCAATTACAAACATAATTAAATCTCAGAGCAGTGCAAACACTTTGACAGAATTGAATTTACTCGTCTAGTTTACAATTAACTCACTATTCATTCCTTATTACATTTTGTTCCATGTTTCTTACAACCTTTTCTCCTTTATATTTTAAGTTTAAAATTATAAAAATAATTGTGCTTACCAAGTTTTTACTTCTTCTTGAGTGTATTGTATCTTTGGAATCGGTTGTCCGCTGTGAAAAAGATATTGATTAAGAAGTGATTGTTTGTTTGATTAAGAGAATGAACGTACTAGTGGTAATTGTTAGCGATTTTCGCAAATATTTCTCGTCTTTGACGATACACGGGGTCTTTGAATCCTGGATGATCTGCATCTAATTCTGATCCATACATTAGGACATTTTGCGCGCGATCAATCTCTGATATTTTGCGAGGGAACCACGGCATTTCATCAAAATCTACACAGGAAACATTGTTGCTGGTTACAAGAAATAAATTAAGAAGGTTACAGTACACTAATTTAAAATATCACTACACTAATTTAAAATTTTGAATGTAAAATTTGCGTGAATTGAAATATACAGAATGTTCAATAAATGGGCAGTTACATGTCAAAACAATAATAATAATGCATATAAACATGTATTCGAAAAATATTAATTACGTCATAAATGCTATTAGCTGCAGTCGTACTCCCCGGTATTTTAATTCAAAAAACTCTAACTTCGAGGAAAGCGCACTTTTGGCCCAATCCATTGCAATCAAAACGGGAGGTACACAACTAGATGTTATAAAAGTCCTAAATACAAAATTTCAACTTCGTACAAGGAAGTAAAAATAGATTAAGCTATAATTTGCATATTTGATTGTTAAAATACGGAACTTATATCAAAAGTTAGGTTATAATTAATTATTTTTTATCAGATTAAATTTGCATTTATTTAAATTCCACCGGTTCGCCTACCAGAAGGCGGAGCATAGATTCGTAAGAAAATATGACACGTTACATCAAAAGGACTGACAGGGAATGCGACTACTGCTATAGTCTATTCCAAGAGACCTTTCTTTAAAGGGACACAAATCCACATGGTTTCCTGTGCTGTGATTGGTCCCCGAACACGTGCTAAACACTATGTGTAATACAAACGTTAAAATGTCATACTACATTTTACTGTTTTGAGTTATATGTAAGTGTAGCATTTCCCACTGCATTTTTATTCTATCTTGTTGCTTCTAAATCATATATATTTGAAATTTTATGCTTAAATTTATAATTTTTATAAATCTGTATATTTTTATAAGGATGTGAAATAAACCAAATCAGCCTAGCAATGTATTCTCTCCTTTCTTAATAACTGTATACGAACTGGTGGAGGAATTACAGTTGTGCATATAAATTAGTTCAAAATTTCGAGCGAATATCGCCGAATGCTTGTAATTGTACACTGTATTTTTTAACCAATTACAGAACTATATTTGTCCCTTTAAAGAAAGGTCTCGTGAAATAGACTATAATAATAGCATTTATACTGTGGTTTTGTGTTGAAACACGGCAAAACACAATCAAGAGAGTATTTTTTCTTCATTGTTTGCTTTTGACAGTTTTGTTAGTAGCCTGTACCTCTATATCCACGACATTTTTTTTCAATATCAGTCAAAAATGTAAATCTATGTCAAGGAATTATAGATGACTGCAACACAATTCGCAACGCTTCAGGAATCTTCAAATGAATTCGTCAATACATGACGAGTAGAAAGTTATGTATAATTAATAAATAAATCGAAATTAACTTTGAAATTAAAAATTTCCGGATAAATGTTTATGACTTTTATTATTGTTTTGACTATCCACTCATAATGTATTGACCTCTCTAATTGTTGAACAACCTGTAATTTATGAGTTTTCATACAACTGTTCTATTCTACATGATAAATAAAATAAATTTAAAAATTATAGCGTATAGACTGCTATCTTGGTAGTTGAAGTTGAAGTAAATTTTATTTTTACCGATTGACATTAAAAGTGTGCTTTTTTACAGCTAACAGGCTGTAAATTGTCACTTATACTGCCTATTGTTACTATAGTGACACAACAAATTTAGCATTTTTACATTTCATCAATATTTTATGTAATAAATTATTTAGGAATTTTCCTAAAGCCATGGAATTAAATTTTATGAAAACATGAAAAGCAAATTTGTTTATACATGCAACCGCTCAAAAAACGCATAGCTTGCAACACAATTTGATAGCGATAATTTTCAAAATAGTTATTAAAAATAACCATTAATATTATATGTATAAAAATGCTTCATATTATCTACCACTTTCATTAGAATTATATTTATTTATATAATAATTTTAGAACATTGTACAGCGCTGAAACTAAGGCTACAACACTTCTCTTAAAACACCCAAAAACATAAGTCGTGAGACCAGCCAATGTGTTCAACACCGCATCAAACACGGATTTACAGCAGAGGCTGCCGTTTGATAAACGAGGAGAAGTTTAGTTAAACAAATAACTATTAATTTGTAAAAGCTGTGCATTAAGTAATGTTTAATATTTTGATTAAGACACTTACTTTAATTTCATATTTTAGTTCTTTGCATTAAAATACAGCTAAAAAATAATTGTTCAGTGTGAAATTTTAAAACTAAAATGTCATAGATGAGTTGTTTCTCGAGTGGATATTGAATGAAAAAAAACGAGATGTTGGAGAAGCAGTCAATTTAATAAAATCCAATAAAAACACCAACGTTTCGACTGCAAATCATAACCAGCAAATTCAACCATTCTGACATACGATATTTTAAAATGTTTTATTTTAATTTCCAGGGTAGTAATATCAAAGTAATTATTAATTCATTGATTACACCAATAATGCTACAACAAGAATCAAAATAAACTGTAAAATCCACTTACCAAAACTGCTGGTGGAACTCAGCGGCGTCGGAGGAGTAAACTCATTCTCTTTCAACAGATTTCCATAAGTACCAATACACAGATTCTGCACTTCCCGTCTTAGTAGCCTGGAAAGCTGCTCCATTCGTCTAGGTTCGCATTCCACGTCCACCAGGATGTCGGCTTGTGCGTCTGGCTTATCCGACGGGCGGGACTCGATGTGTAGGACGTTGATACCCAGGTCCTGGAAGGCTTGTAGTGCGCGGACAAGGCCGCCAACTTGATTTTTTAGCGTGAAGATGATTGAAATGTGTTCCGTTGTTTGCGATGCTTGGGTGTTTCCTGGTTGCTGTGGTAGGAATTTCAGTGGAAAGTAGATATTATTTTAACAAATTTAATAGTATATTATAATACAAGTGTATAAGTAAGCTTTTAAAGTACGTACGACGAGTTTAAGAGCACGACGCGAAGCGGAGTGCTTTTAACGTCGCTAGTGCTTTAAAAGCACTTATACACGTGTGTCATACGCTATTTTCTATTATACCTGCATCATACTCTGGAAAAAACTGGAAAGCAACATTTTGAATTTGATTCATTTCATAATTTTGACGTTTGACGTATATCGTTTACATGGAGATTGGTTTGCATTTATTGTTTGTCATGACAGTTTTGACAGATATTAATAGTAATTATTTTTGTTGTTACTTAGCAGCCTTTAAAGTACGGCGTGTTTTAATCTTGCGTTTATGTACGCTGTAGCGTGTTTTAAACACGGATTATGATGCAGGTATAATAAAAAAATACCATATTGTGATTTTAGAGTTAAACTTCATTGTACTACTTTTATTTTGTGCTATCAAAATTCATAAACTAATTTAGTGAAAAATAAAAGCGATGCAAAGAACTTAATTTTCATACTCATATTATAATACTAAACAAATACACATGCAAAAATTTAGATAAACATTTCAAGATACTGATTTTTTTTTTAAACAATTTAACAACAGTTATTTAAATTACAGTATATTAAGTATTAAATACCAAGAACGGTAGGGCAGTTCACCGCTGTCTTCAATTTTGTCTGACATCGGTAATTCCTTAACGTTCAAGATGCTTATATAATTTTTTGTACTTAAACCAAATATATTAGATGCCTTTTATGTAGTTGCTATTAAACTTTGCTTGTGCATTTAAATGACAAGTAGTACATAGTACTTTAGTGTCGTGGTGTTATTTTTAAGCTGTTCTTTTTGAAAAACTAGAAAAATAATTGCAATGAGCGATTCCGATAGTAAGATATTAGACAATGAAGAATAATGGAGTATTGAATGTTCCGCAATAATACCAGAAAAATTCACAAATTTCGATATAAAAATACTAACAAAATTTTCAACAAAATAAACTTACTGTTGGGCGAACGGTAAGTAATTTACTTACCGCTCTGTTTAATCTAGCAACCGGTATAAACAACATACCGCCTTGGAAACCGGCATGGTAAATTGATAAAAAAAAGATCTATCGTGCAAAAAGAAATACATTTGTTACTTCAGTAGGTAATTATTGTAAATTTTTAAGTAGAAGTAATGTTAACTGTTGTCATTTTTACTTGAAGGTCTACTTCGCTTATACTAAAAACTAATTTAGTAATTTTAATAATTTGTTAAACATAGGGCTGATATTTCCATCTGCGAATAAAGTATCGAATAAATTATTCGCCGTATAGGCCAAATGATACTTTGTACTAGCTGTCATTTTTTTGTTGGGTATTTTATTATTTATTCGACGAATAACTTAATCGGAAGTTTATTCGTATATTTGAAGAGTTTTACTCTGTAACTTAAAATCAGAATTAAAAAAGAAATGTACCCATGAATCACTCTGTTTTATTTTATTAATTTAAATTTAAAAATATAGAGTAACTTAACTTGCGCAATAAATTTAAAAAAACCTGTTTTAGATCATCATTTGCATTTTTTTTTGTTTTTCAATGTTGTTAATGTATCAAGAGTAGCTAATTACAAATATTGTACATTCCGGACAAAAAAAAAACATTACTCAATGTTCAATCCACAAAATAATGTAAAAATCCTGAACTCACCATAGAAGAGCCCGTTGGAACAGGGCAATCCTCCTTCACGGTCCATTCTTCGCCACTTCGGTACAGCCAGAGTCCAAGCAGTCCTTTTCCGGATCCACTCATGATGTCTGGATCTTCTGCAAGAGTGCCCCAGAACCCGGTGCCACCCTTTTATAAACTCTGGAGTTGGAAACGTATCACTGCGACGTGCGCAAACGCTGACGCTTTGATTGCCACAATCAAGCGATTCTCACTCCTGCAATTTAAACATTTCAGAACGCACAAATGATTTTTTTGCCGATAGTATCAGTTCGCACTTGAATATATTGTTTTAGAAATGACGTTTTTATTCAATTCATTTGTGGTTTTGGTTTTTTTAGTTTTGGCTTTTAACTTTTTAGGTTATATTTTCCGTAAATTACTACCAAGAACTATAAAATTTTAACCGTTATTATTAGTAAATATTATGATGCGAATAATGAGGATAATTTTTAATATTATTACATCACCATAAACACCAAATGACATTCGAAATAAAAACTATTTGAATTCTTTTTCTTCGCCAGCCATTGTTGGAGAAGTTTAACATTTTACTCATTTCAATTTAACGGTCGTTTATTGCAAAGCGATTCATTTGAAAAGCACTACACTTTGTACCATTTATTTTAAGTAACTGTCTCGTTATTAACCAAAATGTAACCACGTTTAACATTCAAAATTTTTGAGCTGAATAATGATTAACTCATGTACCATTACAAATAACTTTTCATTTTAATTCCTGAAGCCTTGTTAAATATAACCTAAAAAGATCTTTTTCAAGTATTAAATATTCCAGTATGAACACACGAATTTAGGATATTTTAGAATAAAAATTTATTGATATAAAACGAGCACATCAATTATTGTAGTCATAAAATTCTTTTTAAATATAAAAACAATTTAATTTTAAGAACTTAGTTAAATCGACAGTAAATTGTTTAATTGTTTTAAAGCACTTAAAATCATTTAGACAAAAATGATTGTGTATTCGCAATCCTTGTATAATGTAAAGCAAATTCTGTATTTTGATATTTTGAAAATGATATTCGAAATTCATTTTTTCTACGAGTATTAAATTTATGTACATTTAAATTTCTAAAATACATACAGGCTGCTGGTGATTGACTCTGCTGATTCAAATAAGAGTTCAAGAGATTTAATATATGTATCTGAATCAGTGTACAAATTCATTTTACCTTTTCAATAAAGTTTAAAAAGATGTTCAATAATATCAAAAATACAGTTTTTATAATAAGGAATGGAATTGAATTCATGCAAATATTTAACGTCATTCATAATCGAGAAGGAAGGTAAACAATTTATTCTTTTAATTTTAGTGTCAGAATAAGAATTTGTTAATAACAAAATTCATTCAGTGAAATAATTAAACTATTGGATAGCATAAATAAATTTTATTAAAAATCGGCCTTTACCAATTCTGGAAACACATTTACCTTCAGGAGGTGATTGGTACTTAGGACGCCAAACAGGTAAAAAATAAATAATTATTATAAAATGCTTTAAAGTCATGCAAAAATTGCAAAAAGAATATAAAAAAGTTAGTACCCTTTGAAAATATTCATTATAACAACTAAATTTTTAATATTTTTGAACGTCTTTTTCGCCTTTATTAAATAAGTAAAACAAAAGTTTTCTGATTGAGATGCAGATTCTAAATCCCTTATAAAAAAATATTTTAGTTAGTTTAATTTTATATATTATACTTTTTTGTAAGTCAAACACAATTGTTGCTAAATAATGGAAGATTACAGGTGATTTTTTTTTTTGTTTGCAGAACTCGAATAAGTCACTCGGTGACCCGCGGGTCAAAGGTTACCAAAGCCTGATCTAACAACGGATAAAACTACAAAATTAAATTTTAAAAATTTTATTAAAACTAATAAAATTGCAATAAAATTTTATGGGTTCGTGGTATCGCATCGAACTGTGGATCACGAGATACCCATTTCGAATTTCACAACCTTCAGTAGCCATTTTAGTTTTACCCCTCTAATTTTTCCTTCGCAAATATTTTTGGGGACGCGACTTGACGGTAATTCACGCGTAATAATAAATCACTTACCGAGATCTGCGAAAGCAGAGTGCCACATGTCAAATATAATTTATCTACGACCGTTGTTAAAAGTGACCTTTTTAACAGTTACTTAGCAAATTAAAAGTGTCACTTTCTGACACTAGTGTTACAAGTAACATAGCAACGTGTTAAAAGTTATTTTATTGTTACTTTTAAAACACGAAGCTAACGATTTGTATCGATAAAACAACAAATATAACCCTACCTGGCAAAATTTCATTCTATATTTTTTAGTATTTACTAACACACAATAACAACGTAGATACAATTTTGTGTGACATACGTGTCAAACAAACTTCCCCACTTACTCATAAAATGTCACTTTTAACACTTACATAGTATATCATATATAACTATTTTCTACTTGTTGTAATTCATATATGTTGACAATAAGAGAAAAACATTATAATAACAAAAATTGTCTTTAAACCATAATTTACTGAGATATTTCAAAATAACTTGATAGGGCTTCCAGTATACTTGCACTTCCGCTTACTAATCAGATCTTATCAAGGGGATATAGTTGATATTCACAAAATATAAAATTTTTCAATATATAAAGAGAGTAAGAATAAATTGAAAATAATTTGACAGAGCTTTCGAAAACTTGTTGCCAGCAAATAGCCACTCAAGCCCTACCGGCTTTCGTGGAAAATGGCAACAAGTTTGAGAAAGACACCGGAGAATTATTTTCTAATTTATCGAGCTCTTGATTTATATTTAATTAGATTTTTTTTTTATTTCACCATGACACTTAATCTACCTTTTTTGCTCATTTTTTACATGTGTTTATGATAACTATTTGACAACTGATATTTGTCAACAAAAACATAAAAACTACAGAGATCATTCCCGGCACAAGAGCTTTATTCTCAGTATAATAATGACAGGATTGGTTAAAACACAGACACATGAAATACAATGAAGCATTTCATTGGTATTGGTTTTAACAAACGTCAAAAAATAATCTTTTTAATAGTTTTTGAGAAATCGTACGCCAGAGATCCACAGAGACAGGTAGACAGACACACACACAGACATCATCCCGAAACTATTAAAATCGTATTCTAGGGAACTTATACGTGCTCTTCCACTGAAAACTCACTACCGAATTTTTAGCATGATTTCTATTCTTCCCTGCTATTTTAAAAACGAAAATTTGGACGTCGTAGAGATTTGAACCTGAAACCTTTACAAGCCACGTAAGTAGTAAAACCACAATATATTAATTCTAAGTTATAGTAAAATAAATTATTTTTAGTTTCAAGTTTAATAGCTTTTTTTCCGTTGTTCAAGTATGTAATAAAAATCTGTGACCATAGTTTTTGATGCAGGAATCTTATTCATTTAATTACTTCCTTTCTTAAACATAATAACAGAGAACAGGATTTGATTGTATTTTGTCAGGACTAATAAAACCTAAAAGAAATATTCTCCTCGATTTCTAATTCAGTTTTCATCAATTTGACAGTTCATGAAGAACATCTGAATAGATACGACGAGACGACCTGTTGCCGTCCGTTTAACGAAATGTGATACGACTCATTAATGCCAGGCTTTCTCGTAAATCATAGGCTCCTTTATATCCTCTTGCCTCCGAGAGTGAATGATAGCCAGGAGAACTCCTCTCCTAGAGAAAGAGAGACAGAAAATGAACGTGGGACGACGAAGCAAGGCGATGAGACGAGCGTAAAGTAATTGAAACTGGTATATGCATCTCAATGAATAAACCATGGATTCCTTCTGGACCGATACGGTTCTCTACCGATAACTAAAGTGATTCGTGCTCTGTATTCTGTGAAAAAAGAGGGAAATAGATGTACCAGGGATTTATCTAAAATAGGCGCTGATTTGAGGAACTTGAAATCAGTGTTCGACAATGAAAGTGTTTTAAAGCTGTACATTGTTCTAAAATTATTTTATAAAAAAATACTTCAAATAAAAGTGGTAGATAATACATTTCTCTATAACTTCTATTTGAAGCAATTTTGTATAATATAATTTTAGAACATTGTACAGAGCTAAAACCGAGCCTAAAACACTGATCTTAAAATACCAAAAACAGAGTAGCAGCCATTGGTTTTTGAAACTTCATAACGAGGGTACAAGTAAAATGCGGTTGCCAGCTGTCTTTACAGATAACGGAAGACGAACAGCGAATAGAAAAAAGACGCAATTAATATTGCTAGAATGCTGTTAATATTTTTTTGTCACTTACTCCCATCGATTACGATTTTCGTTGCGCAAATGTATGCAATAATTTCGGATAAATAAAGTGTTATATATCATCCGAGCAAATAATGACCATAATCCCGAATATAATACTATACTTTTTATACACCTGTAAATTCGGAAATCTCTTTTGAAAATGATCTAAATTCGTAGAAAGCGCACGTTGAAAAACATCAACATAAAAATACACAATGACAACTGACTACATGTCAACACTCAGACGGAATTATGGATTTCTGGCTCTGTGATTGGTCGAGAAGAATGAATTATGAATCATAATTCACGGTCGTGAATTATGATCCATAATTCATCGAAAAAATTGAAATAAAGGGGATTTTTTAAAAACGTTAGTATACTAGTAAATAAAAATTATTACCTGACTAAAATATGAATATGGACGAGGTGAAAGTGATGTGAAAAAATGATTTGGAGGAGATTGATTTTTGGTTGACTGTGTTTCAAGGTTCGTGCTACCCCAATGTGTGGGATATAATGTGATATTACGCATATGTACCTGTCAGAATGGTCCTTATTTTGGGGAACTTAAAATTTGATCGTTTCAACTTTAATTTTGATCAAGATGCCCAAAACATGAATTATCAGAGTTTAAAAATAACATTAAAACTTTTTCTTGATATCAATTTTATGACATTATGACTGTATTGACCAGTTCCTGTCCCTGTATGCATTTAATTATCAATGAATAATGAAAATATTATTATTATTAGTCCGTGCCTGTAAGAGGTTGAAGTTTGTCATGTATTTTAAAAAAGGAAATAAGGTATTTATTATTACTTTTGCAATACCTGTACTGTAAGTTACCCATTAATAACAAAATTTAAACACAGTAAGGGCCGTTTTCACCAACCACGGTTAAGTATTTTATTCTGTAGGTTTAATTTAACCGGAGGATATATCCGACATTTCCATTTCACCAACCTCGGTTAGCGCTAACCGACGTTAAAATCGACAGTTAAAATAACCTAGCTTATTTGGATGGGATAATTATTTATTCTACTGTTATGTCGCGCTTATATATCAACATTTATTACATTATTTTGTAAAATTACTTTGTTTGGTAAGTAATTCTTACATTTTTATAAAATATTGAATTTATATTAATTTAAATATCATTATGTTGACATAAATCCAAGAGTACAGGTTATAAACACAAAAGTTGTAAACATAGGTTATAAATGTGAAATTTTTACAAACATGCTCTCCTATTATACGAAAATGTATTGAGCAGTAATGAATAAAATTTCTCATCTGATGAGTTTATCTGCCAGTGATGAAGAAATTGTTATATACTCGAGACCACGAATCATCAGAGATAAAAACAATGTGATTGCAATAATTGATGATTGATTTTTAGGTGCCATTGGGATTTTCTAAAATAAATATTGGAATTATTAGGACCTCGAATTTCCAAACAAATCCAAATGCATATTATCTTTTTATTCACCACTACATGCATATATTTCTCGATAGTATTGAATAATTCTTCCTTCTCTTAATTTCTTCCTCTGTTTCTTCTTGTTTTTACGACATTAATTTTGATTTAATTTAAAAAGAAAACACCTTGTTTTAAAATTCGAAATGCAAAATGTGACTGTTTTTCAACTGTCAGTTGTTCCTCAAAGCCAAAATATCGATAAAACAGGGCACTAAACAGTCATAATGGCTTGGTAGCCATCTGGTGACGAATAGATAAATTAAAAAACATGGCTAATCGCCGGTTAACAAACCGAGACGCAAAAGACGATGGTGAAATGTCAAACTAATATAACCTGTAGAATAAATATAACTCACTGTTAGTTAACTGCTGATTTAACAGAAGTTGGTGAAAACGGCCCTAAGTGGAACTTTTATTGCACAATTGGTTTTCATGGTTACATCATTTACTTACCGTCCACGCTGGATGGTAAGTGAAACTTACCGTTCATGGTGGATGGTAAGTAAATATATATCATTCAAATTTTATTTTTAATCTCAATCTGACAGCTGTTAATTTTGATACCTATTTTTCTTTTTCTTATATTTACGCAGGTATTGCAAAAAATATCTTACTAACCTCGAACTGTAAGTGATTTTTTAGGTCTCGAATGTAGGAAATCTCGACCCTACGGGTCTCGGCATCCCAAACTACATTCTCGACCTAAAAACTATCACTTACAGTACACGGTACGTAATATACTATTTTATTTCAATTTACGACAGTCAAAATAAAGACCATCGCAATGTATATATCATTCAGATGAAAAATTCAATTAAATAGTGTTAAAAATAAAGCATTTTTGCACAAAATTAATTTGGCCATTTTGAACGTCTGTGGGACTTTATTAGATAAAAATGAATAAAAAAGTCTATTTAAATCCGACAAAAAATGTTGCACATCATCTGGCAACGTCCTTAAGCATGCATTGTCTTACAGTTGAATTCATCATTTCATAATCAATCTTGATCCTCTGATCAACAAAAATTTTATTTTATGGATTTGAAAAACTGTTAATCTCCGATCAAGAACCAGATTTACAGAACAATGTTGATTCGAACATTAAGTTTTGATTATGGATTGGTAAATTTGGCCATTTTTTTTCACTATTTCTCCTATATACAAATAAAATCAATTAATAAAGACAGTCTTTTCACCTCCCAACAAAAAAGGAGCTCGACAATATCGCGGAAAAATATTGCACAAAAAAATGATACTTAGTCATGCTATAATTATAAATTTAACGTAAATAAATATGTAAAAATCTGTAATTTGATTCTATATAAGTAATTCAATATTCAACTCCGGGTATTTCAGCGCTTCTTACACTCCGCATCTTATCGTCAGTGGCGTGTGTGGTCTGGGCAAACAGAAGAGATATGGGCCATTCCAGTGAGTGTCCGCCTCATTCAATTGAAATGGGTCAAGAGAGATCACAGGCCACCCACCAACGATTAAATCTACAATTTATCAACCCAGCTCGATCTGTCATCACTTGTCTAAGCTCACTGTTCAGCCATGTATGGTTCATATCCCGGAATAGAATATGCGGGCTCCGGAATCGTTAGACAGGGTTGGGATGTTTATGTATCTTGTGTCGATGTTTGGCGAGACAAGTAAAATGCTGGCGAAGTGGGAATTTAGATGCGCCGTCGCGATGGATTTACAGAAGCGGAGATATAAAACTTAGCGGAATCTTACCATCTTCTTTGCAAAATTAAACGTTGATTTGAAAATATTAAGCTTGAGCAAAAACAAATGTAACAATGCTAATTGTTCATGTATATAATAAGATTATATTGTTAATTGTTCTACTGCACTTCAAACGTTTTGAAATTAATAGTTTTTATTGTTGAACACCAAGAGGTTGTATTTCTTGATCAATTTGAAAGCAGAAATCTTCTTTATTTTATGTAAAGAAAAATATAATGTATGTTTACATAGTTTGTTTTTATTGAGCGAAGACGGAAGTAGCGCTGTGGCGGGCGCCACTGTATCAGTACGGATAGCAGCAAGGGTGTCTAGTAATCAATACGCCCTGACTCGGGGCGAACAATAAACATGGCCGACACGGAGTTTGAAGAATTCAGGCACTGCTTTGAACGGCTGCCGCAGAACACAAAAGCACCAGCACCATTTTACTCGTAAGTAAAAACCACCCGTACTAACCTGGTTACAATTACACTTTGGTTGTTTGCCTCAGGCTGGTGCCAGACATCCTGGCTGAGGAGGAGTCCCCCACGTCTTCCAAGAGCGACCCAGACACGGATTGCGAGCCTTCGGTGTCATGTCCGCCCATGGAGGATACCCCGGCGTCCGCGCGAGGAGGCAGCTTCATCCAGTGGGGCGGAGCAGGCGAACGCCGGCGAAGAAAACTCCCCGAGATACCCAAAAACAAAAAACGTTCGTTCTTGAAATTCTTCTTTACTGAAACTGTCTTAATATTTGGTATTGTGTTCTTTGAACATGTGTGTAAGTACCTACCTACATATCTACTCAGTCAAGCTACGATTCGAAACATCATGGGTAAATATTTCTAGTAGTTTTTATGATACGCATGTTTACCAAATCCTGACAAATTGACACGTCTGTTTTGAAAATTACACCAGTAGATGTTGACTAAATTTTTAATCAGTTACGGCATCTTGAAAGAACAATAATACTACCAAATATTTACTAATACATTATAAGAATGGAAAGTTATTCGGCACATATTTTAATATTTAAAAATAAATAAGAGAATGACGCAACGCTGACGTATAATTTATAATCTATAATCATAATTTAAGCCGAATTCATGCAGCCATTTTCATTTACATTTATTTTAATTTAATAGATAAATACGTATTATCAAATGTACGCATTCATGCAATCATTTAATTTATGTTCTCCTTTTTATTTAATCTTTATCTTTATGAAATGATAAATTTTATGACTCTGCCCACCTACGGAGGAAAACTACTGTCATAAATCGCGTAACTATTTGTTATTCCAATATATAAGATTAACAGACATAAATATGACACATCACGTGCATTGACATATGTCTTCATTTTCTTTTATTTTAATATTTTAGTGTTCAATAAATGATACTCTTAAAAATGTTTTTAAAATTTAAAACTAAATTAAATTTAAATGCATGAATTCGGCATTAAATTTAATATTAATTCCTCACATTAGAAAGAATGGTTATGCTTGTTTCACTCAGATTAATTTTCCATTCTTTTCATTATTTAAGTAGAAATTATTTTAGTATATTGAAAAGTGTTAATAAGTTGAAAAACTTTCAGAACTTATAATTGTAAAAATAAAAGACGTTTGGACTGTAAATATATAAATTTGTTTAAACACAACGTTTCGAATTATTGAACAAAATTCTTCAGTGAGAAACAAATGAATAACATAAAAATGTAAATAGAAACAGTAACTATGTAAACATCAAGCCATGTTTTGTTAAATTCTGATTCACTGTATTCTTTTGTTCATTGATTTTAATAGTATATTTCTCTGGTTCTTAACTGAACCAACCAGAAAAATCTATTGTGGCTCTGGCTAGTCGAGCTATTGAATTTTTTCAAAAAATAAATTTTGAAGAACAAAAAAGGACACAATTTGATGTTTACATAGCTAATTTTTCTATTTACTTGTTTATGTTATGCATTTGTTTCCTAATGAAGAATTAAGTTCAATAATTCGAAACGTTGGTTGGTACCACGAGCTTTGTTTTTGGGGGTTTTAAGAGAAGTATGTTATCCTTTGTTTTAGCGTTTCGCAATGTTCTAAAATTATTTTATACAAAAATACTTCAATTAAAAGTGGTAGATAATATAATTCTCTGTAACTTCTATTCGCAGAGGTAAAACAAAGGAGAAAATATTTCTCTTGAAACACCCAAAAACAAGTTCGTGGTACCAACCAACGTTTCGAATTATTAAACATAATTATTCATTAGGAAACAAATGAATAACTTAAACAAGCAAATATAAACAGTAGCCGTTACGTTTAAATAAATTTATATATTTACTAAACTATAACCAGAAGCCTTTTAATTTTGAAAAGTTTAAGTTTCATCTCTTATTATTAACGAATGGATATAGCTTTTCAATCAACCTAAATTTATCTCCGAGAAAAGGAATATTTACTTAACAAATTTGTTACGTTGGAAATTTCAGCGGCAGTAGCTCTTTACTGCACACAACAACTCTCCCTGGCTGACGAGCTCGGCGCTTTGAATTCTGGTCCTGCGACAACTTCTCTTCTTGCTTACAAATGCGGCTACCTCCGCGACGAAGAAAGCTCTCCAGACTCCGAGCGGTTGTTAACAGACGTAGACAGCGGTCACAGCACGGCGCACTCGCCCACAGACGGCAACAAGTCTCTGTCACCGCTGCTGGAGTCTACCAGCTCTTTCCTCGGAGGAGGAGGCGTTCCCTATGCAGAGTATGATTTACTGGAAGCCACACATAGAGGACTGCATAAGTTTATACCCAGACATTCGGATGAAATTGAAGTGGAAATTGGAGATCCGATTTATGTACAGAAAGAGTCGGATGATCTTTGGTGCGAAGGTAGGATTACATGTTTCTTAAGCCTTTGTCACATCAATATGATTCTGTTCGATGTGCGATGAAAATAGGGGCGTCGATATTTGCATCGCACATAATCATATGAAGCTTCGTTGCTGGTTCATTACGATTGATAGTTTGAATTGTTTTTCATAATTGTTTATAGATACAGTTTTTTTGTTTTAATTCTATATTTTGTAGATTATAGCATTTATACTGTACTCATATTTATATTATAATGTGCCAGCACATAACCTCCCGCTTAAACAACTTTTAAAAGGTACAAAATAATCATTGTAGCTAATATTATGTAGCAATTTTTTTTATTATAACAAAATTTAAAATTTACAGTAACTCAATTATCAGTTCGCGGGCGCGAACCTTAATATAAGTAGCTACCTCTCTGTTCCGAAATATACACATATTAGTTTTAAGTCAGGCGGTTATATAAATGTTGTTTAACAATTAGTTTAACAACAAAAATAGCATGATTTACTTTTACTGAGATACGCTCAAAATACCTGATAGGCCTTCAAGAAAACTACCACTTCCGGTTGATAGCCAGTCACCAAAATCTAATCAGCTTTTAATTTGAACATCCTACGGTCAAAATATTTAATTTGAAAATGATATTGTCATTAGAATTCGATGTAGGCACCACATAACTTCCTGAAAATTTGCAAAACGGTGCAAAATATGGAAAAGAAGTCAGATAAAAATTGTAGCGATAAAATTCTACATCTTTCTAATATGATAAAATTTACTGTAAATAACTCAACAATTTACTGAGATATGTTCATTCAAATTTTAAATATGAAATTTCAAGATGATATTTTTATTAGATTTTGAGTTGTCGTGGATGAAAAAATCGTCATACAGCTACACGCACACAGCCAGACGTCATCATGAAAATAGTGAAATCGTATTCTAGGGACACCAAAACGTACTTATCCGTTAAAAATTCGCTACTAAAAATGTTTAATTTAGAATAATTTTGTTCTCATCTTACAAAGGGAAAATTGTTGTACTGAATTTATTTTTATCTTAAATTTTGTTATTTTAAAGAATATTTTAAGGAAAAATAACAACTGAAATAATAACAAATTAACAAAAATCACTGACATAAAGATTTAATTTGACCCAAAGGTATTGGCTGGTACCACGAACACTGTTTTTGAATTTGATATTGGCAAACTATAGAAAAATATTTGAAATATGACTGTACCTACATTACATAATATTATTCTACATCTTTTAGATTTTAATAAAATTTATAGGGTAAATAGCTCCGTGGTAACGTGTCGGACTGTGGATCGTGAGATCCTCAGTTCGAATCCCACTACCGACAGTTGCCAATTTAAAAATATATCACCCACCGAGATCTGCGTTAGCAGAGTGCTACACCCGTAATGGGTAAAAGGCGTGATGATATATTTATTTATATTTATTTTATTTTAATAAAATTTACTCTATCTTATTTATTTACTAATATATGCCCAAAAAGCTTGGTAGATCTTCAAATAATCATTTACTGTTGATGAATTGTTCCCAAAATCTAATCAATTCGTAACAGAAACATAATATGTACGTGCGGGAAATAAAAATGATAGAATTTAAGATATAAATATATATGATAAATTAAACAATTTTACTTTGTATAATTTCTACTGGGCCAAATGATATGATTATGTCCAAACTAATGTGAATTATGTACAACATAATTTTCATATGATTTTGGCTGTACCAGTATAACACCCTGTCAATCCTGTCACATACTTTTCATCGCACATCGAACAGAATCATACTGATATGACATAGATTTTACCTTGGGTAGCTGCAATATTTTATTCTATTCATGTAGGAGTAAATCTAAGAACAGGAAGGCTAGGCATATTTCCCTCAGCATACGCAGTGGACAGCGACTACAGCGACTGGGATCCGTCTTGCGAACACGGACACAGAGAACGGTACCAATTGGGCTATTTGGGTTCTGTGGAGACGCTGGCGCACAAAGGTACATCTGTAGTATGCCAAGCAGTCCGCAAAGTTGCCGGCACTGGTTCTGAGCCAGCACCCACTGCCTGCATCCTGGAAGTTAGTGACCAGGGTCTTAGAATGGTTGACAGGAGCAAACGAAATGTGAGAATAACATTTAAAAATTGCAATTGGATATTAATGACATTTTTATAGAGGGACCAACCGTGTATTGATTATTTCTACTCGCTGAAGAATGTATCATTTTGTGCTTTTCATCCCAGGGATCACAGATATTTGGGGTTTATCACAAAACACCCGACGTTGCAAAGGTTTGCTTGTCACGTGTTCCGAGGGGCGGATTCTACGAGACCTGTCGCTGAAAGCGTAGGGTAAGAACTTGCAAGCAGATTCCCAAAAGGGATTAGCGCTAACTCCATTTTTATTATTAGTCATAACTTCATTTTCCATTCTCAGAACATATTTATTTTAACTAATGTTGTAGTTAAGACTGGTTAGCATAAAATTTGACACATTTTGTTAATTTAGAAACAAAGTTACAGATGTTGAAAAAAGGAGTTAGCGTTAATTCCTTTTGTGAATCTGCCTGTTGCGTAATAACAACACATTTCCAACATGAAACGCACTTTTCTTTTTAAAAGTTGCATGCATTATAAAGCCCTGTTCCGACATGGACACACAGAGGACACATTCAAGGTACACACAGGCAACAGTAGCACAATGAAGAAGAAGTGCGGTGTGTGTCGCTTGTCAAATAGAGGCGCCGCTAATTTGTGGCTTCAAAGTGTCTTGGAAAAGTACAAGTTCAAATTCACTGATAACTTCAAATCATTGAAATGTTTTGTTTGTAGGCTTAAAAATTTATTTCTTCTGTCACTTGCAATTTCTTTTGGCATTGTTGATTATAGTCGATTGTAATTTTTCTTTTGGTTTTATTAATTTGGCTTAGTTTTTGAGTATAATCTTATGTTTGATTGTATAAAGAAAAATAGAGAAATAACATAATCTAATTGTGAGTGCCTCTTTTGCTTTAATTTTGAGGTCACAAACGAATTCCATGTGTGAACGGCTCAAATTTTTGTGTCTTCCGTGTGTCTCCGTACTTCTTCTTCATTGAGCAACTGTTGCCTGTGTGTGGCTTGAATGTGTCCTCTGTGTGTCCATGTCTGAACAGGGCTTAAAGTTAACAATCTAAAATATTAAATCTTACCCTTGCGCCTTAAAGTAATAAATAAACTATCTAAATACGTATTTCGATAACTAAGTTATCATCAGTAGAAGTAGAAACAAAAGGGATAAAATCAAGATTACACAACTTGTAAACCAAGCCAGTGGTCAAAGTTGAATCCTACATAATCCACGGAAAAAAATATATTTCTACGCCACAAGTTACACAGTAAAAATATGTACCTTTCATACAAGAAACATTTTTAAAATTATATGATAAGTTAAGAAATTATTTAAATCTGAAAAAATCAAAAAACTAGGTTTCTTGTCCATAATGAACTATGCTGTATTAAGTGTGACAACTTTTGTCTAATTTAACCGAATTCGTAGCTCTTAAATTTTCGGGATCTTAATGGTGAGCAGTGGCGCACCCACGTAGGGTGCAAGGATGCACGAGCACCTACTTGAAATGGTGGCTCATGGATCAGACAATTCACGCCTCATTAGTAGGGTAGTTTAAACATGATTTTGTTTTTCCAATTGAGTGCACTAGATATTGGACAAAATATAAATTTACCGATTTTATTTTTTTGCTTAAAACTTTGTTATATGAAATAATACGAAATTCTGGTTTGCACTTTCTTATGGCACTTTTATATGCGGAATTTGCAAAAGTATTCAAATTTTTTTATATCTAAATATTTACGAATTATTATCAACTTTTTTTTCATATGAAAGTCATAGCAAGCCATTACATTATTGAATAGAAATTTTTTTTTTTGCTATACAAAAGCAGGAATATTTTTTGAATTAACAGAAAAATTAACGAATTTTTTTTATTTTAAATAAAATTGAATTGTAGGCTGATATAATTTTAGATTTGTCTTTTTTATAGTGCACCCCCCTATCCAAATTCCTGGGTGTGCCACTGTTGGTAAGCCTCGAAATTAAAACACACTATACATATCAGCACTTCAGAGGTAAAGTGTATTGTCACATTTTTTCTAAATTTCACATAATAGTACAGTAACAGATTTAAAATTATATGTTCTATCTAGAGGTAAACAGTATTAAGTCGAAACTGAACCCGTACTAAAAATAGACGGATTTAAGCTGTATTAAGTACAAATTTGCTGGAGCGGTAGATAGTTGCAAGTCACTTGGTACATAATTTCCCTTTGTGACTTAATACAGTTTACTTCTGAGGTGCTGATATTTCCTTTGGGCATCCTATAGTAGTAATGTAATGTTCCTCTTCTTCAGTCTTGTTGATGATGGTATCCTAGGTGTCTCTTGATGTTCCATGATTCATCTTTTCTTTCATGTTTGTTGTTTAATCTGACGCACCGATTTCAATTCATTCATGGAAATCATATGAACCCATCATGCTTCTATGAATCCTAATATTGGTTTGCATTGTATTTGTTCTCTTATTATTTCATTGAGCGCTGAATTTTACTTTTCATTCTTTGAGACAATTCCCATGATTCGCAACCATAAGTCAGTATAAATCTGTTCATAGTGTTATATACTGTTACTTTTGTTTTCGTACTGATTTATTTTTTTCCTATAAAAAAACTGTTTCATTGCAAGAGAGATTCTTGCAGTTTTGCCCATTCTTTCATAATGTTTTTAGTACCATTATTTTGTAGAAAAATAAAGTTGTGTAATCTTGATTTTGTCCCTTTGGCTTCTACTGATGATAACTCAGTTATCCAAATATGTATTTAGATATTTTCTTTATTACTTTAAGACTTAGGGGTTAATAGTTTTTAGCCTTAGAATTTTATAATTTATATTAATGTTAACAATGTCACAAGATAGGAGAAATATGAAAGATAAAAGACAAGTAGTACTAGAACAATAAGGATAAATGTTAAAGTTACAACAAATATCCTTTGAGTGAAACAGTACAACAAATATATTGATTTGTTTTGCAGGCGAGCCTTCCAGAGGTTCTATCAGAAATTCATTGAGACTGCGTATCCAATTGAAGATATCTACATAGAATAGAAACCCAAACCCATGATCGCAATAAGCGTGTACATATGCTGTAAAATTAACGGAGAGTTTACAACAAAATAAAAAACACAAGTGCTACGAGTCTTTATAATGAGAATGATGTTGTGTGCAATGAATTCAGAATGAATTGGATGGTTCCTTGAGGAGAACTTGTTACTATTTTTGTTGTTGTTGTACTTTGCATCTTACATGTAAATATCTGATCCTATTCACGGGCTAAAAGCGGTGATTTTTTATTTTAGATATAATCAATCAACCTTCGTTACACTACCTATTGTATCTTCAAGTTTTGTTCGCAATTCAAATATTGCTTAGCTCAATGCTACTAGGTAGTCACAAAGAAATTTGAAGATCGAGGATAAATCATGTTTCATTTATTTTGTAAGAAAATGATAAAAATAAATCTAATTTCATTTAAACTAGAAATTGCCTACTTATTTACCTGCAACAGAGAAAAGCTGAAATTTATATACAGTTATAAAATTGGATTGATTGTTCTGAAACAAAAACTTTGATTAGGTGAAATTTTCAGTACGTAAGATGAAAACGTAGTACAATTTATTAATATTGTCATTGTAGGTCGAGTTTTGTCTATTTGTTTACGAATAAACATACATTTTCGCAATTAAAGGATATTTTATATATTACATTCAGTCAGGTTTTTACCATTTACAACTAATAGTTTTTTCATTTCATAAAAAAATCAATTACAAAAGGGAGCTTTTGTAAAATAAAAATGAATACGTATATAACTTTTAATGAATAAAACTTAACATGAAAAGTTGCACAGCATAATAATAATTGTTAGTCCTGTTCAACATGCTATTTCCATGAGCGTGGTTAAATCATATTTCAGGTAGGGGCACAATCTACAAAACTGGGTTACAAATATGTCTTAGTCTAAATTTGAAAAATTAGGGAGGCAAGTGCCCTATATATAATCTCTCTAACCGACGCCCATGGACTCTCCTGTATTCAATGACATAAATCACTAGTAAATAATATCAAATGTATTTATAGCAAGACATAAATACATGACTTGAAGTGCAGTAGCATGATTCCTTAAATCCAATCAGTTCAGAGCTCCCCAAACTCTGGGAAGCTGCAATCGTGAGCAGTTTCAGTACTGCTGCTTAAAATTTACGTGTATGTATATATAAATATATATGTATAAAAAAAAATACAGTATTACCACAGTATGAAATATTTGAATATAAAATATATTACAAGTTTTATAATATATACAAGGTTATTTAAAATTCATTTGAAAATAATTACATAACGCTTATGTACAGTTTATCCTATCACTTAGCGGCTCCATAACATCATCTGAAACATTAATACATCACCACAGAGTTGTTAAACAAAACATGTAAATATATTAAAAAACAGTCATTAAGTATGGTCACCACTTGAAGTCTTTGTATGAGGAGGGTACAAAAAAGTCTACAGTCTGACTGCGCGCACTACTGAGTCGTCTTCGTTGTTCACGCCCACGCCCCGTGGATGAGCAAATATCGCGAGGAACCGTCGCGACCACGAACGAACCGTCACAACCAACTGATTACCGTACGTTGTATTTTGTGCGATGAAACATTTACAAGATTACTGCAGTGTCTTTGCCAGGGTTCATTGGACGAATACGAATGTCGAATGGAATTGAGCTGGAACTGTGAAAGTGATAATATATATAAAAACAATTTTACTTTGATTGAGTACGGGTGTTCACGTCACACGGAGCGGTGTGTTGTGTCGTGTGGTACTAGTTGGGGGGCGGGAGGTCAGTGCTGGGTCATCACGTGCCGAGGGCGAGCGAACTCGAGCTGCTGACGATGCGGTGATGGTGCGGCGGGTAGGACTCCAGGACCGTGTCGCCCGACGACGACGACACTGTCCTCCGTTTCTGGCGCTTTCGGGTCGCGCTGCCGACATCGTCCCCTTCGGATGGCGCGCGTTTTCCCTTCACCGACGTTGCCGTCGTCACGGGACCCAACTCAGTCAGGTAGCAGTCTTGGTTCTCACAGGGGGCGGAAGGACTTGACGTCTCAGTCTTCGGCGAAGTCGGGACATGGTTGGTGATCAGGTACTTGATGCACTCATCCAGCGTGCCCGGGTCCTCCACGCTGGCGTTGGATGCGTCGCTGTCGGTTAACTGCAACCAAAATATACTGCACTTCGGAAACATGGATTCCACAAAATTATAATACAAGGACATCAAGAAACATACAATTTTTAGAGTAGCATAATAAAACTTCATTATATTTCAATAATATATGAAGAATTCAAGTATGAATTTAATTATTTACATGTGCTCAATTTAAGTGTGCTACCATTGTTTTTTAGAGAACTGAAGCCCTACGAGATTGTTCAAAATAGCAAACAATTTCTATTTTACAAGTCTATTACAGTTCTATCTACATATGCACCTTTCTTGTTTAAAATGAGAACCCATTTCTTTAATTCACTTATAAGAGTGCACTGGATAGCAAATGGTATATCATAAACCATAGATACATAATCTAAGTACCTAACTCCATGCACACAAGTGAAGCCTCGAAGGGCATTTGCTGAAAAGGCAGTGTCAATTTAAAGGTATATAATACTATAGTTCAGTTTTGATTGTAAAGTTAAACAGTATAGCAAAATGGTCAATCAAAAACAAAATGTGAGTAAAAACAAAAATTAAATAAACTAATATTATTTTAAAACTAATAAATAAAGTGATAAAGTGTAATATTTGTATTACATTTCATATTTTAGCAATTAAAATAAATTTAATAACAATTTATGTGAGTTTTATTTCCTATTTACTATACATTATATTCAAATATTGCCTTTCTAACAAATGGAAGCCGCGGCTTCACTTGTTAAGTTGTTTATATTGAGTTCAATATCTAGTTTATATATAAATATAAATATCTATGGGTTGAACATATTATTCGGGATAACATTGTTTTATTGTTTGTTGTCATCTGTTGTTTATTTATACAGTCAATTTTAAAAAGAATATGAATAACTTTACTGTTTGAATTGTTTATTTTTCAATCGTTTTCTATCCAAAGCACATTTATTTTAAAAATAATACATTCCATAGATTCCCATTTAAAATAGGAAAGTTGTATCCTACATTTTGAGAATACTGGTAGAAAAGATATTGCTTTTGCTCATTTAATTGTCTTGTAAAATATAAATTGTCAGCTAATTTAACAAACCTTGCAGTTCATAGTTCACGAAATAGCAATGACGGTACACTGAAATTGAACAACCTGTATATTAGTTTTCATAGAAACTGGTCTTTTTTTATGATCTTTAATAGTTTTTGTTGTTTTTAAATGTTGGTAAAATTTTTATTTGACGAAATACTAAAATAGAATTTTATATGGAAGTATTTCCAATATACTTATTAAAATCAATTTTTGTTATTTTTTCTATGTTTACGATTTTATATTTAATTTATAATCAATTAAAAGGTCCAAGTACATAAAAGGCCTAATTTATAATATAAAACTTTAAGATTTTTTCGTTTTTAGACATTATTTTTTATACTAAGACGGTGGGCAGACTAACTACTTTGTTACATGCTGCATCATGGATGAATGTAAATTTATGTAAACATCACAAACGATCATACTCTTCAGTGGGATTCTAACCCACGACATATTTTAAATATGTGACTTTTAGAATTAGTGAAATCTCCAGTTTCGTATCACTGATAATTTTCGAAAGACAAAATAGGTCATTTTTGATCATATTTTGAACCACTATACCTCGAGTAAAATAATAAAAGACGGTGGTTTAAAAGTATGAAGAGAATTGGCCCAATTCTCTAACGAAGTTGTTACGTAGCAACTTGCTAATGGTGACAAAATCACATCCAAGATCACATCGAAACTTAAAAGTTTAATGGAAAATATATTATTAGCTGTCAAAAAACGATTTATTTTTGTCACAATTAGCAAGTTGCTACGGTAGCAACTTATAAAGAATAGGTCTGATTATCGTGTTTCTAAAATAAATCTTTTTTGTTAAGAGAAATGAACAATACCTGAGCATTGGCGTTAATCATGACAGAATATCTATCCTTCATCTCCTTGATTAACTTCTTGCCTTCATCTTCAGTCACGAGCGTATTAACACAAACAAAGCTCTCCACAACACCATTATTATCTACTTCTAGATATCCAAAGGTCCGGAGATAGATAAACTGGCCTGTCCGCGACAGAAGTCGATAACAGGACCATCCTACACTCTCGCCTCTATCGTACATCTGTCTCAGCGCGATCATCGTCCATCGAACATCTTCCCGATGCATGAACTTGAACGCGGACAGACCAGAAACCTCCTCGATCATGTACCCCGCCACGAACGAGATCCGGTGATCACAGTTGACGATGCGGCCGTCGATTAGATGCCGTGTGATGTATTCCTCTTTGTTGGCTTCAACTAGCATCTCGGACAGCGGGGGTGGTCGGTATAGCTTCACGAAGAATACTAACACCTATCCACAAATAATAGTTTGTAATTTTATGTCTGTTAAAGCTATAAATAATGTAAACTAATTTGCTTAAAAGCTTATGTAATGTTTGAAACTCAATTAAAACTTTGTTGTAATTTATTTTACGCTAGACGGCTAACAACGCTGTAAAAAGAACGAGATAAATATATTATAAAGGCAGCTACTCACGCTCAGTTTAATATCTGATGGAATCTCTGAATATATTTGGCGATGCATACATATTTAATCCGGTTTCAAAACAATTATTTATTAATCTAAAGCATTAAACTTGATAGTTAAATAAGAAGTGATGTATTTGTCTGTCTAGTGAAAAAGTTAAATCTGAGGTTAAGATTGCTTTACGGGCAGATATTACATCAAATTTATTGCTATTTTTTATTTACATTTTTCAGTTTTTACATATATTCAATTCATGCAATGAATTACGATTATTTGTTAATATGCATCACTAAATTTATCGTTTAAATAAAAATTGATGCGCGATATCACATATCTATCAGAAATAAATAAAAATAAAGAAAAAAGTTTCAAGCGAATATTGTAGCTAATATTATTCTACATCTTTTTGAATACCTATAACAAAATTTATTTTAATCCATCTACTATTGGCCATATGGATGATGGTGAACAACACGAACGACCATGCTCGTCAGTGGGATTCGAACCTACGACCTCTGGTGTTCTAGGATAGTAACACTTTTTTTTTTTGCGGAACCTATCCCAACCCTAGGCATGTTACGTCGTTCTTGAGAATAAAATTTTTACTAATGTATTGTTTAGTTATACCAGTAGATTTTTATTAAATAAGTAATTTGAATAAAAGAGAAAAGTTGGGGATATAAATTTAATGTCAAAATTGTTTCGCGCGCCCCAGTTTAAGAACAACGCATTTTTTAAATGTGTATAGGTTTATATTGATAGTCAAAATTATGATATTCATTAAATGCGTTTTTTTATTATTAAAATCCTTTTTTCGTAAATAGGGGAGACTGGGTACGGTAGAAACAGGGTACGGTTGAAACAACGTTAATAACTCGGTGTATATTAATGGTACGAATGGGGTACAAAGAAAGAAAAGCAACAACGCGCTTATGTTGTTCAGAAAAGCCCTTAATGTGTTTTCACCAGCAAAAGTAACTATTTTTGATCAAAATTTTTTTGTAATTATTCAATTACCATTAAGAATAATGTTTTGTATATTTTCTTGCTTGTAAATTGAACCTTAAAGTTTAGGAAACAGTGATTTATATTGTTAATATATTTGGATTTGATATTTTGAATTAAATTCAACCAAATGAAGGTGCGGGTGTGGTTGAAACATTTTTCATGGGCACTGTTGAAACATGGTGTTAAGCATATCCATTAATGAGATACGTGAAAAAAAAAAAAGAGATGCAAGTGGAGATGAGCAGGGTAAAAATCCGAATGAGGTACTTAGCTCACAATACAGTGTTTAGTGAAATTCAAGAACGTATATTTTCGAAATATTTGATTTTTAAATTTTAAGAGAACTTTTGTATGTTACCTATAGTTTATATAATTTATGACTGATCCTTTAAGGCTGTAGTAATAAAACTGTGGTAAAACTGAATATTTTTTTCATTTTTTGTATGTTTTAATCTACCTCAACAAATGTTTCAACCTGTAATGTTTTGTTGTTTTGAGGTTCAAATGATTCTCTGGTTATCTTTATTAATATATTTAATTTAATATCAAACTATTTATAAAACCACAAGCATATAAAAAATCACACTGTTCTCAGATTGCTTTTGTAACTCACTAACTTTTTGTTGTTGCCAACTTACAAGTCATCTTTCTTAGTTCCTAAAATGTGGTGGTAATTTTAAATTTATACTTAAAGATATTACACAACCGAACCCTGTACTGGGGTCAGTTGAAACTAGAACAGACTTTTGTTTGGATTGTTTTAGCAGGGTAACTAACTAACCTGGAAGAATAATTATTGTGTTTAATTAAAGACCGATAAACACCCTTTGATTAGATATGTTTCTTTCAAAAATCCGTCATACAGAAAAGACGCTATGGTCGATAAAAGAAAAACTGTTTCAACCGTATCTTGTCACCCCTACAATGTGATTAGCTGAAAACGATATATGCAACTTCAATCAGTAAACAATCCTATTGAGAATAACCTTCCGGAGAACTACAATTATAGTTAAAAAATCACGTACAGTATTGTTGGGTTTGGCGGGCGTTTGGGATGGCGACGGTTGCTGCGTGGACGTTGACGTACTAACGGGCACCAGGTCCTGCGATGACGACTTCTGCGACGGCCTCATCATTCCCATCACATTGAAGTGTTCGTAGGTGGGCGACTCCGTCCTCGGCCCCGCCTTAGCTAAACTCAGGTTGAAGTAGCGTCGCCATTCCGAGTCCATCGTGTCCAAACTTAAATGTACCCGAAGTTTATCGTGGTCATCCGAGGATGCGATTGTGTAGATTGAATGGCCCATTAGATCAGTCTAAGAAGTCAAAATGTTTTATTAAGCCGTAAATAATGAATAAAAAACACTATTTTGGATTTGAGGCTTTATTTAATTATTTCTCGATCTGAGATTCGGATCATGAGAATCAGTATCTGTGGAAAAAATTCACAATTAGAAATAATATAAAAAGTGTTATTACATTTATTTACTTCTTATATTATTTTAATATTTATTTTAATTATAAACTATGTTCCACCGATATTTTTTCACATGATCTAAAGTATTATACAGTCAAGTAACAAATTTTTAAATAAAGCCTAGTTTCACATGCAAATTCACAAAGCGAGTTACTAACGGGTTCTATTTTTGTCGCGAATTAAAATAAATAATCGATTAAGGGCGATTGGCTACAATTGACAGTGTCCCAAATTTAGTCCGCGTTTAAATTATGAATTAAGACATACCAAAATAAAAGAAAAAGTTCATTCCTATTTAGCAAGGCAAATACACTGGTATAGCTTATTGAGAAATATAAGCATAAAATATTGTAATATTTATACAAACACATGTATTTCTTATTTGTTTCCTGACTTCAAATCTACATATACAAGTACACAAAATTTTAATTTACAATCTTATGTTTTGTCAATTTATAAGCACATCTACACAGAATTATACTGTATAATTATTGTTTCATCACTAAATATTGACATAATCAATAACATTAAACAGTTAATATTAATTATGGTCAATTAAAATCATTTTTGGAATTTGGAAAAAAAAAACTTTTCCTTCGCAAATAATTGTCTTTTTCAAATTTTCATGGATCTCTCATCCTGGTAAAATGGGGTCATACACTTTTTAAAAAAAGTTGTTTTTTTACAAATTATAAAAATTTAGATCATTTCAGTCACATATTATTCAATATTTCTTATAATTTTTAACTTTTCATTCATAATTTCCTTTATGAAGTTTCGCGGTTGCAAAATCGTGACGTCATCTTGTAATAGAATATAAAGCATGGCAAGGCAAAAGAGGTGTTGATAACAAATAATAATTTGCTTTTCAGGGTTGTAATAATGACTTATTATTATTAAAATGAACACTCCGATAAATTAAATTAGGAATTCGTTAATTATAACGTTTTTAGAGAAAGAGTTTAGGACGTGTTAAAATAAAATGCTTTGATGTACTATATCTTGTCGCTTGTCAGTAATATCGGTAGTCTCATTATCACACCTGTCATCTCAAATCATATGTTGCAGTTAACAACGATTTTCAAATTAAACATATGTTTATTATATTTGTTATATTATTTTGCCCAGGTAATGTGAATAAACTATTATTTGTAAAAACAATAAAAATGACAGATAACAGTCAATTTGACAGTTGGTGTAGTTCCTCGCTCTCCACAAGAGCGTGTTTCGTAGAATTACAAGATGACGTAGGTGCTGACGTCACAAGCGAAAAATTTGAAATGGGATGCCAATTTCAAAAAATCGTATCTTAATAACTAAATGCCTTTTAATATTAAAATTAGTATCTATGTTTATAATTTTACTCAAACTTACAGAAAAAAAAAAAAATAAAATGAAAAAATGTGTATGACCCCATTGCCAGCAAAATATCGTGCTGCGAAGAGTTGGGCCACAAATAAAAGATAATACCATGTGCTTATATCTCCTAACAAGCTATAACAGTAACACTAATGTCTAGAAAAAATATGGTATGGACAACACACAAATTTCTTGTACATATGTACATTATGAATATAAAATAGATATTTCGATTATATGTGTATTTTCATAGCACCTACAATTAATAGAAATAGCCGGTAATAAGAAAATCCAGCGGACATTAAAAATTATGTACTTGTTTGAAAAAAAAAATATATCATATAGCATAATTTGCTGTATTCCTAATTCAAAAAGTTTTATTTTGATAAACTCGAAATAATATTAACTATGATAAGAAAAAGACAATCGCTCAAAATTAATTTGTATCATTTGCGTTTAAGTCTTCTTCTTGAGACCGTTAATTGGATAGAGTTTAATCAATATTTTTCATTTTTCAAAATAATTATTTTAGGACCGATATTTCCATTTACGAATAAACTTCCGAATAAGTTATTCGTCAAATAAATAAAAAAAAAATACGCATCAAAAAATGACAGCTAGAACAATAAATATCATTTGAGCTATGATTTCGTTGCGACATTTTTTCATTTCATTTCATATTTATATTATGGATAAGAAAGTAAAAAGAAAAATATTAATAAATTTCATCAATTTTATTATTTAAAATAGACAACTTATTAGAAAACTTCGTCAAACATTAATTTTTAAACAGACAAGCATGCCAACTGACATTCTTCACATTTCACAAATGTTTTTCTATATAGTAAGAAGATTGTTCATGAGTCAATCATATGTTGTTATAATTTTAGATATTTGAGTGCTGCTCTGTTGCAACTATGAAAATAGAAATATCTCTGAAATAAAGCATTCACGGCTATTTGCCCAATTAAACTTCTTTAATATTTAGGAGTATAATTCATATTTTATAAATGACAGGATAAATTTGCGACAGACTGTATTTTGAGCTGTCGTAAGTTCACAAATTATTTTAGAGGAAAATGCTAAACTAAAACTATTAGTTTTATTTGAAGAATTTTTCTATAAAATAATTAGGGAGTATGTTACACTTAGGGTCAAATTTTACCTCTTGAGGTAACAGTCTGATAACTACCAGTTAAATGAAAAAAATTACATTAATACATGACAGTTGACATAATTTATAATTTGTGTACTGATTTTGATACAATATTTTCATTTAACTGTTAGTTGTTTTGTTTGGCATTTTAATTTTTGCTCGAGTGTAATGGAAACATGTCCTTAATCGATGTATATACTAGCTGTCAATATATTGCAATATTAAACACATTTTGTGAATTTGCTGTTTAAAATCAACAATTAAATTTATATTTGTTATTAGCAAGCAACTTACAAAGCAGTTTACGCACTAATACCATTTTTAATTTCATTTTTATTAATCTCTTTTTTTCAATGATCAAAACAAATTTGTTTTAACATCTAATAATCTTTTAGAATTAATTTTAAATATAAATAATACAAGTTTCGGTTTGAGTTGTATAAATGTCTTTTATTAATGGTTGACTGAAACAAAAAATTGTGGTATTTAATTTTGTTTTAATCTAGTTACAATAAATCGTAAACACTTAAACAATTAGCAATCGAGTTGAAGTGTTGATGATATTAAAGTGGTGGTAGTGGCTAACCTGCTTGATTACTGTGATTGCAAAGGTATTTCAATAATTGTTTACCTGTAAATGTCCCAAAAGTTGTTCTACTGTATGAGATATAAAAACAATTTTTCCAGTCGGTGTAAGTATCAACAAAAACCCTTCTAACTGTTCATATATCAATCGTTCTAACGCTGTTGGGTCAACCATACTGAAATCCTTTCTGGGAGTGAAACCATTAAGTAAAACTGAAACATAACAGAATTAATTATCTTTACAAAAAAGTAATTGTATTTAAATATTGTTGAAAATATTATTGTGATTAATACGTAGTATAATTAACTACAAACAAGTGAGGTAGTGTTTAAAAAGTTAAATATACTACTCATTACGTCATAGAATCTAATTATAAGATAAATCGTAGAGACGCCGAGGAAAACAAGATACGTGCGGCAGGTCACGTGAGTGTTTACTCACTTTGATGTATACGAAGATGGGAGGCTGTGAGTCTGAGGATGCTGGTCTTGTCCACTCGTTTGGGACTTCTGGACACCATCGGGACCATCTCGCCCAACTCACGGATGCAGTTATTTAATTTAGTCCTCCGTAATTTCTCGGCCTGGTTGCGCATCTCCCGGCTGGTACTGTAACAATAAAAATGCAATCATTTTCTTGGTTCATGCATTTTATTGCTTCGAGTTGATTAGTAGATTATACAACAAAGGAAAGTGTAAAAATTCTAATTGAATGTGCACTTTATTGCTTGGACATGATTGACGAATGAAAAGGAACTGAAAGGACTTTTATTAGGCACATTTATAAATAGTCAGTCACATAGTTATCACTATAAAATTTAAATTTAAATGAACTCATGAATGATAGAGATAAATTTAAATATAATAATTATAAAACATGATCATACAAATAAATATATTATCGCGCCCATAACTCAGTTTGGTTTTTGCAGATCTTGGTAAATGATATATTTTTGCGTGTAAAGTAAGATTACCAACTTGCTAATTAGGTTAAAAAACAATCATTTTGACACTTGAGAATTGACATTATTTTTTTCAAAACTAATTGTTTAGTTTGTCAAACGTCAATCCCATAGCCACTTTCTATTTACAATAAAACTGTTTACACATGATTAAAATTTGCAATTACATATTTTTTACAGTCGCACAAAAAATAGTGTGTACACCTGTTCGAGAAATCCTTTATCGCTTTCGAGATTGTCCTGCCGCGGCCGCAAGCGACCTTGGCGAAATTTTTCTCTAGTGATTTCGCGGCCTTGGTATATAAATAACTATTAATAAAACTATTATTATCATTCCTTTCACTCCCTTGGAGTATAGGGCACCTTTATGTGTTTCCAGGAATTTACTTTTCTAAGACAACTATAAAACTATAGTTCGCTGGATTAAAAATTATTTATATCATAATAGAAAAGCATACAACGATATACAAATAAAACACCTAATATAATAATGTAAAATCATAAAAAAATGTCCTAAATATGAACAAAAAAAATGCATACAAACTATTCTATCTCTAAATAGGCAATATATACTCGTAAATTAAAACATATGACATTTGTATCGATCTCTTTCTCTTCAAATATGTCCATCTTTCTCCTACCAAAACTACGTCACGTATCCCTTCGCCTAATAATTAATTTATCGTAAAATATAAATATCTCATAGGTTTAAAAATAAGGATATTTTACTTTCTTGTTTAGAATCATATATAAAAAATCAAAATTTGGTCAAAAATCCCTATGATATAGAAAATGCTACATAAATTACTAAAGCATACTTGATTATACGTTTTGTAAATGGAAATCCACCTTTTGTCTCGACCAATCATTGCCGTATCTAACTCAACGCTATTTTCTAAATTGTAATGGAGTATAATTAATATCAATTTTAAAATCTGGAGCAGAAGCTTCTGGAAGACAGTTATTCATTTATAAATCTAGGTTACATCAAAGTAGTAAACAATATAAAAGGGCGTTAAATTGAAATTAATAATGGAGATAATAAAAATCAGAACACTATTTTTTTGCAATCTTGTATGTGAATTTGAATAGGCATACGCATTTTTAAATAATGATGAGAATTTGCAAAAAAAATGGTCCACTTAAAAACCCAAAGGTTATATGATCAGACCGTTATATTTCTAACAGTACATTGAATATTAGAAAAACAAATTTCAAGTTTGCAATCTCACAGCAAGATCAGCAACTGTTTATTTACAGTATCCGTAACATGAAGAACGAACGAAGACATTGCCATTATACAAATAATGAATACCAGTTTATTTTCCTACCATATTTGCATCAAATGTCGATGATGTCATGAATTTAAAGTAAGAAACTCGCACATGTGCATCTGCAGCCTCCATTAAATATTTCTAAAGCACGAAGATGTTTTTATCTCAGTAATGTGATACATCAAAACATGTTTGTCATCTGACATTATATTTGACATCATTATTGAAATGATTATTTCAATTAAATGTTATTTATAAATTGTATCGTCGTTATTTTTGTATTGTTTACAACATCAAATGGATGCAAAATGAGAGAAGTATTTACTTGTGTTTGGTTTGTCTATTTTTAGTCGTTAATTATTTGTAAGTTTTTTGTAATAAAATTATACTGTAATTATTGTTGTACACGTGGGAAAATTGTATTAAAAATAACGTTTTATTGAGAAGGAATTTTGCATTATTTAATGTAATCTATCTTACTTTGCATAAGCAGCGCTAGCAACAACTATTGTTGGTAAAACCGTACTACAAAAAAGAATGAAAGCTCGTTTATTTATTATAAAAACTATATTATTCACAATAAATTTATTTTGCAACAGACCATCCATTTTATAAAGTGTGCTAATATTAAAATAACATCTCAATTCATACGTGTTAAGTACATTGTTAGTTATTTTTTATGAGAAAAAAATTTCCACACACAAACAAATAAACAAGTTTTTTATTTACATACATACATAATGTTTCCTGTACGTGAGCACTATTAGGGTCTCGAGAAATATAAGAGTTACTACTTAGAAATTGTTAAACAAAAGTTCATCATTTCAGGCCATTTCAGTGATGTTATAGTAATTAACGTATCAAGGGCGTTATACAATAATGCGTGAGGTCAACAGAGTGCTGCCGAGGGCCTCTGGTGTGTACGTTAGTGTGTACTTTAATCGAAGGCATTATTGTTCGTTTAACGCCCGTGGTGCGTTCAACATTTAACGTACGACCGATGTTTTATTTTATAATAGATTTTTATCCTATCATTGTGTTTTGTTAGAGATTATTTTTTTATTTAAACCAATCAAATGCTTTATTGTATGTCACGTGTCTGCGTTTTAACCAATCCTGTCATTATTATACTGAGAATAATGCTCTTGTGAATATTCCCGGCAATTTTCTCTGTAGCTTTTTTGTTTTTGTTGACAGATGTCATATGTCAGATAGTTATCATCAACACAAGGTAAAATGAGTCACAAAGATAGATTTAGTGCTGTGCCTGATGATGAAATAAAAAAATAATCTAATTAAATATAACTCGAGAGTTCGATAAATTAGAAAATAATTCTCCAGTATCTTTCTCAAACTTGTCGCCATTTGGCAATAGTTTTTGAAAGATCTGTCAAATTATTTTCAATTTATTCTCACACTCTTGTTATATTATTACTGAGAATAATCTATTTGCTTGCAAGTACTGTAACTAAGTAACGCGATATTCTTATTTGTTTACAATACCGATTTGTTTATTTCAATATTTCTATCTGCTAATAGAAGTCAGTGTTTGTGAAATTGTATATTCTGTACCCAATAGCAACGTCAAATTTATAACACCCTAGGGCGTTATTTGGTATATAACAATAATGTAAGAGCCGGACATTAATGTTTTATTTTTTTAATAGGTCATTACTTATAGACGAAAATGTATAAAAACGATTTTATTTAAATAATTTTAATTCTTAAATGGTTGCATATAATAAAAAAATGTTTCAAATAGAAATGGTAAACATCAAAGCCCTCTTTACACTGGAGATGAAAAACAGCTTTATAGCTAATAATTACCTCAACAAACCGATGAGTCCGCAGAAAGAATGTGCCTTAACTCCGCCCACCGAAGTACATAACGAATAGCGTGGCTTTATCGTGGCCCGTCAGTGAAATGTACAGTTCAGATAAGAAAAGTAATAATTATTTTAAAATAAAATACACTTGATAAGTCTCACAAATTTATAATATTTATTTATTATATTTTACAGGACGCATTTCAGTCATCATAAAGTATACAGTTGATAAAAAACACCTGATAATTTAAAATGTTTCACCAACATTAATAAAAGAAGTAATCGTTTGAGTTTAACAATATTGTACAGAACATGATTGAATATTATGTCAAATGAAAAATGTAAGTATAGTTTTCTATAAATACGTACTATTTCTATTTTGCGACTACAACATAGCTATTACAGCACTCAAAAGAGTTCGTCAATAGTTCATTCTAGTTTTGTACTAATAATAGTGCAATACAATTTATATATTTAAGGTTATTGACTCAGCTGAAATATTTCAAAGAATATCAAATGTCAAACTGCTAAATAAACAAACATAAACGAATGTAAGAATTTTATTTTTATATAAATCGTCTACTCTCATTTTTACTTTAAGTAGGTAAGTTACAATTTCAAATTCATATAATTAAATTTTCAAACGTCACAACAGTATTACCAACTAACACAAAATTCCTTAAATTTTAAAACTACAGTTTTTTGTTAAAAAGAGATAAAGCGCAAATAGAAACAATAGTATAAAGAACTCATTTCATAGTCGTAATTATTTTGTTCTACGGGTTGGATCACTTCAACTCGCTTCTCGCAAAATAAAATGACAGTAATAATTATGAAACTCTTTCTTTAATTAACATATATATATATTTTTTTTTTTTTATTATGAAGATGAGAGGCAGACTAACTACTATGGTTATATGCCGCCTCATGAGTAGATGATTATGAATTTATATGAACAACACAAACGACCATGCTCTTCAGTGGGATTCGAACCCACGACCTCTGGCGTGCTAGGCTAGCGACATAGCCACTACACCACCGAAATCGGCAATACTTATATTTAATAATTTAGTTATTTATATTGTAATAAATAATTGTGTTTAATAAATTAAATCTAATAATTATATTGTAGTATGTGGAATAAACTGCTATTTTACTTTTGTCACAGAATGTACGTGCGACACTAGCGGCCTCTGAAACCACACCTCTCGGGGATTCACATAGATTTATTGAAGTATGTATTTGATAAAGAAATACATTATCATCATGCCTTTTACCTCTTTTAGGTGTGGCACTCTGCTTATGTAGATCTTAGTAAGTGATATATTTTTACTCATGATTTGTTGAGGAATGTATAATATTTACTTATATATTTTTTTAAATGGGACTGATAGCTGAAAATAACAATTTTTGTAATTTTAACATTTCACATTTGTTTACTTCTAAAACCCATTAACGAATTGTTGACAAAAATATCTAACAATATGATTAGCATTTCAGGAAAGATATATAAACAAAATTATAAATTATCATTCAAGTAAACAAGGCCGCCAATCAAATGTTCTATTGATACTGATATATTCACTTTTAATTTGTTTATTACGATTTTCATATATTGAAAAATATTTATTTGAAGTTAAATAGCAACACAAAAAAACACACACACACACAACAATAGTATATTGTGTTATTAAGAGTAAATGAGATACTTTGTGTGCTGAACATACATCCATGTTTTATTCCTAACTGACAAATTATTAAATTACAACCTTACTATTTTTCATATTTCACTGCCGCCGGAGTAAAAGTGTTACTTAAACTTCTGGTTGTTTAATATAAAATAGAAAACAACATACTTTTATGACGTTTGAAGAATAAATTATGTTATAACCTTGTGAACTTAAGTCATATTTCTGACAATATGCTTGCATCTTAAGTAAATAAATAATATTAAAAACCGGTCCATTTATTAAAATAGAATAATAAGAAACAGGATGTACAGATTAATTAAAATACGTTTTACGGTTAAAATAGAAATATTACTCAAGTTATTCAATAGGCTGATAATAACTTGAGAATGTAGATAAAATAATGTTTTTGACTTTGCAAAAAATTGTACTTGAGATATATGTTATCAATTTGACACACATCTGCACCGCAAAAACATTATTTTAGATTGAAAATTTACTGTTGTTATTTTTTATTTGCATACTGCAAAAAGCATTCACGATATGAATGAAATTACGATAATATAATATAAATCTGATCGGTTAATAAATTGTACAATTTACTATTGTACAATACAGTAATTACGATTTTCCTAGAAGTTTACAATAAAATAAAATATGCGGATATTGCTAGATACGCAACCATTTTCAATGTCATTGAAACGATACGAATACATTATTTATTTATTATATACCATAAATGTTCAAGTTATATACGTTTATTACGGAAAAATTTTCCAACAATTTGATAATTATAACTACTTTGCTAGACAAAACACAATATTGTATAGAAAGTAAATATTTTACAAATACGCTGCCGTTATATAATATATTGATGTAATTTTTACAATTTATATACTAGTATAATTTATAAACATGTTATTAAATGATCATTACAGCTGACATAATTAATATCATGAAAAGAAATATATACGATATAATTAGGAATAGAAGAATACAGGAAACAATAAATTACGAGAAATACAAGGAAGCAAGCCCATAAAGATTACTACAAGTAGAAGAAGTGAAGTCATATTGCCAACTTGACAAGAATGACGATAGGACGAATGATAATAATTCACAACCATATATTCAGGAGGGATAATACAAAAATTTACAATAATTAAAAAAACAACAATTTCAATAACTAGGTACATTGTTATGGATATTTCTGAAGGACATCAACATGATAAAAATATAATAATTAAGAATATATAACAACCAACAACATCAAGTAAAATACCGTATCGGATGTTAATTCAATAATTCAAACATCCTAAAACAATAAATAATAATACTTAAGCAATATGGGGTTACAACTTTGCTGTGTAACGTTACACAGAAAAGTAGAGACTTGTAGTAAAATATTTTTTGCACAATGTAGCATAAATCGAGCACAATATAAATGCAATTGAGCAGCACAAAAAATTGTGGTTGTACTACGAACTTGTAACCCCAAGTGAATTATTTATAAAAAGTACATTAAAATTGGTGCACAAATTAATAGTTATTTATGTATCAAGGCACTGAAGTTTAATTTTTTATCACGAATATTATACGGGCATCGGCAAATAAACCATGTGAGTGATAAAAAGAAACTTCAGTGCCGAGGTACATATTAAGTTTTATTTGAAATCTAAAATTCGAAAAACCTGTAAAAAAATTACAATATAGGTTAAGTTTATACATCTGTCAGTTATCAATAGAAACTGACAGTCAGTGTTGCCAACCTCGAGAAGTGAAGTTATCGTAAATAACACTCAAAATTATGTGTTTTGTCCTCAATTTCGTCATCGGAATTAATTAGTTAATTCTTCTTGCAAATTTTGTTTCATGTTACGTGCAAATTTACTATAGTACGTCACTATATCTTCCAAAATTATCCTATTTGTACAATAATTATTTAACGGTTGTCAACACTCGGATGATCAAAATCGTCGTATAATGGGTTACTTTAGTGACGATTTCTGAGCTTTTAAGACGGTTTTTGAGCACTTTAGTGCCGATTTCAAATAAAATATTTTTAGCACAAACTGAGCACAATATAACAATAAAAATATTTCTATAAGAGCTTTAATTTTCTACCTCAGGTCTCGACCAATTAGCTGTAGAATATCATCGCCATATCGTATTTATAACAATTGAAGGTGAAACAGAGTATAGTCAGTGAGTATACATATATTGTGTATTCAGTGGTATAGTTCAATTGGAATAATTTATTAATGTACAATGAGACTTGCAATAATTATTTTACTGTTATACGGAATCATTTGGAGATAACTACATTTTCTAATTTTCATTTCACTTAAAAATTATTGGTGTAGGTCGTTCAATTTCTAGTGAGTTCTCGTTAGAAAAACAGAACCGCAATTAAACTAGAATTAGCGGCTAACCTGTTTTATAATTCTGTTTGTTATATAAATTTGTTTCATTTTTTGGCTGAAACTAACAGTTTATATAATAAAAAATAAACATTACCTATTCACTTTTTCTGCTGGCGTAATCATTTTTACATTAAACGAAGGTCGATTTTAATTCCGCTACAATCGAATACTATTTAACTAGGAATGGAAACGAACATGTTCAACTATTAGTCGCTTGCAGAGATTTAACAAACCACGCACATACTCGTATATTTGTTAAGATGAATCTGATGTTTAAACAATTATATCAATTTCTAATGTGGATGTATTTGTTTTGAGAGTTTATTAAGCGGGCATTACACAATGAAGTTTTCTTTTTTTCAAGTGATTTTAAAATGACATTTGATAGCTAATTCGCCTACTGCAAAACAAGCGGTTAGATGGTAATGCTGTAAAGCAGCAATGTGCAAATATACTGTTTTTTTTATTCAACCATCTCTAACACTTACGTCATTGTGCGAGAGAGAAAACTGTTTAAAGTCACTTGAAAAGAAAAACTTCATCGTGTAATGCACGCTTTACACAAGTAGATTGTTTATAATTTCAAATAAACAGTTTTAGTTCGCTTGTTTTGACAATATAATTTATATTTATACTACAGTAATTGTGAATTTATGATAAATACAAAGTAAATAGTAACAAAACAGTGGAAAATTTTGCTTGTTTCTAGAATAACTGTAGTATGTTCATGGATGTTGATGGATAATTTTTGCTATCTTCTAAATTATAAGAGCAGTGAATTCGGTTAAATAGGACGTCTGGTGTCCATGAGAGTCATTTTGTTAATTTCGTACACATTTACTTAGGGCATTAGATAATAAAAAAAATAATTTTGCTGATATCTTCTGTCTTAAATAATTGCTAAACAGTTGTATATTGAATATATACTTTAATCACAGTATAAGAATTTATTTATACAAGGTTTGTTTGTTGGTTATTTCTGACAAGTTTGTGACAATTTCATTGCGCCTGCGATAAATGTAAACAAGTTAAGTTTGAAACGTAAGCTTTATTTCCTTTTTTGTAGCGAAAAATGTATGAATTTCTTTATTTATATGTATATTTAAGGTTAGCTGTCAAAACAAAAAATGAGTATGCACATGCGCTTTACTCCATTCGCCGTTCCAGTCTATGTTTCTAACTTAACTTGTTTACATTTATCGCAGGCGCAGTGAAGTTGTCACAAACTTGTCAGAAATAACCACTTGGAACAAACCTACAGTAGCGACTCTAAAATATTTCATGATCCCAATGTTTGAGTGGGCGTGTCTCAGTGCACTACTGAGAAGATGGCCGCTCAGTGTCCGTATAGTAGTTCGTGGTGTCCGCTGATAGTATGTCAGTCAACTGTATCTGTCAAATATCAAGCGACAGTATTTTGTGCGTGTTTAGTTCATTTTTATTGGGTTAAACACTATAAAATGAGTGCAAAACAGAAGGTAAACTTATTTGTACCTTGAAAATAAGGAATTATTATACTCGCATTTCAAATAAAGTGTTTTCAGGTGCAATTGTACATTAAAAAGTAAAATAACAACAGGGAATACGTGTTTATAACTTTGTAATTAAAACAAATATTTGTTTTGTCTCTTCAACTAAGAGCACTAAAATATTTATCTAAAATCAAGCCCTACAAATGAATGCTACCTTAGATATAAAAGCGAACTTCTGAAAGATTATAATGTTGAACTGAAATCGTCAGTTCACCAGCAAATTTAATTGTATTGAAAATTTAATAATTAATGCAAAATACGAAATATGAATGTAAAATATTAAAATTAATGATGCATGATTCCTTCATATTTGTATGTAAGTTCCAAGTGGTAAAGTAAATAAAAAACAAGTTTGAAAAATATATTGTAACCAAAAATACAGTCTCAATGATAACGCTTATCAGCTTGGCCTTTGAGCACACAGAAAACACACTCAATGTTAAAATGTACGATAAATTTATTACTGAATATTTGTAATACTACATAATAATATTTTTGACGTAGGTTAGGTTTTCGCGGTTCTTTTGTTATCCATTTATGATGTGCAACTGTTTCTCATCAAGGTTTCACGATGATGAAGAGGAAATTGCTATTGTACTGTTTTATTATTTGAACAAAGTTATTTTTCTGTTTTATCTTTTGTAAATAAAATGTTTGTGAACAAATATAAAACGCTTTGTAGTTCACGAACGTTGCACACAATATTTGGGATAAAATACATATATTTTAGAATAAAAATTGTTTTTGTGAGAGGAACTTGCTGGAAAAGATTTAACAAAAATGGAACATAGTACCTAATAATGGTTTGCTTTGTACGTTTTTCTTATGTAGTTGAAATACTAAAGTAATAAATACAAAATTATTGACAGATGATTAATTAAATATCAATATTTAAAATTATCAAGTTCTGTAAATATATTCTATTAAAAATACAACGTCATGAATTATTCAAAACAATTCCTCGTCAGGAAAATAAATGAATGACATAAACAAGTAAATAGATACAGTAACTATGTATTTGCTTATATTATTCATTTGTTTTCCTGATGAAGAGTTATGCAGAATAATTCGAAACGTTGTATTTAATATTTATTTATGTATAAGTGAATAAAAACATATTTTACCATGAGGAATGTTTAGCTCACGAGGCGTTAGCCCCAATGATCTAATTTACGCGATTGGTTAATTTGTATTTTTTTACGTGTTGTTGTGGAAGAAGAGCTTTCCTCTCGTCTTAGACAATTTTTTTTTTCACGTCATGTTTCTAAAAACGATTTGCTCGGACCTAAAATACACTTTGAGACACAACTCCACAACTGACAGACTGACACGTTAAAAGTTAGGTTATCAGACACAAGGCGGTGTAGCAGTGTTGCCAATGAACCAATCTTAAATATCTTTAATAAGTCAAATTGTGATTTAATAAGAAAAAGAAAAATATAAGACATAATTGTAAGATAATTTAAAGTATGTATACACTAAAATAAGGAATTAGGAATTTATTTATAATTTTTATAACATTCATATTGGTAACACTTCTATATTTTCCTCTCTAGAGGGGAACAACACATTTTCCTCACTATTTCGGGAGAAGAACGGTGGGGTTTCACACCATGTCGTGAAAAAATATATTTATCTACGATATGGTGTAAAATTGATGTTTAATTATTAGTTTCAAATTTGTAATACGGTTGTTTAGTAACAAGATTTCATTAGTCACAAATTTCCGAGCAAAGGGTGATTACAATTTTTAAATACGTCTTTGTAAAAATATTGTTATCATGGAAAACTTCTCATTTAATATTGTGATCCTAATTCATAAATAAAAGTTTTTTTATATATATTTATTGGGTTTTTTCATTACAACGTAGATAAAATATTGTACGATACACATACGTAAATAACTATTACAGAACTTAATAATGGGCCCATAAACCAATTTTTAAAAATTTTTTTTTATGAAACTTTATTAGAATATATGACGATCAGTGAAAACCCGATGTGAAAATTTCATGTATTACCCGAGATATGATTTTTCAAAGTTTGTGTGACCTCACAAGTATTACTCCAGTGGCACTAAAACACGATTTTCCATGATAGTAGATATTATATATTTTTTAATATAAAAATAATATTTTTATATTATAAGTCTCAATGTACAACAATTAAACTTAATATAAACTAAGACAAAATTCCTTTGACAACTTTAAGAGTATTTTACTTGATATTCGAGTAAATAACAACAAAAGTTTGAGGACAGTGGCGCTAGTAGTGATGTAACCTAACCTCAACACACAATTTTAATCAATAGATTTTCAACACAGCACAATAAAACAGTGAAATTATAAAGCAAGTAATAGAAGCCCAACAAATATAATCTTAAATACCAACAAACAAAAATATGAAATGACATTTCGTAGTTCTATTTTAGCCCACAATAGGCGTTGGGCGCAGCGGCAGACGCGCGATTTGCAATTTTCATATTTCTGGCCAATGCAAGTACCTGTGACGTCAAAATATGTTCAATTCGTTATATCGCTTTACTGCAAAATATTTAAAAGAAAAAAAATATTGTACTACTAATTATTCCATAAGTGTTACATGATTTTAATATAAATTGGTCATATTTCGTTTATGGTTTATGCGCCCATTCCTTAATAATTTTACTAATGTTTCTGATAGTTTTTTCAACTTATACCAATATTTATTACATTTTACATTCAAGTGAAAATAATTGTTTAGCTACAATTCTAAAGAATTTATTATGAAGCAAGAAGTTATTTTTACATTATACCACTACTTGTATCCATTGAAACAAGTTATTAAAATAGACATACTGTAATATAACTGAACCTATCTTAAAGACATTCTCCTATAGAACAGGTCTAATAATTAATTAATACACAGAATACTATCAATATAATATTCTCATAACCTTGGTCAAATTTTTATACCTACTGTGTGGTCACCACACATATTTAATTGTTTAATAATGTAACACATGGTTAACATATAGAACACATAATTCAGTTATATTTGTTTTATCTCAAAACAGCTATGATTATTGAAATATTTTATTAAATATATAATTCAGATTTCCTCAAAATTAGAATTTCATAGCTGATTTCACATTGAAATAAAATGAAAAAAATTATTTTATCCAACACCTCTCAATAAATGCTCTATAACTATGGCGATTTTAAACAAGCAAAGTAACAGATAATCCACTAGTGGGTATAATTTTGAGGAAAACCACTAGTGAGTATTTTTTTATTTATAACAATAATAACAACACACAACACCTTGGTAACTACTTCGATTGACATTTTAATTTAAAAATTTAAAGCATATGTCACTGTCAAATAATATTTCTATAATAAATTATTCATTTATTAAGAAGTGTTGGATAAAACGTTATACTTCACACGTGGGCAAAGTGGAATTACCCACTCGATAAAATTATCTCACTCAGCCTTCGGCTTCGTGTGCTAAAATTTCTCTCGTGGGTAATTCCTTACTTTGCCCACTTGTAAAGTAAATAACTATTGTGTCAAGTAAACAGTTAACCTCCACTTATGATTTTGAAATTATGAGCAAAATCAACTCAGTTCTGCACATTTTTACTAAAACTTATAATTATGTATATTCTATCTTTTCTCGTTCGTCAGTTATTGAATATACGGACACGCATCCACTCATCTATCCACACACACAGTACTGAAAACAGTGTCAAAATGGACTTTTTGATACAGCGTAATAAAATGGAAGAATGAAATCTATTTAAAAACCCCCAAATTACTATGTTTATATAAAGGTGCGGAGAAATAAAACAAAATTACAGATAAACTAAGCTAAATGCGTTATTCAGACGCTAGTGCGAAAATATTGTTAATTTTTATTTGTAAATTATGTGCAAATTGTAGCACGGCGGGACGTGACTGAAACTTAAAGGGTTGACAAACAAAACACAAACACTTTTAAGAAGTTAGAAAATGATATTTAATTAAATGGTAAAATGGGGAATTGAATAACTAACAAACAAATACTTATCTAGGGTTCGACTAGACCTCTCCGTAAATCTGTCAACCCCAGATGACATCTCAATCCGATATTTCAGAATATTTGCCGCGATAATCTCAAATGACTATTTATGATAACTAAAATTCTAACACACATGTGTAGCAATAAATTAAACTCAAGAACTCCTCTCAAGATGATTTTCGATGCATTTAAGTCCAAACGCAGTTTGAAACTTGATATTTTAAAATCGTTTTTACATTAAAAACAATAAATCTTATTCTGAATGTTACAAAATTGAGCTGTCAAAGACGATATAATAAGAATGAAACTATTCAATTTTGGGTGTGGCATTCTACATGCGCAGATCTCGCTAAGTGATATATTTTTGTGCGCGCATGGCGGTTACCAGCCGTAAAATCTCGGCTCATACAGAACATATTATTCTGGATAACATTGTTTCATTATCAATTATTTTTATCTTTTAATCATTATTTATTCAAAGAATACTTATTTTAGTATTAATTATACAGGGTGGTGACTGATCAGCCCATAATAAGCGTTTTACATATTAAATAATATGTCATTTCCTGCTTCCATAATAATTTTTGAGAAAAATGATCCAAATAAAAATTGAAGAGATTTAATATCTGCACCTGAATCAGTGAACAAGTTTCATTTTACTTATTCAATAAAGGCTAAAAAGACGTTCATATAGGTATATTAAAAATCAGTTTTTATAATAAGCAACCATGGAAATAAAATTGAATTCGAGCATATGTTTAATGTTATTCATAATCAAGGAAGCAAGTAAACCATTTATTTAATTTTAGTATCAGAATAAAAATTTGTTAATAACAAAAATCAATTTACAAGGAATATAGAAAATAAATCTAAGTTGCATTTTTCTTAAGTTATTTTACTATAATAGAATATTATATAATAAATTATTTATTGTCCAATATTTTGCTTTTTACAATTATTATTACAGTTAGGTTTGCTAACCTGGTATTGAAATACATCTTAATACAAACAATATTTTAGAATATACAATGTAGATTATTCAATTATATTCTGGATTTCTGTCATAGGGGAAAACAAAATAGTTAAAAAAAAACCTGCGCTCAAATATTAGAATATGCTGATAATGTCGAATTCAGAAAAAAATACTGAATAGAATATGTGTAGAAAAAAAGACAGATTACCATTTAAAATAAGGAAGTTATATCCTGTATACTGAGAACTACTATTAGAAACAAAAATTGTCATTATAAGAGTCTTGAAAATAGGATTTTTTTGCTAATTTAAGCAAACTCGTAGCTCTTATAGTTCTAGAAATAGCAATAATGGCACACTTAAATTGAATATCCTGTTAATTGACGAAAAATTAAATTTCTTATACATAGTATAGTAAAGTATACGAATCAATAATATAATCGGTAGCAAATTGTTCGTATTCTGAGGTCACAAGAATCTATTTTGAGTATTATCTCAAAAATGTTTGTGTGCGTAGATAGATGAATGTGTGTACTTTTGTATGATATAATAACTAATGGATATACCGTGAAATATGAACATTTAGGTAACCAAAGGAGCCATATTGTATGCATTTTTAAATTCTGAAAAACTTTTGTATTTACACTTGTGCTGTAAATTGAATAGGTAAAAATTTATGCCCAATACATAACCTCCCGCCCAATACTACTCTTAAACGGTACAAAATAGTATTTGATTATACAGAAACATACCTTCTTATTTGTTTCTTTTCTATTTATATTTGAGAATTTTAATTTTCTTTCGCATATTTATTTAATTTTTTGACATATATTTCACTAAGAAAACTGCTTCATAATCACAATGACATGTGTCACGTTTCGTAAAAAATTGAAAATTTTTAAATGTTTCCATGGTGTACAAGTTTTGTGAAATCTAATTTCTTTATATTTTATTTTCTCTAAATCTAATGAAAATTAATAAAATTAGTGTAATCAAAACACATGTAAAATTACATATTCTTCAACTTTCAAAATAACATAAATTATTGAAAAAGGAAATTTAACCGTGTTTTTCACGAAAAACTGTTAAGGGCTTCAAGTAAACTGCTACTTCCCGTTGACCAATTTTATCCAAAATCTAATCAGTTCTTCATTTAAATATAAGAAGCAAAAATTCCTAAAATTGTATTTTTTGGTAGTATACTATTTGAGTAATGTGAGACGAAAAAATTGCCACAGACTACACACACACACATACATGCATATATATATACATACATACATACATACATACATACATACATACATACATCATCGCGAAAATAGTAAAATCGTATTATAGGAACCCTAAAACGTGCTTATTCATTGAAAACTCACTACCCAATTTTTTGACCAAAAACAATACCTCTCTTACCTAAAGGTAGGCGGGAGGTAAAAATTGGATTGAAATACCTATATTTCACATTTAAATTATAGTACAAGTATACAATTTATAGTATATTTTGATGCATTGCCCCTGCTGACGATAATTTATTATATCCCTAAACTTATTATACTTATTTACCAACTATGGCTTAACCTTTCGTCGGGCCCCGAAATCGAAATCATTACACAAATTATAGTATATGCAAACTGTCATTTGTTAATGTGAAATTTTTCACTTAAGGTCAACCATACGGGCTGAAGATAGCGCAACATGAACATAACTTTTTTGAAACAATATATCATTATTATAATAAATGAAACATATAATGTTTTATACCTACATTTGTAGATAAAAGTCCAAAGTCTTGTAATAAATTTTAAAAAGCTAATTTTGTTTGCAAATTATACGTGAACATAATTTTCATAGTGGTAAAATATATGTCACACATTCCCCTGAACGACTACAGTAATCCAAATAATTTGTATATTTATAAATATGATTGTCTATCTCTATAGCATACGAAGATTATTTTTCATTTGAATTAACAGTTTTTGAGAAACAAATAAAAATATACCAAAAAGTGTGTTTTTTGGTATATTTTTATTTGTTTCTCAAAAACAGTAAATTCAAATTGAAAATAAACTTAGTATGTTATAGATGACCATATTTATAAATATACGAATTATTTTCATTACTGTAGTCGCTCAAGGGAATGAGAGACACAGTATCAAAGTTCTAAATTTTTGACCAACTAGACTTCAATTAATATTTTTTTATAGCTTAATGTTATAGCTATCCTTTTCATCCACATATATAAATACTAGAAAGTTCAAGTAATAATTGTTTTGTTTTTCGATAAGATTAATTGTAAGAAATAATTTATTCTAATTTGAATTTGCAAAACAAAATTCATTGTAGTGAACGAACCCAACGAAAATATGTACTTCATAACATTGCAATGTACAAGTCACTGAAAAAAATCAATGAAATTTTGACGGATGGAGGTTGCTGGACCATAAAGAACAAAAATAAATGAAGAATACAGAATTTGCAGTTTTTAAAAAAAATCTTTGATCTTAAATGGTAGTTAAATTATCACGCATTTTAACTTCAGATGGCAAAATTTGTCCTAAATACAGCCCTTACTTGCAACTAGTAGCGGCTGCAATCTACCTATTATGAAATCAAGAAAATTCATTAGATAAAAAAAATGTAATTTATGTGTGTCGCAAATATGCCTGTCCGCGAGAATAACAAATATACTAATTTATAAAAATGAATTGTAACAAAACCTAGTTTTATGAATAAATTGAAAGTTTCGAGTTTCAAATTTATTGCAGTTTTGTAATTTTTAAAAAGGTGATAAAAATAATATATATCTATTTTGCTTGGCTACGCCACACAAATAAATTTATTGTCATAAAATTGTTATTGGTGAATATAAATAACGATTACAGAATATGACAAAGTTCATATTAATTATTTGTGTAACCAACAACATATAAAATTAATTATTGTACAAAATAAGATAATGATACAAAATAGAAGAATTATATATTTGTAGAGCAATATATGAAATATCGAAATATTAATACCAATAAAAGAAACATTATTTACTTGTATCTGCTAAATAATTTCCATTTATCGTTTCCAGTATTTTTAACTAAAGTTAAAAACTTTTATATGTTTCTGTTCACTGAAATAACTAACAAATAAAATTTAAAACTAGTTTCGTGTAAATCTAATTTAGTTATTAATGTTTACAATTTCGATTTGCTATACAAAGTAAACAAATAAAAATAAAATTTCTTCTCTTCGGCTTAAAAGAGTTTTCATGTAACAAAACTTATCAAGTACTTTAGGTATTCATTTGTCTTCAACAAGACATAAACAAACGAAAAGCTATATAAGCTGATTTAGAGTTCGTCCTCGGATAATTCCGGTTCACTGAAAAATCTCGGACACTAGGAAAAAGTTTGAGAAATCAACGCCAATATTAATTTTTAAAATAAACAACCTTCGAATTTGGACACCGATAAATATGGAAATAAAGTAAAATAGACGGTACTTAAAAATATGTTTTTGATATTTTCTGTAGAACGCAGTATTTATGCAAAGTAAATTCAATATTCGCGAACTCAGGAATGTTTGTAGAACCGGACTGGCCATCTAGCGAGATAACCGCGAGGTAAAATGTGGAAAAATTGCGTTTTTCACATATTTTAAATTTTTATTAAGATGTGAAAAGGTTTAAAAAATATTTACTCCAATTTAAATTAAATTTTTGTGAATAATTATACTTCCACTCCTTGGCTATAAAAATATGCACACATACAATAGTTATTTGTTTAACTAGGCATCAAAATACCAGATTTACAGCAGAGGCCGCCTCGTCAATGAATACTGCCGAAGCTATAAATTTGTGTTGGATGCCGAGTTGAACACATAATTTTTTTGCCAATTTGGAATTAATATTAATTTAGTGATTATTTTATATAGATATTTTGAAGGTTATCGCTGTCAAATTACGTTGCCATGCTTGTGTTGAACGGTTGCTATGTATTTATTGACAGTTATGTAAAATAATTTTACAGCCTAGGCATAAAAGTGACACTTTACAGAATATTAGCAGTCCGTGAAGTGCCATCTTTAATGTCAATCGGGAAACAAAATATTTTTTTATGGTAATAACATTTAGTTTTAAAGTAACTTGGATTTACCTTAACTTCAAAAACTATGGTGTGGTCCCAAATATATTATTGAACATATACCATGAGTTTCAGCTAAAATACGACACATTCTTTCATTCCTTTTTTTTACTGGATTTCTTTTTCATTCGTTTTTTTTTTTCATTGGCAACTTGTTCCCATAGTTTCTTTTTCCACTAATTTCTATTTTCTTTGCAATATCTGTAGGTACTCTCGCTTCGCACGCACTTTTAACAAACAAACCCTAAGCCTACACAACTCACTCCCGACAAACAAACAAAACAAATCACAGTATTCATTTTTAAAGGAAATTGTTTAGAAAAGAGGAGGGCCAAATTGTTGAGAGTATCTCCGTGCCATTGGCAACAATATTCAATTTTAAATTATTGTAATCTATTATAAAATAAAATACTATTAATGTAATACTATGTATACCAGTTATATATATTAGCATACTGTTGCAGACAAATTGCAACATACGGTGTCAATGTTAAATGAAAATGTCATCATAAATTTAATAATTTATAAACATATAGACATTTCTCAAACTAGATCAAAATTCTATAAAATAATCATTCGAAATTTTCCTTTCATTAGTAAACATCTTCAAATTATTGCGACAAGTTTACTTAACATTGACAATCAATGTTGCATTTTATCTGGAACAGTTTAAATTAATGACAGAAAAGAAAATGTTATGCATCTTAAATTTACAATATAATTCACTTATACTCAAACATTGAAGCATGTACTACAAGAAAATTGTAAATAATATGCGTTTAATAAATTAATGTATAATTCCATTTTCTCATTTTGGGAGCGGCACTATGTTTTCACGGTTCTTGACAATCTATTTTTAAGCGCGAATTGCGATTTCCAGTCGTCAAATCACTAACCCAAAAGATGTAAGTGACGATATTACTTGTGAAACTCGAACTATGGATCTCTGATCCATATAAAAAAGTTTTTTTGTTGCCGTTTCCACAGTGAAAAGGAATAATAGTTATTTATGTATCAAAGCACTGAAGTTCAATTTTTTATCACGAATATGGAATTTAGTTGCCGAGGCCTGTAGAGCCGAGGAAAATAAACCATATGAGTGATAAAACGGAACTTCAGTTCCGAGGTACTTATTAAGTTTTATTTGAAATCTAAAATTCGAAAAACTGTAAAAAAATACAATATAGGTTAAGTTTATACATCTGTCAGTTGTCAATTGAAACTGACAGTCAGTGTTGCCAACCTCGAGAAGTGAAGTTATCGTAAATAACACTTAAAATTATGTGTTTTGACTTCAATTTCGTCATCGGAATTAATTAGTTAATTCTTCTTGCAAATTTTGTGTCATGTTACGTCCAAATTTACTATAGTACTTCAATATATCTGCCAAAATTATACTAATTGTACAATAATTATTTAACGGTTGCCAACACTGGGAAAATCGTCGTATAATGTATTACTTTAGTGTTGATTTCTGAGCTTTTAACGACGATTTCTGAGCATTTTAGGGCCGATTTCAAATAAAATTTATTTTATATTTTTGCAATTATGATGAAAATCAAATTAATTTTGCGTATTGTTATGAAACTAATGAAATTTCTATAATCTACCTTTTTTTGTTCTTGAATTTTGCACATACCGACACACATCCTTCCATTCACACATACACAGACGTCATTGAAATTAAATTAAATGAATTTAAGTGACCTCCAAAGAAGCATTTCCGTGGAAATCTTGTTCCCGAATAGTATATCAAGGGGTAGGTATGGACAAATTTCCCCTGAGTATTTACTCCTCTAATCACTCAAACTGATAATTTACATTAAAAATGAGTTCTGCGATTCGAGTTTGTCGAGCGTGAGTTGTGTAGGTTTAGGGTTTGTTTGTTAACAGTGCGAGTAAAGCAAACTTACCTACAGATAATTTCCATTAAAGATGAGTGCTGTGATTCGAGTTTGTTGAACGTGAGTTGTATTTAAAAAAAGTGTCGTATAATCGGATCCTTAGAATACAATTTAATTAGCCCCGTGATAACGTATCGGGTTGTGGATCGTGAGATCCTCAGTTCGAATCCCACTACCGACAGTTGCCAATTTAAATTTACCCCTGTGGTTCCCCCTCGACTAACAACTTTTGGGGTTATGACTTGACGGCCGGTAACCGCATTTCATACGCAAAAATATATCACCTACCGAGATCTCCGTAAGCAGAGTGCCACACCCTTAATGGGCAAAAGGCGTGATGATATATTTATTTTATTTTATTTTAGAATACAGTTCCGGCGAAAAAATTATTGCGGGAAAAAGGGACAGGGGAAAACGGGATAGCGGAAAAATGACCAGTAGAAAACCGCCAAGTAAAAAGTGTACCACAATCATATCAAGGCAAATCAAAACCTCAGTTCGATTCCTACAGGCAACAGTTGCCATTTTATCATTATCCCTGTAGTTATTCTTCCGCTTTGAAAATTGTGATTTGACGGCTGGTAACCGGTAATCTACGAAAGCAGAGTGTCACACCCTCACATCACATCTAAAATGTGTGGATGGTGTATGTTTCATTCATTATAATAAATGATATTTCGTCGGAAAGAAATTTTGGTCTACTGTGATGATATGATTCATCTTAACTGTAAATAGTGTAAATAAAAGTATAAATTACTGTTTTAGATCCACATAATATCTGCTGTAACAAATTGTAGTGCTGTATTGGTTTCAATTCTTTCCGCAATGAGCGCATTTTGTTACGCGGTTCCGACCCTGGCTGAAAGTTGCTTTCTGCTTTCCGTTTTGCTGTTACATACAACTGGCATTCAGATTGTGAATTGTGTCAAGGCGCTTTTAAATAGTAATGAACAAATTTGCTGATGAGTTCTTCCTCGTTCCTTGAATATTTTCTTTTTGAAATAAGCCATTTTGTTATTATCAAGACAGCGTGCCTCGTGCCACGTATGTCCTTAAAAATGTACACAATATGAAACATTTATTTCATAATTATATAGGAAACCGAGGAAACCAGTTTAGCCTTTTATCATTTTTAAAATGACTTAATTTTATTTTCTGCTTCCATTTGCTCATTGGCCTACAGCCTGTTCCTATTTTTCTTATTGAGTTCACTATGGGAAGAAGAATTAATAGAGGTTCCAAAATTGCATGGGGTCTTTCACCATTTTTTTTTATTTTTTTTTTATGAAACTTTATCTATACTGAAGACTATCTACACTTTTAAAAAGTCTTAATTGTTATTCATTAAGCCACAATGATTTTTAAAAAAATGTTGTGACGTCATAGTAGAGGTGTTGCAGGATCTAAAACAGTACAGATTGTAAGTAATTTTAGTCATATATTTTTTTACTTATTTTATTATTATTATTACAATAAAATAGAACATTTATGTAACAAAAATTATTTAAATATCTACTGTTTTAGATCTCTACTATGACGTCACAACATTTTTAAAAAATCATTGTGGCTTAATGAATAACAATTAAGACTTTTAAAAGTGTAGATAGTCTTCAGTATAGATAAAGTTTCATAAAAAAAAAATAAAAAAAAATGGTGAAAGACCCCAGTTCATTTTAAGTGGTACACTATTGCAATTTCGAGAACTAAGAGCTACGAGGTCGGCTAAATTAGTAAACAATTTCTATATTATAAGACAATTAAAATGAGCGAAACAAGAATTTTTTAGACCAGTGGTTCTAAAAATGCGGGGTGCAACTTTCTTATTTTAAATGGCAACCTATTTTTATTTTTCTGCGTAAGCAGGGTGCCACACGCTTAATGGGTAAAAGGCGTGATGATTGCATTTATTTATTTATCTATCAGATACAAGAAAATTAAATTGACATTTTGTATTCCACATATTATTACTATCATCTTTTATTTTACACTTTTATCGCAACTAATTGCATCATCAAAATAAATAAAGTTTATAGATGTATTTGTCAAATAAATTTCCATTTCCGGTTTTGCAATTGTTCTTAAAATCAATCATCTCAGTTATCTGCAGTATCATGAAACTTATAATTATTAAGTTTCGTTACTATCTTTTCTCGAATAGAACATGCAGATATCCATCCATCCAGCCACACAGATGTCATTTAGAAAATTGCCAAAACAGTATCAGGGGACCTCTTAACATGTATTACGTATAAGAAAGTAAAAAGTGATTATACGAGTATTCTACCTTGTTGTAAAATAAAACTGAATTAAAATTCAATTTTGATTAAGAAATAGTTTTAATGTTTGAGAATCGTGATTTGACGGCTAATAATTACCCTTCAGGTATAATAGTATATTATTATATGAGGGATTATGATAATCATTATTCACGAAGATAAAGTTTGCGTAACAGCCGTAGGCGAGTGACGCAAATCATTTGAGTGAATAATGATCATAATCCCGAATATAACAGTATACTTTTTCTACTCCTATAAATTCGGAAATCACTTTTGAATCTGATCAAAATTCGTTGAAAACATGTTTAAAAAGTCAACAGAAAAATACACAATGAATTGAGTACATCTCAACTGTCAGACGGCCGTTGCTTGGTGATCCACATCACGTCTGAGATTGGTCGAGAAAAGTGAATTATGGGTACTATAATTCATCGAAAAAATAGAAATAATGGGGATATATTTATACAGGACTAGAAAAAATTATACAGTTTATAGATCTGCGAAAATAAAGTGCCACACTCAGAAATAGGCAAATATCGTGATGATGTTTAATTGCTTTGAGTTCGATCTACTATAATATCTGCAATTACAGATGTGACAAAAAATTCGGTTCAAGGTATGTGAGAACCGGTGAGAACATTACAATGATTTAAACAGAATTTAATATCATTTTTGTTCTAGTTTCAGGATGAGATATTTATTTATTTTAATCCACGCTTATTAAACATTTATTTTATTAGATTAAACTTTGGATTGCTCTAAAAATAATTTCAACTTTGTATAGTAGTAAATAAGAAAAGATTATGTATTTGTTTTTGAACATACGGAAGAAAGAACATCAGATTTGAAATGCTTAAGACGTAATATTCTCATTTTATTGATTGTGACTAAAAAATTTCTATAAGATTAGATAAATTTGTGACGTTGAAGCACTTTTAAATTTTGATATATAGATAAATGAGTAAATTTATTAATATTACTCATTTTGCAACAAATGTACAGGTCAACCAAGCGGCAGTGCTTGCGGGCGCTTGCACCAAAAATAATTCTATTTATAAGTACAGTAAAACCGTGATAAAACGACTCGTAAAAGAAATAAAATAATATTCGAAGCAAACAACCCCATATTTTATTTATTTTTAAATACAATCATTGATCTAAGTTTGACACGCAAGAATAAGCCAACCAGACAACAGTCGGATATAAAAAATATTCCAAAACTTAACTTCCCAAAAAAACTATTTTTTCACGGAGCAAAATAGAGAAAAGTTTCAAATAAAAACAAATTTAAGGAAGTACTGGAATCATAAACGGGACGAGATTTTTGAGGAAATACATATTTTGATGTCCACTGAATTCGTTATGATGAATTTCTCAATGATGTCTGTGTGTGAAGATGGATGGATGGACGATGAATGGATAAATGGTTGGATGGATGGATGAATGAATGAATGGATGGATGGATGTCTGTGTCAATATCTCATGAACAAAACAAGATATGGAAACGAAACTTGGTATTTATAAGTTTCATGAAAATATGAAGAGCTGAGTCGATTTTGAATGAAACTGAAAAACTGGAAGAGGAAGTTTACTGAACACACAAAACAAATATATTTTTTTTCAAAAATAGAATTAGCTGTGAGAAAATGTTTCAAAAATAAAATGTTATTTACGCTTTTCTTGTACATGCTTCCAATCCTGAGAAAAATTATTATATATTTAATAATATATTTCAATAATCTTTCTTACAATGGCAACAAATACTAAAACATTTTTAACGTCTATGTGTCAAACGTGTCAAATAGCTGTGAAATGTAAAAAATATGTGTTGTTAGAAATATTATAAAAGCTATATTTGTATTATCAGTTAGAAAGTTTGAACTTTTAAAGACAAGATATTAATTAATACATATTTTAAAATAAAATCATAGTTACGAGAAGAAAAAGTTAAATAGGTTTGTCATCTATAATAATTATCAAAATAAAGTCATACGCAAGGCACAAGTCATACTAGTTCAGTTAATTTTATATCTATAAGAAAGTAGTGTGGTGCCCACACCAGATTTTTTTATTAAATGATCTCAACTGTTTAGGTTTATATGACGCTCGGTTCCTCGTTTTTGGTAGTGTAACAACGGCATACAGTGTTCCCTGGTATGGGTCACCCATCCAGCTACTGACCGCGGGCAGTGTTGCTTAACTAGCTTTATCGAGCATATTTTTTTTAAATCATAATACCTCCTTTACATATACGGGCGGGAGGTTAAATAATGTCAAATACTACCTTCGTTTTTTATCGTAAAAGGAAAAATCCTCCAGTTTATATAATTTTATTCCATTGGTGGTCTGTAATAATTTCGCGTCCTCAATTCTGCATATTACAATTTTGTATCAATTGAGTTAAATATACATAAAAGATTTACAATATTTATAAACCCATATTAGCCGCAATACGAACAAAAGAATACAGAATGTTCTTTCTTTTATCAACAACTAAAATATCAGAAACGTGATGTGTAACAAAACATTTGTGACGTTGAAAAAATTTACTACCAGCCATGACAAACCATCTCATGTACAACAAACTAAACATCTTAATTCAATTTGTGTAGAATGATAATTTTGAAACAGATAAAATGTAGTTACAAGGTCACAGACGATAATACCAAAACTGATAAGCATTACTACAATCGATCAGCCAAGCTTACATTTATATGTTGTTGTAAATCACTCCAAAATCCACTGACAGCTACTAAACAAGTCTAAGTTAAATATCAAAACTAAAAATAATTTTCAGGTGGATATGCTCGTTGAATTAAAATAATATTCTAGAATGGTGGCTAACTAGAATGAATATGAATCCATTAGCATAATTTAAATAAATTTGCAGCTTAATTATATGATTAATTTAAAGTTTAAGTCGAAAAACAAAAACATATTCCAGTAAATTGAAACTGTTTACGTTTAGTTTAAAATATCAAAATAACAATGATATAACTTAAATATCTCGATTAGTTGTTTACAATAGATCAGTATCAGTTATGTTTACGCGCGATTTTAGTATTGGCACACGCAAAAATCTCTAAATTACACTACACAATGGGGTCTTTCCCCATTTTTTTTAATGAAACTTTATCTATACTGAAGACTACCTACACTTTTAAAAAGTCTTAATTGTTATTCATTAAGCCACAATGATTTTTTTAAAAATGTTGTGACGTCATAGTAGAGGTGTTGCTGGATCTAAAACAGTACAGATTGTAAGTAATTGTAGTCATATATTTTTTTACTTATTTTATTATTATTATTACAAAAAAATAGAACATTTATGTAACAAAAATTATTTAAATATCTATTGTTTTAAATCTCTACTATGACATCACAACATTTTTAAAAAATCATTGTGGCTTAATGAATAACAATTAAGAATTTTTAAAAGCGTAGATAGTCTTAAATATAGATAAAGTTTCATAAAAAAATATAAAAAGAAATGGTGAAAGATTCCATTATCGTATACAATGGCTGCCAGTATTTATACTTTATTAAGTGCGATTACTAACCACCAAATCTCATGAAAACTGTCGACAGTAGGATTTGAATTGAGGATGCGTTACTACGGAGCTATTTACCCATTTTAAAAATCTGGTGTGGGCACCACACTACTTTCTTATACAAATAAAACCAAATGAACATGTATGACTTGTTCCTTGCGTATAACTATTGTGACCATTATTTGACATATACATATTATACCTGTATAATTTTATGTTCTCAGCTATGATTTCAATTTAAAATATAAATTAATATCTAGTGTTTAAAACATTCTAACTAATAATACAAATATTGCTCTTATAATATTTAAAACAACACATATTTTTGACACTTCACAATAATTTGACACTTTTAACACATAAATGTTAATAGTACATTATGATACAAGTGTATAAGTAAGCTTTTAAAGCACGTACGACGAGTTTAAGAGCACGACGCGAAGCGGAGTGCATTTAACGTCGATAGGCCTTTAAAGCACTTATACATGTGTGTCATACGCTATTTTTTATTATACCTGCATCATACTCTGGAAAAAACTGGAAAGCAACATTTTGATTTTGATTTATTTCATAATTTTGCGCGTGTGACGTATATCGTTTACTTGGAGACTGGTTAGCATTTGTTGTTTACGTTTACAGTTTTGACAGATATTAATAGTAAATATTTTTGTTGTTGCTTAGCAACCTTTAAAGCACGGCATGTTTTAATCTTGCGTTTACGAACGCTGTAGCGTGTTTTAAAAACGAATTATGATACAGGTATAATAAAAAATATTTTTGTTTTTGTTCCCAGTGTAACTAAGACTACTGAAATATATTATTAAACACATAATTTAGTTTTTCTCAAAATTAGAAGCCTGTACAAGAAAAGTGCAAATAACATTTTTATTTCAAATATTTTTGCTAACATCTTTCGTTTGAAACTTTTTTCACAGCTGATTCTATTTTTGATAAAAATAGAATTTATTGTTTTGTGTGTCCAGCAAACTTCTCTTCCGGTTTTTCAATTTCATTCAAAATCAACTCAGCTCTTCATATTTTTATGAAACTTATAAATTACAAGTTTCGTTTACATATCTTGTCTCGTTCATGAGATATTACGCACATGGACATCCATCCATCACACACAAACATCATTGAGAAATTGGTCTTAACGGATTCAGTGGACGCCAAAATATGTAATTCCGCAAAAATCTCGTCAACGATTTTTTTCATGATTCCAATACTTCCTTATACTTTGTATAAGAAAGTAAAAAGATACGGTATAAATTAAATGACATCAAGTGTGCTGATATTTATTTATTTTGATGAAACTGAGCTGTTTTCGTGAGGTTTTCTTAATGAGAAATAAACAAGTTGTTCGACCTAATTTGAATTATTATTGTAATAATTGAAGAGCAGAAAAAATAGCGTGTTTGTGAAGGTAGTCGCGTTTCTGCGAGGCAAAGGCTAAAGGCAGTAAAAGGCAGTGTTTGCGTTTTATGTTTGACTTGTGATGACAAACATGTTTTGAAATTGGCGACAAAGTGCGTAAGTATAAAGTTGTGTCTAACTAAGGTGGAGCATGTTTATGGCATGTCTCGATTGAAGCAAATCGATCGTTAGCAATAACCAACAACAACCGCGAACTGCATTATCGAGAGTATTACTGCTCAACCAGTGCCGTGGACAACAAGTTTATAAACTTGCTTGGTGCGAAAATCGCAGGCAGCTGGTTTTAAATATTCTTAAGGCCTGTGTCCACGGTGATAGAAATCAGTCCGAGATCTAGTCTAGGATATTGTTCTCGAATAAAAAACTCGGATCGTGGACACTACCAACTTGGACAAAAAAATCGAATAGAAAACTATGATGAAAATACGCGTTCTGTCCGATTTTTTCATACTAGTTGCTAACTTCATGTAGATGTTACCAAATTAAAATGTTGACGTTTAATGTTTGAAAAACTGAAAAATTTTCAATCAAAACTGAAAATAAGTATTTTCAAACAGTTTATGAAACATGATTTCTTATTTATTTCTCCTGTAAGCAAATTTAATTTACTTTTGTCAGAATAATTTCTTGAGTTATATTTTATTAGTTTTTAGTATTGGTAGAATTGACTGAAGCTAACTTCATAAATTCAACTAAGCTGACATCTGTTATCATACAAGTTCACTATTTATAATATAGAACAGGGGTGGGCAACCTTTTTTATAACAGGGGCCAGAATAAGATTTACGTTGCGTACGCGGGCCGTAGTAGTAATAATTTTTTTATAAGTTGCTGCGTTACGACTAGCTCTGTTATGATATGTGTATAATTTAAATAAGATGAATTATATCGAAAATTAATCTTCTTTATCTTTATGTTGAGTGCTAACCTAATGTACAAATTTTGTTTTTTAAATATTTATTTCTTCTAAATATCTCGCGATCCGGAGTTGGCCCGCGGGCCGGAGGTTGCCCACCGCTGATATAGAACTCTATATCCGAGATCTCGGACCGATTTGTATCACCGTGGGGACACAGGCCTTTACACAATTTTTTTACTTATTCAAGCCAAAACTTTACAATAAATAAACAAATTCATTTCTATTTCATAAAATTTCTAAAAATCATTGCATCATCAATAATGGACTCGAATTTTATTTCTTGGATGCTACAATAAAGACACCAAATGTACAATTTAAGCGTGTACAAGTAAACGATAACGTCATTCGTTAAGTACTTGGTTGGCCGAATTCCTGCCGAAGACGCATATCGGTTTGTCGACCTATACTTATTAATTGCTATTCTCCTATACCTGTACAGTATGTAACGATTATACATTTTTGTTCGTTAAATAAAACTCGCACCAATACTATATTTTATCCACAACATTTCGTCAAATATTTGTTTAAAATTTTTTTTTTTTTTTGGAAAGCGGACTACAGTACAGCTTTCTTGTGGTGCGGTTCACGTCACTATCTTTCTCACTTTCTCCCACTATTGCTTATTTGATTCATACGGGAGAAAGTGAGAAAGAAGATAGTGACGTGAACCGCACCACAAGAAAGCTGTACTATACTGAGGTTATATGCCGCCTTGGTTCCTTATTTTTGGTGGTGTGACAACGACACACAATGTTCGTTGGTATGGGTTTTCGCAAAGCGGTCACCCATCCAACTACTAACCGCGGGCAGCCTTGCTTAACTTGCGTGTTTTGAAATTATAACATGAGTAAAATTGTTGCTCTGACAAATACAAAAATTGATTGTTTAACAACAAAGACAAATTGTAGAACTATCGCTAGGGTTCGTACTGTTGTAACAAAATTTTGAAGTGATTTGACATTTAGCAGATTATCTTAAAACGATTTATTCAGCTTCTAAAACACAATACTGTTTCCGTATTCTTATACTAAGTTATACATATGTATATTGATTTCCTCTATAAGATTATTTCAATTTGTTCATGTACGCCACTGGTTTAATTTTTACCCATATTTGAAGAAATAATGATTTTCACAAAAAAAAAATAAAAAGAAAAATAATTTTAACTATTTAGTATTTAGTCCCAAGTTCAATTTCAGCGTCAAAAGACTTTATTTCTCTAAAATGTAATTCATTAAAATTTGATTAATATTAATCATTCTCATTTTCTTGCAATTTTTTAAACATGTCTTTTTAAGATTTTTTATTTAAATTATTTCTATATTAATTGTATACTATCGACAGGTTATTATTCAACCATAACGTTATGATGATCGGAAGACTGAATCGCGTCTCAATGCTATAACCAGTAACAAAGCCCAGTGAGAAGTTCAAATGGAACAATAATAACCACTTTTCAAAATCTTAATATAGCATTTCTCTATTGGGCTTCCAAATTATCAAGAGATGACGTTGATCACAATTCCCAAAAGGTACATGTCAAATTTATTTTGTATATCTTATGATGGCGAATGCTTGCATTAGTATTGGTAGTTTGCTTTTATTGGTAGCAAAACTGTTGTCATATACACCGCAAATTTTCCTTTTTTTATAGTTTTTTTTTGGAGAAAATTCAATCTTAATCTATAATCTACAAATACAATGAACCTTTCATTTTTACATTTTATTTCAATAAAACGGCTTAAATAAATGTTATACTTACATTGGAATACTCCTAAAATAACTATTATTGTTATTAATTTTTAGAAAATAACAATTACTTTCAAAATACAATGAAATTTATGTACCTTCTGGTTAGTTTAGCTTTCTACCACTAGTTAGCGTATTTTAATTTTGGAAGCCCAATAAGAAGTGAGATACTAGAAAAATCGTGTACGCCACTGGTTGAGTTCACTCCGCGCATTTGAAGTAATAAGAAATTCCATTGGGGGTAACTTCATTTTCCGAGTTTTCCAGATTTCATACACCGAATATTAGTTTAGATCTTTTTCTTTTAGTTTTCTGTATACAGAAATGCTTAAACATTTGATTACTTTTCCTATTTTGCAATATTTATAAGACGTTCGTAGCTACTTAGCCAAAATAAAATTAAATATATAATTCGATTTACCGATTTTGGACGCAGTACAATAATATTCTAGTTAAATAACTAATAATATTTAATCATCGAGGATAATTAATCGCAATTAAAGACATTAGTTATTATATTATAAAATGAAGCTGAATAAAAATAAAATGAATTACAAACTAAATCTCGAATCAATTTCTGCTTTTAGAATGGTAAAAATGTGCATGATTTGAAGAGCGTTGAGTTGGTGTCAATTACATGAAGATTTATGCATGAACAGGAACTTGTAAATGCACCTCGTTTGAATGTATTTCCGGTGAAATCCATCACTTGTTTGAACCTGTTCGCAAGATCTTCAAATGTAAATTATTCCTTGCTGGTTACGTACAACAAAATGAGGAAAATTCTAATATCTTCAATTATTCAAACCTTATCAAATATACTGTCATCAACCATTTTACAATTTTATAACTTAAACTTATGCAACAATACTGATAAATTATTATGTTTTAACATTTTTGTTTTGATTTTCCTGTTTCGAATGTGTATTAGTTACCCCGGGATACCCGTTAATAAATGAAAGTAAATAACCAATTTGTCAATTCAAATTTATATAATTTTTAAGCAAATCGGCATATGTCCCAAGCAGAAATATGCGTTTATTTCGCCCATTCATGTATGTAACGAAAGGCGTTGACGTGTATTTGTAAGTTTTGTACATTCTGAGTAAAAAGTTTTGATATTGTCACACAAGAAATGATATTCTCGTATTATTATTGTAGCCAATACATTTGTAACATTATGTTATAAAATTTTTGACTGAGGTATTATTTAATCACTTTAATTTGTTTTTATTTAATTAGGTGTCGATCTGGCCGCTGCTGTTAACGTAACAACCCTGCCGACACGTTTATTTAATCGTTATGTCTTTCAGTTTAGTTTGATCTTCCTGCCAGTGAAGTTGTAGTTTTGTGATAGGTGATTTAGTGACTATTTACTTTCAGGATTCAGGGATTGTTTAGAGTGAGTTATCCATTGCTATTCTTAGAGAGCATTTTAATTATTGTTGTTGAGTGAAAATGTGGAGCGATTGGAAGTGTGTGGCTGCATATTCCTATCCTTATCCTTAATTGGTGCTGTCCCCAGGGGTGGGGACCAGCCGAGTAGTGCCCAGCGAAGTGCCGATTACTAGTGCGGTGCCAGCGGTGTCCTCCTGCCATCTATAGTGTTGCATTCAGGGGTTGACCTTCCTTTCGCTTGCATCTTAGAGTAGTGGAGGAGAGATATGGTTTCAGAGTCGGCTTTCAACCGTTCTCTCATAGCCTCGCTCAGAGAAGATGGCAAGTCTCGTGGTCACGTAGGTTGTCTGCGGACACAGGGGCCACGAGAATTCTTTGCTCACCCTCCGTAGGTTGTCTTAGGACACAGTGGGGTGAGATCCTCTCACATGGTCACGTAAGTTGTCTTAGGACACAGTGGTGTGAGAGGCGATGGAAGCTTCAGTATGCTACATTACGTCACCTATGTGATTAAGTGATTGCGTGTTTGACTAATTAACTTTAGAGTTCAGATTTATATGATTTTGCTATGTAATTGTTTTTCAGCGTGGATTTCTCACTGTGTGCGTTTCACTCATATTTTGTTATTTTCTTACAGCACCGCAACTGACTTCAGAAGTGCGGCGACCCGGCTATCCCTCAGGGCTTGACTGTGGACAGTTACTTTGATTGTATATAGTTTTAGGTAATAAATGTTTATTTACAGAAACTCCTAACTTTTTTATTTCAGTCTCTACACCCTTTGCATCAATCATCATAATAATTATTTAACAAATTAATTTAAATATTCATATTTATATAACATAATTATGATTGGGAAACCAGCTAGCGCCATTAATTATTAGCTCTATTGAGTGTTTTGGAAAGTTCGGTAGTGTTACTATGATTTCCATGCTAACAAAATAAATATCTGCATAGAAATTTTATAATTTATTTCATGTTTACGAATATCAATTTAAAAATAATTCCCGTTAATAATTATACCTTTAAATAATTGTTATTAATTAAAATTTATCATTAAAATGAAGGAATAAGATTGGCTCATCTGCCGCTGAAAATTTATTATTCCTGTCGCAAACAGCGTCATAATAGTAATGAAAGTAACAGAAAAAGATACTTTCAAATCTGTTTTATACTAATTTTTTTTTCGAATATTTATGTTTAATATATTCGACAGAAATAAACATTAAAAATTATTTTGAAAAATGCCCAAGTTTCATTGGTATATTGGAAAATTTTATTTGATTGCTAAGAGATCAGAGTGTTTATTAGGATTTTTAAATGGTTAAGAAAGTTTTATGATTTTCGAGGTGAAGACAACTCACATTTTTAGTATAGTTTAAATTTGATTATATCACTCGTTACAAATTTGACCAATCTGAATGTATCATTTTCCATTGTTGTACATTTTAGATAAGTGATAAAACAGCACCATGCTGAATTGAAGCTAGCTTTTATATGCAAATTTGAACATTTTGAAGGCATATTTAGCCGGATAATTAGTTGCAGAAGCAAGATACTTACATGTTCTTTACCTTTACTGGTATTCTATATCTTTAAACATGCTGAATTATTCAATTCAAGCTATTTTTATTTATTAATTTTTGACATTTATTTCACAAGTAAAAAGAAAAACAAACAATTTGCGACAGTTACAATATAACAACAAATTTTACCTTTTGCTTATGTGTGTACCGATTTATTTATGTGAAAATGTGTCAAAATCAACGTTTTAATACAATTTGATCGCCAAAAATTAAAGTTTATACTATGAATTCATGAAATAATCTTGGCATATACCCCTCGTGCTAAAGAATTGAATCGATTAAATTTGATGTCTAGCTTATTTATAAAATTTTGCTTTTAAAAAAGTGTTATCGTACATAATAATTTCAGATAAAACCCCTCGACCTGCCGTCTCGCGATTTTTTCAAATTATTATGTACTCAAACAATTTTAAAGCAACATTTTATGCATAAGCTAGACATGTCAAATTTAATCGATTACATTTTTTGCACTCGTGATATAACTATTGAATTAAGTGAATTCACATCTCCCAGACAAATTGTGTTATAACGCGTATTAAGCTTAATGCCATGCGTTCAAATTCAGTATATTATTTAATACAAATTTTTTCCTGTTTGTATTGCTAGGCGGAGGGCTGTTACGTTCAAGCAAGGTTCTTGAGGTAGTTGTGATAAAATTATAAGTATTTATCAATGGTCGAGGAATATCCGGTGAGAATTTTTAGCGATAATTATTATTATTTTCATTCACATACCGCGAAAATGATATTTTGAAGTAAACAAATTAAAAATTGAAATAACTGTCATCCGACTGTCAATACCTGTAACTTAGTAACAAGCTAAGAAGTGATAATTTACCGGGGAAATTTTCAGCTATAATATCCCTAGGCCATTGATAATTCGAAATAATTTTATCACAGTTACCGAAAGAACGTTGCTTGGTAATCGCCCGACATCGTAGGCGGAGGGCTGTTACCTTTTTGAGGTAGTTGTGATCAAATCGTATTTTGCGTAACTCGTCTGCGGTTCATTTACGCAAATTATACTCGTATTACAAAAAAGGTCATTGTAACACTAGTTGTTCAATATATTATTGTGCGTGTGAATGGTCGCGTTCAGCCGAACCTAGCAGCTAGATCACTATCCCAGCGGTCACAGCTGAACGTATTGCTAAGTAACCGCTAGATTTCAGCAGCTAGACTAGCGACCTAGCGAAATAAATTTGCGCTAGATGAGCTAGCGAACCTTCTAGAACTGTCAAATGTATAAAAATTCATTTGTAATGTCATCAATATTAACCATGTCTGCAAAAAAACTTAAAATGTAGTGAAATATATGAAGTATTTGACATCTATTACTTGTCAATTTTAAAATACTGTTTTGGATTTGTCTGTTATCAAAATTTGAGGTTAATTCCACCTAACTTGATTGTCACAAGATGACAGTACCAGCAAAATTCCGTTCATGTTCATAACACTTTTCATCTGCTAGAACCTATCACTAGCAAACGCTAACTAGCCGCTAGGTTCGGCTGAACGCGCCCAGTATGTGTTGTTACATCAAATTTTTTTAAAGAAAATGGGCCTTATTGCATGCCTTTTTAAAGTCTTGACAAGTTTTGTTATTACACTTTGGCTGTAAAGTGAATAAGTAAAAATCTACAGCAATATAAACAAAAATAACATTGCAATCCCTGTACGTCCCATTACAATTATTCTTCACCCAGTATATAAAATAAAATGTAGAAATAGATGTAGTATTATCGTGTGCAACATGTTAGCATTATTATTAGCCAAACAATTTTTATTCACGAAATAGTTATGTACATACCAAATGCGGGAACGGTTGGTTCCCGGATGAGTGTTTGGCAGCGCGAGCGCGAGAACGAATCCGGGATCCGAGTTCACGCAAGAGGTTTGTACAATATTTTTTGTACGAAAAGTATAAAACTAATAACAGTCTATACAAAGAAATAAAGTTCTTCAAGTAGTAATTTTGATAATTGTCAAAGTTGCACTATAAATATAAACACAAATTAATTTGTCTAATATATTAGAAAACAATTAAAATATTTATAATATTTACCGTCTTCACTTGCAAAATTATTATATTTCTTATTTATATTGAGATAACTAACATTACATTTGTAGGTTATGTATTTTACAACTGTCATATCAGGCAGATTTTATTGCCAACATTGGTAACCAAATGCACTAAATTTCTTATTTTTAAATTCAATTACATTCTTATTCCATCATTGTTTATATGAATATTATGTAAAGGAATGTTTGAAATACTATATTGTTTTATTATCAATATAATTTATTAATAAACGCTTTAGAAATAGGAATGTTTTCGTCGAAATTTCCCGGTTGTCTATCTGGTGGAGACCTGGGAAATGGACATTTCGGACTTTGCTTAGGCAACGCTAAACAACACATTTCAATGTATGAGTACAAAAAACTGTTTTTCGATATTAAACAGCTATGACAACATTTGTCCGGGACACACGGTACGTATTCCTATCTTATGAAAATAATATTGATGATACTTTTTGAGTAACTGCGCGTTGTTTTGAAATAGTGAGTGAAAATTCCAAGCGGATATTTTGATCAAGTGTTTAGAGGAAGTAAACAGTTGGCATGCTATTTAAATGAAAGCCTGAGACGCATATGTTACTATCTCTAGCGTGTAGTAGTATTGTACTAGATTAATCCATCTAAAAATACGCCTGGGCTATAAAACACACTAACCATTCTAGACAATCAGCAACCGAGTTGGTTAAATGATGTTATAGTAGTCGCCATAGAGGAGAATGTACGTGTGAGCGTACTTGACGGTCTAACGCTATAAATATATCGAAGGTCAGTTCAGACTGCGCTATTGTCAAAATTCACAACATCGGTCAAGTTGGCGTTGGAGAGAACGTAATATAACTACCGCAACCGTTCGTGTGTTTGTGTATGATATGTTTGTCACATGTGTAGGCTGGTGTACAGTGTATTAATTCGTAACTGTATTCAAGGTAGCCTAGCTTAGATGTTTATACTACAAAAACGCAAATACCTGCTGGGAACTAGTTATAATTTCTAGAGGTATTTAATTAATTGGATATATTATGGAATGCGACAGGTAGTTAATAATTCTTTAAATATCTTGAATGAACTCTGTGAAGGGTTAAGTTTTTCTTGCTCTTCAACTTATAAAAATCTAATGTGGCCAGCACCTATTGGTAACTTTATTAATATTTTTTTATTATTATATTTTATAAAAAAAATTAAATGACTGAAAAAACACATTTTATAAAAATAGATGAAATAGAAAATCAACTAAAAATTGTATACCTATATTTTCTAAATCTTTGTTAACAAAAAACTTACATACAGGCATGTACCATAACTTCATGTATGGAATTAGAATGGCATATGCATATAGTACACACTGATCACGAAACAAAAAGAATTAGTTTTAAAGAATCAAGGAATAGTATATTGAACAACTAGTGTTATAATTAAGCATTGTAACACGAGTTGTTCATACTACTTTTCCTATTTCACGTTCATAAATTCAATAAAAATAAAATAAAATTGGACGGCATGTTTAATATACCACTGGTCACCAAGGGGCTTTGCCCGCGGGGCCTATCGGGTCCCAGGCCGCAACCTCGACGCAGGGGCTCCGATTCAATAATTTTACGTGAGCTATGACAGCCCCAAGTTTCACAGACTGTTCATTTTACAAATAATACATTCCCCAAAAACATTTGCATAAAATTCAATTTTGTGGCATTGTTTTTGAAAAAAAACAGTGTCACAAAATTGAGTTGAATAGGTAGTTTTAATTTTAAATATTATATCTTGCGTACTATATAATTAATAAACTAATGTAGTGGTGAGATATTGTTCAATTTTTTTATTCAAAATAAATAGTATCCAGTGATTCTAAAAATGTTTTCTTTAATAAACTACCTTTATTTGTAAGAATTTCCAAAAAATTCTTATTGTTTCACAATCAGTACGTTTAATACTGTATGCCATACAATATGTAACTGCTGTTATGGTACACCCTGTATACTGAAATACGCCCAATAATCTTTCAAGTAAACTACCACTTGTAGTTACTGATTGACTGGACTAATTGTTTTCTAATAATAGTAAGAGTAACGGTTTGTTATTTTTCAGAGACTATAAAATAAAATTTTTAAACATTAACCGAGTGTTTTTTTTATTTTGTTACTTAGTTTAAAATAAATTTTAAAAATATAATTTTTTTTTATATTTGGTAGCGACAATTTTTTTATTTGAAAGTACGAAATATTTAATAAAACTGTGTTGTATTATATTCATTGCTATGCTATTAAATATTTCGCAAAGGAAATTTAAAATAATTTTGACGTAGAACTACGTTTTTCCTTCACAGAATAGTCTACAATCGGAAGCATGGATGCAACGAAAGATATCACATTTTGAACGCATGTATCTTCGAAATTAAAAATCGTACAGTAATAAGTTATATATCACTAGATAGTTTATGAAGTCTCATTTACAACAAAATAGGTTTAAACCTTGCACCTCATAAAATTCCGATGTACTAGAGTTAGAAAACTAAACTAAATTTTGCGTGATTTTGTTTCACCTCGCGCCGTTTCCAGGTATGCAATAAAAATAGTGACAAAATAATAAAGAGTGTTCCTTTGAATTTTTTGTAAGTTTCGTTATTTTTGAATTAAATCAAATATTTACCTAAATAGAATTTGTGCTACGTATTAAGTATTTAATGTTTTTTTTTTAATAATGGATAACGCGAATTTTCTTGATGGATTTGAGGGTATCGATACTGAAAAGGTTAGGAACCACTGTTATAACAGAATCGGTGGGCGCTATATTCGCCGCCTACTATATTCATATTAATCTTCAGAAAAAGCAATAAAATTTAACAATAGTAATATGAACGTAAATTTTTTCCACTTTTTATAATAGATCCCATATCACTCGGATTTTATTTAGACGCAGTTGTAGTTCTGATTGTATATTAGCTGTATTCTTTTTGGAAAATAAATAGATTTATCGTAGTTCGTAACTGTGAAGTGAAACATTTCCCTTTTTATCGATAGAATTTATTGTGAATATAGAAAGAGTAAAAAGATAAGTGACAATGTACGATACAAAAACAAAATAATTTTTTTATTAAATATATTTTTTAAAGTGAAATATATCGGTAAGGCGGGATGTAAGCAGTGCCGGATTAGGGAAATAGGAGGCCCTAATAGTCAAAGACTTTAGTAGGGCTTGTCTAATTTTTTTTAATTAAAGAAGTTAAATATACATACAATATTGAAATTTTGGTTACAAAATTATAAAAAAAATTATCGACTAATAAAAAAAAATCTATAATTAATATTTCACCATAAGTTGTCTTCTTTCCGCCTGCATTGCTTATTGGCAAAGCTGGGAATAATATGCACATTTGAGAATATTGCTAATATATTATTTTGTTGAATAAATGAACGATAATTCTGGTGTTGATAAATTTTCGTCTTTCATACATATTTTAAATCGTTCCAATTCATTTCTTAATTCTCCGATATTTATGTCACTAGAATAGTATTTTTCTAATTCTTCAAATTCTGCAGTGCTACTATTAGCGTATATACTTGAATTGCACATTTTTGAAATATTTTCATAAGATTCATTGATATCGTTTATTATGGAATCGCACGTAACAGAACAATATTTTGTAAAATTTTACTTGTTGCATTAACTATCTCTAATTTTTTTCCAATAATAGTACAAACTCAAAATGATTTATTTTGTTATATAAACTTGCAGCTTCTACAGGCCTTAAATCATTTCTGGGTCCTAGGAGGCAATTGCCTAGATTTGAGTACACTCAGTTCTACTCATGTCAGATGAATTGAATTGAGAGTTAATTAGTTGGTTTTCTTTATGAAGAAGTTTAAGGCTTGTTGACGAGCACTATATATTCAGAGATTACAAGTGTGGCATAACGCTGTGTCATCAGCACAGATCACAGCTACTACACACGACTGTCTGGTGCGCTATTGCAAGGCAAGGAGAGATTACGTGGCCCGCGAGGACACTGTGGCCCGAAACCAGTTTGGCAGCGGCGGTAACCTAGGGCAGTGCGGCAGTGTAACATTACCGAGGCGACAGGTAACACTTCCGCAGTGCGAGAGGAAGCGGCAGCGGCGTGTGTATGGCGTAGCTATGGGAACCGGTGATGCAATAGGTGCGCGAAAGAGACGCGGAAAGGAAATATCATCAGCAATCGATTTAGTGCACTGGCGGCACGACGTGGGCGGGGCTCTTTGCATCCGCCTCCCCGCTATAAATAAAACTGCGTCGAAGTGCAAGGCAAGCAAGGCTGCCTGGGGAAGTAAACAACAACGAAGCGAGCGACAAGAGCAACGCAGCGTCACGGCGGCGGCAGTTACTGGGGGTTGAAGGCGTTCAGCACCAGCAGCTCATGCTCAACAGGTTGGCGTCTGGAGCGATCAAGGTTACGCGGTTGTTGTGTTAGCAACGGTGCAATGTTTTCAGGCTGGCGCGTAGAGCAAAGAGCGAAGGCCGCCCGCCGATAAATAGATGTTTGCGCGGCCGCGTCTGAAGGTTGTTTTGTTGTTATGTAAGTGAGGTGGAGGTAGCGGTGGCACGTACCTGGGGGGTGGCACGATGTCCTGGTGGTGGTGGTGGTGGTGGCGAGCGAGGAAGTAGTCGGGCGCGGCAGGCGGCGGGTACCACCACGCCGGGCCCGCCGCCGCGGTGGGCTGCTGCTGGTGCATGGCGCTGCGGCGCGGCCGCCGGCCATGTGGCCACATGCACTGCACCACGGCACGACACTACCACACAGTCACAACAACACTGACACTAGCTAGAGCTGAGACGGTGCACGGACGACAAGCCAAGCTGATGATGATGTTCTCTACGTGCTGAATGTGCGCTACGTTCGCTGTCCGCTGCGTGTCTGACGCGACTGACTGAGCGCGCCGCGGCCCGCGACCGACTACCACACACACACACACACACACACACTCACACCGTCGCCGATACTGCGCGCACAAATCACACAAACATGTGTCGAGATTTGATCAGGGACTTGGGAAATGTCTTCACATTATCAAATATTTAACTTCCCTTCAGCTGGCGGAACCAAATCATCAAAAAAATATATATGGCGCCGTATGGAAATTAATGGCTATTTAAGTGTCCCATTACCCAATTTTCGGCTCTTTAATTTTTTTACAATTTAAGGTACCGATTGCGGAAGGAACTACCAGCGGAACTTACGAAGGTAACAATAAAACTTATTGGGAACTACATAGAATAATTGAAGGCTACTTATAGTTTCCACAATGTTACCTACAAATATTTTCCATTCAAAATAAATACTGTGATTCGATTTTGTCGAGCGTGAGTTGTGTAGGCTTAGGATTTGGTTGTGAAAAATGCGAACGAAACGCACTAACCTACAGGTACATTCCACATAAATTTTTTTTAATATCACTGAAAAAACAGACACACTCACACCTAAAGTACCAAGGACCGAAAAAAAGCAGTTATGCATACAGCCCTGATTTTAAAAATCTTGATTGTTAATAATTTAAGACTAATTACAGGCTTTTAATATATTTTTTTCAAATTACATTTCTTTCGACTTTGGTCACATATGTAATCTCGTTCACTTCACCTTAAACTTAAATGTCTTTAAATGTTTTTTTATTATTATTAAGCATTCTGAGCTGTTGAGGTTATATGCCGCCTCGGAACTTCGTTTTTCTTAAATATTTATTCTAGAAAATGTCCTATATTAAGATTATGTATGTCATTGTGGAGCCTATAAATAGCCTTCAATTATTAAATAGTTCCCAGGAAATTTTATTGTTACTGTTGTAAGTTTCGCTGACAGTTGATCCTTTAATTATAAAAAAATTGAAGAACCTAAAATTGGGAAAGGGGCACTTCGGTTCCGCGAGCTGAAAGTATTTTTCCCGCTAAACTATCTTCGCTGCAGAACGAACCATTTTTACACTACACTATAACCATAATAATGTCGATAATGTAAATATATCACTAATAAGGTACACATAACCATTCCTAATTTAGGGTTCGGGATCACCAAAATCCCTAACGGATTTAGATAAACATCAGTACTGAGCAGATAGTAATTACCAATAAACGGATATAGAATATAAACCCATCTGAAAATCCAGTACATAACCTGATTTTTATGACAGATGGTATTTTAAGATGTACCAACATATTTCTTATTTTACCCAAAAAGCATAGATCATATTTTTATTACTTCCCGCCACATACACTGTTGGACAAAATTATTGCACCATTTACTTTTTCTCAAATTTATTTTGTAAATAGAATGAAGTATAAATTTTTCTTTGAATGCAATTAACAGTATATATTATGTATAGGATATGATGAAAAGAAGGGTAAGAGATCGTGTACACGCCCCACGTACTCCAGATGAACTAGAGAAAGTTGTGTTACTGGATTGAGAAAACATACTTCAAAATGCGATTCAAAAATGTATTCGAAGTATGAGATGAAAAGTAAAAACTGTCATTAATCCAAGAGGTGCTCATACGGGGGTCGTCCAAAAAGATATCAACACAAAACTTTATTAACAAAGTTTTAGTTTCAATGTACTCGCCATGACTGTCAAGGCATTTATTCCAAGTAAAATAGTTATTTCTGATATAAATGTGAAAAGTGATATTTTATGAGTAAGTGTGGAAGTTTGTGAAACGAAGCGACGCCGAGTGAAACAAACCCGCGAACGAAATAAATCACTTTTAGCACGTATATCAAATAAAATTTTATCTACAATCTTCCTAGTGTATTAATAAATACTAAAAAATGTACAATAATATTTTGACAGGTGGGATTATATTTGTTGATTTATTGATACAAATCGTTAGCAACGTGTTGAAAGTAACAATAAATCACTTTTAACACGTTGCTATGTTGCTTTTAACACTAGTGTCTAGGGCTGTTCGATATCTTGTTTTGCATATCGATGTTCAGAGTTAGAAAATTATTGATAATATCGATGTATCGATATATCGAGGTATCAATATAAGTGTGATAAAGTTTAAATTAAAAAATAAATAAATCGATATATCGATACATCGAAATTTTTGTGCTGAATATCGTTATTCTCTGTATTGATGTATCGATATATCTACTAGTGTCAGAAATTGACAATTTTAACTTGCTAAGCAACCGCCAAAAGGGCCATTTTTAACAACGGTCGTAGATAATAGTATATTATGATACAAGTGTATAAGTAAGCTTTTAAAGCAGGTACGACGAGTTTAAGAGCACGACGCGAAGCGGAGTGCTTTTAACGTCGCTAGTGCTTTAAAAGCACTTATACATATGTGTCATACGCTATTTTGTATTATACCTGCATCCTACTCTGGAAAAAAAACTGGAACGCAACATTTCGATTTTGATTCATTCATAATTTTGCGCGTGTGACGTTTGACGTATGCCGTTTACATGGAGATTGGTTAGCATTTATTGTTTTCGTTTACAATTTTGACATATATTAATAGTAATTATTTTTATTGTTGCTTAGCAACCTTTAAAGCACAGCGTGTTATAAACTGTAACGTGATTTAAACACCAATTATGATGCAGGTATAATAAAAATTCCTTTATTTTTAGGTGGAAAACAGTTTGCAAACGTTGAAGACCTAAAAGAATCAATGACATCGTTCATTACTTTCTGGACGATCCTCGTACAAAGTACGTATGAAAAAATAAAACTTTATTTAATTTAAAAATATTGCAATATTTTTTTATAAATATTGTAGTTTTTCAATGAAGAGAAAAATGTATTATTTTCTACATTGTAAAATAATCGCAAAATTCTAAGTAGAAAATAATTTTGCCCAGCAGGTACTGTAAAGAGTCAAAATTTGTTATATTAGAGAGTTTTTAACACGTAAGTACATTTTGGTGGTCCTTATCATACGATTATAATATTTTCATACAGATGTCTGTGTATGTTATTTCTCTCACGATAACAAAATCTATAATGATATCATTTTCAAATACCATTTAGATTTAGAATTTAGATGTTTATGTATGTGTTGATTAGAATTTGGTGGCCATCTTTAACCAGAATTGGTAGTTTATTTAAGAGCCTATCAGGTTTACGTACATATCTCAGTAAATAATTAATTTAAAATAGTAAAATAAATATATAATCACGCCTTTTTCCATTACGGGTGTAGCAACCTGTTTACGCAGACTTCGATAAGTGATATATTTTTGTGTTTAGTGCGGTTACCAGCCATACCCTCAAATGGGTTAAGGTGAACCATCCGGGCCAATACGGGCTGAAGATAGCGCAAGATGAACATGACTTTTTTGAAACAATATATCATTATTATAATAAATGAAACATATAATGTTTTATACCTACGTTGGTAGATAAAAGTCCAAAGTTTTGTAATAAATTTTAAAAAGCTAATTTTGTTTACATATTATATACATGAACATAATTTTCAAAGTAGTCAAATATATGCCACACATTCCCATGAACGACTACAGTAATGCAAATAATGTGTATATTTATAAATATAATCGTCTATAACATACTAAAATTAATTTACATTTGAATTTACAGTTTTTGAGAAACAAATAAAATATACCAAAAAGTGTGTTTTTTGGTATATTTTTATTTGTTTCTCAAAAACTGTAAATTCAAATTGAAAATAAACTTAGTATGTTATAAATGATCATATTTACAAATATACGAATTATTTTCATTACTGTAGTCGTTCATGGGAATGAGAGACACAGTATCAAAGTTCTGAATTTTTGACCAACTAGACTTCAACGAATATTTTTTTATAGTTCAATGATTTAGCTATCCGTTTCATCCACATATATAAATACTAGAATGTTCAAAGACCTTACTGTAATAATTGTTTTGTTTTTCGATAAGAATAATTGTAAGAAAATATTTATTTAAATTTGAATTTGCAAAACAAAATTCATGGGAATGAACGAACCCACAAAAATTTGTACTTCATCTGACTTTGCTATGTACAAGTCACTGTAAAAAAATCCATGAAATTTTGACGGATGGAGGGTATTGGACCTAAAGAACATGAAAATAAATAAAGAATACAGATTTTGCTGTTTTTTAAAAAATAAAGGATTCGTTCTTTCGACGCGTATGTTTGACCTTAATAGAGTAGGAACCACACAGGTAAAGTTGAAATGGCAACTGTCGGCTTTGGTATTCGAACGGAGGATCTTACTATCTACAGTCCAATGCATTACAATGCAACTAATTACCCTAATATAATAGATGTAGAATAATATATATTTGAAATATATTTCCTTGCATTTTATGTAAATGTTTTATTATTAAAACATTCTAAAGTTACCCAGAATTAGAGCACTTTTATTTTTGTTAAGCATTGGAAAGTTTTTTTAAAAAGTATTTACTTCAAACCAATTAAATGTTTATGATAACAAACTTGAACTATTTAGCTGTAAAATTATGTGCAACATATATAGTTACATTAATTATAAATATAATAAAGATATATTGTTTTAAACAAGTATTGGTTCTAGAAACTGTTGCTAACTTCATAGCGGATGATTCACCTTCAATATATGTGTTTACATCTACTGACCTATGACTATGAAGAAAAAAAAATGCCTGTTACGGTATTTATCACAAACATAAAATGATTTGAAAGTAATAAGCAGGAGATTATGTGCTGGTCCATCAGGATTATTGCCGTCTGACACATCCTGTGAGGAAGGTATAGGAATCATGCTAAAATTTGTTGGTACATTATTTTTAGTAGAAATTTCATTTTTTTTTTAATTTTCATGGCTGTTGCGATTTTTCTAATAAATAATTTTTTTCTCAAAATTAAGTATTTGTTTTGAAAACAAAATTGCTAATAACTAAATTTAAAAGGTGTATTGTTTGCTGTTATTTTCTCTTACATACTTAACTATAATATTTGTGTTCATTTATTACTTCATTAATTTGTGTGAATAATAGCAAATTATTCAATTAACGAGAAGGTAGATAGGTACAGTTTATTTTTCTTGTGGTGCGGTTCACGTCACTATCTTCTATCTCTATATCTTCTATATCAATAATGGGAGAAAGTGAGAAAGAAGATAGTGACGTGAACCGCATCAAAAGAAAAATAAACTGTATCTTAAAATGTTACTTTTTGTCAAACCGGTAACAAATACGAATCGCTTTCATTCATATTTTTTTTAAATAATAAAAAAAAACACACACACATAACCTGTATATTCTCATACCGACTAATATAAAATACTTTTCTATGTAAGCAAAAACAATGCGAAACAATAGATCTGTTAAATTTGGGAATTAGTAAATTTGTTTCATGTCAGTATAAGAAAATAAATAGATGACATTTAAAAAAAAAGTAGAAACAAAAATAACTATTTTTCAACCTGATTTATAGAGCTTTGGTTAGCTTATTTGAAGTATTAAAACCTTTTTCTTAACAATTTTTTTCAATCTGTAATAACAATTGAGTAAAATCACTTTCGATTGCATCTTTTAATGGGTTCTTTCAAAATTTTAAAATTTTTTTGAAAGACTATCTACACTTTAAAAAAATCTTAATTGTTATTCCTTAAGCCACAATGTTTTTTTTTTAAATGTTGTGACGTCATTTTAGAGGTGTTGCAGGATCTAAAATAGTACTGATTGTAAATAATTGTAGTCATATATTTTTTTACTTATTTTATTATTATTACAATAAAATAGAACATTTATGTGAAAAAAAATTATTTAAATCAATAATGTTTGAGATCCACCAACACCTCTATAATGACGTCACAACATTTAAAAAAATCATTGTGGTTTAATGAATAACAATTAAGACTTTTTAAAAGTGTAGATAGTATTCAATTTAGATAAAGTTTCATAAAAAAATAAATGGTGAACGACCCCATTATACACACTATGTATTTAATGCATGTTACTTTTTACAACAATATGCAGACTCGATCTTTTTCACATATTATTATTATTATTCATACTTCTAAGTAAGATTTATTTAAAACTTGTGATATTGTTCCTATTATTAAATTTGCCCTGTAGAACAATGCATGTTAAAATAAAATAAAGCGTTATAACTACGTTTGCTAGACAGTTAACTTCACTTTTTACATATTCTGTTATTTTAATTCTACAATTTATGTCAGTTAATGTTTCTAACAATTAATTATAAGTTTAATGCATTCTATTGAACTTATACAAGCTGAATATTGAAATGTCAAAATATTAACATTCATTACAAGAGTTGTTATTTAATCCAAAGCAACATTGTTTCGTTATTAACAATCTGTTTAGTTAAACGTTTTATGCAAATGAGCACAAATATAAAAAATTTTTGGCAGTCTCTAAACCAATCTGCAGCCAGAGGCTGATCAGTGATATATAGCACTTCTTGACCCGATCATTTAGGTATGTCAGTTCAGTTCAATGCACTATAGTTAACATAGCGCATTCTATTCTTCACTCTAGTAACACGGTGACTAAGATAAATACTACTTGTCACACAACGAACGACGCAATAGCTTTCAAATACTGACGTCAATATTTTCTTTATTATTACAGTGCATTACAACAAATCAAAACGATTTTTACAAATATTATTGTTTGTTCTTTACTATTATATAAACAAATATATACGATATTAGACGCAACATACATTATTATTGTACCTAATTAAGTACTTGTACTATTATTAATTAGATAGTATACATCTTTACGTTGTTGTGAAAATATCATACAAAACATAATTATTGTTTGAAGATTAGTAGAATTTATAATGAACAAAAATTAGTATTCAGAAACAAATGAATTATCAATTACAATTATCAGAATTAGCAATCGGTCGAAGTCATTTAAAACTGTCTTATATTTAGAGTTACCACTTGAAATATTATTGAAGTAATCAGAAACCATTTCAATAATTTAATTATACAGTGATAAATAAAGTAGTATTTATTGTATAAACTATATAATTTATGTGTAAAAAATTTGTATGCTACGTTATTTTTACTTTCTTATACAAAGTATAAGGAGGTATTGGAATCATGAAAAAAATCGCTGACGAGATTTTTGCGGAAATACATATTTTGACGTTTACTGAATCCGTTAAGACAAATTTCTCAATGATGACTGTATGTAAGGATGGATGGATGGATATCCGTGTGCGCAATATCTCATGAACGAAGTAAAATATGTAACCGAAACTTGAAATTTATCAGTTTCATGAAAATATAAAGAGCTGAGTTGATTTTGAATGAAATTGAAAAACCGGAAGAGGAAGATTACAGGACATACAAAGCAATAAATTACATTTTATTCAGAAATAGAATCAGCTGTGAAAAAAGTTTCAATGAAAGATGTTTGCAAAAATATTTGGAATATAAAATGTTATTTGTACTTGCTTCTTACATTGAGAAAAACTAAATTATATATTTAATAATACAGGGTGTTGACCGCGACCCCGGAACATAGGACTTTAACAAGTAAAATCATACTTTCGTAATTTCCTGATTAACAAATTATATTAGACAAAAAAGGTTCAAATAAAGTTGAGAGATCATAAAATTCTACATCAGAATCAATAAACAGAATTAATTATACATGCCCTATAACGCCAGAAATTAAATATGAAAATATAAAAAATTAGCTCAAAAATCGGGTTAGCCTTGGAAATGAAACAAAATTGTATACAATTGGAAATGAAAATTGTATTTTTTATTAATTATTATTACCTATAAATTGCATAATTGACTATTTTTTTTAGAATTTTGTTTCATTTCCAAGGCTAACCCGATTTTTGAGCTAATTTTTAATATTTCATATTTAATTTCTGGCGTTATGGGGCATGTAAATTTAATTCTGTTTATTGATTCTGATGTAGAATTTTATGATCTCTCATTTTTATTTGAACCTTTTTTGTCTAATATAATTTGTTAAGCAAGAAATTACGAAATTATGATTTTACATGTTAAAGTCCTATGTTCCGGGGTCGCGGTCAACACCCGGTATATTTCAATAATCTAAAATAAAATGGGAACAAAAACTAAAACATTTTAACAGCTATATGTCAAATAATTGTGAAGAGTCAAAAATATGTGTCGTTTACAATATTATAAAAGCAATATTTGAAATATATTAGTTAGAAAGTTTTAAAAACTAGATATTAATTAATACCTATTTTAAAATAAAGTCAAAGTTACAATGGAACAAAAAATTAAACATGTTTAACACCTATATGTCAAATAATTGTCTAAATAAAGTCATACGCAATGAACAAAACATACGTCTTCAATTGCTTTTTTATGTAGAAGAAAGTAGTGTGTTGACCACACCAGATTTTTTATTTCGGAAAATGTTTAACTTCTATTCCACTAAAAGTTAGTGAAAAGTTTGGAATTTGCATACTTTTCAATCAGAACTTACATAAATAAGTCAATAGTCAAAGCACAACTATTAATTCTAAACGATAATTACAATTGTTAATTAGGTAGTCCAGAATACATATATCATTTTTCCCATATGAGTTGTAAATTAAAAATTAATTTCCTTTTTCTATGTTTATTGAATAATGCGCTCATTTCTTGTGCTCATTTCTTGTGCTCATTTCTTAATAAATAATGATATACATATTTAGTTTTAGCCGATCTCGGTGGTGCAGTGGCTATGTCACTAGCCTAGTACACTAGAGGTCGTGGGTTTGAATCCCACTGAAGAGCATGGTCGTTTGTGATACATGATTCACAATTCATCCATTCATGAGGAGGCATATGACCAAACCAGTTAGTCCACTTCCCATTTTCGCAAAAAAAAAAAAACTTTTGGAACAGACCTCGTATATCAAGGAGAAAAGAGATGTAATGCCTGTATTTCACATATTTTCTTATATATACGTATAATTGTAATTTCTTATTGTTGGATTTCAAATACAGGATATTCCCTTAATTAGAAACAAGTCGACACGGAATATTCTCTAACAAATTATTTATATTGTTGCAAGTGCGTAGTTGTGATGCAATAAACTACAAAGTAGTTATAAATAATTCATCTAGATTTAATTAAAATGTAGTACATGTTTACATACATATTTCCATACATCTTTTGTTTACAGTTTGCATTCATTGGCAATTTGATTCCATTTACTGCCGGGAACAATATTCAAAACAGTGCGAATTTATTTATGGAAAATTGTTTTTAAAAAGTTAATTTTTGTTGTTGATGTTTAATTAAAATTTAAATGTTTTGGTCAAATATTGTGTCAGGAAAATTCTGAAATTTTATATCGAATACAATGGGGTCATTTAAAAATAAAAATAAGTTGAATATTTTTTGAATAAATACAAAATTTGGCTCATTTTATGAATATTACAATAAAGAAAATTTGATAATTGAACACTTTTCATTCATATTTTTGGTAAGAAAGTTTCGCGGGTACGAATTCGGGACGGTGAAGAAAATCCACAACCCATAATTGAGTCGGCGTTACATAAACCAAAAGTAGTTGTATGTTTTACGTGCTGTTAGAATCATTAGTCATTTCTTCAAAAATGATACCGATCAGAACGTTACAGGCAATGAAGACCGCAATTTTAAAGTTCTATACCTCTAAAAAAAAGATACCCGTTAGCTAACAAAATTCTTTAAATTAATAATACCTTAAAATTACACCATCGAATGAAAACACTGTAAATTATAACCTTCAAACTTCAAATGAACCCAAAATGCTTTTTAATAATTGTACCAATATTACTGCTAATAAATAAGAAATTCAATAAATGTTTATGCTAATAATATTACATTAAAATAAAATAACAAAATAAACGCCAGATTATTGGCCGGTATTTCCAACCTCAGATAAACTAGAGAAAAAAAATATCGTATCAAAATCACAGCTTCAATGATTATTATTATTTCTCTTTTGATGTGATATATTTGTTCATTTCACATTTATTCTCTAATTTATCTGAGGTTGGAAACACTGACCCTAAGTCGGTAATTTTATCCTTGAATATTACTAAGCCCTATCTTTCATTGGAGCGCGGCAGCTTTAAACTTGGAACAATTCGTTTTTGACAAAACTGTTAGAAATGAATTTATACACGTTGTCTATTGGGCTTCCAAATTATCACAATTAATCACAATTCGCATAAGGTACACGTCAAATTCATTTTGTATGATATCTTATGATAGCGAATGCGTACTTTAGTATTGGTAGTATGTTTTTATTGACAGCAGAACTGTTGCCAAACCTGACACACTTTTATATTCAATCTTAACCTATAATCCGCAAATACAATGTACCTTTCATTTTTACATCTTATTTAAATAATACGGTTTAAACAAATGTAATAATTACATTGGTGTACTCTTAAAATGACTACTATTGTTAAAAATTTTTAAAAAAATAACAATTAATTTCAAAATGCAATGAAATTTATGTACCTTCTGGTTAGTTTAGCTTTCTACCACTAGTTAGCGTATTTTAATTTTGGATACCCAATACAGTTACCGTTAGAAATGAAAATGTGCTGACATGCTGACAATAATATACTATCCGTAGCAATAACAAACATGCAACAAACGAATGTTTTAATGGTCGTAGAAAAAGTGTTTAAAATTTTCAAGATGAAACAAGAACGACAGTAAAATTGAAAATCGATGTGATACTTTTTACTTCTCGGCTCGTCTAACCCTCGGCTCACGTCTAATCACAAAGTGACTTATTTAGTTAATATTTAGACGAGTTTTTGATGGATTTGTATCCCATTTAAAAATGAACAAGCAAGTGGTATGCAGGTATGCTGCATTGAGCTGACAAACGTGATTCTATTCAATTTTGTAAAGTAGAAAATAAATTATTAATATAATATTGTGTAAACCATATAATATTCTAAATCTCCGTAAATTGTTCACATGTCCTGCTTGACTTAATTAAATTACTGCGTAACAGAAATAAATAAAATTATTTTAATTAAAGACATAAATTATGCCGTGCATGGACTGCAAATGGGAGTAAACTTTCAAGTATCAAGGGCGCAGTTTATAGATTTATTTTCCTACCTGGGTAAGAGGGGCCCTTCCGGCGAAACGCACGCCTCGGGAGCCGAGTCCTCTTCCGTTTCGCAGTCGCCACTTCCGCTTCCGCTGTCCATCTCCCCCGTTTTACCGGTTCGAAAACCGGTATTTGTTGTTACCTGCAAGAATAAACAATCAGACATTCAGTTTTCATTTTTATTGGACATTTACCTGTATAATAAACGATTTATTGTATATATGACATTACTTATAGAATACGAAGACAAATTTGAACTTGTTTGAAATTCCAAATATTGCCAGTCACTGCGGGTCAAATTATGGAATAGATAAATGTATAATGTATGTACTCTGGGCACATAATGATTGCGCTGGCTCAGAGTTTGACACTTGGATTGTTGGATTAAGTTTTTCTTTTTTTGTAAGATAAAGACTAATTTTGTTTTTTGTAATTTTCAATAAAAAAAAGTTGTGCTTTATTCTAATCCCAGAAAACACAGTTGTAACATTGATGTACCTGGTATGTAATATCTAAAACCTAAGTAGTATATCATTTATATACGTACTAATGACGTAATATACATATACCATGTCAAAATCTCTTGAGAGAGCGTAAAATTAAATTGTTGGTATGACATATTGGTCTTGGACATGGTATGTACATACCTACAACATGTATATGTTATGTTACCGTACTTATAACTTATTCACAGTTGATCAGAAAGTTTTTACATTTTCTATAAAAATAAAGCAAAGAAATTTTAAATAATTTATAGTGTACACTGAACAACTTTGAAATATATTTAATTTAATTTTGCTAAGTGGTTATATATTTCCGTATCGTAATTTACGTGAAGGAAATTGTTAATTTATGAATAAATAAACATTTTAAAAGAGATCTTACTCAAAAATGTACAAAAACAACTATTCTATTCGTATATTCAAAGTTGTTTATACCAATAGTTTTGCTATGTACCGTTAACGTGACGATGTCTACATACATGGGATGTCATGTCTCATAGACCGTGTTGCTGATATAGGTCTATCCATGTTATGTATACTATACTCGCGACATAACTGTGTTTACTGGGATGTTCCATATTTGGGTCTCTATTCCATAAATAGCTACCTTATTGTTATTTTGGTATTTGTACAATTATAATAATATCAATTAATATTAAAAACATACAACTGTTATTCAGTTATGCGAAAATGTATGACAGATTATAATAAAAAGTCTTTAATTTTTACCAAGACTTTTTTGTCAAGAACACGAACTGGTATTCCATGTTTGGCCACTACAAAAAGTTTCATAGTTATTGATAGGGAAATAAAAAACAATAAGTACGTTTATAAATTATGATATGGTTTGTTGTAATACACCAAAGTAACAAAATTTATTACAGATAATTGATAATTTATAAATAATAGTTTACCCATTTTAAAACATATACCTATTCATCAAACCAGCATAAATATTGATTTCATATGAACACTATAAACAAAAGATATGTCCCTGTAAATGCTAGTTAAATTGGACTTCCATTTACCATTAAAATAAATATAATGTTATCTTAGAATAATTATAAGTTTGTTTTATTTACTACTAACTATCTACATGGCCATAAAATACAGTGTAATACTTTTTACAAACTGATTAGTGATTATTTATTCTACATTACCAATATAGTGTATTACGTAATTGAACCTCGATTCTAATTGTGGTTATGTTGTGGTATGTAATGGTCAAGCTGTGGTTATTGAAAGAGTGGTTGAGATTCGGGAAACCTCTGGTTAATTTTTGTGAGCAAAACAGTAATTTCACAATTTTAGCGTATTTATTTATTTATGAATAAACAATAAAAAAGAAAAACTTGCAGAACTCATATTAAAATTACAAAAGACTTTTAGATTCAGTTCTGTAGTAGTATATTGTGTAACAAGTATAGAAAGTTATCAATTTCACGCAAGTTGTGAGAATTTTATCACGAGACGAAGTCGAGTACTAAAATCACACTAACGTGAAATAGATAATTCTGTACGAGTTGCACACTATACTTTTTCTACGAACACACTTTTGTCAAGATTTAACAATTATAATACTTATTCTTCAGAAACAAGAAATGACATCTCAAACTAAAATTATTTGACATATATGATTACATCATAACACAACTATAAATCTATAGATTGTAATATAAAAACTAATGACATATTTGATTAAAAAATTGATATTGTATTTTCTTTGTAATCTCAATATTGGAAACGTAGATTTATATATGATATGATATATAATAGTTATTTACTTTACAAGTGGGCAAAGTAAGGAATTACCCACGAGAGAAATCTTAGCTCACGAAGCCGAAGGCTGAGTGAGATAATCTTATCGAGTGGGTAATTTCACTTTGCCCACGTGTGAAGTATAACGTTTTATCCAACACTTCTTAATACATGAAAAATTTATTGAAGAAATATTATTTGACAGTGACATATGCTTTAAATTTTTAAATTAAAATGTCAATCGAAGTAGTTACCAAGGTGTTGTGTGTTATTACTATTGTTATAAATAAAAAAATACTCACTAGTGGCTTTCCTCAAAATTATACCCACTAGTGGATAATCTGTTACTTTGCTTGTTTAAAATCGCCATAGTAATATAGCATTTATTGAGAGGTGTTGGATAAATATAATTATACTTGACACATTAATATCATACATTATTAAATTATTAGTAAGTTGGTCACATTTGCGTGTGGAATAATTGCGCACGCTATTCCACACGACTCTGCGAAATGTAAAATTTTCAAGCTTTGTTTAGTGTGGGGAAAGTGTAATTTTCAGTAGAGATCGTAGAAAAAAATATTTTTAAAACATTCTAAAAATATTAAAAAAAGAAACAATTTAGTTGTTCTAACGCACATATATTGATGTATTGATAATATTTTAAATTCACATTAAATTTTCAAAAATCCAAAAATGAGCAAAAATTTGTGGTCAACGTGGTCATTAAGAATTAACCAAAAATTTCAGGAACCATGTTCTGAAATGAAACTGGAATCCTGAAATTATTTTCTAGTTTTATTACTGAATGCCTAACCAAAACCTTGGTTGCCGTGTTTCAATTTTGGAATATACTAATTTTAAACTGTTTTAATATGAAATGAAAATAATCTATCTCTTCTATACATTCATCTCGTTCACATACATAGCGCGATTCATTCATGCTCGTCTATTCTTCACACACGCAATCATTCGTCCACGCAACAAACCATAAATCATAGCTCACCACTTTATTCCTAGGATGCCCACGTATTCGTTCACCCTCAATCTCCGCACATATAGTAGTTTCCCAATCTCTCATTCGACATTCGCTCGAAATGACCAAATGACTCACTGCCACTTTTATAACAACATTCTTCTCAATCTCACATTCACCGTACACCAATGTATTTCGGGCCAATCACGTCTCATATACCCACACACTCCTCTCAAATACTTCATTTCCACAGCAGTTATACGTCGTTCATCCACATCCAATATTCTGAACCATAAATGTAGGAACTAACATACCATTATAAAACAATAGAACATCAGTTTCTGATTTGAGAAAATCTGAATTTTATATTGAATAACATATTACTTTAATGACAGTAGCTATGATATACTTATTACGTGTGAAATGCAGTTACCAGTTGTCAAATCAAGTGTAAATATTAAATAATCAAATTCAGATATATTACGAATATTTGTATAAGAAAGTCGTGCGTTGTCCACAACAATTTATTTTTAAATTTAACAATCATGGAGCTTCAAAAATTAATATAAATGAAAATTAGAAAATAATTAAATATCTGTACAATAAAATTAAAATAAATAAATATAAATATATCATCACTCCTTTAACCCATTGTGGGTGTGGCACTCTGCTTACGCAGATCTCGGTAATATATATTTTTGCATATGAAATGCGGTTACCAGCCGTCAAGTCATAGCCCCCAAAGTTGTTAGTGCAGGGGGAACCACAGGGGTAAATTTTAATTGGCAACTGTCGGCAGTGGGATTCGAACTGAGGTTCTCACAATCCACAGTCCGACACGTTACCACGGAGCTATTTACTACAATACGTCATGTATCAGCCAAAATACAAATTACTTGTACAATAATTATTTTACAGTTGCCAACACTGCGTTGTTCAAAATTGTGGTATAAGTTAAAATAAAATTCAATTAAATATTATAAATGATATTGACTGCATGAATTCGGCATTGAATATGGATTAATGGCGAGGTATATTTGTAAATACCCGACCTAGTCTTGTTAAATTTTTGCTTTAAATAATGTTTAAAATTCCTTTTGTTGAACATAAAAAATAGACGCTTTTGTTTTGTCCAGAAATTTACGTAATAACAACATGTTTACGACTCAGGATTATTTAAATTTTATTATAAAAAACTGCATTATTCCCAGATATGCAATTAGGAATTATTTCCTGTTGTGCAGTGTATGACAAAAAATATGCTTGTTATTCACATAATATGAACGTAATAGTTATTTATGTATCAAGGCACTGAAGTTTTACTTTTTATCATGAACATGGAATTTATTTGCCGAGGGCCGTAGGGCCGCAGAAAATAAACCATGTGAGTGATAAAAAGGAACTTCAGTGCCGGGGTACATATTAAATTTATTTGAAATTAAAAATTGGAAAAAGCTGTAAATAGTTATTTGTATCACAAGGTTGGAAACTGACATTTTGCGAGTGCGAGTTTATTTTGATACAAATACGAGCACTCGCAAAATAGTTTCCAATCAAGGGATACACAATATTTTTCACGCCAACATTTATGTAAATTTAATAAATAAATTTAATTTATTACTCATTTTCTTAATGACAGGGAATTTTTTTATGTTGCTAACTTCACAATATTTGAATGTCAATTATGTCTATTTTTCCAATATTATAACCAAAATTATCTACATTTTTTTATTTGGATTTTACACTGCAAATTCAATTATAATTACTTACAAATATGTTTAAAATCCATAAATATTCTGTTTTCTTGTGTTGCAAATACTTAATTGTAAATATATTATCATAATATTTATAAGTAAATGTAATACTTTGACATTTCTAGCGTCAGAAGTAAGCTAAAATTAGTGAAGTGATGCACATATAAACATAAAAAGTTTGCAATTTTAATAAAAAAAATGATTTCCGACCGCTTTAGAGATATGTAATTGTGTCAATGTCCGACGGCGGCGCGAAAAAATAATTATATATGTTAAATTTATACATGTCAGTTGTCAATTGAAACTGACACTCAGTCTTGCCAACCTAGAACATTGAAGTTATCGTAAATAACACTCAAAATTATGTGTTTTGTCCTCAATTTCATCATCGGATTTATTTAGTTAATTCTTCTTGCGCAAATTGTTTCATTTTACGTATAAATTTATTACAATAAGTCATTATATCAGCCAAAATAATCCTACTTGTACAATAATTATTTTACAGTTACCAACACTGCGTTGCTCAAAATCGTCGTATAATGGAATACTTTAGTGACGATTTCTGAGCTTTTAATGATGATTTTTAAGCACTTTAGTGCCGATTTCAAATAAAATAAGTTAAAATATGAACTGTCATTTATTATTACACACTGTTGAAAAAAGGAAATAAATTACATGAGCTCATAGAGTTAAAATCAGATTAAAAATTAACTACAATTCCGCTTTTTTACTATCTACGTGGAATAACAATAATTTACATATGCATTAGCAAAAAAATTGTAATTTTATTTGAAAAAAGAATGTGTTGTGTAATCCCTCCAGTACCGTGTTGTCTCACAGTTCTCATTTTCTATTTCATACGCAGAATCAGATCAGTAATTGCATCAAACGGTAAACTCCATAATCCAACCCCGGGTGCCCTACAAACAAAACACTATGCGCCTTTTCTCTTTTCAACACGCTACCGCTGTCTCTCTCGGGCCGTGTCTCTCGAATGCAGCGGTTCTAAAAAGTTGGCACACGATGATGCAAAAGAGAGCACACATCTACGATTTTTACATACAGTAGAGAAATTACAAATATATTTCAATTATAATGGCTACAAGGAACAACTCTATATATATATATATATTTTTTTTAGTATAGTACGAGAATTGAGCTGTCCAGCGTTCTACAATTATTTTATAGAAAAATATTTCAAATAACAGATGTTGATAAATAAATTATCTGAAACTTTTGTTTAAATCATTTTCAAATATAATAATATAGAAAATAAAAGCTAATAGTATCAAGTCAATGGGGTCTGTGTCCACAATCGAATGTGAAGGAACACACAAAATAAGTAATCTAATCATTATAGGTTTGTTCCAAGTGGTCATTTCTGACAAGTTTGTGACATGTTTGTGACAATTTCAGTGCGCCTGCGAAAAATGTAAACAAGTTAAGTTTGAAACATAGACTGGAACGGCGAATAGAATGATGCGCATGTGCATGCTCATTTTTTATTTTGACAGCTAACCTTAAATATAAATATAAATAAAGAAATTCATATATTTTTCGCCACAAAAAAAGAAATGATGCTTATGTTTGAAAGTTAACTTGTTTACATTTTCCGCAGGCGCAGTGAAATTGTCACAAACATGTCACAAACTTGTCAGAAATGACCACTTGGAACAAACCTATTATTATCTTATATTAATAAAACAACACACAATCTTTTAGTGTACTTTCAATTTGCAATTCAAATAATGCAGGGCGCACCTTGATTTGACGTAATTTGGTGGAGCCAATCAAGAAGTCAATGATGCCATTGGGCGGAGCATTATATTGAGGTAGGTCGAAACGTTGTGAAACTGACGTATGTCAGGTGCCAACTAGTATAACCTATACCACAATACACGAGCAGGGCAGTAACATATTTATCTATCTATTTCTATTTAAAAAAAGTCTATCTCTCTTTCACCAAAATTACGTCATGTGCTCCTTCTCCTAACTTTACTAATAAATTTTTCATAAATTATAAATAATTTGTCAATTTGAAAATATACGGTTGTTTTTATTTTCTTGTCTAGCATCGCCTGGTTGGTTTTGAAATTAATGTCATAAATTTATGGGTAAGTAACATGTGCAGATTACGAAACAGAATTAAAATAAAAAATTCGACTTTTCTAAAGGATACTTTTGTTTACTATTGTTTTAATTAATATTTCATTAAAAATATGGTTATCAAAAATACATTAAAAATTAGTTGTTTAAGATATTATTTTTAATAATTAAATTAAATAGCATATTTAACGAAAATAATTGTGTATGGAAAATGTGTTGCCAGTGGACCAGTGATACCAAAAATGTTAGTTTCATGAAAAGTACTCGTAAATATGCGAATTTAAAAAAAAATTCTTTTTCTACAATCGTTGCACAATATCGACATTGTTATTCCATTTTTGGTTAGGAAATGTTCAAAATTGTCGCTCTAGGGCGACAAAGTGACATATTGTCGCACTAGCGCGACAAAAACAGAACAAAAATAAATTAAGTAAATGATGCATTGGATTTTTCTGGTAATAACCTTGCTATTGCAAATACAGCTGGCATATACGTACATACACTTCAACTTAATCACCATAAACGTATTCACTCTGTAGACTTTGTGTCAAATGTACTCCATATGTCAAATGTACTCCATGTGTCAAATTATTATTTCTTTGAAATTTTTATTTTGTTCATAAACGTTGTCATGATTACGGTGACATGGGTAACTACAATTTTACTGAATTGTTATAGGCGTGACCAAAGATAATTTTGAAAATTATTTTTTTCTACAGCTTGACATTGTTCAACGATTGTAGAAAAAATATTGTGTGTATCTCGTCGGATAGAGCTTGTTCGGTGCACTCGCCGCGTGCAACAAACAATGCTCTATCCGCACTTGATACACAATAGTTATTTGTGTGTGTGTATTAATTTTCAAAATTATCTTTGGTCAGGCCTATAACAATTCAGTAAAATTGTAGTTACCCATGTCACCGTAATCATGACAACGTTTATGAACAAAATAAAAATTTTCAAAGAAATCATAATTTGACACATGGAGTAAATTTGACATATGGAGTACATTTGACATAAAGTCTACAGAGTGAATACGTTTATGGTGATTAAGTTGAAGTGTATGTACGTATATGCCAACTGTTATTAGCAAGGTTATTACCAGAAAAATCCAATGCATCATTTACTTTTACCTAATTTATTTTTGTCGCACTAGTGCGACAATATGTCACTTTGTCGCCCTAGAGCGACAATTTTGAACATTTCCTAACTAAAAATGGAATAACAATGTCGATATTGTGCAACGATTGTAGAAAAATAACTATTAGGCAACGGATTGGCAGGTAGCGTTAAAGCCGGATCACTCGATAACGCAAGTTAAGCAATGCTGCCCGCGGTCAGTAGTTGGATGGGTGACCGCTTTGCGAAAACCCAAAACGAGGTTTCGAGGCGGCATATAACATCAGCAGTTGAGATCGCTTAGTTAAAATAAAAAAAAAAATTCTTTTTGTTTCGTAACCTACATATTTCATACTACTTACCCTTAAATTTATGACATTAACTTCAAATCCACCCTGTATATTCAGATATTCAGAGGCAATAGTTAAATCATGGATTCCACATAATATAATTAAACTTTTGCATTACAACATAAACAGCAAAACATACTTTTTCATTGGAAATCTTGTTCTCCCCACCATACTGTCGAACTAAATCTGATACTTCATTTTTGAGGTGTACATTTCACTGCTGAAACACGATTAAGTCATCATTTGTTTTGTAGTTGAATCGGCGAAGTTAACGCGTATTTCTGTCGCAGACTTATTTTGATTGTATACCACTGATTTCTATATAACACTCTAGATTGGGCATAAGCCGCTACGGTGCGTTCCCAATTGAATGCCATTATAATGGTCAAAATTGAGGTTTTGTGATACTTCAATATTTAAAAATATATCTCTCTTGTCTATGGGTATGACCATACTTCGTGGTGTGACCTAAAGAGAGGTGGTGGCGAGCGCGGTGTAGAGAGAGTGAAGCAGAGCACTTTACTTTACAAAAGTGTCACAAAACCTCAATTACACCCGTTCAATTGGGAACGCTCTCAGATGGCAGAATATGGCCTATGTCCAATCTAGTGTTACATAGAAATCATAATATTTAAACGAATTAACATTCATTCAATCAATGTGGCTAAATAAATTTGTAGGTTATATCACCTGATTGTTATTATCATTCATTAGTGTGGTCCTACTTCAAATAATGATGCTGGAACCATCTGACGTCACTTACAGTTAATTAAATATTGAATTTTAAAAATGAATAATTATGATAATTACGCAGTTTTAATTATTATTTTAAAACAATTTACTTATATAATTTGTGTCTTTAAATTTAGAAAGTCACAAATAATTTTTATACAAAATTGCAAAACATAATTTTGCTCAAATTAATGAATTCAAAATTTACTTTACTTTAAACCGTATACTGACCAACTAGAATATTAGCAAGTTTACATCGAGAATCAAGGTTTGAGTTTGCGCCTGTTTGTTAGGTGGGCTTCACTGTCTAACAGGTAAAGCCCAAATTAAATTAAAACTTAAAATAGGGAACGAAGCTAGCTAACCTAAAAATTGCATTTTGGTAAAATTTAGAATTATAGTTATTTGTATCACAAGGTTGGAAACAGCTATTTTGAGAGTGCGAGTTTATTTTGATAGGACGCCGTAGGCGAGTCCTACAAATACGAGCACTCGCAAAATAGTTTCCAACCGAGGGATACACAAGATTTTTCGCGCCAACATTTATGTAAATTTAATAAATAAATTTAATTTATTACTCATTTTCTTAATGACAGGGAATTTTTTTATGTTACTAACTTCACAATATTTGAATGTCAATTATATTTATTTTCCAATATCATAACCAAAAATACCCTACATATTTTTATTTGGATTTTACACTGCAAATTCAATTATAATTACTTACAAATATGTTTAAAATCCATAAATATTCTGTTTTCTTGTATTGCAAATACTCAATTGTAGATATATTGCCATAATATTTTTATGTCAATGTAATACTTTGACATTTCTAGCGTCAGAAGTTAGCTAAAATTAGTGAAGTGATGCCAACATATAACCATAAAAATTTAGAAATTTTTGTCGAATTAGTACGACAAAAACATGATTTCCGACCGCTTTAAGAGATATGTAATTGTATCAATTTCGGACGGCGGCGCGAAAAAATAATTATGTTATTCTCTTATCGTGGAGCGTAGGGACGGAATTTCATTCATTGAATGTTTACTTGTTAGCGTTGTTGATGGTGAGGCAACAGATAACTGTAAGGGACCGTTGGTTTATAGACTTAAAATTCATATTTAACAATATAATATTTGGTCAAGTATGGAACCCAGTAAACTATCGCAATATTAAATATTTAATCAAACTCGAGTATTACAGGCTGACCACTTGTTCTACTTTTTTGCTGAACAAGAACCTCTATCATGTCACTTTGGTTACGTTAGTAACCAACGGCCGTTTGCACAGCTTAAGATTTTGACTGTACCAGGACGAATTGGTCGCAAATCAAATACTATTGTACTATAGTACTTGAGGCCCTAGTCCTACAGGACTGTCGACACTGGGCGCATTCGGCCGAACCTAGCAGCTAGATCGCTAACCTAGCGGTTACAGCTGAACGTATTGCTAAGTAACCGCTAGATTTCAGCAGCTAGACTTGCGACCTAGCGAAATAAATTTGCGCTAGATGAGCTAGAGCTCTAGAAGAATGTAGGTATTCTCGTCCGCCATTTTGGGTCCAGATGTCAAAAATAAAACAAGTTATTGGAATTCAGTTACTTAAAAAAAAAAACATTTAAAATTTGTATCTGTCAAATTTGAAAACATATTTCTTGAAATACTGTAAAATCCAACTACACAAATCATACGGTAATATATTAGAAAGTATTCTGTACACTTACCTATTAGATATGAAATATAATAATTAAGGGAATAATATATCACAATTATTAATCAATATCAACTTCAAATTTGACAGAAAAGAATTAAAGTAACTGGATTCCAATAATTTGTTTTATTTATGACACTTGGACCCAAAATGGCGGATGAGAATACTCATATATTTTAGTGCCTTAGATGAGCTAGCGAACCTTCTAGAACTGTCAAATGTATAAAAATTCATTTGAAATATCATCAATATTAACCATGTCTGCAAAATAACTGTAAAAATAACTTAAAATATAGTGAAATATATGAAGTATTTGACATCTATTGCTTACCAATTTTAAAATACTGTTTTAGATTTGTCTATTATCAGAATTTGAGGTTAATTCTATCTAACTTGACTGACACAAGATGACAGTACCAGCAAAATTCCGTTCATGTTCATACTACTTTTCATTTGCTAGATTCTATCACTAACAAACGCTAGCTTGCCGCTAGGTTCGGCTGAACGCGCCCAACGATGATAATAGTTGTTAATTGGCTATTTTTACAAATATCAAATTAAGTGCAACAAATTGATGTATGGATACGAACAAAAAATGATTACAGATACCTACAAAAATTAAATGATGCTTTTTAATTTCGTAAACATATCAGTGTGGTATTTCGCAGTCAACCACAAAATTGTTTACGAATAGAAATGACCTCTAACTAGAGGTAACCTTTAGTTTTTTGCACATCGTAGCAAACAAAACCACACCAATCTTGTAAAATGAAAGTAAACAATAATTATACCACAAATATATCCAAACTAATTATAAACTTTTATTTACCGAAACTATATTTTGAGGTGAAAATGCATGTGTTAAATAATATTTTGCATTATGTAGTCAGTGTGCCGAAGTTTATAAACTATATTTGAATTAATGTTTTTTGGTATATTTCGAGCATTATCAAATTCTTATTTAACCAATACTGATTCAATGGATTTGTATTGATTATCTGGAAATAACACTGGTTCGTCTTCGTTTTACATATTAAACATTTTTTAAGTCACGGAAACAGACGCGCTCACATTGATAGGCGCCCATTTTTCATCTAGCAGAGCTCTGATAAAGCGTTAAAATTACTCTACCTTTATAGGTTTATAACGTTAGCGACAACGGCGGTAAATTTTACAGATGATTTCCTTTCATCTGCCTCTAAATTTATATGTAGTAAAAAATCACTCATGTAGTACCATTTCCAAATCTTATTGAACCTCGATGTTTAGATGTGAACAAATATCGGATTTTGTGTTGATAGTCGTCTGTCTAAACAGAGATTTCAATAAATATCGAACTGTATCAATGGATGTGGGTGACACATTTAAGATTGAATTTTCTTTTATTTTTATTTTCTTATGCGTAGTAAATTTCACGAAATATAGGACATCCACTTCATGAAGCGGTTCCTAATAGTGCAAAAAAAGAATTTCTAAGCATATATCTGATCACAAATAGACCAGTATACCGTGTGTCCCACGTAAATGTTGGCATAGGCAGTTAACATGTAAAATCAGTTTTTTGTAAATAAAAAGTGTCCGGCAAAAAATTATGCATCCAAATTTTATATCACAATACTGCCAACATCCCTACATCTTATTTAATATAGATTAATTTATTTTGATACCGCAATTTAATGAAATTAATATTAATAATTCCTAATTTTCCGCCTACTCTTTTTATTGCTACTGACGTATAGTGCCTGCAATTTGTTTTAAATATTTTAATCTGTCACTGTCAATTTCTGGCGATGGAAACCATTCAGCGTTCATTCCTGTGATGTATTCAGATATTTGTCTTGCACTGCGCCCCCCATAATACATTCTAATAATATTTACACGGTTCTCGACATTTAATGTATTCATGATGACAGTGACAGATTAAAATATTTAAAACAAATTGCAAGCACTATACGTCTGTAGCAATAAAGAGAGTAGACGGAAAATTAAGAATTATTATTAATTTCACTAAATTACGGTATCAAATTAAATTAATCTGTATAAAATAAGATGTAGGGATATTGGCAGTATTGTGAAATAAAATTTGGATGCATATTTTTTTGCTGGACACTTTTTATTTACAAGAAATTGATTTTACATGTTAATTGTCTATGCCAACATTTACGTGGGACACACGGTATATCAAATAGTCCAATTATCTGAATAGAGACTACAAAATAATATAAATATTTAGTTTTTTCAATTTCGAAGGAAATTTTATTGTGTATTTAGATTGAATCTAAATAAAATGAACCACCATTCTTAGCGACTGCATCGAGTGTCTAATTATTTAAAAGATAAAGAGTTATCTGCATAATCTTCCGCTTTCGTTTCGGAACTCCTGGTCTGCGTCTAGGTAGCAACACGGTACGTGACTAGCGGGGGAATGAGCTCTGTCAGCGGCGCGGAGACAGCGGCGGGCGGCGACCGCGTAACCTTGACAACGCACAATGGCGGCGGCGGCGGCGGCAGACGCTGGCCACAGCCTGCCCTCGCCACCGAGAGGAGTGTTGGGATAGGCGGCTGTGCGCTGCCACCATGCTGCACCAGCCCCAGCACCGGCCATTGTATTGTTCGCTCACTGAACACAGTGAACACGCGAATTTTATAATCATAGAGGAAACGTTACGGTTCAGCGCGCGGACAATGAGAACTGTAGCACAGCGGGAATCATTCCTGCACAGCACAAATACATTTTTAATTAGACGGCCTCGTACACCAGAATACTTTGTGCTTTTAATCAGGTATTTTATTTTATTTCTAAATTGAAAATTTGTTATATTATAAACCTACGTTATACATTCAATTATACAATAATTAGAAAATGTAGCAATTTGTTTTACAAATCGTGAGTTTCAGGAAAATGCAACATTTTACTTTTTTCACGACATGGTAGGGAACCCCACCGTTTTTCTCCCGAAATAGTGAGGAAAATATAGAAGTGTTAATTGAATTATTGAATTGAATTAATATGAATGTTATTTACAAAAATCCTTATTTTAGTGATATACATACTGTAAATTATCTTACATTTATGTCTATTTTTCTTCTTATTATTAAATCACAATTTGGCAAACTTATTAAAGATATTTAACATTGGTTCATTGGCAACACTGCTACACCGCCTTGTGTCTGATAACCTAATTTTTAACGTGTCAGTCTGTCAGTTGTGTTCTCAAAGTGTATTTTAGGTCTGAGCAAATCGTTTTTAAAAACATGTCGTGAAAAAAATGTTGTGTCTAACACGAGAGGAAAGCTCTTCTTCCACTCTCGTTCGAAATGCCTCACTCGCTGCGCTCATGAGGCAAACTTCGAACTCGAGGGGGAAAAAGAAGCGCTTTCCTCTCTAGTTTGACAAATAACTATTTCTCTACTCCTGTATAAATAAATTCCCATTATTTCCATGATTTAAAGTACCCATAATTCACGATAGTGAATTATGACTCATAATTCACTCTTCTCGGTCAATCCCAGAGCCAGAAATTCATAATTCACGGTTATTTTAAAGACGTGATGTGGATCACCAAGCAACGGCCCTCTGTCATGCATTCAGTCGTCATTGTGTATTTTCATTTTGACGTTTTTCAACGAGTTTCGATCATTTTCAAAAGTGATTTCCGAATTTACAAAAATAGAAAAAGTATAGTATTATATTCGGGATTGTGGTCATTATTCACTTGGATGATTTGTATCACTCGCGCACGGCTCGTGACGTAAATTTCATTTTCGCGAATAATGACTATCATAATCCCTCATATAATAAATATACTGGGCAGAAAGCGTTGATTCCGGTTAAGCAAGACTGCCCGTGGTTAGTAGTTGGATAGGTGACCGCTTTGCGAAAACCCATACCATATCATATTGCGTGTCGTTGTCACACCATCGAAAACGAGGTTCCAAGGCGGCATATAACCTCAGTAGTTGAGTCCGCTTTACAAAAAAAAAAAAAAAAAATACTATTCTGTCATCAATGCACAAAAAAATAATGGATTGTTACAATAGCAAAAATGTATCTTACATATAGTGTATAGATACAATATATATTTATATTACCAATATATTATTTAGATTGTTGTAGCAGCAGTCGAAAATAATATCATAGTTATTGTAAATAACTATTACTATGGGTACCTGCTATAAATTTTTAACAGACAGAGGTAGGATCGATGGAAATTATGATATTTTATTTGTGCATTTGTGTATTTAAGGTCTGTACCAATTTTCACCTCTATGCGAATGTTTCCGAAGTTATAACTTTTTTTTGTATTTTTTGACTGGACTATACAGTATTTTATTTACATTAGGTTTGTTCCAAGTGGTCATTTCTGACAAGTTTGTGACATGTTTGTGACAATTTTCAGTGCGCCTGCGAAAAATGTAAACAAGTTAAGTTAGAAACATAGACTGGAACGGCGAATGGAATGAAGCGCATGTGCATGCTCATATTTTGTTTTGACAGCTAACCTTAAATATAAATATAAATAAAGAAATTCATACATTTTTCGCCACAAAAAAGAAAGGTTTCAAAGTTAACTTGTTTACATTTTTCGCAGGCGCACTGAAATTTGTCACAAACATGTCACAAACTTGTCAGAAATGACCACTTGGAACAAACCTATTATAACCACCTGAGCAAACAAGATCTTAGTATCCATACAAATAAATATCAAAATCCTAGTGTACTACAAACGAGAGCTTAATTCAAGAAATATGTATATAGTTTTTAAAACAATATTGAGACAAAAAGGGTTTTGATTTTATTTGCAATACAGAAGTACAGAACTTGAACAAACATAAATTTGTCAAAACGTAAATTTATCGAAAATAATTAAGTCAAAATGTATTTAAATCGATTTTAGTAATTTGTCGGGCTGGAATTTTTCCAAATCGTAAATTAATCAACCTGTATTTTAGCCAAATCGTAATCTTGTCAACGTAATTAAGATAAAGCGTAATCTAGGGATGAACTTGACTGTTATGGAGCCTGCAATACCAAAATTGGCATCCCTATTGAAAATTACCATTTTCACAATCATTCATTTAATCTGTATTACAAGATTTCGTAAAATATAATGATGATGTTATTTCCAAATTTTATATTTGTTAGTTTTTTTGCATATCTCAGTTAAAAAATCTGTTGAGGGCACCACAATTACAATACCTCCCGCCATAGATTTCTTATCGAACAATGCAGAAACACGGACAACCACTATCAAGAAACGCTCATCCCTTTAAAAAATTGAGTTTTCAATTATGACACATGTCCAAAAATGACATTTTTTCCATTTTTCAATCGTTGTTTTGTGTTTATCAAAAAGCATAGGTTTGCAGATTTAAACGAAAATGTCAAAATATAAATTTTCTTTAAAGTGTTGTAATTCGAAATGGTGACAGTAAGATAAAAATATTTCAATCAATAATTGTTGATAATATTATTTGAAACATTATTCTCAGTAATAATATAACAAGAGGGTGAGAATAAATTGAAAATAATTTGACAGATCTTTCGAAAACTTGTTGCCAGGCAATAGCCACGAAAGCCCGTAGGGCTTGAATGGCTATTGCCAAATGGCGACAAGTTTGAGAAAGATACTGGAGAATTATTTTCTAATTTATCGAACTCTCGAGTTATATATAATTAGATTATTTTTTGATTTCATCATCAGGCACAGCACTAAATCTATCTTTTTTGCTCTTTGTTACTTGTGTTGATGATAACTATCTGACATCTGACATCTGCCGGGAATAATCACAAGAGCTTTATTCTCAGTATAATAATGACAGGATTGGTTAAAACGCAGACACGTGACATACAATAAAGCATTTGATTGGTTTATAGAAACGTCAAAAAATAATCATAACAAAAATTTACTGAGATATTTCAAAATAACTTGATAGGGCTTCAAGTAAACTACCACTTTCGGTTATTGGATTATCACAAAAAAATAATCAGCTCTTCCAAAGGGGTACAATTGATATATACAAAATATCCAAATTTTCAGTTTGAAACCAGAACTCCTGAGCTCCACACAGATTGACAGACAGACAGACAGACAGACAGACACACACAAGACATCATCGCGAAACTATTAAAATCTTATTTTAGGGACCCTAAAACGTGCTCATCCAATGAAAACTCACTACCGAATTTTTAGAATGATTACAGGATGTGGCGGGAGGTAAAAATTATCTAAGAGTAAATTTTTCTATATCCAAAAAATGTAGAATAATATGGACAACAATTTTCATTTAAAAGTTTTTTCTCTAGTTCGTATCGTTTAAAATACACAGCTGGCAGAAATGAAGACAATAATTTTCGCTAATGTAAACCCAGCTCGTGTGTCGACCAATCAGCTACAAGGTCATCTAATCGTAATGATATTTTCTAAGGTAAAACAGAGTATAAGCACAAATTATTTTACATGTTATTTAAATAGCTAAAGCAAATCTCTGCTAAAGAGATTGTAATTTGCTCCTAAGAGTGGAACATCTGTTTAAAATAACTTCATAGAACATGTTTGGTATGCGAGTAGAAAAACACTGTTATGCATGACGCCATCATCACGAAATGTGAGCAAAAACATCGCCCCGGGAATGAAAATATTTTCGTTTATCTTCACTAACCTAAGCTACAGTGGGTTCGATCTGCCCTAACCTAACTTAATGTAATCTGTCGTGAGTGTAATTTTAACTGCGGGAAAATGATAATTTTCTTCGCAGAATAAATCAGCTTTATTACACCGGATAGTATACTTGATATTTATAGAATGTAATCTATGCTTTATGATTATGTTATTTATCTAGGAATGAAACGTTTTATGATAGCTGATTTGGAGATACTGCATGATACAAAATGCAACTTTGTTGCTAAGTGCATAAATAAAATAGTAATCTGAATTTGTTCGAACTTACAAGTATCGAAAAATCTACTTTGTTTTTTCTGTGTTCTATGTATGAGTATGCTATTACTTATACATTTACAAAGTGCTAACAGCTAAAACTAATATTTGCAAATTGTAATGAGTCAATTGAAACATTTCATATTTTTATAATGATCTTATACTGTCTATAATTATAGTTAATAAGTTAGAGATCTTAAAACAAATTTTATTTGAAATCGGCACTAAAGTGCTCAAAAATCGTTATTAAAAGCTTAGAAATCGTCACTAAAGTAACCCATTATACGACGATGAGCAACTCAGTGTTGGCAACCGTTAAATAATTATAGTACAATTAGGATAATTTTGGCAGATATATTGAAGTACTATAGTAAATTTGGACGTAATATGAAACAAAATTTGCAAGAAGAATTAATTAATTAATTCCGATGACGAAATTGAGGACAAAACACATCATTTTGAGTGTTATTTACATTAACTTCACTGTTCGAGGTTGGCAACACTGACTGTCAGTTTCAATTGACAACTGACAGATGTATAAACTTAACCTATATTATAATTTTTTTACAGCTTTAATAAAATAAAACTTAATATGTACCTCGGCACTGAAGTTCCTTTTTATCACTCACATGGTTTATTTTCCTCGGCCCTACGGGCCTCGGCAACTAAATTTCATATTCGTGATAAAAAAATAGAACTTCAGTGCTTTGATACATAAATAACTATTATTATTATTAACCTTAGGTTACATTTTACGGACTATTTATCGTACAAAAAGTGAAACTTTAAAGTCCTAGGACATTAAAGTAGAATTTCACTTTTAATTTTTTCATTATTTATAAACAAATATTAGTTTCTATAGAAATTGTTTTTTAGCCTACTTGTATCAACTCATTTCTACGAATTTTTGATAATTTGTTTGAATATATACTATAATTTAACAACTTTAGTAAGCAGCATGATATAAAATTTTGTATGTACCTCGAACGAAATGTGACTTTAGGTCATCGCAAGTAATTTCAACCACGCCTTACGTCTTGGTCGTAAACAACTTGCTAGTTTCACTTTTCGTTTTAGAAATATAAAAACCTATAAAAATTCTAAGAAAACGTATTAATTTAAGAAAATCAAACCCCTAAACCTTAAAAATATACACAAGATGTCTGTCTATACAGGGTGTTCAATTTAAGTGTACTACCACTGCTATTGTGACAACTATAAGATCTTCACGTCGTAGTTATTACAATGAGACAAAAAAGAAGTCTTATAATATAATTTTAATTTTTCTATAACACTACTAAAAATTGTTATGGAATCACTAACATTCCATACGCTGCTGCGTATGGAATATTTTCGACGATTCTGATACTATGGTTACAGTTTTATATTTGTATTTTAGTATAATTTCCAAAACCTTTTTATAGAAAGTATAGTCTACAATAGGGGTGGGCAACCTTTTGTACAACAGGGGCCAGAATAAGATTTATGTATCGTACGCGGGCCGTAGTTGTTAATTGACACATTTTTGTTACTTATAATTTTTTGTTCTGAAAATATAAAAAAACAATAATAAAACAAAATTAAGTAAGTACTACATTTATTTCTTAATTTAAACTGGACGAATTATATTGAAAATTAAAGTGCAAATCTCCCCTTTTTCTTTATGTTGGGTACTAACCTAATTTAAAATTTTTGTTTTTGAAAATATTTATTTATTATTTCTTCTAAAGATCTCGTGGGCCGGATTGGAACTCTACACGGGCCGGATTTGGCCCGCGGGCCGGAGGTTGCCCACCCCTGGTCTACAACATATAACGGAATGGCATATCCCACACTCGCAAAGCGTACAAACTTTTTGCTCGCGTGGAATATGTGCCATTCCATTACTTGCTGTAGAATATACTATTTCTGCATATTTAGTCAACCCCGTAGCTCTTATAGTTTCTGGAATAGCAAGTTCGGATTTGATCTAGAAGTTCACTTTAAAACAACCGATTAATCAAATAATCGATTATTTTTCCCAGCGTTAGTCCCTACACATGTATTAACCGCAATTTTTAAGAATATCTAGATAAGTAAATATATAAGAATTAATGAAAACAGATAAAATGAGGAAATCTCATGGCATGATTAATTAATTAAAAAAAAAATGTAATTCCATTTTGCAAATATGAATGTCTTTATTCGTCTTATTAGACAAATTCAAGAACCAGCCTGTATTTAGCGCGTGAATTTCCGTCAAATCAGATCCCTAAAGTTAAGCCGATCCAAAGGATAAATATTGTGTGTACAAAATTACGGAGCAAACTCATAATCAATATCAAGTTAATCAGAATCACTCATTCCTGGGTGTGATTAATCAACGTGTAGCCGATCTTGGTTAATGGTATATTTATGTGCGTGCAATTATGTGCTTACCAGCTGTCAAATCAGGACTTACAGATGCTAGTGGTAGAAGAATGACACATTTGTTGTCGGTTGTAGGAATCGAACTGAGGATCTATGTAGCACACTTCGATGCGATACCACGGAGCTATTTATCATAATTAATAATATTGTATAATAGCGGAAACGTATAATTTTCAAATAATGTTTGTTGATGATCTATACACTAGTAACACATAATCATAGTTAAATATTTAATTGTGTATTTATTTCCTAAAAGATATTAATATATTAGTTTTTTGAATAAATATATTTTTGAATGAGCAAGTGGATGCTACTATACTATTGTGACGTCACTCTTTTTATAAGCTTCAAATTCACTAGAGTAGAAATGAACTTGTATTTCTTTTTAATAGACAATAAATTTGTTAAAAATTATAGGTAGGCATCATAAAGTTTTTCTATTTTCTAAATAAAATATGTATTAACGGACAAAAACGTTTTTGTACTGTGATATACAAAAGTCAAAAGTTCAACATGCAAAAATTAAACCACGTATAAAACCTCTAAAAATAAGAGAAAAAGTTCATTTGAACAAATGCTCGTAATTGCAGTATTCCCGAGATATTTCTATTTTTTAATTGAAGCACCGCAATACTAAAATAGCGTAATTTTAACAATGTATTCTGAAACGATAGACAATCTGGACTCATTACGCAGTAAATTATTGAAATTTTGCGAATGCCTAACTTCTAAACAATGTCATACAGCACCTAAAGTAGTGCCAAATCGTTGCCGTGCTTGACTTTACGTTCCTGTTGACCAATTTGATTATATATTAAAAAACAAAAATATATGAAGTTTAAACACTAAAATTCTTTCATATTTTCTAATTTTATTTACGCATATAAATATTACAATATCTCTCAGTGGCGGCTCGTGGCATTATTTAGGTAAGGGCTGCAAAAAAAAACTTACATTCCTTTAATATTCTTTAATTTTGAAAGTAAAAACTTAGTCATTAAAGCTAAGTGGTACTGAATTCATTTCATATTTTTTTATATATTAATTATTCTAATCTATTTATTTATATATTAATAATTGGTTATTTATTTAATATAAAATATTAAAAAACTTTATTATTGTATAACAATTTAATAATAATATACCTTTGAAAAATGCGTATTTTAGTCTACAACTTTGCTTTTACTATGCTCATACCATCTATTATAGATATGGCGCTGCGATATTCGCAGCTCCACGCGCAAGCTAAACTACACAGTGTTCCCTTCACTGCACATCTCGCTGAGCCATCACTTTTGCAATATTACGGAGCTGTTTCGACAACAGCTCTTGGTGTATAACAAATAGTATATATCACAAGGGTAACATTTTTAAATTTAAGAAAATATTTTATATAAATTATACAATATAATTATTGTTGATTATTTATTAATTATTATATATGTATATAAATTCATCATTTTTTAACTCAGGTCTACCGCCCCGCAGCCCTTTCCCACGAGCCGCCACTGATATTTCTGAATTAAATAGTATGCGGCCATTTGCTTAAGTGAACTTTTTCTCTTATTTTTAGGTTCTAGATGGTTTATGTTTAGCAGGTTAAACTTGGGGCATCCTGTATAAAAACCAATGGTTTCTACATCAGAAAACCAAGGATAAAACTAAAATTTTGAAAGACGTAATTATTCTCTTTGACTGTTAACTCTATTCAGGGTGTTTGCTCTACCTTCACTTTTTGGATTTCAGTAACTATTAGAGTTACGACTTCGATTGCCATATTACTAACCAATATCATTTTTTTAAATTTTTAAGTAATATAAATATTATATAGTAACTAAATATACCAGATACGTAAATTATGTTTATCCAACCCCTCTCAATAAATGCTATATTACTATGGCGATTTTAAACAAGCAAACTAAGAGATTACCCACTAGTGGGTATAATTTTGAGGAAAGTCACTAGTGAGTATTTTTTTATTTATAACAATAATAATAACAACACACAACACCTTGGTAACTACATCGATTGACATTTTAATTAACAAATTTAAAGCAAATGTCACTGTCAAATAATATTTCTTTAATAAATTTTTCATTTATTAAGAGGTGTTGGATAAAACGTTATACTTCACACGTGGGCAAAGTGGAATTACCCACGAGAGAAATTTTAGCACACGAAGCCGAAGGCTGAGTGTGATAATTTCAAACTTGTAAAATAAATAACTATTTTCCTTCTTAATTAAAATTGTAAATTGACTCTAAATATGAAAAAAAAAAAATTCAAATAGAAATGGAGATACCAAAGTTCGCATTCAGTATTTTCAGCTAAGATCTCCACTGAAAGAAATGATAGTAATATGAAGCCAGTAGTTTCCGAAAATCTTGCTACTAACAAATTTTTTAAATACCTCGTGTGTCTTTGCCTGAATGTAGCGGTGGTGAGATATAATAAGTTATAGTTTGTATTGTTGTAAAATATAAAAACATTTTACTGTTAAACTAATTTTTCTTTAAGCTGGCAATTTCAGATTAAAACAATTGAATATTGAAACGTTACAACACACTTTCTAAATTTGACCTAAAATTATTAATACAAAATTAACAAATAGTTTTTAAAACTTATATCATAATAGTCGACTATTTTGTTCGAAACTCTCATAAAATAAAATGACAATTATGAAACATGTTCTTCAGTAAGTTTAAAAAACTTTCAAAACTCGTAGTATAATTAAATAAGACTTTTGAATTCTGTAAAAATATTTTATATGTACAACGTTTTAAATTATTCATAACAATACGTTATTCGTTATTCACTTGTTTTCCTAATGAAAGATAAATAAATAAATATATTATCACGCCATTTACCCATTATGGGTGTGGCACTCTGCTTACGCAGATTTCGGTAAGTGATATATTTTTGCGTATGAAGTGCGGTTACCAGCCGTCAAATCATAGCCCCCAAAGATGTTAGAGGAGGAGGAACCACAGGGGTAAATTGGCAACTGTCAGCTGTAGGATTCGAACTGAGGATCTCACGATCCACAGTCCGACGCGTTACCACGGAGCTATTTACCCCTAATGAAAGATTGTGTACAATAATTCGAAACGTTGGCGTTGTACCTATTTAAATAAAATCTTTTACAAATTTATTCAAATCTCAGTCAATCTGACAATTTTATGATTCCTTTGATTTCTATCCTACGTTAAGCTCAATAAAAGGAACAATAATATTCAGATGCAGATCACCTTGAAAACACAGTTTAATGGGTCCCTTTATTTGGTCAACGTGGAACCGAGATTATATTCACTATTCAGATATGTTCCATTAAAAATAAGTCTTGTGATTCGAGTTTGTCTAACGTGAGTTGTGTAGGTTTAGGGTGTGCTTGTGAAAAGTACAAGCTAAGCAATATTACCTACAGGTAAATTCCACATAAAAGAAAATTTGTGCATTGTTATTGGAAATAGAATGTTTTTTCAGCGATACTAAAACAATGACGTACTTTGCATATGTAGAACTAACCTTGCTTCTGTCGCACTTTTAACAAATAAACCCTAAGCCTACACAATTCAAACCGACAAACTCAAATCAGAATATTTATTGTTAATGGTATATAAACTACTATTAGAACATTGTACAGCGCCAAAACCGAGCCTAAAATAATTCTTAAAATATCCAAAAACAGAGCTCGTGGTACCAGCCTTAGTGAAATGGTCTACAAATGTTTAATTTTCTAAATTACCCGGATCAGAAGTCGTAACTCTTATAGTTTTCGAAAACTCAATGGTGAAACACGTACAAGAAACATCCTGTATACGTGACTATAATGACTATATACGTAATAACATAATGTAGTGTTTTTCTTTATAAGAATGAGTCTGCAAAATTGGACATTATTGTGAGGAGCAGTTTTATCTAATTCTAGAAGCATATGAAGTATCTCTATAGCTTATTACTAATATTACTACTACAGGAATTATTCAATGGGTTATTTCAGGTTGTTTTAAGCAGTGCCTACTAAAACAAAACCAATTTTAAGTTTCTATTAACTATAAAAAGTGTTATAAACTATAAATAGCTGAGTAGTACCTACGCTAAATAAACAGTATATTATTTATACTTATAGTAAATGTATAAATAGCTTCATCCATTTTAATTCATTATTTATAAGTGTAGAATACCTGTGTCACTCCGATTTTGTTGAAGACATCTAATTTGGACCAAAAGTACAACAGAGAACATTTATTACTTTTGGCATACAGCAAACACCGATTTTGAACCAAAAGTACCACAAAGAACATTTATTACTTTTGGTGGGCCAATATTCACATTTATATGCAAATTCATATCACACCACCAATATTCAATTATCTAACAACCACATGCACAACAAAAAAACAACGAATAGTGCTGCCATAACCAAACATAAAATTAATTATCAACAACCATGCAACAATGCAGAATAAAAATAGCAAAACTGTACCTCTGTGTCTATAACTGACAGTTCATAACCAAAAATAGTGAACATTGCAATGACATTCGCGCCTGGCAGCAGCGGTGATGGCGTCGACGGGGAAGAGTGAAGAGCGTCTGCCGGCGTGCAGCGGCAACATGGCCGCGCAGCCGTCGCGGGGGCGCGGGAGTTGCAGTTGCACTTGCAACGCTAACCTTGACCTTGCCGAATGCGATGCGCAATAACTCGATAAACCAGGCACGGCTTCGCTTTGTGCGTGAGCGAATGACTTCGTTCGATTTAATTGTTTCAATGTTTTATGCTTTAACAAATATTACGCCTGATGTTATTGTTGTAATAAATAAATATATCATCACGCCATTTATCCATTATTAGATGCAGCGGTAACCAGACGTCAAATTACGTCCCATAAATGGGTAATCTTTGTGGTGAAATTTGTCGGCGTATTATTTTCATAACGTACAGAAAAGATTTTTTCTACGATCACTTCTAAAAATGACATTTTCTCCACACTAAATGCAAATTGTATATTTCGTCGTGTGGAATAGCGTGGGCAATTATTCCACACACAAGTGTGACCAACATACGAATAATATAATACTGTATGATATTAATATGTCAAGTATAATTTCATTTATATATCATAAAATAACAAATAATTATTTCAGAGTTTATATAAATCTTCTTTTTCAATATTGAGATTACAAAGAAATTACAATATTAAATTTTTAGTAAAATACACAATACATAGATTTATAGTTGGTAACACTGCGTACATACGCGCTTGCGCCAACTTCATGCTGTAAAACATAAACGTCAAATAATTTGAGTTTGAGTAAGGCACTAGAATATGAGTATTCTCATCCGCCATTTTGGGTCCAAGTGTCATAAATAAAACAAATTATTAGAATCCAGTTACTTTAATTCTTTTCTGTCAAATTTGAAGTTGATATTGATTAATAATTGTGATATATCATTCTCTTAATTATATCATCATCATATATCATCACGCCTTTTACCCATTAAGGGTGTGGCACTCTGCTTACGCAGATCTCGGTAGGTGATATATTTTTGCGTATGAAATGCGGTTACCAGCCGTCAAGTCATAGCCCCCAAAGTTGTTAGTGGAGGGGGAACCACAGGGGTAAATTTAAATTTGTAACTGTCGGCAGTGGGATTCGAACTGAGGATCTCACGATCCACAGTCCGACACGTTACCACGGAGCTATTTACCCCATTTACTCTTAATTATTATATTCCATATCTAACAGGTAAGTGTACAGAATACTTTCTAATATATTACCGTATGATTTGTGTAGTTGGATTTTACAGAATTTCAAGAAATATGTTTTCAAATTTGACAGATACAAATTTTAAATGTTTTTTTTTTAAGTAACTGGATTCCAATAATTTGTTTTATTTATGACAGCTGGACCCAAAATGGCGGATGAGAATACCTATTCTTCTAGAGCTCTAGTTTGAGATGTCATTTCTTGTTTCTGAAGAGTAAGAATTATTATTAAATTTTGACATGACAAAAGTGTGATCGTAGATAAAGTATAGTGTACATTTTGTACACTTACCTATTTCACGCTCGTGTGATTTTATTACTCGACTTCGTCTCGTGCTAAAACTCTAACAACTCGCGTGAAATAGATAACTTTCTGCACATGTTGCACAATTTACTATTATCTACGACCATTGTTAAAAGTGGTCCTTTTAACGATTACTTAGCAAGTTAAAAATGTTACTTTCTCTAATAAAAGTAATATAGTACCTATCGTGCTAAAAGTTACTTCTAGTTTTTAACACGTTCATAACGATTTGTATCAATAAATCAACAAATATAACCCTACCTGTCAAAATATCATTCTTCACTTTTTAGTATTTACTAGACACTAGAGGAGGGTCGTAGATAAAATTTTGTATATGTGTTAAAAGTGATTTATTTCGTTCATTCCCCACTTACTCATAAAATGCCACTTTTAACACTCATATCATAAATAACATGTAGATAGGCGTTGTGGGGAAACTAGAGCTTTTCCCTTGTAAACTTTTAACTTAAACTTACAGCAAATTAAAGTTCTTTCACATTAACACCCACCTATTGAAAACTGTTGAAAATATTTGGGAAGAATTGGAACATCATTATCTTCTCGTTTCTGTAGAAACATATTTATTTCAAATCTGATAATGTGCTGTTATTTTATTTTTATAATATGCACACAACAAAAACTAATGGCAAAATGAATGAATTGTAGAAATACTTTTCATTAATGAAACTTATTCGTTAAATGTACTGAAAGTATTAACCATTTTGCACTTATTAACATACTTTGACGTTTAATAAATTGACATTTAAATGAATTTCAACGGCGTCTTGTATTTGTCTTTAAGTGGCTCTCAAACATGTGGACAGTAATTTTGTTTATGTGGAATTTACTTGTATATTAGCTCTAGCTCGTACTTTTCACAAACAAACCCTAAGCCTACACAACTCACGCTCAACAAATTCTTATCTCAGTACTCTTTTTAATGGAACCTTATCTAAAGGTAAGCTTGCAAGGGTAGTGATTGTCTATTATAACATAAAATAGCAGCACGCCATTTATTCATTATTAAATGTAGTGTGAAAAGCGATAACGTCAAATCAGGCCCCACAAAGAGCTACTAGGATAATATTTGTGCTATTTCATTTACTCTATTTAGTAATAAGTTATAAGTTATTTAAAAATGTTAAGTAATAAGTTTGCGTGCTTAACAATATTTATGGGCATATTCACTGCTGTCTCATATATTATGAATCTCTTCAATTTAATCAAATATTTACACAATAATGTTCAGTTTCTAGTTACTCATTTGATAATTCATCTCGATTCAATATTGTTTATTTAAGGAAAATTCCTAGCCAATATAATTTCAAGTAAACGTTTTGGCAGAACATCACAGCAACTGTACAGTAGGGGGTTTATTTATCAAATTTGTATTTAATTTTATATGGGCAAGGGAAAAGAGACGCAGTTATCAAAAAAAGAGATAGATACAAATATCATTTGTTATAATTTTATACTTCGAGATAGGTAAGTTTTTATGCTTTTTTTTATTATTATATAAATATTTTCTTTCTTTATGCATTTATATTCAACAAGCAGAAATTCAATATTGTCGCCGCCGGCGTAAAAGTGTCTCCTTGGCAACACTTTTACTCCGGCGGCGGACAAAGTAAAATATTATGCAGAATAGTAAGGTTGTAATTCAATAATTTGACAGTTAAAAATGAAACAAATAAACAAAAAAAGCAAAACAGCAGATTCTATGACAACTAGAAATGCTGGATAATACAGAATATTTTTTGAAGTTTAATGATTAATAATTCTATTTTCTACACTCATAAAAATTACTTCTTGTTTCAAGAAAATTTTCAGTTTTCTTTTTGTATGTATTCGTTGAAGAATAGTATATTCTACAACAAGTAATGGAATGGCACATATTCCACACGAGCAAAAAGTTTGTAGCCCGAGCCGAAGGCGAGGGCTACGGTTTGCGAGTGTGGGATATGCCATTCCGTTATCTGTTGCAGACTATACCTTCTATAACAAGATTTTGGAAACTATACAAAAAATACAAATATAAAACTGTTGAAAACGTCAGACGCAAATAAATAAAATTAAAACAAACAGACGTAACCATAGTAACTGAATCGCGCTGATATGCGGCTCTGATTCGTCGAATTTATTCCATACGCGGCGTATGGAATGATAGTTATTCCAATACAATTTTTAGTTGTGGAATGCGTAGTTTCCAAAACAGTGTTATAGAAAATTTTATTTCTTACAAAATGATTAGGTTCAATTCAATTCAAATAAAATATTAATTTTAGATATAGATTTTATATATCTTTTTCTGCATTGAAAGAAAATGAATATATTTTAAATTTTATCTTTAAAAATAATGAAAATGGAGTCAATTTAATTTTAAACAAATTGTTTATATTTAAAACGATACCATTTTGAATTAAAACTGCTCCTATTCAAACTACTTCGTCCGGATATTGAGTCTCCGTTGAATATTTCGATGCGTTCCTTCAAAACTAAATTAATTTTCATACTAGAGAATATTTATTAAACCTACAAAAATTTTCTTTCAAAACGAAATGGGATTGGCACAATTTAAATCTATTTTCTCTTCATTTAAGAGGAATCTGTTTGTTTTTCATCAGTGTATATTTGAAGAAAGAATAATTAGCAAGTGTTATGTGGAGTAAATGTGATTTTGGGTGCTTCGCACATAATTGTCCGACTCGCTTCGCACACAAAATATCATATTTACCCCTAATAACACAATAAAACCATAAACCTGGAAACTATAGTTTAATCGAAATTTTTGCATTATATCTATTGTACGTAAATATACTTGTAAAATACAGATTATATGACCAGTTTTTTGTCAAAAGTTAGTTTTAATGCACTAAAACCTACTTCAATACCAATTTGACGTCACGTCAATGGCGCGACTTCCAATAAATTTGATTTCAAACTGAATAGACCATAAAATTATAAGATTATATGCAGTTTGTATTACTATTATTTTATAATTTGATTCTTTAAACCACTGGAATATTGTACTTTCCACATACTGTACAAAGCTATAAAGTTGCACGTTTCCCACAACCGTTGCGAAATAACTATAATGTTATTTATCTACGATGGTGTGTAAAATTGATGTTTAACTGTTAGTTACAAGTTTGTAAAACGGTTGTTTAGAAACACAATCTTATTAGTCATGGGTTGCCGAGCAACGAGTGGTTAAAATTTTTAAATACACCAAATTTGCATAAATTTTGTTATCATGTCAAACTTCTCATTTAATATTGTGATCCTAATTCATAAATAAGTTTTTTTTTTATATTTATTGGGTTTTTCATTATATCGTAGATAATATTGTACGATACACATACGTAAAGCATCTTTTGTCACTCAGGGGTACTGAAAACACGAGCGTAGCGATCCATTAGTGACTAAAGATTAAGAACTAGCTTTACGAACTTGTATCGTAAATAACTATTTTTGCCGCATCTCAATGAAACGGCAGTCTCTGCTGTTAATCTAGTATTTTGATGCCTAGTGAAATAAATAACTATTTTCTTCAAGCGGATTATATTATTCATATTTTACTATTACATATACAATATAGAAGTTAATCATTTTGTTACTAATACAATATGTCAGTTGATTCATATACCACTGGTTCTGACACGGTACAGTTGTACTGCGTGGTTCTGTCATATTTTTTATTTTATTGTTTAAAATAGCAGAAAAAATTACATACTTGTATTTTATATACCTCAAGTTTACTTGAGAATGCTTGAAGAAAAATGTAGTTCATGTCACTCAAAGTTGAACATTCTTTTTGTTTTCGCTCAATTTGCATACCCTCGGCCTCGGCTTGCGCCTCAGCCGCAAAAAATATGAGCTCAACACTAAAAGTCCTGGTTCAACTCCAAGTAACATAATATACGTTAATGAGTACATGACAGACGAAAATTTCTAAAGTAAAAATTTAATTTTTAAAAATATGTTAATTTTCAATTTTTTAATTTGTTGTTTGGTTATGACAATATGTATCTGTATGTAATGTAATTAATATTGTGACGTACTGTGCATGTATTATTGCTTTACAGTAAATAAATATTATTATTATTATTATTATACTACTGTTGAGAGTAAATAGTACTATTCTTAAAATGAGGAACGTTTAGTTGGATAAGTAAAGAGGGCGCTGTAATACAAAAAACTAATTTTTCTTCAAACGTCATAAAAGTACGTTGTTACGTATTTGTATTCAACAAGCAGAAGTTCAATATTGTCGCCGCCGGCGTAAAAGTGAATCCTTGGCAACACATTTACGCCGGCGGCGGACAAAGTAAAATATTATGAAAAATAGTTAGGTTGTAATTCAATAATTTGACAGTTAAAAATGAAACAAATAAACAAAAATAACAAAACAGCATATTCTACGGCAACTTGAAATGCTAGATAAGACAGAATATTTTTTGAAGTTTTGAGCATTTTTTAATGTTTTAATGTCTATTTTCTATGTTTGAAGAAAAAATAACATGTGTTATTCGGAGTAAATGTGTCTTTGGATGCTTCGCATGTAATTGTTCGACTCGCTTCGCTCGTCGTTCAAACTTACATGAACATGAAGTTAATATATTGGTGGCAATCACAGAACATTCGCCAGACTTAGAGTCACGTGATCATGGCACCGAGAAGTTTGTAAAACCTGAACTCCCTTATTTGTTTATGACTGATTTATTCAAAGAATAACATTCACATGTATAGTAATTAATAATAAACCTCATGTCAGAACTAATGACTCATCCTATTATTAGAAATAAATGTTGGAGTGGATATTGAATTGCCCGTTCGACCAGTTTAATTTAGCGAACGATATTATTGGCTAACACATTTTTTCCTCTCCACTTAGTAGTGCAATGCATCACCTATATATTTACACCATTATGGAACTGCAAATTTCATAATAAATGATAATAAACATGCGCATAGAGCATAATGTGTCATATTTATATTGCTTGTCATTTTCTTGTTAACAAGAGTTCATTTCACCAATGTTTATGTGTATAATTGAAATTATAATGAACAATAAACAAGCCATAAACGAAAAATTTCAATACATAAACAAACTAAATACATTGCAGGCATTGATTTCTATATAACACTAGATTGAGCATAACCCAATTGAACGTCGCCATAATGGTCAAAATTGAGGTTTTGTAATACTTCAATATTTAAAAATCTATCTCTCTTGTTTATGAGTATGACCATACCTCGTGGAAAGATCTGAAGAGAGGTAGTGGCGAGTGCGGTGTAGAGAGAGTGAAGGCAGAGCTTCAGATTGCGCACTTTACTTTACAAAAGTGTCGCAAAACCTCAATTTCACCAGTTAAATTGGGAACGCTCTCAGATGGCAGAATATGTCCTATGCCCAATCTAGTGTTATATCGTGTGTTCCACGTAAATGTTGGCATAGGCAGTTAACATGTAAAATCAGTTTTTTGTAAATAAAAAGTGTCCGGCAAAAAATTATGCATCCAAATTTTATATAACAATAATGCCAATATCCCTACGTCTTATTTAATACAGATTAATTTATTCTGATACCGCAATTTAATGAAATTAATATTAATAATTCCTAATTTTCCATCTACTATTTTTATTGTTACTGACGTATAGTGCTTGCAATTTGTTTTAAATATTTTAATCTGTCACTGTCAATTTTTGACGATGGAAATCATTAGGCGTTCATTCCTGTATTCAGATATTTTTTGTGCATTGCGCCCCACATAATACATTCTAATAATATTTACACGGTTCTCGACATTTAATGTATTCATGATGACAGTGACAGATTAAAATATTTAAAACAAATTGCAAGCACTATACGTCAGTTGCAATAAAAAAAGTAGGCGGAAAATTAGGAATTATTATTATTAATTTCATTAAATTGAGGTATCAAAATAAATGATTCTGTATTAAATAAGATGTAGGGATATTGGCAGAATTGTGATACAAAGTTTGGATGCATAATTTTTTGCCGGACACTTTTTATTTCCAAAATACTGATTTTACGTGTTAATTGCCTATGTCAACATTTACGTGGGACACACGGTATAGAAATCTATGATTGCTGGGTATTGAGGCGTTGATCATTACTGTGATATGTGTACGTGAAATATTTTCATTTAAAACATAAAAGTTGGTATAAATAAATATATCATCACGCCTTTTACCCATTATGGGTGTGGCACTCTGCTTATGCAGACCTCGGTATGTGATATATTTTTACGTATGAAGTGCGGTTACCGGCCGTCAAATCATAGCCCCCAAAGATGTTAGTGGAGCGAGAACCACTGGGGTAAATTTAAATTGGCAACTGTCAGGTGTGGGATTCGAACTGAGGATATTACGATCCACAGCAGTGCCGGATTAACCATTTCGGGGCCCGTAGGCAATACAATTCTCGGGGCCCCTTTACTCTTTTTTAACTTCCCAAAATACATTTTTTCTACCATAATACAATAATTATATTCATAATTACACTATTTTTTACTACATTAAGCTATGCCATCACCCAAAACAAATACAAACCCTAAACAATACAAAATACAATATATGTTTAAATATCAACTCTTCTAACTTATTTAGATACAAAATCATTTACAAGATCTTAAAAGTTGACCTTTTCCAATGTATCATTTTCAATCGCCATCCCAATGAATTTAAACGGTTCTGAGACATTGATGAACAAAGACAGTTTTTTATTAGTTTTAAATTCGAAAAGTTACGTCCACCCGTATGGCGTTAAGATCGCCGCGAACAAATCAAATATCATTCTATAATAATTTGAAATATGACAATGTAATATAAGAAAGCAATAATATTGTCATTGAGGATACAAATCTTCAAATTAAATTTTACCTCCATGAAACATTTTCAAATTTTTATTTCTCGATCCGCGGGACCCCTAGCCGATGCGGGGCCCCTAGGCAGTTGCCTACACTGCCTTATGGATAATACGGCCCTGATCCACAGTCCGACGCTTTACCATGGAGTTATTTACCGCATTCATAAAGTTGGTTATCTTCTTAATTAAATCAAATGAAAATTCATTCATTCTGTAATAAATATATTTATTTTATAAATTAAAATAAATTTAAATCATAATAGTCGCTGAATTCTGTATAAACAACTGAACGTCAATGTGAAATTATACAGCAGACATTAAAAAAAAAAAAAAAACTTGTATATAGATTACAACCATAAATATTATTTCTTCTGTTTAATTAAATACTGTACTGTACTTGATATTTAAAACATTTTTTATACACACTAGTTTATATTTATGTACATATTTTTTTTCGCGATCGCCCAGATAATGATTTTTTTCTTATCACTTTTTAGACCGGAAATTCCTTCTTTACTGAGCTAGCTCTGAAAATTGACTATAAGGGATCGGAAAGCAATGTTTCCATAGTGATCAGTTCTTCATTTATTTATTTTTCATTCATGTGTCAAATATTGCAATAAGGTGTAAGAATTATTATTTCTTTTTTCAGGATCGCGAAAAAAATATTGTACCCAACATGTCCTGAGAGTGTATTCACTGGGCTCGCAAGCTTTGAAAGCTCACGCAGTAAAGTATCACTTTCAGGTCTTATTACGTAAATTACTATTGGATCTAAATTATTGGCTTATTTTATATTGGAATTAAATTATCTATGAAAATTTGTCCGCTGTAAGGATCGAACCGAGTATTTTATGTCCGATGAGATACCACGTAGCTATTTATGTTATTGCTGATAGCAATTTCAGATTAAATCTTTCAAAATATATATTTATATAAATAAATAGTAAAATTAATCTTCAAATGACCTTGCAGAAATTTGTGTCATTGTGGCCTTCTTTCTCGACCATTCTCATTCTAACACTAATACTTTATTTATGATAGTTAATTATTTATAAAGTTTGTCATTCAAAATAAAACAATACTTATTGTTTATTACTAAATTACATAACTTGCATGTCAGCATTTCTAACATTCTAATTACATAGCAAATTTCATTTCTAAACAGTCGTACCACTATTAATTTTAATAGTACGCTGTTTTATTATTACGTTTGTTTTTATTTAAACAGTTCTTTTTCGCCGATTAACATTGATAATTATTTATGTATCAAGGCACTGAAATTCAATTTTTTATTACGAATATAGAATTTAGTTGGCGAGGCCCGTAGGGCCGAGAAAAATAAACCATGTGAGTGATAAAAAGGAACTTCAGTGCCGAGGTACATATTAAATTTTATTTGAAATCTAAAATTCGAAAAAACTGTCAAAAGATTACAATATAGGTTAAGTTACATCTGTCAGTTGTCAATTGAAACTGAATCCAATCAGTGTTGCCAACCTTGAACAGTGAAGTTATCATAAATAACACTCAAAATTATGTGTTTTGTCCTCAATTTCGTCATCGGAATTAATTAGTTAATTCTTCTTGCAAATTTTGTTTCATGTTACGTCCAAATTTACTATAGTACGTCAATATATCTGACAAAATTATCCTAATTGTACAATAATTATTTAACGGTTGCCAACACTGGGATGCTCAAAATCGTAGTATAATGGGTTACTTTAGTGACGATTTCTGAGCTTTTAGTGACGATTTTCGAGCACTTTAGTGATGATTTCAAATAAAAGTGTTTTTTTTTGTACAGTTAACAGTAAAAATATTTGACATTTCTATATTTCATCAACATAACTGAAATATACATCTTACAAATATACACGTGTATCGTGTATCTTACAAATTAAATAATTTATAATGAATTAAAATATTTTTTATTATACCTGCACCATAATCCGTGTTTAAAACACGCTACAGCGTTCATAAACGCAAGATTAAAACACGCCGTGCTTTAAAGGTTACTGAGCAACAACAAAAATATTTACTATTAATATCTGTCAAAACTGTAAACGTAAACAACAAATGCTAACCAGTCTCCATGTAAACGATATACGTCAAACGTCACACGAGTAAAATTATGAAATGAATCAAAATCAAAATGATGCTTTCCAATTTTTTAAAGAGTACGATGCAGGTATAATAAAAAATAGCGTATGTCACACGTGTATAAGTGCTTTTAAAGCACTAGCGACGTTAAAAGCACTCCGCTTCGCGTCGTGCTCTTAAACTCGTCGTACGTGCTTTAAAAGCTTACTTATACACTTGTATCATAATATACTATTATGTATAGCTTGTTCGAAGATATAAGCACATGATATTATCTGAGAATTAGCGGCCAAACTCTTCACAGCACGATATTTTACAAGTAATTTGACCGTGTTAAAAAAGAAAAGATTATTTCCAAAATTCCAAATATGATTATAATTGACCGTAATTAATATTCTGTTTAATGTTATTAATTATGTCAACATGTTAATATTTATAGATAAAACAATAATTATACATTATAATTTTGTGTAGGTGCATGTGCATATGAAATGACGATACTAATTTTGTTTCTATAAAAATTGCAATGTTTTAATAATTGTATGCAGAGTTTATTACTTTTATGCGTACAGTATTAACATGAAGCCGAAGGCTGAGTGTGATAATTTTATCGGCTTCGTGTGTTAAAATTTCTCTCGTGGGTAATTCCATTTTCCCACGTGTAAAGTATAACGTTTTATCCAACATTTCTTATAATAAAAAAATTATTTAAGAAATAATATTTGACAGTAACATATGCTTTAAATTTTTTTAAATTAAAATGTCCATCGAAGTGGTTACCATAGCATTGTGTATTATTATTGTTATAAATAAAAATTACTCACTAGTGACTTTTCTCAAAATTATACCCACTAGTAGGCAATCTGTTCCTTTCCTTGTTTAAAATCGCAATAGTTATAGAGCATTTATTGAGAGGTATTGGATAAATTATATTAGTCCCATAAAATTATCTTGAAATTATCAAAAAATTAAAATTTTTCAAACGTCCAGTATGATTTATTTTATTAACAGCTATTCGCCTTAATCCGTGCCTGTCTCCGTGTTTTGTCTGGCCCGGCCAGGCGGCCGAGCAGCCGTCCGGGCGCCCCAGAGCGCGGGACGAAGCGGGGGGCCATGCGTCACGTGACTACAATGGTACAGGACCTACCCCAACAGGTGCTGGGTTCGGTGGTACACGTCATCATCGTACATACAAACAGACACACGCACAAATATAGTGTAGTCATTCACGGATGACTGGTTCCTCCTGTACGTGGGCCCCAAATTATGCAATCGGATTGGATGCTGTTATGTGCAGCTTGAGTTGTTGTATGACAGTGGGATGTATGGATTCCGCAGAGCAATGTATGCGTGTGAGTGTGGGTATTATGATGTACTGTGTGTGACCAGGAATATGGAGAACAGAAATTTTCTGCTAAATTTGATGTAAAAGTGTTTTATATAATAATAATATCTACATTTAGATTTTATTTATTAATTTATATACAAATTTTAAGACAGAACGTTTCGGGTGCTAAATGCATCCATCATCATTTGTCTAACTTCACAATAATATTTTGGTTATCTGTGACATGTGACAGATAAAATAAAATATTTTATTATTTTTTTTATTTTAAATGAAGTAAGTACTGAAAAAATTAAATAATATATTAACTTAAGACGAAATTAAATTATTTATTGTTTGAATATATGAAATTACAAATACGGTACTAAAAACATATTAAAAAACAAAAACGGATGATCATTGTCAATTTTGGAGGCGCTAAAATACTACTCATATTTTTTAATACTTCACTCACAGACGACTGACTTAAACATATCCAACAGTTTGAACCAACTGGATTTTGGAAAGAACTCTCACACACAAAATATAAAGCTACGAAAACCCTTAAAGTAAAATTGATATTTTATATTAATTGCTAAGGAAAAATGTATCAAAATACCTAAAAAAGGAAAACGCGCTGTTGGATAATTATTGTTAAACTTCGCTAAGTACTCCAATAAATAATATTACCTTGATTATTAATTTTTAACTGATTTAGTACTTAGAAGTCTCTAGAGGGAATAAATAATAGTTGTGATAATATTTATGAATAATATTATCACAACTAATAATGATGAATTTTCGCATTGTACAGTGACCGTAAAATTTTACAGGCACTTCAAACTTCACCGTAACTTTTACAGATATCTGTAACATATTTACGATTTTCTGTAAGGAACAGATGCTATCAGAATTGCCATTTGACCTGTAAGCATTTACAGATCTTACAGATTCTCTTACAGACTTTACAGAATTTCTCAGAATTGGCCTATTAATTAGATAATATTATGAAAATACTTAATCCTAAGAGAAACTTATTTACATCGGTCCGGTCTTAGTGAAATATATGTCAAAAAATTAAATAAATATACGAAATAAAATTAAATTTCTAAAATATAAATAGAAAATAAACAAATACGAAGGTATGTTTCTGTATCATCAAATAATATTTTGTATCGTTTAAGAGTAGTGTTGGGTGGGAGGTTATGTTCTGGCAACATCAGATTTTTTTGCTTGTCGTAGTTAGGATGGAGTACAAACCACTAATTCAATTTTAGAGTTAGTCATTTTGGTTTTTGATAATTTTAACTTTTAAAGAATCAAAATTTCTCACAAATATAAATGTCACTCCGAAAATGTTTACAAAACAAATGTAAAATTAATCACGAACTAAACAAAAATATATCACCCAAAAAACCAAACGTAAAATGAATGTAAATTTTTATATGCTTCATTTATTAATTTTTAATTCTGAATAAAATTATATACGAGTACAAACCTCGGTGGAAAGTTAAAGTTTAAATTGTACATTTCGATGCAAAATAACTATTATTCGAGTTCACTGTTGAAGTTAAAAGTATTTTTGTAGCAGGAAATTTAGATAAATTTATTGATTCGTACGTATTTATTTTATTTTGCAAAAGTACAATTTATGACTGCACAATGTACAGTCAACACCACAATTCCCAGCGACGTTCTTAGTTTATCGACCCAAACAATATTTTCAACTGAAAAGATTTAATCATGTTTAATTTAAATCTCTTGGAAATCGGAAAAACTGTGTAAGTGCACATTACTCGTAAATCAATAGTTCGATGTTTATTATATAAATATTACTGATAAAGTGAGATAGTAAAAATTGTAACAAGGAAAATGATAAACAAATACGAATGTGTGCTGTTCAGATTTGCTTTCCTCAACAGAAATACAAGCTGTAAATTTTAGTGTAACACCATTGCTATTTCGACTATATGAACTCCGAGATTATTACAGTCACTAAAAAAAATTTTTCTACCGCTGATCTTCAAATACGAGATTCAACTAGCTTATATTAAATGGAAACCTATTTTTTTATTCACTTATTCGATTCATTATATTTTTCTGAACAACAATATAAATAAATCGTATCCTCCTAATTAAACAAAATAACTGAGGAAAATGTTAAATTTATAAGCATTTTATTTTATTTATATCTGCCTGAAATAAGAATGCTTTTGATAGAAAACAATAAAAATAAAAAATATATATCATCACGCCTTTTACCCATTATGGGTGTGGCACTCTGCATTCGCAGATCTCGGTAAGTGATACATTTTGGCGTATGAAATGCGGTTACCAGCCGTCAAGTCATAGCCCACAAAGTTGTTAGTGGCGGGGGAACCACAGGGGTAAATTTAAATTTGTAACTGTCGGCAGTGGGATTCGAACTGAGGATCTCACGATCCACAGTCCGATACGTTACCACGGAGCTATTTACCCCATTTAAAACAAAACAACTGAATAAATTTTTCTGAATTACAATTTCAATGTTTGTTGTTAACTTTCTTCTTAAAATTGACAGTAGAAGCACTTATTAACAAACAATTAAACAATTTTATCTAGAGGAATATATTCAATCTTTTTTCTATCAAAAGCACGAAAGCAAGAAAGTTGTATCCCGTATTTTGAAAACCAATGGTAGAATTTTTTTGTTCATTAAATAGTGCTGTAAGATAGAAATTCTTTGTTACTTTAACTAACCTCGTAGCTCTTATAGTTCTCCAAAAAGCAATAGTGAAACACTGTATAATTCCCAATAGTGGATAATGACTACCACAACATTTTACAAACTTTGTTATTTATTCTATAATTTCTACCTAATTTACAGTCTAAATATACCAGTCTTCAGGTAAACAATTATAACGCCATAATGTTTCTAACAGTAATGACGAGGTACAATTAATTTTCAGACAATACATTTTATTTGAAATCGGCACTAAAGTGCTCAAAAATCGTCATTAAAAGCTCAGAAATCGTCTCTAAAGTAACCCATTATACGGTGATTTTGAGCAACCCAGTGTTGGCAACAGTTACATAATTATTGTACAATTAAGATAATTTTGGCAGATATATTAACGTACTATAGTAAATTTGGACGTAACATGAAACAAAATTTGCAATGACGAAATTGAGGACAAAACACATAATTTTGAGTGTTATTTACGATAACTTCACTGTTCGAGGTTGGCAACACTGACTGTCAGTTTCAATTGACAACTGACAGATGTATAAACTTAACCTATATTGTAATATTTTTACAGTTTTTTCATATTTTAGATTTCAAATAAAACTTAATATGTACCTCGGCACTGAAGTTCCTTTTTATCACTCACATGGTTTATTTTCCTCGGCCCTACGAGCCTCGGCAACTAAATTCCATATACGTGATAAAAAATTGAACTTCAGTGCCTTGATACATAAATAACTATTAATGCAAAAAAAATTAATGAATATTGAAAAATTATTTTTTTTAAATTTATAACATGCGAAGGTAACACTTTCTCCAACCGGGCATCAGTGAGCGAAACGTGAACTCGCGAACTCTCACTTGTTAGGCCCTAACCTCAGTTCCGTAACTGCGCGTGACTGCCCATAAAATAGAAAATAAAATATTACGACTTTGGTCCAATTTCTCAAATGAGTTCTTTGATCTTGAACTCTTTTATTTCTGTTTGAAGGATCAAAGATTTAATTATAAATGTACAAATAGTTGAAAACTTCTAGAAGCTACAATTTTATTCATATGACGCAATTCATTCACTACAAACAGTAATAACGAAAAAAACTTTACATGAATAATGAATTAATGGTTAAAGAAAAACGTCTCTATTTTTAAACACCCATTTATAATACTTTACAATTACTTGGTACATTCTATATAAGATATAACGATTAATTATTTGGCTGGCATTATTGAAGGACGTAACTCGACGACTGGTGATTGCATTTTGTACGCCTAAATACAGGATGTTCATGAGCTAAAAATTTCAAACTGTGAGTACCTATTTATAAACTTCTCCATAATAATAATAGTTATTTACTTTACAAGTGGGCAAAGTAAGGAATTACCCACGAGAGAAATTTTTGCTCACGAAGCCGAAGGCTGAGTGAGATAATTTTATCGAGTGGGTACTTCCACTTTGCCCACGTGTGAAGTATAACGTTTTATCCAACACCTCTTAATAAATGAAAAATTTATTAAAGAAATATTATTTGGCAGTGACATATGCTTTAAATTTTTAAATTAAAATGTCAATCGAAGTAGTTACCAAGGTGTTGTGAGTTATTATTATTGTTATAAATAAAAAAATACTCACTAGTGGCTTTCCTCAAAATTATACCCACTAGTGGATAATCTGTTACTTTGCTTGTTTAAAATCGCCATAGTAACAGATTATCCACTAGTGGGTATAATTTTGAGGAAAGCCACTAGTGAGTATTTTTTTATTTATAACAATAGTAATAACACACAACACCTTGGTAACTACTTCGATTGACATTTTAATTTAAAAATTTAAAGCATATGTCACTGTCAAATAATATTTCTTCAATAAATTTTTCATTTATTAAGAAGTGTTGGATAAAACGTTATACTTCACACGTGGGCAAAGTGGAATTACCCACTCGATAAAATTATCTCACTCAGCCTTCGGCTTCGTGAGCTAAGATTTCTCTCGTGGGTAATTCCTTACTTTGCCCACTTGTAAAGTAAATAACTATTATTTATTTAACAGAAAGAAATGAAATATTTTATTTTCATGATACCTCTAATCACCAACCAAAAAGCTTGTACAATTATAGCGTTATATCAGAGAGCTTCTATTTTATGTCATCTCAACAAACTTCAAGAAGAAATTTAAGTGTTTACAACAAAGAGCAAATAAAACTGCAATAAAATCGAAAATGAAACCTTTACAAGTTCATCAAGTTCTTACTGATAATAAATTATTTGCCACTGTACCATTCATTGCTAATGCGACAGATAAAATTGGCAGGATTCTTAATAAATTTGGCATACAAACGTCATATAAATCAAGTTTAAAAATCTGTGATTTTCTTGGCAATTTTAAAGATGTAGTTCTTCTACATTGTTCTGGCATTTATACGATTCCGTGCCACTGTAATAAAGTATACATTGGTCAAACCGGCAGAACTCTAGCAACAAGATTAAAAGAACACAAACGATTGGATTAAACCAACCCGATAAATCTGCACTTGCTGAACCTACTTTTCAATAATTACATGATATTGATTTCGTGAACACAAAGATTTTAGTTTCTTCCACTATGGTTTAAACAACAGGTTAAAACCGGTTACAATCGTCCTTGTTAAGTTAAGAAGTTTTAGCCACTAGCTATTTTCTCATTTTATTGTTAAGGTGCTAAATTCGTATAGAATTTTAATAAAATTATAAATAATACGTAAAACTAAATTTTAGGAATGAATAAATAAAATACTGTACACGATTATAAAAAAATCTGATGTGGCCAGTACATAACCTCCCGCCCAATACTACTCTTAAACGATACAAAATTGTGTGTGTAGTCAGTAATAATATAACAAGAGGGTGGGAATAAATTGAAAAAATTTTGACAGATCTTTCGAAAACTTGTTGCCAGGCAATAGCCACGAAAGCCCGAAGGGCTTGAGTGGCTATTGCCAAATGGCGACAAGTTTGAGAAAGATACTGGAGAATTATTTTCTAATTTATCGAACTCTCGAGTTATATTTAATTAGATTTCATCATCAGGCACGTCACTAAATCCATCTTTTTTGCCCATTTTTACTTGTATTGATGATACCTAGCTGACATCTGACATCTGTCAACAAAAACAAAAAAGCTACAGAGAAAATTGCCGGGAATAATCACAAGAGCATTATTCTCAGTATAATAATGACAGGATTGGTTAAAACGCAGACACGTGACATACAATAAAGCATTTGATTGGTTTAAATAAACGTCAAAAAATAATCTGTGGCAATTTTTTCGTCTCGCGTAACTCAAATACTATAATACCAAAAAATGCAATTTTGTGAATTTTTGCTTCTTATATTTAAATGAAGAGCTGATTAGATTTTGGATAAAATTGGTCAACCGGAAGTAGCAGTTTACTTGAAGCCCTTAACAGTTTTTCGTGAAAAACACGGTTAAATTTCCTTTTTCAACAATTTATGTTATTTTGAATGTTGTAGAATATTTAATTTTACATGTGTTTTGATTGAAATATAAGAAGCAAAAATTCACAAAATTGTATTTTTTGGTATCATAATATTTGAGTTATGCGAGACGAAAAAATTGCCACAGACTACAAACACACACACACACACATACATACATATATACATACATGCATACATACATACATACATACAGACATCATCGCGAAAATAGTAAAATTGTATTGTAGGGACTCTAAAACGTGCTTATTCATTGAAAACTCACTATCCAATTTTTAACCAAAAACAATACCTCCCTTACCTAAAGGTAGGCGGGAGGTAAAAATTAAATAAAAATACGAAATAAATGATCTTACTGAATTATTTGTCACATATTAATTTGTAAATAAGGATACGAGGGTTTTAACAATTCATTTGTTTTCAATGAAAAATTGACATTTATTTAGTTAATATTTATTTATTGGTTGTGCACTGCAACTGAATATTTAATTATAATTATTTATATTTATTTTACATTTGAGCTTACAATTAACAAGTTGTAAAATTACAGAACTAATACCCAAATATTGTTTTATTTATATGATGAGTTCTGAAAGCTTCTTTCAATATACTAATTCCACTGACAACTCAAGCCCTTGTCACATGGTCAATCATTACTTCATTTTTGTTTGTCAAACTATCTATGATGACGTCATATCATTCAGTTTGATGCATGATGAAAAGAAGGTGTGTCAGACGGTCATTCTTTTCACTAGAGTGAAGTTTGTCAAACAGAAACTTATATGCATAGAGGGCATCGCTGTCGGTCATGTGATGACAGAAATGACAGTTGTTTGTTGATGAAGTTGATTTTATTTTCATAATACCTAGCGGTGCCAATGAGAACACCAGTATTTGTTTTGTATCCTATAAAATTAATTTTTTTTTCATTTCTCATTTCAATAACATTAAATTTTAACATTGCCAACCAGGTTAGATAAAAATATTTTTTGAAACCTATTTATTTAATATATATTCCAATCCAGAATAATTGAAGAATTATTAATATTTGTATAAATAAAGTCTTATTAAAATACTTCCTTTATTCATTACTACTATCAAATGTCAATCGATCTGTCAAAACTACAAAAGTCGAATCAAAATGTATGACAGAATAAGAAACGTTTCTATTTAGAGCATTTGACCAAACTGTATGACGTGACGTCACGTTTCTGTGTTTGTCATTCAAAAGTTTTGTCAAACGGTGGAAACACTGACCGTGTAACAAGGGCTTCACATAATAAACTTGCTCTTCCGACATTAGTTAAATAAACATTGTAATGCAGCATGTCAGATGCCAGATCACAAGTACATAATGACACACTGCATACAACACAACGTGATAACCGATTTAAGTGTAGGTATGCACCGCAGGATTGGTGTTCGCTTAGATTAAATTGTATTTGTGCGTGAAACTCGCAACTCGCTGCAGATACCAGACTCCAACAGCAGTCCTTTGTATCTACCCGAGAATTAATTTACTGCATGCAGTGCAGTGCGCTGCATGTCGTGTGGCTTGGCAGCTCCGGGCTCCGGGCGGTTCCCGGTCCATTAGGCTCCGGTTGATTGAATCTGTTTACCGTTAACTGCTGCTATAGTTTCGGACAATGTTTGCTACTATGTTCACAATGTTTGACTAAATACATGCTCACTATTAAAACTCAAGAACATTAGAGCTACGGCTAAATTAGGCGAACGTGACATATAGTATTGGGCAACTAAAATTATAATACGCTAACTAGTGATAGAAAGCTGAACTAAACGTAAATAAATAAATATATCATCACGCCTTTTACCCATTATGGGTGTGGCACTCTGCTTACGCAGATCTCGGTAAGTGATATATTTTTTCGTATGAAATGCGGTTACCAGCCGTAAAGTCATAGCCCCCAAAGATGTTAGTGGAGGAGCAACCACAGGGGTAAATTTAAATTGGCAACTGTCAGCTGAGGGATTCGAACTAAGGATCTCACGATCCATAGTCCGACACGTTACCACGGAGCTATTTACTAAACGTAAGGTACATAAATTTCATTGTATTTTGAAATTAATTGTTATTTTTAAAAATTAATAACAATGGTAGTTATTTTAGGAGTATTCAAATGTAAGTACGTATTACATTATTATTTATATAAGATGTAAAAATGAAAGGTACATTATATTTCTAGATTGAATTTTCTCCAAAAAAAACCTATAAAAACAAGAAAATTTGCAGTTTATGGTTACAGTTCTGCTGCCAATAAAAACAAATTACCAATATAAAGCACGCATACGCCATCATAAGATATCATACAAAATGAATTTTACATGTACCTTTTGGAAATTGTGATCAACGCCATCTCTTGGTAATTTTTGAAGTTTGTGATTTAGGAACCTTAATAAATTTAACATGGGTGATATATTTTTTATACTAATAATGGGAGTCACTATTGCACAATTGACACCCACGTGAATTGCATCGTAGTTCAATGATAACATCAATAGATGGCAGCACGAAAATTTGCTTCTGTATGACCCTCCATTTTCGTAACATTTGACCTAGTGTCTTCTAACTTAAGCACCAGCAACGTATTCTGTTCAATTATTCATTTTGGGTCATATTTTATAGTATTATAATATAAGTGAATTAATTTACTTAGTAAAAATTGTGTTTATATTTTATTTGCTTTAAATAAAAGATATAAATATAGTACTACATCATTTTACGCTTAATCATTTTTGTCGATTTAGGCCACGCCCTAATGTTTAAAATTAACAGTTCAGTGATTAATGTCGGGAAGGGGGTTAAGCATATCGCACAATTAATGAATGTATTATTCAATAGTAGTAGTAAAAAATATTATCTGCAATTTCCTTAAACATATTATTCTAGATAGCATTGTTTCATTGTTTGTTGTAAATTGCTATGTGCCTATATTGCCAATTTTAAGCATATCTACTATACTAAGGTACTAGAATATATGAGTATTCTCATCCGCTATTTTGGGTCCAAGTGTCATAAATAAAACAAATGATTGGAATCCAGTTACTTTAATTCTTTTCTGTCAAATTTGAAGTTGATATTGTTTAATAATTGTGAAATATCATTCCTTCAGTTATTGTATTTCATATCTAACATGTAAGTTTCTAACAATATATTACCGTAAAATTTGTGTAGTTGGATTTTACAGAATTTCAAGAAATATATTTTCTGGCTAGTTTTAATAATAAATTTACAATATCAACTTCAAATTTGACAGATACTAATTATTTTTTTCAAAGTAACTGGATTCCAATGTCTTGTTTTATTTATGACATCTGGACCCAAAATGGCGGACGAGAATACCTACATTCTTCTAGAGCTCTAACTATACTAAGGCACTAGAATATATGAGTATTCTCATCCGCCATTTTGGGTCCAAGTGTCATAAATAAAACAAATTATTGGAATCCAGTTACTTTAATTCTTTGCTGTCAAATTTGAAGTTGATATTGATTAATAATTGTGATATATCATTCTCTTAATTATTATATTTCATATCTAACAGGTAAGTGTACAGAATACTTTCTAATATATTACCGTATGATTTGTGTAGTTGGATTTTACAGAATTTCAAGAAATATGTTTTCAAATTTGACAGATACAAATTTTAAATGTTTTTTTTTTAAGTAACTGGATTCCAATAACTTGTTTTATTTATGACATCTGGACCCAAAATGGCGGACGAGAATACCCACATTCTTCTAGAGCTCTAACTATACTATTTGATTAGTTTATGTTTCAAAGGATTTTTATCCGACGCACTCTAAATTCAATAATAAAGTACATATAAATTTAACTTGCATTTTCTCAATTATTTTGTTATATTAAAATTTATGACTAGCAATGTTTATATCGTTGTATTGATAAATGAATAGATTAAAAGAATAAAAAAATTAAGTTCTCACTTAAAATAAGAAAATTTTTTTTCATATTTGGAGAGCCTCAATATATTCTTTTTGCTCATTGTAACAGTCTTGTAAAATATATATTTTTTGCTATTTAAACCAAACTTGTATATTTCTCGCCAAAATAAACGGTTACTTACCTGCTAGAGCCTCTCAGCAGGTACCTGATTGAAAGTACAGATACGTATTTGAAAATAGTGAAATTTGATGCTTACTTGATACACACTATTCTTCAATACTGGAATAATTTTCCTCCAACCATGGTCTCCACATTTTTTGCATTTAAAGATTTCACAGGTAAATTGTAACTAATGTAATAGAATACTTTCTTTCTTTATATAGTACTAGCAAACTACTATTTATCGTTAATTCGTTTCAGATTGCAAATTTGGCTTTTCAGGTAGATAAAGTTCTATAAATTGCATGCTTACAAAATGGGGTCTTTCAACATTTTTTTTTTTATGAAACTTTATCTATATTGAAGACTATCTACACTTAACTGTTATTCATTAAGCCACAATGATTTTTTACCTCCCGCCTACCTCTAGGTAAGGGAGGTATTGTTTTTGGTCAGAAAATTGGGTAGTGAGTTTTCAATGAATAAGCACGTTATAGGGTCCCTACAATACGATTTTACTATTTTCGCGATGATGTCTGTATGTATGTATGTATGCATGTGTGTGTGTAGTCTGTGGCAATTTTTTCGTCTCGCATAACTCAAATACTATAATACCAAAAAATACAATTTTTTGAATTATTGCTTCTTATATTTAAATGAAGAGCTGATTAGATTTTGGATAAAATTGGTCGACCGGAAGTAGCAGTTTACTTGAAGCCCTTAACAGTTTTTCGTGAAAAACGCGGTTAAATTTCCTTTTTCAACAATTTATGTTATTTTGAAAGTTGAAGAATATTTAATTCTACATTTGTTTTGATTACACTAATTTTAATAATTTTCATTAGATTTAGAGATAATAAAATATAAAGAAATTAGATTTCACAAATCTTGCATTCCTAGTACACCATAGAAAATTTTCAATTTTTGACGAAATGTGACACATGTCATTGTGATTGTGAAGCTGTTTTCTTAGTGAAATATGTCAAAAAATTAAATAAATATACGTAAGAAAATTAAAATTCTCAAATATAAATGGAAAAAAACAAATAAGAAGGTATTTCTGTATCATCAAATACTATTTTGTACCGTTTAAGAGTAGTATTGGGCGGGAGGTTATGTGCTGGCCACATCAGATTTTTTTTAAATGTTGTGACGTCATAGTAGAGGTGTTGCTGGATCTAAAACAGTAGAGATTGTAAATAATTGGAGTCATATATTTTTTTACTTATTTTATTATTATTATTACAATAAAATAGAACATTTATGTAACAAAAATTATTTAAATCTATTCTGTTTTAGATCCAGCAACACCTGTATTATGACGTCACAACATTTTTTTAAAAATCATTGTGGCTTAATGAATATCAATTAAGACTTTTTTAAAGTGTAGATAGTCTTCAATATAGATAAAGTTTCATAAAAAAATTAAAAAAAATGGTGAAAGACCCCATTCAATGTAGCATGTTTAGAAATACAAGAAATAATTCATTTTGACGAGAACTATAGCTCTTATAGTTTTCGAAATAGCAATGGTGACACATACATTGATCAGCCTGTAGATGCGCGTATTTATCACTCAAAGAAATATACACTTTTCTTGTACGTTGTTGATGTTGTTTCTGTTGGTAAACTAAACACACAAATAGGAAGATAATATTTGCGATTGGGGCATGTATTTGATAACGCTGCGGAAATGGCAAATGAAAATAACGTATTTATCACTCACCTAATAACAGACTTGTAAGTTGGTGTATAACAAGTTTATATAAGACACAATAGAACGCACTCTATTTTATATTTTCTAGTGTTAACCTTGGCTTTTTATTTCCAATGTAAAATATAGGTAAATGCGTGTTAAACAACAGTGACACTGAATTCACTATCAACTTATATACCACGCAAAACCTTTCCCAGTGATAATATATAAAAATGTGCATATTAATTTTGTTCTATTTTCCACTTCCTGTGGTGCACAATTGGAATTGCAATAAGTATTATTTCTCACACTGCAATAATCAGAAATACGTAGAAAGCTAATAAATTTCTTGACATTGATGGAATTTTCCTCAGCGACGTCACCAGGTGAAATGGTAAACTTGACATTTATAATGAATATAAAATAGTGCGTACTAATTTCGATGAGTCACTATTGCTAACTAACTATAATGGCTTTTCTGGCCTCCTGAACTGTAAACATAACAATCACACATCATTTACGTTTGCGGTAACTACGATTTTACAGTTTCCATGATTTTTGAAACACCGCGGTGCGGGAACGCGCACCGATATTTTTTAGCCTTTTGAGGCCATTAAAATAAAAAGCAACTTTGTAATAATAAAGAATGATTTAAAAAACTCTAGTTGCCGCCAAAATCGTTAAATATAGTATCATAGAAATAAATAAAACTAAAAAATTTTATATAAATGACATTTGCCAGCAGCGCCATCTCTTAACACTTATCCTAACTAAGTACCGATATATCACAGTTGGTAATTATTACATAACTAATAAAATGTCAAAAGATAAAACTGATTGAATGGATTGATGAGAATTGGTGATTTATTTTATTTTTATTAAATTAATTGTAATACAGAATATCGAGAAAGGTAGGTAACATTTGAATCGCTCATGTAGTCTATGCGGGAATTATTAAATTATCATATTTTTAGGTTATATTTGGAAGTCTTTCTTTTCAAGTAGTTTTAGATATTACGAAATATTTGTGTTTTTGCAAATCATAATTGAATAAATAGCCCACAAAGATTTATTTTTTTGCGATACCAGCTCTGTGAAATATGCCAAGAGGATGTTTTTCAGTGAAATTGTTGCCTTTCTTCTCGTCACACCAAACCACAAAAACTTGAAATATCTCGTAACGTAATATATATTTTCAGGGAGTGTTTCTACTTTTGATTATGACACTTTATACAAATTGTTGATTATTTTCACGTTACACAGTTTTTCAAAGCGTCTTGATGCACAGCTTACTATAAATATCAATTAGCAAAATTTATGGAAAATACATTTAAATAAATATAGTGAAAAGGTATGTCGGCCAGAAAACGTAATACATTATGTGTGCGTTAAGTTTATTATAAATCGCTCAGTTTTGTTAAAGCACTCCGCTACGCGTCGTGCTTCAATACAAAACTTACCACAAAATGTTATATGAACACAAGACCTATTTCTTTTAGTTACCAAAATAAAAGAGGTTGAAGTTCTATAAATAAGACAAAATTTTCAAATTTTTTAATCAAGATACTTTCGTAAAACAAGAGTCATAGAAAAGTCATACCTTATTTGTTTATGCCCGGTTGCACAAACATTAGTTAAATTTTATACTTGGTTTAAATAAATAAAAGCAAATCGAAGTTATATGTCATATGGAGTTATTGAAATTGATGTCAAAATTTAGATACGCTTTTATTTATTTAAACCAAGTTTAAAATTTAACTAATGTTGGTGCAACCGGGCAATAATTATTTTTTTTTTATTAATATTTACGAATACGACTTGGACAACATAACATAAGATGATACAATTAAAAAGAAAATTAATAAATTCAAAACACAAAACAACATAATAAGCATGGAATTGGTTAACATAATACCTATGAAATAAGAAAACAAATTTAAAAAAAAATACAGCAACTGCTAAAAGTGCGCGCTTTGAATTCGTATGCATGAATAGGGTAAGACTTGTCTATGAAACTCTTGTTTTCCGAAAGTATCTTGATTAAAAAATTAGAAAATTCCGTATTAATTATAAAACTTCAACCGCTTTTATTTTAATAACTAGAAGGAATAAGATCAAAATGAGCTCAGGAATAAGCTATTAAACTTTGTTACACTAGTTCTGAATCCCCCTACATAGTTTCGATTGGGGATAAACTAGGCTGCTAGGTCATTGCAACAACGGAATATTATTATTATTACTATAATACAACCTAAATAAATTTTAATACGCCGTGCATTTTACTCGTTTTAATTTTTTTTTTTAACTTTTATAAAATATACGAAAAATTTGATACGGCCGAACTTTGTAAATTTGGGCTCGTGTATGTCTTAACACAGCTGTAACATTGATGTACCTGGTATGTAATATCTGAAACCTAAGTAGTATATCATTTATATACGTACTAATAACGTAATATACATATACCATGTCGGACATCTCTTGGGAGAGCGTAAAATTATATTGCTGGTATGTCACATTGGTCTTGGACATGGTAGATACCAGTGGCGTCTTCTCCAGTGCTTGCCTTTATATTTTATAATTTTTAATATATTTCAACAATATATTTGTTTATAATGATTTATTTAGAATTTTAGTATTTTGAAACTTAAAAGCAAACAGAAATACACAATTATGTTTCAAATTGCCTACCGCACCGCTAATGCAGTACGAGTACATTCAATGACGTACGAACTATTAGGATCTTACCCTGTTGCTCAAAACCTGCAAGCACAACTTCGAGTGCTTTCGCCGCCCATGCTTACAGTATACCGAACATTGTCGAACATGTAGCTTTCTATCCTGGAAATAATGCGCCGTAAACGTTCAGTTGAAAGCAGTTTTTAAAGTGCTTCTATGAAGATAATTTACTTGTAAAAATTAAGAGAGGACACAATAGAAGTAAATTTTATTTATAAGGTATATTGCTGAATTAAATTTGTTATATATAAATTTTGGAAGTAATAATAACTCTTTTATTTAAATAAAATGAACGACATTTGCGCAATAAAAAAACTTGCTAGAAAAACACTTCGGTAGTTGAAGAAAAAGCTTTTATTGTATGTGGTAGACCTGTTCCTATTATGAAGTTATTAACAACTATTGTTAAAAATACAATAAGATATTTACATTATTTTTCACAATTTTTTTTTATCTATCACCTATTTGTCATTGCTTGCCTTATTATAAAATCCACGAGACGCCACTGGTAGATACCTACAACATGTATATGTTATGTTACCGTACTTATAACATATTCACAGTTAATTAGAAAGTTTTATATATTTTATATAAAAATATAGCAAAGAAATTTTAAATATTTTATAGTGAACAACTTTGAAATATATTTAATTTAATTTTGCTAAGTGGTTATACATTTTCGTAATTTATGTAAAGGAAATTGTGAATGGGGTCTTTCATCATTTTTTTTATATATTTTTTTATGAAACTTTATCTATACTGAAGGCTATCTACACTTTTAAAAAGTCTTAATTGTTATTCATTAAGCCACAATGATTTTTTTTTAAATGTTGTGACGTCATAGTAGAGGTGTTGCTGGATCTAAAACAGTACAGAATGTAAATAATTGTTGTCATATATTTTTTTACTTATTTTATTATTATTATTACAATAAAATAGAACATTTAAGTAACAAAAATTATTTAAATATCTACTGTTTTAGATCTCTACTATGACGTCACAACATTTTAAAAAAATCATTGTAGCTTAATGAATAACAATTAAGACTTTTTAAAAGCGTAGATAGTCTTCAATATAGATAAAGTTTCATAAAAAAATATATAAAAAAAATGATGAATGACCCCATTCATGATTATAAACAGTTTCAAAGAGATGTTACTCAAAAATGTAAAAACCAAAAATTCCATTCGTATATTGAAAGATGTTTATACCAATAGTTTAGTTATGTACCATTAACGTTACGATGTCTACATACATGACATGTCATGTCTCATAGACCGTGTTGCGGACATAAGTCTATCCATGTTATGTATATATAACGTACTCGCGACATAACTGTGTTGGCTGGAAATGAAATTAACATTATTGAATATTGGATTACCTTAGATAACTGGATGAATGTTTCATTTTGTTCTCGTATGGTAATTGCTTGCAAATATTAAGTTCCTGATAAAACATTTATTATAAGTTTTTCTACAAAGTAAATGGTGTCTCAGCTCAGCGGAACCTTTGTGAAGTCCTGTGTTCTTAGACAACAGCTTTTTAATATCTCCCTCATCAAAACAACGCAGACAACCAACATCTAACAACCGCGTTTCGTTGTTTACGTCTCCAGTCCAGTCTCCACGCTAACGAACATTGAATGGGGCTTGTCAGCCGATCCTGGGGCGGCGCTCTAGGGTGCCGCGCGTGGCCGCCGGCCCCATTCAGAGAAATTACACCAGGACAAATACCACCGCTGCCGCTAGTGCCCACGCAAGTCTATTTCGACGTGGGATTGTTCATTATACAGAGGAATTGTTCGCAGATAATAATTTTAGATACCTACAGAGGAACTTGGAAAAGAGTTATCAGATTCAGTGACTTCCATTCTTTGCAAGAACGAATTTTACTTTTTGCTTAGCTTTTATCACAGTTCAAGAATTTTAGTTTAAATTTACTAAAAGTAATCATAAAAATAACTTCTTGTTTGAAGAAAATTTTCAGTTTTCCTTTTGTATGCATAGGTTGAAGAAAATTTTATTTCTTACAAAACTATTAAGTTCAATTCAAAAAAATATTAATTTTGAATATAAATTTAATTTATTTTCTTGTTTCTGCATTGACAGAAAATGAATATATTTTAAAATTTGTTTTTAAAAATAATGAAAATGAAGTCGTTTTAATTTTAAACAAAACTTTTTTATTTAAAACGATATCATTTTGAATTAAAAATACTCTAATTCAAACTACTTTATCCCCATAATGAGTCTCAGTTGAATACTTTGATATGTTCCTTCAAAACTAAATTAATTTTCATGCTAGAATATTTATTAAACCTACAAAAGGTTTCAATGAAAACGAAATCGGATTCAGAGCAATTTTTCTCTTCATTTAAGAGGAATCTGTATGTTCTAAGAAAACATTTTTATTTGAAATCGGCACTAAAGTTCTCAAAAATCGTCATTAAAAACTCAGACATCGTCACTAAAGTAACCCATTATACGACGGTTTTGAGCAACCCAGTGTTGGCAACAGTTAAATAAATATTGTACAATTAAGATAATTTTGGCAGATATATTGTCGTACTATAGTAAATTTGGACGTAACATGAAACAAAATTTGCAAGAACACATAATTTTGAATGTTATTTACGACAACTTCACTTCTCGAGGTTGACAACACTGACTGTCAATTTACAATTGACAACTGACAGATGTATAAACTTAACCTATATTGAAATTTTTTTTTCAGTTTTTTCGAATTTTAGATTTCAAATAAAACTAAATATGTACCTCGGCACTGAAGTTCCTCTTTATCACGCACATGGTTTATTTTCCTCGGCCCTACGGGCCTCGGCAACTAAATTCCATATTCGTGATAAAAAATTGAGCTTCAGTACCTTGATGCATAAATAACTAATATACAGGGTGTTCATTTTATTTTGTCCATTATTGCTATCTCGAGAAACAATAAGTTACGAGGTCGGTTAAATTTGCAAAAAATTCTATTTTACAAGACTGTTTTAATGAGCTTACAAATTTAAATTTTTACCAGTGGTTCACAATATGTGAATACCAACTCTATTTTTTTATTTGTTTATTCGATAAAGAATATTACTCTGAATTCAGTGATATAATACTTGTATACCCTTAGGTAACAATTTTTATAAGAAATATGCATGGTTAGATTTATATGTTTTATTTCATTCTAGCTAAAATACGAGTAAGTATGCCATGGATGAAACAAGTTGAATATAGATTCAGAAAAATGTCAGTCGCTATTATTGAAAAAAAAAATTATGCTCATTAAAATAGTCTTGTAAAATAGAAATATAGTTTGCTAATTTAATCGACCTCGTAGCTCTTGTAGTTCTCGAAATAGCAATAGTGGACAAAATAAAATAATCACCCTGTATACAACTAAATATGATCAATATTTAACATAGCTGCCAACTGTATCAGCAACATACGTAATTTATAACTATACTGTACTGAGTAGTGACAAATTTTATTGTATTATTTTCCTTCAGAATAAAAATGAATAAAAACAAAATTTTCACGGTCAATTATAGTTGGTAACATACCGACAAAACTATTGCATGTGCAATAATTGCAAAAATTAAAACCTGGACCTTTTTGTGCAAGCGGTAGCAGTAATACATTGCATTTATAATTTTAATATTATACTTTGCAAAATATTACAATTACTCAAGTAAAATAAATACAGAGTTTTTAAAAGAAAAAATAATAAAGAGAATTATTAGTTTCACTAACATTTATGTTATATTACATACAGGGTGAGTCATCGAAATGCCCGTCTTCGATATCTCCCTTGTCGTTAGAAATACGGCATATATTTATTAACAAAATTTATTCGACTACTAAAGGAGCATAACGTAAAATTATTTTCACATATACTAATAAATAAATAAATTAATTTAGTGAAAAATGGCAAAAATCTCCCAAATTATTGATTTTAGACATAGGATTAATAACAAATGAAGGTAATACAAAATGGCATATAACAGAATAATAAAATATAGGATGTTCCATTTGAAAATGGCGAGTTATACTCATTTGAAGTGGAGTAAGTTTGATTCGCTTTATTGAACACCCTGTATAATTACATTTAATTTAAAGTATGTCAAAACATAGAGTATAGTTACAGTTGCGCAGAAAAAAAAATTCTTAAATTTTACTATTAAAATAACTTCAGTACGCCTTCACAAAGCAATGCGTGTACTCGGCCTTTTTTAGAGAAAAAACGGAAAAACTTGACAACGCCGCGGAAAACTAAAACAAAATTTATATGTCTGTATAGGTGAATGAAATACAATTCAAAATATATAAAAATATATAGGGTGTTCCATTTAAAAAAAGACAAACAATTCTCGTCTAGCCGTTACGTTACACCCTGTATATGTGAAAATAATTTTACGTTATGCTCCTTTAGTAGTCGAATAAATTTTGTTAATAAATATATGCCGTATTTCTAACGACAAGGGAGATATCGAAGACCGGCATTTCGATGACTCACCCTGTATATACTGGTAATACATCAATAGAACATATTAATCACTAAAGGAAAAGTTCTATGTCTATGAAAGCAATGGCACAACAATTAGATAAAAATAAGCACATGTTATCTATCACATTAATTAAATTTATTTATTTCTTTGTCAATATTAGGCCATTCCCGACCTATTTATTCCAATTTTACTAATTTAAGAATGACAACTAAATATTGTTTGTAAACTAATGAACAATTAACAGATAAAACGTAAAATATTGTATTATTTTGATTCGACTACCGCTAATCTTGAAATAATTTTCAACAATTTTATTCGCTCTCTGTTTATCGTACAAAATTAATTTTGTATATTGTATTAAAGGCAGAATTATATGCCTTAAATCTAATATTTTAAGTTTTTTTGCCCAAAATTATTATTTAACTGGGACTAATTATATAATCCTGTGCTCGTAGTGATCACCACAATTACCACTCTGTATCGCAACTAGCTTTCTGAAACACGAAATCTTCCCCGTCAAGGTTCATAATTCCATCCTTCAAGAAGAATTTCCATTTGTTCCTGCTTCGAAGTATCCTATCATATTGACAAACAACAATATTGTCGGTTTCAAACAAATCATTAGGTTCCTCATCTGTAACATCATCCTCCGAATTAAGCGGTTCTTCTTCGTTGGCACCGCTATCCTCCTCAAAATCATCATCCTCCTCTTCGACTTCCTCGTCAGATGCGTCTTCCTCATCGGAAGAATCTCCCGCGCCGTCAGTAGCTCTGCGAAGAAATTCTGCCACGTCAGTAGAAGCGAAGATCTTGTTGGTAGTTTGATTTTGCTGGTGGGTCTTTAGGGCATCAATGACATGTTGCTGAAGAAGAGAGGAAGCTAATGGAGCTGGTAAACCCATCGTAGCGGTTATAATTGGGCCAGTAAGCAGTGTGTGAAGATGAGGACTGTTTAAAGAATTGGGGATGTGTATTGTAAGGACTCGTGTAGCTGCATTGGGTGTTGGTTGAGTTGGGACGGTAATCTGAATCGGAATCATTTTGTCCTCATCTTCGGTTTTTAAGAACTGTTGTAGTTCTTGCTTTATTGATTGGGTGACGAGGGTGTTGTTATTTGGGGACGATTCGTAGCCGTTGTTCATGTCTACAGCCTTGCTGGCTATCAGTTTTGATTCCCATCGGGATTTTAGTTCATGGAGAACTTGTTCGTCTATTCCTTCTTTGGCAAATATTTCTCGGGTGCCAGATATAACGTCGTCTATGACATGGTTGTAAATCCTCAATACTGTTGATTTACACGAATCCATTTTTAACGGCTTGAAAAGATATTCGTTGGTTTCTTTTATTAATATAAAGTTTTTATATCACAATCGTTGTATGTATTAATGAAGCGTTATTAATTGATTCATACTTTTTGATAATTAATACTTAGCAATCCATTTTTATTCTGAAATAAAATTATGTGTATTAGAGCTATTCCAATACAAAATACGCATTGAGAAAAAATAGTACCGTTCAGTCAAGACAACTGAATACTTCAGTAATGTTTACTGAATATGAGTCCTATTTCATAACTTTTCTGTTAATTTTAAACGGCCTGTTAGCAATGATAACAGAGACCGTTGAAAAAAAAGTAGAAAATTTCTTTTGATACATATATTTTTATTCTTACACTAATGTTATATTTATTAGTGATTTAAAGGAAAATTAATTTTACTTTTACATATTTTTGTAGTAAATAAAATCAAAACCAGTGCTACTTCAATTCAATTTTTAATATAATATTAAAAAATTCTAATAAAAATTATTTTGTCAAAAGTGAATAAAATATTACAACAAAATTTTCGAAGTTTTTGCCGAAAATATATGTGGAAATCAAAATTTCATGATCCATAAGTCCGATGTGTTATCACACTATTATTTAGAGATTTGTCACATAAATATTTCTCAATAATTTGATAGTTCAATTACTCGTAATTCTCGAATTGTTCAAATAGATCAGTTGCCCTAGTAATTACGATTTATCACAATTATTCATAAAAGTAAACGCTCTTATATTTTGTTGAATCAGCATATTTGAAACTTAAGTAATTTGAATGACTTGACATATTTGTTTAAATTTTATTTTAGACTAGATGACCTCTACGGCTATTATTTCTAAATAGAAGAACAAACAAATTAAAATGTGACAAATTATGAATAAGGAATTACATGTATGAATATCAAAAGAACAGCTAGAAGCATAATTTTGATTTTTACCTGGACTACTGTTTACCTCCCGCCACATCCTGTAAGGTAGGTATAGGAATCATTCTAAAAATTCACTAGAAAATTTACAATAAATAAAAACGTTTTAATGACCTTGGAATATGATTTTAATATTTTCGCGATGATGTCTGTATGTGTAGATCTGTGGAGTATGGTTTGTCAAAAACTGTTAAACTGAAAATTTTTATATTTTGTATTTTAATTTTGTATCCGCTTAGAAAGTGCTGATTAGCTTTTGGTAATAATCCAATAACCGGAAATAGTAGTTTTCTTAAAGCCCTCTCAGGTCAGTTTGAAACAGTGATGGCGAACCTCTGACCCGTGGGTCAGACACTGACCCACGCAAGCTTTTTAACTGACCCACGATTGTTTTCATTCAAGCACTTATTGCCAGTTGAACTAAAGAATTTTTAACCCCACTAAAAATCTAAATCGTCAAACCGCGCCCAATTTTACCCGTTAAGCTAATTGAATTTTAAAGATGTTTAGTTTTAGAAATACTCATTTAAAAATGTTTTAACTTAATTCTAGTGCAAATGAGCATTAGTGACCCACGAGCTAGTACTAAAAAAAATATGAACGAAATTTGACCTATGTCTCAAAAAGGTTCACCATCCCTGGTTTGAAATATATCACTAAATTATGGTTTCATGGCAACTTCAGTTATAATAAGAATTAATGAATTTTGATATATTTATTTAAATCTACTGACCTGCGCAAATCAACATATGGAATTAATAATTAAAAACTACATTTCGAAGAGGGATATGTCTTTCTTGTTTTTTTTTTTTGATTAATTTTTAATTATGAGGCACCTGGATGGTTTTTAGCTACAGCTGGGAGCAGTAGATGGCGATGTGAATAATGACTTTTGCATTAGACCATCTAGGTGACCCCATAAGTAAAAAAAAAAAATCGGGTAATCCGAACCTCTCGAACCCAGAACCCTTCGATTACATGTTAAACTATCCGAGCCTGTCGCAAAAAATCTACTGCGGGAGGTAATGTGCATATCAGATTTTTTAAGTTTGAACATATGATATGGGGTAAATAGCTCCATGGTAACGCATCGAACTGTTGAACATGAGATCCTCATTCGAACGAATTTCACAGCCAACAGTTACCATTTTTACCTCCCGCCTACCTGTAGGTAAGGGAGGTATTGTTTTTGGTCAAAAAATTGGGTAGTGAGTTTTCAATGAATACGCACGTTTTAGGGTCCCTACAATACGATTTTACAATTTTCGCGATGATGTCTGTATGTATGTATGTATGTATGTATGTATGTATGTATGTATGTATGTATGTATGTATGTGTGTGTGTGTGTAGTCTGTGGCAATTTTTTCGTCTCGCATAACTCAAATACTATAATACCAAAAAATACAATTTTGTGAATTTTTGCTTCTTATATTTAAATGAAGAGCTGATTAGATTTTGGATAAAATTGATTAACCGGAAGTAGCAGTTTACTAGAAGCCCTTAACAGTTTTTCGTGAAAAACATGGTTAAATTTCCTTTTTCAACAATTTATGTTATTTTGAAAGTTGAAGAATATTTAATTATACATGTGTTTTGATTACACTAATTTTATTAATTTTTATTAGATTTAGAGATAATAAAATATAAAGAAATTAGATTTCACAAATCTTACATTCCTAGTACACCATGGAAACATTTAAAAATTTTCAATTTTTTACGAAACGTGACACATGTCATTGTGATTATGAAGCTGTTTTCTTAGTGAAATATATGTCAAAAAATTAAATAAATATGCGAAAGAAAATTAAAATTCTCAAATATAAATAGAAAATAAACAAATATGAAGGTATGTTTCTGTATCATCAAATACTATTTTGTATCGTTTAAGAGTTGTATTGGGCGGGAGGTTATGTGCTGGCCACATCAGATTTTTTAATTTACCCCTGTGATTCTTCCACTTTGGAGAGTGCAACACCCATAATGGGTAAAAGGAGTGATGATGTATATTTAATTTATTTATTTGAACATATGATAAGAATTGTATAAATATTTACAATATTCTAGATTTGGAATAAAGTTTTAATTGTAATTAATTAGAGTGGATCATTGGAGTATACTATGTTCAGTAATTTTCCGACAAAGCATATAATAAGAATTAGTAGATAAAGTAAGAACTATGTTGCAATTTATTAGTGCAAAGTATCAGGAAATACATAAAAACGCTTTATTTGTTTTATTAAAATAATTAAACTTATGACGTGATCCTTCTAAGTCAAGAATTTTACGCAATCAAAATATAAATTAATTAATAATTTATATAAGTGTATACAAATAGAGCCAATCAATATCATATTAATTTCACATTTCCGCAGCTATGAACAAAAACAAATATTGTTAATATTATCAGCAGCTGTTTCAAGGATAACAAAAATTAAAATTGTGAGAATATTTTTAAATCGTAAGATAATTCACAATTTACCTAATTATGATTATTGGAAAATGCGTAGGAATAAGTCCTTGGACATACAAAGAAATTTTAATCTAATCAAATTGATTATGATTAATTTAATATCGCGTCAGTGGAGGTAGGTCGATGCGTGATGAACAAGTGGATGTATTTATTTGAAAACGTTTTCATTACGGATAATGAGCACTCCTGAAATAAATTATAATTACGATTTACGGCATGCAACCTCAAAGCTCATATCCGAGGACAAATTCATATTTGTGGATTGTAAAACTGTTGCGGTAGGTTTACTAATATAAATAAACATGGAATGATTAAATATAAACATGAAACAACAACACATTCCGTAATTAAGGTGAATCATACGTTATCCGCTATGAAGATAGCTAAAGTTCATATTTTACCGCGCAAAGCATTCACGAAAAAAAAATTGCTCCGAGATTTTTACAGAAATACATGTTTTGAAGTCGCCTGATCTAGTTTTTATCATTTTCTCAATGGTATCTGTGTGGATGAATGCATGTCTGTACGTATGTTTTAAACTAACAACCGCGAAAAAAAATGGGGTAATAAAACTTCATAATTACAACTGCGGAGAATTAAATTAATTTGGGAAAAACTACAAAACGGAAAATGGAAGTTTACTTGGCATATAAAATAATAAATTCAATTTAATTCGAATTTGAAATTAACTTCGAAATAGTATATTCTACAACAAGTAATGGAATGGCACATATTCCACGCGTGCAAAAAGTTTGTAGTCCGAGCCGAAGGCGAGGGCTACGGTTTGCGAGTGTGGTATATGCCATACTGTTACATGTTGTAGACTATACTTTCTATAACAAGATTTTGGAAATTATACAAAAAATACAAATATAAAACTGCTGAAAACGTCAAACTCAAATAAATCAAATTAAAATAAACAGACTTAACCATAGTAACTGAATCAAGATACTTCATATATCGCGCTAATATGCGGCTCTGATTCGTCGATATTATTCCATACGCGGCGTATGGAATGATAGTTGTTCCAATACAGTTTTTAGTTGTAGAATGTATAGTTTCTAAAACAGTGTAATAGAAAAATATATCAAATAAGAGATGTTAATAAATTATTTTTAATATAAAATGTTATTGGTAATTTTCCAGCATATCCTTCCGGTTTAAAAAACATAATTATAAGTTTAATAATACATTTTAAAAAATGACACAAAAAACATTTGAATTTTATAAAATTGTTTTATAGTGTTATAATTTTACCTCCCGCCACAACCTGTATAGGAAATATGCTAAAAATTGGTAGTGAGTTTTCAGTGAATGAGCACGTAGGGTCACTATAATACGATTTTAATAGTTTCGCGTTGATGTCTGCGTGTGTGTGACTGTCAGTATGTTTACATTGTTTACGCATTACAACACGTTAAAGAAAATAGTTATTTACATAAGTCAGGAAAGTAGTGCATTACTGTCGAGGAGCCATAATGAATTACGAGGCACTTTCTGATGAGTATTTTATGTCTTCGAGTCAAGTACAGATATTTTCCTGACGAGTTATGTATTAATATTTTTCTGAAACCTTTAATTTTAAATTAATTTTAAATTAAAAAACTTATGGGTCAATTCTGAACATTGTAAATTCGAAAATCTGTTACCTACGATACGCTCGTAACTAACAAGTTTACAGATTTACAGTTTTGGCAATTATCGACATGTACTTGTAAGAAAACTTACAGATCAACTTTACTGTTACGAGACGATTATTTTACGACATTCGTCTAATTTCTCAATAACATTTTGGTTATCTGTAAGTGAAATGTGACATATAAAATAAAATATTTAATTATTTATACTTATACATCCATTTAAAATGGCTGATGAGTTATAAGTTAAGGACGAATGCCTGTAGTTTTAGTGAAATAAGTGTTACAAATTATATTTTAAAGTACTTTCACGAAGAAATTGAATCAAATGTGCATCGTGCATTGATATTCCAAATATCAATTCTACACTCTGTATATATTGTTAAAATTATTTTAAATGGTTTCTTAACAGCTAAAAGCGAGGTTAAAACGATGCACATTTGATTTAATTTCTTCGTGAAAGTACTTTAAAATGTAATAGTATACGCAAAGTTCATTACTTTAACTTCTATAATCCCTGCAATTTCGACTACAATGGCGAAAACCGCTTATGGTGAACTCACAGCAATAGAACATAGGTATATACTGCATTGTATGTTTCGGAACTAGAATATAATTTATTTATATCTCTTTTCTACCTAAAAAATAAGGATCAACTACAGTGAAACCATTGTTTGTATCGTATATTCAATTCAAAATGTGTACTGGTTTTCTGCAATATACGTGTATAAACATTAAAATAAAAAGATTACTGATTAAGTATGTACTTACAATTCTTGTTTGTTGTTTTAAATAATGAAATGATAAACTACAGATTGTCTCGATGACAGATCGTGAAAACAAAAAACAAACTTTGTTACAATAGTTTTCTGTTCACTACGTTGCCTAGGTTACTCTTATAAATCTCGGTCGATTTGATTGCGTCTTGCTCTGCTCATACACTATTATTTAATAATAATTTACAAAATATTATATTAAAGTAAGTAAATTGCTCCGTGTTAACATATTTTACTGTGGATTACTAATTAGATTCCCACAGTATACAATGTTGCCACTTATTACTTAACCCCTGTAGTTTCAATGGCCAACACATAACCTCCCACTCAAACAATTTTTAACCACAACAAAATAAAAAAAAGTTTTTAAATTAAAATTGTTGCCAATATTCTACATCTTTTTGATACAACAACATTTATTTACTGACATATGCTCAAACCTTATAGGCTTTCGAGTAAACTACCATTTTCGGTTGATGAATTGGTACCAAAATTTACTCGGCTCGTAACTAAATCACACATCATAGAAACACTGATTTCGTATTCTAGAGACATTAAAACATGTTTAGAGTTTAGTGAAAAGGTGATGTTAGTTTTACATATGAGGGAGTTATATATTATTTACGGAGATCTGAGAAATACCATCACGCCGCCGTATCCCTATTTGTGGGGGTGGCACTCTGCTTAGAGCAGATTTTGGTACGTTTTTTATGCGAGAAGTGCAGTTCCAATCATCCAATCATAACCGCCAAAGGGTTAAGTTTTATCCAGGGTTGGCAGATATATATCAAGTGATATATATCATGATATATATCTTGATATATATCCGATATTTATTGATTGATATATATCATGATATATATCACTTACTAATTTTTTACAAAATAAATACCCAGAGTGAAAAAATCTTGATATTTTAAATGAAAATACCGATAAAAATGCCAAAAGCTTGGACTGGGTCTTCTCAAAAAGTGATGAAGTCGTGTTACGTGAAGATAATGATAATGATGATGATATTCCTTTGGCCCGGTTGTGCGAAACTTAAAAACATGTCAAACGACAAGTTATTTTGATATTTATGTAATATAAATATTTAGGAAAATGTTATTTTTTGTTACTTAAATAAAAATATGAATATTTTATATCATATGTCAAACTACAATAGTATTTACTCATTTAGGTATTTACTATTTATATAATATATTTAGGAAAAATGTTATTTCTTGTTACTTAAATAATAATAATTTTTGTCTTGTATTTGTTATTTTAAACTAAAGTTTGATTTTTGTTGTTTACCAAAATAAAGGTATTTTACGTTTCATGTTTTTTTTTTTGCATATTGCCTAAGAACGAAATTCCTGATATATATTGGATATATATCGGATATATATCGGATATATCGGATATTATGATATTTTCATATTTATATAAATATCATGATATTTGCCAACCCTGGTTTTATCTGTATGTATGAGTGCAAGGGCTTTAAGAATAACATTTTTTATAAAAGTGGAGTTGAAAAAATTGCTCTTCTATGAGGTTGTTATGTAAATACTGATTATTTGAAAATAATACGTAACTATAAAACTTCAGTATTTCTTTAATGTGTCAAATGTGCCTGTATATTTATGTAATATTTATTAATACAGCTTTGGTTATAAGTATTTTTTCCTTTAGCTATTTAGATAAATTTAGAACAGTTTTGTTAATATTATCTGTTCCTGTTAACGTAAATAATAGTTATTTATGTATCGAGGCACTGAAGTTTTACTTTTTATCATGAATATGGAATTTATTTGCCGAGGCTCGTAGGGCCGAGGAAAATAAACCATGTTAGTGATAAAAAGCAACTTCAATGCCGCGGTACATATTAAATTTTATTTGAAATAAAAAATTAGATTAAAACTGTAAAAAATAATTACATAGATTAAATTTATACATCTGTCAGTTGTCAATTCAAACTAACACTCAGTGTTGCCAAACTAAAACATTGAAGTTATCGTAAATAACACTCAAAATTATGTGTTTCGTCCTCAATTTCATCATCGGAATTAATTAGTTAATTCTTCTTGCACATATTGTTTCATTTTACGTATAAATTTACTACAATACGTCATATATCTGCCCAAATAATCCTACTTGTACAATAATTATTTTACAATTGCCAACACTGCGTTGCTCAAAATCGTTGTATAATATAGTATAGTATAGTGACGATTTCTGAACTTTTACTGACGATTTTTCAGCACTTTAGTGCCGATTTCAAATAAAATATATCATCACGCCATTCACTTATTTTAAGTTTGATTCTTTGCTTTTGCAGCTTTCAGTATTTTTTACACGTGAAGTGTGATTACCAGCCGGCAATTCACAGCCCCTTAAGTTGTTAGTGGAGGGAGAACTACAGGGGTAAAGTTAAAATGACAATTCGAGGCTGCGGGAGCATTTCTTTTTTATTATAAAGGTATGCTATTTCCTTATTAATTTGTCTGTTTACTGGTGTCTTATTTAACTTATCTAGCTTAAGCTTTTCTTTTCTGTCATTTTATACTATCATTTTTAAATTCATATATTACAGAACGCGTCATTTTCCTACAGCTACTCATAAATTAATTCATATTAATATATATTTTTACTTATAACTGCATAACCTCATTGAAATAATTCATAGTTAGATAATTATTTATACTTTTCATTCTTGTCTACAAAATTCTTGCAAATTGCAAACATTTACCTAAGCTGAATACGTACAAATTTCTTTATATTTCCCTAGCATCTGCACCCTACCCCCCTCGCTACCCCCTAACCACTTATTTTGAACGAGTATTACTAGGGCAACTTCTATTCTTGTATAAATATCTAAATTGCTCACTATTTCAACAGTTTGCTGAGATAAGCAAGAGATCTCAAAATATCCCTAGACAGCTGATATAAAAAAACATTTCAATAACACAATATTCCTGTATTCTTATTTAATGAGTTTTTACAGCTATTAGGTGCGTTCAATGGAGCTAGCAAATCGAGCAAAACGAAAGTAAACTGTGTTGAACGACTTGCTAATCTAGCATTTGCTCGTTTTGCTATGAAAAAAATCTAGCGACTTTTTTCTCGCTTGTTTTGCTGTATGATAAAATATGGCGCACAAATTCAAATATTATTTGTAACTTTTGAATGAAATTATTAATTAAAATATATAAACGAACTAAAAATTAAATAAAATGAAAAGAATAAATAATAACTATTTACTAATATCAATTTATGTAGTTGTTATATCTAAATTGTTTTGACTCAACCAACTGGTAAATACTAAGGGCTGGTTGTTAAATGTGAACATATATGGTTTGGTGACTCCAACGTTTTGAGTTTGTGTTTTAAAAATGAACTCAAAAATTTATTATGTTCAATATTCAATGTTCATTAACCTCAAATCTGACAGATCTCGTAGCAAAACAAGCAAATCGTTCAATGTATCCGCTAGTAAATAGCAAATGCTTACTTAGCATTTGCTCGATTTGCTAGCTTCATTGAACGCACCTATTGTAAAAGAAATATTTTAGGATTTCGAGCAACATTTTTAAATTACAGTATTTTTTCAGAATTTAATAAAAATATCATTACCCACAAGCCCTAAAAATATCAACAAACTATATACACAGGTATTTGGAGAGCTCTTGGAATCTGTAGAATTAAGAGCGATCAATGAGGATTACGCTATTTGTTATCCAAGGCTAGGGGTGTGCCAAATGAAAAATTTAATATCGATATTCGATATTGAAAAAGTATCGATAATATTCGATATATCGATATATCGATATTTATCGATATATCGAATGATATTTGATAACTATCGATAAGTATCGATAATTATCGATAATTATCGATAAGTATCGATAAATATCGATAATTATCGATAAATATCGATAAGTATCGATAAATATCGATAAGTATCGATAAATATCGATAAGTATCGATAAATATCGATAATTATCGATAATTATCGATAATTATCGATAAATATCGATAAGTATCGATAATTATCGATAAGTATCGATAAATATCGATAAGTATCGATAAATATCGATAAGTATCGATAAATATCGATAAATATCGATAAGTATAGATAAATATCGATACTTATCGAATAAAATCGATAATTATCGATAAATACTGATATATATATATATATATATATATATATATATATATATATATATATATATATATATATACAGGGTGTTAATACTAAGTCGTTACACCCGAAAATGGTAGATAGAACTCATTAAAACAAACAACTTTTTTTAGCTCAAATTTTTTATTTGGAGCCCCATTTCATAGTTATTGGCGTTCTCTTGTTTTTCGAAAAATCGTCATAACTCCCTCATTTTAGGGAATATTTAAAAAATACAAAAACTTTAAGCATTTGCTTTCGGTTCTCTAAAACACTTGTATTTACAATTATTTTCTATTTCATCAAATAACAAAATGGCGACCAATCAAAAATATCTAAACAAGATATTGTGAAAACCACCCCATAGATTTTCGAAAATAAAACATTTTTAAAATCCTTAAACATTCTGTTACAATATTTGTCTGAAACATTTTTTTCTATCTGGCAAAAAAAAAGTTTTTGTTCACATACTTGGCTTACATAAGTATTAACAAACTAAAAAAAAAGCATTTAAAACGAAGAAGCTGCTTAAAACAATGAACCAAAAAAGAGATTAGATTTGACAAGTACTCAAAAACAAGTTACTTCAAATTTAGCGCACGTGTATGTCCGTTTGTATGTTTGTATTTTGCATAATTTATACGTAAACATGCATCATTATGAAAAAGTTGAACTTCTTGACATGCTTCTGGTTTTTGGGGAGGCAAGGCGTAATGCACAGTAAGCTCGAAGAATTTATCGGGAAAGATACCCGAATCGTCAACAACCAAGTAGCCAACTCTTCAGAAAAATTTGTAGGCGTTTGTTAGAAACTGGTTGTTTCTACCCAACAACTGGTGGAAACGCCAACAGGGTACGTCGAACCCCTAGATTTGAAGAGGCTGTACTTAACATTATTGAAGATGAGCCATCGACGAGCACAAGAATAATAGGGAACAGAATTATGTCAGTGTTTGGCAAGTTCTGAATGAGCAGGGCCTTTACCCGTACTCTAGGCAAAAAGTTCAAGCTTTGGGACCTGACGACTTCCAGCCAAGACTATTGTTCTGTCGTTGGCTCCTTCGACGTTGTAATCTGAGAAGGCATTTTGAAAAATTTAGTCCTACCCTTGTTGATTCATTGTTTATTGTTTTATTTTTCTTGTTTGTTTCTTGTTTTTCTTGTTTAATGGCAGCAAGCCTACTTTGTTTTAAATGATTGTTGCATTTTGTTAAAATTTATCTTGCAATTCAATTTCAATAATAACTTTTGTTGGCCAGATAGAAAAAAATGTTTCAGACAAATATTGTAATAGAAAGTTTAAGGATTTTAAAAATGTTTTATTTTCGAAAATCGATGGGGTGGTTTTCAAAATATCTTGTTTAGAAATTTTTGATTGGTCGCCATTTTGTTATTTGATGAAATAGAAAATAATTGTAAATACAAGTGTTTTAGAGAACCAAAAGCAAATGCTTAAAGTTTTTGCATTTTTTAAATATTCCTTAAAATAAGGGAGTTGTGACGATTTTTCGAAAAACAAGAGAACGCCAATAACTATGAAATGGGGCTCCAAATAAAAAATTTTAACTTAAAAAAGTTGTTTGTTTTAATGAGTTCTATCTACCATTTTCGGGTGTAACGACTTAGTATTAACACCCTGTATATATAAATATATATATATATATATATATATATATATATCGATTCTTGCAAAAATGTATTATTAATTCGTTAAATGTTGATATATTCGTACATATACAGATAAATTAAATTATTGTTATTTGAAAATAATGATATTAACAGGTTTATGACGTGAGCTAATTTACAAAATTCTGCCAAATAACATATTATTTTCACTGGAAATAGTGATTATATGCATTTTTAAAGATAATAATTACTGTTTTTAGGGATTTTGATTTATTTTTGCCTATTTTTGAGCTTTTTTTACCGTATCCCACCGGGCGTCATGAGTAATAATTTTAACATATAACCGTCTGCCGTCGTGAGCCACCGGTGGATACGCGGTAAATAGTGATATTTTGTCAGCTATATTTGAGGAAATGATGCTCACTGTATTTGAACAAAGTTCAAACAATATTAACCATGGGCGACAGGAGCAGAAAGATACTGGCAATGTTACAAAAAGATAAAACATCATTGGAATAATCATTAATTAAATTATAGAAAAAAAAACCTACACAGCAAAATTTACGTACCTACTTTGTACATATTAAAAATTATAATATCTTTTATTTCAAATCTGTTATTAGTTACTTGGTAATCGAATACGATATTACAGCTGACAGTTGCCAATTTAAATTTACCCCTGTGGTTCCCCTCCACTAACAGCTTTGGGGGCTATGACTTGACGGCTGGTAACCGCATTTCATACGCAAAAATATATTACCTACCAAGATCTGCGTAAGCAGAGTGACACACCCACAATGGGTAAATGGCGTAATGATATATTTACTTTATTTATTTATTTTATATTACAAATTTATATTCACTAATCCGCTACCATTTACAGGTTTCAAAAGTATAAATCATGTTATATGGCAGAAATTGCTAAATCTATAAATAAGCGCGATATTTGCTTGTTCATATTTGACCATGTTGGGATTTATTTGATAATTTGTTATCAACTACTCAAAATATTGTTATTTTTTAAGTTATTTATCAAATTATCGAGACTTATACTTTTTTCGTAGAATCGATACAAAATTATAATTATTTTAGATAAATAAATTTTCATATCGATATTTATCGGTAATTCTCGATATTTATCCACATATATCAATATTTATCGATATTTATCAATATTTACAAATACATATCGATATTTATCTTTATTTTTCGATATTTATCGATATATATCGATACATATCAATAGTTATCGATTAATATCGATATTTATCTATACTTATCGATATTTATCGATAATTATCGATATTTATCGATATTTATCGATAATTATCGATAATTATCGAAATTTATCGATATTTATCGATACTTATCGATATATATCGAAAATTATCGATAATTATCGATATTTATCGATACTTATCGATATTTATCGATACTTATCGATAATTATCGATATTTATTGATATTATTCGATAAATATCGATGTTTATCGATAAGTATCGATATTTATCGATATTATTCGATAATTATCGATATTTATCGATATTATTCGATAATTATCGATATTATTTGATAAGTATCGATATTTATCGATAAATATCGATATTTATCGATTATCGATATATCGATAAATTAAAATTTATTAAATTTATTCGATAATTTAAAAAAATATCGATACTTATCGATATATCGATATTTGGCACACCCCTATCCAAGGCAATGGTACAGATTGAATTTTATTTTTATAGGAATTTCAAGCCGGTATACACCACATACTGATTTAAAAATAGTACCTACAATTGTGATAGCAGTTTCTAAACTAAATTAAATTTTAGAACAAGTACCATTGTAATCAAGGCACATTATTGTTTATTCAAACTTGAAATAAATTATTTTAATTTTGAATTGTTTATTTTGCCACGAAAGCGATGAGAATTTGTGTATTAATATCTGACTTATACGTAGCCTTCGCCTTATAATTTTATGGCAAAATGCCAGCTATTTCCAGCTTAGTCATAAAAACCATTCGGCTATTTATGTAATTTTACATTTTACTTAATTACTTCGATTATAAAATTAACTAAAAATACCACATTCAGCATCTCACACAAGTGCGATTTCTATAAGAAATTATTGAAATGTGTATAACATTGTGTTTGATTGTGACAATTATTTTTGTATTGTATTTAATTTTCGACAAACTTTAACAATATCAAATAATTTGGCACCGAGCCATGTTATGAAAACTATTTATATTTTTCAGGAACATTGTTACATTGTATTGTGTTGACTGAGAAATGTTTTACATTTTTTGAAGGTTTATATTTAAAAACATTTTTATAGTTTTCAAATCTGTTAATCTTGATGGAATCAAAGGTGAAACGCAGGAAAAATCAAAGTTTAAGGACATCCATAAATTATTTTTTAATAGCTATCTATACTTATTTTTAAGTAAACACATATATAGATATCCAGTGTAAATTCTCTGCACCTTGATTGATTGCAGCAATATTAAATACCAGTAAAAAATGAAACCTACCTGGTATTCTGTTTTGAAATTATAATATCGTTATAAATAAATGTATGCGAGCTCGACTGGTGCATTAAAAATATAATTGAATAAATATGAAGCAAGGTCCAAGTGATTTTACTTTGGTAGTCAAGGCAACGGCCCATCAGATGTTCTCTATTTAGGCTGATCAATGAAATTGTGCGTAATATTACACCACAAACACAATAAACCAGAACCAGTTCACTATTAAATATCTACATTCCAGACACGTCTAAAGTGATAATTTTGAAAATTTAGTGCTGAAATTATTAGAAGAGAGAAAGGAAAGTTGGATTAGAAAGTACAGCAATGCCATCTAGGCTGTGTGGATGCTATCTGCACTGAGCTACCCTATTCAAAAATTTCTCATGAGTGCAGTCTAGTTGAGTACAATCGCTCCCCTTGCCTCTGCCGCTATGCAGTAGGACCCTACCCCAAGAATCAAGTTCATTGACCCTGCATTATCTCGTGTTTATGACCTATATCCATTCAAATAATACCAATAAAATGCATCATACAATTAAGTACTGTCAGTAAATTTTAGATGATTTAAAAAACAATTCAAAGTCTATGCGCAAAATGTTTTTCCATTGAAATAGAATATGAGGATACGTAATATACTGGGTACGCCTTTCAACTTGTTGTAAACAGCAATTAAGCCTATAGAGACTTTAAATTGTATCCTTGAACATGTAATAATATTACGGAAGATAAAATCGACATCGCAAAATATTGCTTACCTCAAATGTTGACCAACAGTGATAAATCAGTCTTGTATCTCCAGTCTTTGATTATTAACAGTCTCTTGCACATAACACAAAACATTTATTTACAGTAACAACAAACGAATTTTCTAACAATCATTTCACTATATTGCAGCCACAACATAAAGCCACCATATTTTCCACATCGTTGTCCAAAGTCATAATCAAAACACGGTTAGGAAGGAGAGGGGATATTGGATAGAATATTCCTACACACATATTTTATACGAACAATACACTACTTGATTTATTTAAATGAAGGTTAAAATTTATTTTATTTTGTTGTTAAACTTCAAAAATCGAAGAGAGCAATAACAATACCACGCCACGTTATTTTTCAAGATGGCTGCGACATCTGGCTACCAGGCTAGGAAACTAACGAAGTTTGACGCCGCTAGTGCTGCCACCTTGCGTGTATTATATTCATTGATTTCTCTATCAGCAATGAAAAAATTCATTTTTGCGCATAAATTGTTATGTACATAAAATTAAATTAATATTTACATATTTTGCATATTAATTGAATAATAATTATGTGTATTCATTTAAAAATTTTGCAGCAGCATGCAATGATAAATAAGAAAATAGTAGACGCATTTTTCATGATTATCTTAACATTAAATATTTATTTATGTAGATACGATGATACTTTATCACTATATCTATATATTATATAAATTCTAAAACTCTGAAGGTTGTGAAGACTGTAGAATATTTTGTACCTACAATTGAAATAAGCATATAAAATTGTTTTTGAAATATATTTTACAATTAACTAAATAAAATGAAATTTAATACGTAAACTCTAAAATATAAACAAATTGAGTGATACTACAAGCCTTTCTTATTCTTACAAATAAATTTAAATTTGATTGTTTAATAATTAATAATTATACTTGACACATGTTTGGAATGGTTCAGATATTTGCTTATTCCAATACTTTATTAAACATATGATTTAGTATTTATCATAATTGAAAGCAGATATAAGAAAACTGTACAATTAATATTTATTATTCCACGTTTTACTGAAATAGTTATTTATGTATCAAGGCACTGAAGTTTAACATTTTACGAATATGGAATTTATTTGCCGAAGCCCGTAGGGCCAAGAAAAATGTGAGCGATATTTTTTTCCGATTTATTCTGCATTTTAACACAGACAAGAGGTTAAATTTTATTTTATTTAATTAATAGCTTCTTAGTTTTTTACAATTTCCGTTAATTTATAATATTTCAGGTTATAATATTTTTAAAATGTGAGAAAACCCAATAATTAACAAATTTCATTATAAAAGCAATAGAAATAAACATAAATATGTTGTACAAGAATGATATTGAGAAACTAGATATTTACACATTATAATATAAGTTAATTAAAAAAAATATTCAGATTAACCTTGAAAATAGAATGTACTAATCTACATTAACTATTGAACATCATATTTCTTTGTTTTTCAATTAATGTATAATTGAATACCTCATTGTAAACCAAGTAAACTGTTGAACACTGCATCAAAATTTTAATGATTATATTTTGCAAAATTACACATCCTTAAAAAATTAAATACAAGGAAAACGACGAAGAGGTCGACTTCTAACAGACTAAAAATGTACCATTTTACAAAAACAGAAACTAAAAGAGAATACTGAAACATTGTCCAAAACAGAACCAAATGGCAAAAACTGATCAAGGAACTTTTCACAGTATAAATGTTATACCGTGTGTCCCACGTAAATGTTGGCATAGACAGTTTACATGTAAAATCAGTTTTTGTTTTTTGTAAATAAAAAGTGTCCGGCAAAAAATTAAGCATTCAAATTTTATATCACAATACTGCCAATATCCCTACATCTTATTTAATACAGATTACTTTATTTTGATACCGAAATTTAATGAAATTAATAATAATATTTCCTAATTTTCCGCCTACTCTTTTTATTGCTACTGACGTATAGTGCCTGCAATTTGTTTTAAATATTTTAATCTGTCACTGTCAATTTCTGGCGATGGAAACCATTCAGCGTTCATTCTTGTGATGTATTCAGATATTTGTCTTGCACTGCGCCCCCATAATACATTCCAATAATATTTACACGGTTCTCGACATTTAATGTATTCTTGATGACAATCAATTTTTCTCTTCATTTAAGAGGAATCTATTTGTTCCAAAAAAACATTTTTATCAGTGTGTAAATCCAAAAGTTGTTCAAAATTTAAAAATACAAACAATTGGTATCTAAATGTTCGTATTTCAGGATATATAAATAAAATTAAAATCAATATTTATAAATAAATAAATATATCATCACGCCTTTTACCCATAATTGGTGTGGCACTCTGCTTACGCAGATCTCGGTAATTGACATATTTTTGCGTATGAAGTGCGGTTACCAGCCGTCAAATCATAGCCCTCAAAGATGTTAATGGAGGAGGAACCACAGGGGTAAATTTAAATTGGCAACTGTCAACTGTGGGATTCGAACTGAGAATCTCACGATCCACAGTCTTACGCGTTACCACGGCCTTTTTATATTTATTAAGAAAATTATAGCACGACCATGGAAAATTTGACCAAAACGAAAAGTATTTTACGTTTCAAAAACAGGTTATGATTTATTTATTTGTTTAATATAAAGAAATGGAAAAAAATGAACTCTAAATTTCGTTATTATATCATTACAAACTTCTACGAAATTTTTACAGAAAATAATGCAACAATGTAATACAAAAATGTAAATCTGTTTTCTGAAATGACAAATAGTTTTATTAATTTTCCATGATTGTACTAAAATTTTTCTAATAAATATTAATTTTTATTTGATTAATATATCGGGAAATACAAATATTTAATGGGAATTTGTCAACTGTGGGAAACTAACTGAGGGTCTTATAATCTACAGTCCTATGCGTTTTTACAAGACTATTTACCCAACATTGTATGTACATGCATTTTTACAAGAAAAAAAAATTAACTATGGTAGGCTTCATTTTCTACAGATGTGTAATGTGAGTAGCATACGCATAGCAGTTCATTTTCTTGTATCTTGACAAATAAAACATCTTTAGATAATTAGAGTTCCATTTACTACAAAGTAAGTTTAAGCCAAATTTCAATAAAATAATTTCATCTGGCATATTAAAATTCACTAAGTGCACATTGTTTTGAACATAAAAAATCAATTACCCGTTACTAATTTTGCAATTATAAAAGTCGTAAAAATCAATGACAAGTAGTTAAAGTAGTTAACAGTTCATTTGACATTTATATAACTGACATTTGTTTGTAAACAAACAAATAATGCAATGAATATTTCACCACCAAATTGTCGAGACTTAAATTTACAAAACATTCACACATAGGAGAATCAAAACAAACACCAATAACTTTTAAAATTTTCCTACACTTCAACTAATAACTGAATTAAGTTTTACTTCATTTTAATCATTAAAATTAAAAACAAAGTATGACAAATTCAATAACGTGAAATCAACAACAACAAATTTAATGTTTTAAATTAAAAAAATTATCGTCACGCTATTTATCTACTTTGAGTGTTGTACTCTGCTTTTGCAAATTTCGATAAGTGATATAATTTGCGCACAAAAGAGGTAAGTAAATGAGGAACAAAAAGGGTAATATTGATATTGAACAAATTAAAGAGATGCGGATCTAGTGTCTTCACAGGTCATCAAATTACATGAATTTGTAAATTTTCATTAAAATTGTATTTCAATAAGAATAATTAGAGCAAGTTCTATAAATAGTCAAGGAATTTTGCTAAAAATTTTCATTGTTATTGCCCAGAAATTATGAAAATTTTAATTTACAAGATATATAGACTCAAATTTGGGATATATGAGCGATTTTATGAGCCAAAGAATTTAGAGCAAAGTAGAACAGAGAATATGGAACAATTCTTTTATTAGTTTGTTTAAATTTTGTGTGATTCATTTTTACTTTCTTATACAAATGGTATTAGTGGAATAATGAAAAAATCACTGACGAGATTTTTGCGGAAATACATATTTTGACGTCCACCGAATCCGTAAAGACCAATTTCTCAATGAGGTTTGTGTGTGAGGATGGATGGATGGATGGATGGATGGCTGTCTGTGTGCGCAATATCTCATGAACGAAACAAGATATGTAAACGAAACTTGGAAATTATAAGTTTCATGAAAATATGAAGAGCTGAGTTGAGTTTGAATGAATTTGAAAAACCGGAAGAGGAAGTTTACTAGACACACAAGACAATAAATTCCATTTTTTTACAAAAATAGAATCAGCTGTGAAAAAAGTTTCAAATGAAAGATGTTGGCAAGATTATTTGGAATATAAAATGTTATTGGTACTTTTCTTGTACATACTTCTAATTAAAAAAAAAAACTAAATTATATATTTAAAATTTATCAATAATCTTAGCTACAATGGGAACAAAAACTAAAAACACTTTTAACATCTATGTCAAATAATTGTGAAGTGTCAAAAATATGTATCGTTTGAAATATTAGTAACAGCAATATTTGTATTATTCGTAAGAAAATTTTGAAGATTAGATATTAATTAATACCTATATTAAAATAAAATCAATATTTAAATGAGAAGAAAAAATTAAACAAGTTTAACATCTATATGTCAATTAATTGTCAAAATAAAATCATACACAAGGTACAAGTCATACGTGTTCAATTGTTTTTATAAGTATAAGAAAGTAGTGTGGTAATTACACCAGATTTTTGTCTCTAGTTTATGTTTATTAATTAAAATTTTATTATTCCTTGATTATTATATTACACTTTTATTTTATTGTCTTTAAACTTTTTTCCTACTCTCATCAACCGCCTTATTAAAATTTAATTGCAGTCGCATAAACAGTATATCATTTTTTATATCCAGCATTGTATATGACTGTTGATTGCTTATATGTAAAAAAAAAAACAAAGGAATAATTTAAATTAGTTTTGATGGGCGTATTCTACATGCTTTAATTGTATTATATGTAAATTAACAATTTTTTTTTTCAAAAACAAGAATAGTTGAACAAAATTTTGTAAGATTAATAACATACTGATAGTTTATAACAAATAATTTTCCAATAGATCTATTCAATAATTTTCATTTAATTTTTAAAACTTCGAAGTCGAATTACCAAAGTTTTGATATTTTGATTTATTTTAAATAAGAACTCACCCAACGATGACGGAATAATAATTCTAATGGTTACTTGATACAATTGTGGATATACTTAGAGAAATGTTTATAATATGTTTATAAATCAGTAAATTAATATAACATTGACAATATTATGTTGAATTTTATCTTCAGCAGCGTAGTAATGTATACGTATAGCTACGTATACAGCTACATACAGGAAAGTCGAGTAAAAACTTGGAGGAAAGAAGGTAAAGGCGAGAACACAATCTTATAACAGTGGCAAGGGGAATGTAACCTGGTGAGGGCAGACGCATGCAAGCCATGGTTCTGGTTGGAGTGCGGATTTGCGCGGTAAATACGTTGAGAAAAACAGTACGGCTGCCAAATGCTTAATGGTTGCTATAACAACGCGATGACAGCGGTTCTGCTTGCAGTGGGGGAAGCGGCTTCATTATTGCTTGCTAAAGCTGTCCAGATGTTCTTTTTTTCTGTATTATTACATAGGAGATCTATTAATACCCGATAACTTCAGTTGTATTTACTGAAAATTTCAGTTCCTTGAGCTGACATTTCTCGGTTGAAATAACTGAAAATAAAGTAGAATTGACTGGCGGTCTAAGAATTAGTTACGAAGAAATTGTCATGTCAATCACATTTTGTAACAAGTTTTCGTAACTTAAAATTATTCGTGAATATCCGACTGAAATAATTGTTGCATCTTTATCAAACTTTATACAAATGGATCAACCTTACAAAAAAAAAAATCTGATGTGGCCAGCACATAACCTCCCGCCCAATACTACTCTCAGACGGTACAAAATAGTATTTGATGAAACAGAAACATACCTTCTTGTTTGTTTATTTTCTATTTATATTTGAGAATTTTAATTTTCTTTCGTATATTTATTTAATTTTCTGACATATTTCACTAAGAAAATAGCTTCACAATCACAATGACATGTGTCACATTTCGTAAAAAATTGAACATTTTTAAATGTTTCCATGGTGTACTAGGAATGTAAGATTTGTGAAATCTAATTTCTTTATATTTTATTATCTCTAAATCTAATAAAAATTAATAAAATTAGTGTAATTAAAAAACATGTAAAATTAAATATTCTTCAACTTTCAAAATAACATAAATTGTTGAAAAAGGAAATTTAACCTTGTTTTTCATGAAAAACTGTTAAGGGCTTCATGTAAACTGCTACTTCCGGTTGACCAATTTTATCCACAATCTAATCAGCTCTTCATTTAAATATAAAAACCAAAAATTCACAAAATAGTATTTTTTGGTATTATAGTATTTGAGTTATGCGAGACGAAAAATTTGCCACAGACTACACACACACACACACACACACACACACACACACACACACACACACACACACACACACACACACACACACACACACACATACATACATACATACATACAGACATCATCGCGAAAATAGTAAAATCGTATTGTAGGGACCCTAAAACGTGCTTATTCATTGAAAACTCACTACCCAATTTTTTGACCAAAAACAATACCTCCCTTACCTAGAGGTAGGCGGGAGGTAAAAACATTTATTTCCATTTAGCCAATACAATAAAATAGAATGTTAACAATTCACGCACATCTGTAAGAATGCAATACCAATTATACTTTAAAAGTTTTAAAAACAGATCCGTCAACAACAATAATTAATCAACACTGTTTTCGATTTCGATTAATTTTTTCGTTGTCTCACGTTTGGATAACCTGTAGGGCGGATTCCGGATCTACTACACCTATATCCGCTTCACTTACCACAAGAGTAAGAACTGTACCAACAATCAACATTCGAAACCATTCTAAGAATGTTTACAGCAGTATCGTAAACCTGCGTAGTACTGGTTCGTATAAATAAAGAGATCGTTAACACAAATCAAAAATATAGATCAGCGTGACTCAATACAGGATTTATAATCGGCGCTCGCCGGAGCTATCAATCAGTAGAAGGACAAGTTTAACATATTAACTCGTGGTTCGTGGCAAGATACTTGCAGTTTTCATGTTAACAAACAGTTCTGATTGAGCTGATATCACATTTAGCGGTTTCGATATTTCATTGCTTTACTTTTGGTACAATTTATTATGACTGTCTTTGCGACGAAACCAATTTATAAAGAGTCTTTTCTGAGAGCACTATGATTATTGCATTTCTTACTTCCTAATCAAAGCTACAATCTTGCTTATTTCAAAAAATCATTGAGTAATATTCGGGCCTATTCTCTAAAAAGTTGTTACCGTAACAACTTGCTTTATAATGTCGTCGTTCACTAGAATCATTTATATAGATATAACAGAAGTTTAATAGTTATTTGTTTAACTAGGCATCAAAATACCAGATTTACAGCAGAGGCTTTGCCTCGTCAATGAATGCTGCCGAAGCTATAAATCTGTGTTTGATACCGAGTTGAACACATAATTTTTTGCAGATTGGGAATTAATATTAATTTAGTGATTATTTTATATAGATATTTTGAAGGTTATCGCTGTCAAATTTCGTTGCCATGCATGTGTTGAACGGTTGCTATGTATTTATTGGCGGTTGCTATGCATTTGCGGAGCGGTTGTTATGTCAAATATTTTTACATCCTAGGCATAAAACTGACACTTTACAGACTGTTAGCAGTGTCATCTTTAATGTCAATCGGCAATATTATTAAATAATTATTAAGATATTTGAGTTTTAAAGATCTGTACTATGATGTCAAAGTATTGTGGCACATATCTATCCTATTCTAAATTATTTGTACTTCTCTCATTATTGAGCTGTCAGATTGCCGAAGTGTCAAAATAGTTGGCAACTAATTTGAAGGTTTTTTGTTTCACTTTTTTAATTCGTAAGTATATTTTAAATACATACAATAGTTATTTACTTTACAAGAGGGCAAAGTAAGGAATTACCCACGAGAGAAATTTCAGCACACGAAGCCGAAGGCTGAGTGTGATAATTTTATCGAGTGAGTAATTCCACTTTGCCCACGTGTGAAGTATAACGTTTTATCCAACACCTCTTAATAAATGAAAAATTTATTAAAGAAATATTATTTGACAGTGACATATGCTTTAAATTTTTAAATTAAAATGTCAATAAAAGTAGTTACCAAGATGTTGTGTGTTATTATTATTTTATAATTAAATGTTTCTTTCACCCTACACCTAACGGTAGAAGGGTTCATGACTATATAATATAATAAATAAAAAATACTTACTAGTGACTTTCCTCAAAATTATACCCACTAGTGGGTAATCTGTTACTTTGCTTGTTTAAAATCACCATAGTTATAGAGCATTTATTGAGAGGTGTTGGATAATAGTTATTTGTCAAACTAGAGAGGAAAGCGTATCTTTTTTCCCCTCAAGTTCGAAGTTTGCCTCATGAGCGCAGCGAGTGAGGCATTTCGAACGAGAGTGGAAGAAGAGCTTTCCTCTCGTGTTAGACACAACATTTTTTTCACGACATGTTTCTAAAAACGATTTGCTCGGACCTAAAATACACTTTGAGAACACAAGTGACAGACTGACAAGTTAAAAGTTAGGTTATCAGACACAAGGTGGTGCAGCAGTGTTGCCAATGAACTAATCTTAAATATCTTTAATAAGTTGTCAAATTTGTGATCAAATAAGAAAAAGAAAAATATAAGACATAATTGTAAGACAATTTAAAGTATGTGTATCACCAAAATAAGGATTTTCAATAAAAATAGGAATTTATTTATAATTTTTATAATATATTTTTTGTAAATAACATTTATATTGGTAGCACTTCTATATTTTCCTCTCTAGAGAGGAACAACACATTTTCCTCACTATTTCGGGAGAGGAATGGTGGGGTTTCGTACCATGTCGTGAAAAAAATATATTATTTATTTCTAACTAATAAATATTACTTTAGGTAGACTCAATGAAATAAAGGCTTGTTGAATGACATAGGTTAGCAAAATTTATCAGTGGTAATCAAACATTTCACTAAAATAATCTTACAGTTTATTCAGTTTTCTTCTAGAAATAAATGGAATTCACATATACAGGGTGTTTTAAGCGGTACACTATTGCTATTTCGAGAACTATAATAGCTACGAGGTCGGTTAAATTAATAAACAATTTTTATATTATTAAACAATTAAAATGAGCTAAACAATAATTTTTTTAGACTTGTGGTTCTCAAAATACGGGGTGCAACTTTTTTATTTTAAATGGCAATCTATTTTTTTTATTTGCGTATTCGTTTCAGTATTTTTTTCTGAGTTCAACAATATCCACATGTAATAACCTAATATTACAAAATATTTGAGAAAAATGCAAAATTAAAAATGTATATGGTTTCTTTTAAATGTAGAAAACAGTCAATTTTGCAGCATCTTCAAATTTGCTTAAAATTCGTTCATTTTCCTCTCCCTTTTGGTTCATAGCGATTCGTCATCGTAGATCATCTTATCTTTTGTATAACTTAGTTATGCTTATTTTAGCAAACACCCCCGTCCCTCGTGTCTGTATATCACATGGACAAGTGTATTTCTAATATCTAAATAAACTTACATTCCTAAGAAGTTTCATTATTTATTTATTCTGATATGATGACAACATGTAGCAACATGTAAAAATAATATGTGTAACTTTTGTAAGTAAGCATTTATCGTATGTGTGAACATGCAGACTTATGCATGCACACTCCACATTATCAAGTGTTTAGACGTTCGGAACAGTAGAAACAAAGCGATTTTTGTCCGACATGACAGTCAACAAACAACGCATGTAACACGGCTGTCAGCCTGTCACGATTACATGCGTATGCGCTATGCGATAACAATTGAGAATCTGAAACAAGTGAGGAGTGAATCAACCGCGATTTTCTTATGTTAATTGGCTTGTGTGACGTATAACATTGAACTAGAAACTAACACAAGCATGGAGAGTAATGACCTACATTGCGTATTTCATAATCGGTTTCTCGGTTTCTCTCATTTTGCTATTTTTTATTAATTAACGAATGAACATTGCATGTGGTTTCCTGGTAATGGTATGAGGTGTACTATGTAATTACACTGAATTTAAATTGCATTCAACTGGACACTCAATGGACAGCACAATAGAATATATGTTCTGTTAATAAATATAATTATGTTTTGTAAGATATTATTCAGTATTTAATTACTTTAGTTATTAATTATTTTGTTCTTTACACTATTATTATCTGTATTCAATTCTTGAATTATTTCGATTCATTTTGATAATTAAATTAGAATATTTATGACGTTTACCTCGTTCACAACAATACAAAGAAATAACTTAAAAACCAAATTTGAAATTAATGTGCTCTAAAAAATATTCTTAGAAACTCATTCTACATTCTATTTTGGTACACTGATAAAAATGTTTTCTTGGAACAAACATATTCCTCTTAAATGAAGAGAAAAATTTATTTGAATAGTGCCAATCCGATTTCGTTTTTTTTGTAAACTTTTGTAGGTTTAATAAATATTCTCGTATGAAAATTAATTTAGTTTTGAAGGAACATATCAAAGTATTCAACTGAGATTCATTATGGGGATGAAGCAGTTTGAATAGGAGTAGTATTAATTTAAAATTATATCTTTTGTTTAAAATTAAAACGACTTCATTTTCATTATTTTTAAAAACATAATGTAAATTTCAAAGCAGAAAAAAGAAAAAAATTTTTTTTTGAATTGAATCTGTATATTTCTACTTTTGTATTCATATAAGTGTACAATAAATAAGTATAAACTTATAAACATGAGTAGAAGTTCTGATGATGTACTGTTATCATAGCAGCTATTTGGTTATATTTCAAACCACGTGCGTTTCTTGTACTTGTAGTTGAGCTAAAATCTGTTAGATAGCGCGCACAACACCGCTGTCAGGCGGGGATAATCCATCCGTATTGGGCTTCCAATATTAAAATACGCTAACTAGCGGCAGAATTCTGAACTACGTCTCGCGGTACATTGTGTTTTTGACGTTTATGCTGAGTTTTTATTTATTTAAAGAATTTGAACTTATTTGTTATTTTTTCTAAATTTATATCAACAGTAGTGACTATAGAAGAATTTCAATGGAAGTATTACATTTATCTATGACGTATTATTATTATTTAATTTGTAGATTAGAGGTTAAGATGGAGTTTTCTCTAAAAAAAACCTGTTAAAAACAGAAAAATTTGCATTGTTTATGGCTGCAGTTATTCTGCTAATAAAAGTCGAACAGTTCGATTTCATTTATTTTCAAAAAAAGGTGAAAGACTAGTTTGTGTGAAGAATAAAAGGGGTGTCACAATGATGTGTGACAGTGTGACAAATTAAAGGCATGGAAAAGAGCATTGAAAATTGCGATGATATTGTTGATGTACTTCCACATAATATTATGTGGCCACTATTTATTATTTGCTGGCTTTCTACCATGCTTCTAGAAGATAAAGAGCAACGTGCGAACTTACATATACTATCTAAACCTAAGCAAATAAATGAATCCATACTACTATTTAAACTAAAAGTAAAATAAAACTACTGAAAACAACAACAAATAACTACAAAAATATTAATATTAAATACTATTATAAAATATATACAACTACAAACTAATATCAACAAAGAAAAATGATAACCTATCTTAAACGAAATAATGCTACATTTAATAACTACTTACCTACAATAAAAAACTACAAAACAACTAATGGCTAATGTAAATATAACTGTAGTCAATAATTAATAATAATAAAATCTAAACAAATCTACCAAATACACTAATAAAACACAAATTACCACAACTAGAGCACGCATTCGCCATAGAAGACCATACAAAATGAATCTGACATGTACCGCAAGAGATTTGTAATCAGCGCCATCTCTTGATAGTTTGGAAGCCCAATACTTGAACAAGAAATAATAGTTATTTATGTATCAAGGCATTGAAGTTCAATTTTTTATCACGAATAAAAATAAACCATGTGAGTGATAAAAATGAACATCAGTGCCGAGGTACATATTAAGTTTTATTTGAAATCTATAATTCGAAAAAACTGTAAAAAAATTACAATATAGGTTAAGTTTATACATCTGTCAGTTGTCAATTGAAACTGACAGTCAGTGTTGCCAACCTCGAGAAGTGTAGCTATCGTAAATAAATCTCAAAATTATGTGTTTGTCCTCAATTTCGTCATCGGAATTAATTGGTTAATTCTTCTTGCAACTTTTGTTTCATGTTACGTCCAAATTTACTAAAGTACGTCAATATATCTGCCAGAATTATCCTAATTGTACAATAATTATTTAACGGTTGCCAACACTGGGTTGCTCAAAATCGTCGTTATGGGTTACTTTAGTGATGATTTCTGAACTTTTAATGACGATTTCAAATCAAATGCAATTACTTGAAGAAAGAAATGAAATTAAGAATTATTTGTAATGCATCATATCATATGAGAGCCCTGTGCTACGATTTAAAATTATGAAATCTGCACATACGTCATGTATGTAATATCAATTAAAGTTCTAGTTGATTAATGGAATAAAAAACAACCCAGTGTATAGTATATCAATCATTTTTTCTACTCAGCAACGACAAAAAAGATTGCAATGACATAAACAATGTATCTATTGAAACGTATATTTCCGTGTCATTTGCGAATAATTGTAGTGCAAATCTAATTACCTTTATCATATTAAAGATAAAAGAACTCTAATTATTGTGGAACTAATTATTATATAATGTTAATGAGTAATATTATATACAGTAGTGCCCTTACTTTATTATTTATAACAACTCGTTATTTATTTGCATTTACATTTGTGTTATTATATTCTAATAATTTATTTAAATTTGCTATACCCTTGAATTACAGAAAGGACAAAAAGTAAACATTTTATTTACACAATACTCTATTTCCATCCGCTATTTTGTTGCCTTCTGCCATTTGACGCCTACGCAATTACATCAAACCTAACCTATAAATCAACATAAAACCACGGCAAATCACGCGGAGAATGGCGCTTGGAATTATCAACATTATCACAAATATGGAGAGATTTTTTCGCGGTACGCCCCTGAAAAAGTGGGTTGCGTTGACTGCTATTAAGTTAGCCATTTATCACTCAGTGTTCGGAGTGAAGTTGCAAGCGGTGTTGAGTCGCCATTGCTCATGTATTTTTGACAGGACGACAGGAGCTGGGATGATGGAGTCAGCCATCCGAAGAGTACCTATGACGGTTTGGTGATTCGGTGCTCGGATGTTGGGGACAATAATTTATAGTAAAACCGTAGTTTACGGCCAATTGTGAAGTTAGCTACGGATCGCCAATGATGTTTGGTAGATATGACAGTTTGTGGTGGTGCGAGTCAAACAACAAAATTAGTAACTTTGCATTCTGAAAATTCCGTTGAACAAATTCGTGTTTATACAACCTCAAAACTACAATTAATCTGAGTTTCTTGCTTCTTAAAATTGGATTTTTGTAACTATGACCGGCTAAAGAAACTAGGACCTGCAGCTAACTTCACAATTTGTACGGTCGTACATTAATGGAAATGCGGGGCCATAAATTATAAACATTATATAATATAGAGATATAATAGTACATTATATATTAAGAGAGAGAAATGTACGATTTTTTTCCCGAGGAGTAATGGCTGGTTTATAGCAGATTTAATTTAGAAATTTTGATTTTAAATTTACCTTCCTGATTCTTACTGAATTTTTGACATGGATTTAACCGAAAACAATGGCTGGTACCACGAGCTCTGTTTTTGGGTGTTTTAGGAGCAGTGTTTTAAGCTCGGTTTTAGCTACGTATAATGTTCTAGAATTGTTTTATAAAAAAATGCTTCCAAACAAAATTTAGTTTGCTTGCACTGATGTCTGGGAAAAAATGAGAAACTATCAATTAATTGAAAGAAATTTTTAGGGTGCCATAAAAGAAAAAGTCTATGATGAACCGATAAATAATTTAGACTCACTACGAAACCATATCTCCCGAGCAATGTCACGCAGCGACCAATGCAGTGGAAGTTCGTTGTCATGCCTGTTTACTTGCTGCAAGTGTACATTTTGAACAAATATAATTAAAAAAAAGTTTATGAAGTTATGCTATTACTTTAATATTTTAAATAATAAATTTCTTTAAATTCATTGATAGTTTCTCATTTTTTCTCAGACATCAGTGCAAGCAAACTAAATTTTGTATTGAAATTAGGTAATAAACAATTTATTATGAATTTAATTTAATTATTTTGTCCCACCTCAATAAGATAATATTAAATATTTCGGGATGAAGTTGATTTTTTAAAGTAGCGCTACTCAATAAGAAAACATGAATATCTCTGGAATAAAGCATTTACGGACATTTGCTCAAATTAACTTATTTTTAGGTGTTTAATCTATGGATCAAGTTAGGCCGTTTAAATCTGGGACAGCCTGTATAAATCATTTAAAAATGCTCAAAATTTCTCCAAATATTGTCTTATTCAGCATTTCGAGTTGCCTTAGAATATGTTGTTTTGTTATTTTTGTTTATTTGTTTGTTTCAGTTTGAATGTCAAATTATTGAATTGCAACCTAACTATTTTTCATAATATTTTACTTTGTCTGCCGCCGGATTAAAAAAGAAAAACTTTTATATCGGCAGTGAAAAAACTGAGCTTCTGTTTGTTTAATATAACATAACAACGTCCTTTTATGACGTTTCAAGAAAGAAGAAATTATCTCTAATCAAAATTGAAGAAAATGAATATATAAATAAAAAAAAAGATAAGGGACAAATTATCTGAAATAAAACTATAAAATAACATTAATATTCATGTTGTTTCGACACCGGTTCTAAATACGAGATGTTTAAAACTCAATCTCTGTAATTTCCATACAAAATTTTATAAAATATTGAGATATTTATATGACTATAAATGGCAAATATGTGGTGAAGTCATAATTTAAGAATCTCGATTACATTTCACGCAAAAGCCACATGAGTATTCCCGCAAAAACTACTGGAGTATTTGAAAATTTCAATGTCATCAAAATACCACATATAGTTGGTGAATTTCCGAAACATTGCTACTGCTATCAAGATACTTTTAGTGTTTGAATATATTTGTCTATTGCCTTGGAAACCACAAAGAGCTACGAATTCTTAGTTCTGTTTAGTCATTGACTGACTGACAGGCATAAAATAAATTATTTTGAACTCCAACACCGGGAATTTATATATTAACCACAAAGTAAAATAGTCAGCTGTTTAATGAGAAGCGTTCTATGGAAATTAGCGTTAATCCATCGTATGGTCGATGCCAACTTCAAATTGATTTTTTTATTATTTAATTATTGCTTTGAAAAAAAAGGCAACAAAAGTTCCATAATTTATATCTTGCATTATTTATTTTGGACGTCACTTTTATTCTTGGTAGAATTAAAAAATCATAATTTATAGATATATCACTTTGTAAATTAAATGACTAATGATGATGAATTAACTATATTAAAGGTAATTTTTATAATTTAAAACCTTTTGATTTACTTAAACAAATTTTTAGAAAATATCGCCATTTTGTTTTTAAGTGCACCAGATAAAAATAGTTTGCCTATTTGAAACTAATCACAGATTTATTGACGATAATTTTTAGTTTAGAAAAAGTTCCACTTTGAACTTAGTATTCACAAATGTTTTGTTTTTAAATGATTGTTGATGTATATAATAGTTATTTACTTTCTAAGTGGGCAAAGTACTTAAGTAATTACTTAAGTAGAGTTCCATGGGTGTGTCACGCAGATCTTTTGTTCTTATTTTTTCATTTTTGACCTATGTTAAAGTTTGTAAAGTAAAGTACTTTGGACGTAATCCATTTGCTCCATATGGCATTTACTTTCAAATTATGTTATATATCAAATACAATATCAATTTAGATTTTCTCATCTCCTGAAGAAGGCTCAAGTGGGGCCGAAACCGGTCGACAGAGAAAGTTTATAATAAAATTGACTGAAATCCAGTAATTTTCGTTTGTCTTCAACAACCCTTCCAGTCAAGGAAAATTTTATGTTCATAACGCTAATTTCTTTGTTGACCGGTAAGTAAAATCTTTATATCGAAATATGGATTTTCTAGTATAATTGCTGAATTCTTCTATGTCTAAATTATTAAATCGGAATAGCTTATTTTAATTATTATTCTTGTTTTTCAAAAAAGTATACCTAAAATAACACCACGACACTATATTACTGTTTTTTTATTAAAATGTATATACAGGGTGTCCCAGATTTAAACGGCCTAACTTAATCCATAGATTTAGCACCTAAAAATAAGGTGACAAGTTCATTTGAGCAAATGTCCGTAAATGCTGTATTCCAGAGATATTCATGTTTTTCTTATTGAGTAGCGCTACTTTAAAAAATCAACTTTATAATGAAATATCCAATATTATCGTATTGAGGTGTTACAAAATAATTAAATTAAATTAATAATAATTGTTTATTTACCTAATTTCAAAACAAAATTTAGTTTCTTTACACTGATGTCTGGAAAAAATGAGAAACTATCAATGAATTTAAAGAAATGTATTGTTTAAAATAATAAATTATCAACATAACTTCATAAACTATTTTTTTTTTTTTTTAATAATATTTGTTCAAAATGTTCACCTGCAGCATGTAAACAGGCACGACAATGATCTGCCACTGCATTGGTTGCTGCGTGACATTGCTCGGGAGATATGGTTTCGCAAACTTGAATAATTTTTCTACGTAGTGAGTCTAAATTATTTATCGGTTCTTCACAGACTTTTTCTTTTATGGCACCTTCAAAAAATTTCTTTAAATTCATTGATAGTATCTCATTTTTTCCTTGACATTAGTGCAAGCAAACTAAATTTTGTATTAAAATTATGTAATAACCAATTTATTATTAATTAAATTTAATTATTATGTCTCACCTCAATAAGACAATACTGAATATTTCGTTATGAAGTTGATTTTTTAAAGTAGCGCTACTAAATAAGAAAAACATGAATATCTCTGGAATAAAGCATTTACGGACATTTGCTCAAATGAATTTGTCATCCTATTATTAGGTGTTTAATCTTAATTTTAAGTTAGGCCGTTTAAATCTGGAACACACTGTATGTCGTAGACATTTAGAATAATCAGGCATTTAGCTAAATGTCTAGGCATTTAGCGAAATGCCGGCAATTAGAGGAATTTTACTTCATTCTTTTATTTGACTGGCGGAATCAGGCAATTAGACGAAAAATCGCGCATTTCTCTATTTGCTGGGCGCGGATTAGGCACTTGGAAGAATAATTCATAACATTGTGAACAATTTTATTAACAAATTTTATTTATTTGTTACAATAAAGTGCCGATAAATGGCATCGTGAATTTCATAAAATATCTGATTTGAAGCAGGCACATCGTTTTGTTTGGCATTGTTTTTTTACAGCTTTGCAATTACATTTTTTGCCGCAAAAAATAGCAACTGAAGAAAAGTCTCCTAATATTTGGTTTCAATATTACTAATAATGAAGAAATTTATATGTGTATTTTCATATAAATTTTGCTTATTCCTATCGTGTAAAAAATAAAATAAGCTGCACGAACGTTAAGGAATTTCCGATATCAGACAAAGTTGGAGCCTTCTCTTCGCTCAGTTTCCAGATTTGTTTTCCATCGCCATCGGTAAACTATACTTATCATTCTTGATACTATTGTTGGCTGGAATTTGACGACTGGTTACCGAGCTTTATGTGCAAACATGTATCATAACTGAGTTCTGTTTTAAACAGAATTCCGCATCCAAAATTGATCAACTAGCCTATTTCTAATTAACTGAAGGTGTAACCATTTTCAAGTTAAATTTCGCAGCCATTTTGTTTGCAGAAGACGGACTAAGATTTAAATAGCCTTTAATTTTTTATTTGAATTGGTATAGAATAAATAATTAGTACTTAATTGAATATATGTTTTATGTTTTAATCACTTTGTTTTCACTGATGCAAATAAATATATCATCACGGGATTTATACATTTTGGGTGTGGTACTCTGCTTTTGAATATTTTGGTAATTGGCCCATAAACCAATTAAAAAAAAATTATGAAACTTTATTAGATTCTAAGTCGATCAGCGAACACCCGATGTGAAAATTCTATATATTACCAGAGATATGACTTTTTAAAGTTTGTGTGACGTCACTGGTACTGCTCCAGTGGCACTTAAACAACGATTTTTCATGATAGTAATAATAATAATAATAGTTCAGCACTACAGGCCAAGTTGGCCCATGGCTTGTTGCAAAATAGCTTTCCACTGTAAGCGGTTTTGTGCTTTTTGTTCCCAGTTCCTAATTTTTAGATATCTTAAGTCCTGTTGAACAGCATCAGCCCATCTTCCTTTCGGTCTGCCCCGTCGTCGCCTACCAGCTGCTCCATTTTTTAACACTTTCTTAGCCACTCTTTCATCACTCAAACGCGCCACATGTCCTAACCATCTAAGTCTTTGTGTTTTAATAATACTAACAATGTTTGGTTCCCCGAAAAGTTCCATTAATTCCTCGTTTGTTCTACGTATTGCCACACCATTCACTATTTTACCACCATATATTTTACGCAACACTTTTCTTTCCCAAATTTCTACCTTTCTTCTATTGTTGCTGTTCAGTACCCATAGCTCACACCCGTATGTTACAGTTGGTCTGATTATTGTCTTATAAATGCGGAGTTTCGCTACCCTGCTAACTATCCTAGATCTTAAGAGCGCATGCAAGGAGCCAACACATTTACTGCCTTTTACTAGTCTGGTAGTGATTTCCCTGTCTTCGTTGTTATCATTGGTTATAGTTACTCCTAGATATACAAAGCTATCAACGACTTCAAAGTTATATTGTTTTCCACTGTCTGACTTTGGATTAAAGATCGTTACCTGCTCTTGTTGTTCAATTTTAATTTGCATGTATTTAGTTTTTGTTTCATTTATCAGTAACCCTGCTTCTCTTGCCACTTTTTCAAGAGCTTTAAATACTTTTTCTAATTCTTTCTTGCTTCTGCACATGAGTGCAATATCATCAGCATATGCCAGACACTGGTGTCTGTAATGGTAAATTGTTCCGGTTCTGTAGATTCCACTTTCTCTTATAATCCATTCTAGTACTAGATTAAACAGTAAAGGAGCTATTGGATCTCCCTGTCTTAAACCTCTCTTTACTTCGAAGCTATCTGACATGCTTCCATTGGAAGTTATTTTACAGTTTGTGTCAGTTAAAGTCATCATTATCAACCTCACTAATTTAGCAGATATTTGAAAATACCTTAAAATATTGTGTAGTTTGCTCTTATTTATTGAGTCGTAGGCCTGTTTAAAGTCTATGAACAGAATATGTAGTGGTAAGTTGTGTTCGTGACTATTTGAAACTATTTGTTTTATGGAAAAAATTTGGTCCATAGTTGATCGATTACTCCTAAAACCAGCTTGGTATTCACCTATTATCCTTTCAGCTGACTCCTGGATTCTGTTTCTTATACAGATGCCTAAAATCTTGTAAGCTATGTCTAACAGAGCAATACCCCTATAATTCTCACACCTTGCTGTGTCACCTTTTTTGTGTATGGGGTGTATCATGGATTCTTTCCATCGCGTTGGCATCTGTTCTCTGTTCCAGACTTCAGAAATTATATCTGATAATTCTATTAAGAGTTTCTCACCGCCATGTTTATATATCTCTGCGGGGATTGCATTTGCACCGGGGCTCTTGTTATTTTTGAGGTCACTAACTATTTTTCTTATTTCTTCTATTTGCGGTGGTTCTGTGTCTCCTTCGTTCTCTTGTCGTTCATTCAGTTCCTGTTCTGTCGTTTCTATGTCTTCTTCAATGTCATTCAATAACTCTTTAAAGTATTCCGCCCAGCGCTTCAACTTCTCTTCTGTTACTAGCTGTTCGTTCTTATCTTTAAGGAAAATAGTTTTTTGGCTATATCCTTCCTTTTGTTTCTTCACTTCCTGATAGAATTTTCTAATATTTCTGTCCCTGTAATTATTTTCTATGTCTTCTTGCTTATTTTCCAGAAACATTCGCTTTTTTCTTCTGCACACATTTTTAAAGTTTTTACTTCTCTCTTTATAATTCCTTTCATTAATTGCATTTGAGTTTTGCAGACACTCAATTTTTGCTCTGTTCTTTATCATCATTGCTTCGTTACATTCTTTATCAAACCAGTCTTTATTTTTTCCATATTGGACTTTTGTCAAATATTTTTCAGCCGTCTCTAAAATACTTTTTTCAAGCCTGTTCCATCTGTCGTCTATATCCCCTTTAGTTTGTGTCTTCTCTATATTTTTGCCTATTTCTTCTACGATTTTATTCTCAATTTCTTCGTTTTGTAGCTGTTTAACATCGTAACGCTTTCTCTCCTTACCTTTTCTTACTTGAGCTCGTGGTAGTTGCTGTTTCATCGATATCTGTACCATAAAATGGTCTGATTCCATTACTGCTCCTCTCTTACTCTTAACATTATTAATAATGTTGGCATGTTTTCTTTCAATTAGCACATGATCTATTTGATTGCACGTCTTACCATCTGGTGATGTCCACGTTCCCTTGTGAATATCCTTTCCTTGAAAGCTAGTACTTCTTATTCTCATATCTAGTTCAGTAGCAAATTCTATTACTTTTCTTCCGTTTTCATTTGATTCGTTATACTTACTCTGTCCTCCTGTGATATGTTTGTATATATCTTCTCTCCCTACTTTGGCATTGAAATCGCCGATAATAATTTTAACATCATATTTGGGCATTTTCTCAACCACCTTCATGACATCCTCATAAAATTTATCTTTTTCTTCTTCATCTGTCATATTCGTGGGAGCATGTATATTAAGTAAATGTATTTTCCTGTATCTCCCTTTCAGTCTGAGTCTACTTATCCTTTCTGATATAACTTCAAATTCGATCACTGTCTGTTTGAAATTTTTATGTACAATAAAGCCAGTTCCGAAGATACCAGATTCACTTCCACCGTTAAAGATTACATACATTCCAACTTCGAAAATTGAAGTCTACCTAAGTTTAGTTTCTTGTATAGCCCCTATATCAATACTGTAATCCTTACATACCCTAGTTAAATTTTTATACGACCCCGTTGCGTTTGTTCCTCTTAAATTCCAAGTTATTAGATTCAGTTCTTTCTTTTTAATCCAACTCACAGTCCTATTGCTTTGCCAAATTTGTCCTGTAATAATCTCAGTACCTTTAGTAAATTCTAGTTTTTTGACGCTTGTATATCATTAGTCTCTTCCAGCTTCCTCTTTTCTGCATTCCATATCAATATTTTGCTGCCAATTTGTAGCCTGTTATAAAAGATTTTAACCGTAACATCCTTTGCCTTTTCCATCCTTGCCCTGTCCCGTATAGCTTTCATGATAGTAGATATTATATATTTTTTAATTTAAAAATAATATTTACATATTATAAGTCTTAATTTACAACAATTAAACTTAATATAAATAAAGATATAATTCCTTTGGCAACTTTAGAGTATTTTACTTGATATTTGAGTAAGTTTGAGAACAGTGGCGCTAGTAGTAAGGTAACCTAACCTCATCACACAATTTTATTCAATAGTTTTTTAACACAGCACAATAAAACAGTGAAATTATGAAAGAAGTAATAGAAGCCCAACAAATAAAATCTTAAATACCAACAAACAAAACAAATAAAATAACATTTCGTAGTTCTATTTTAACCCACAATAGGCATTGGGCGCAGCGGCAGACGCGCGATTTGCAATTTTCATATTTCTGGCCAATAGCATCAATGCAAGTACCTGTGACGTCAAAATATATTTAATTCGTTATATCGCTTTAATGCAAAATATTAAAAAAAAAAAACTTTACTACTAATTATTCCGTAAGTGCTACACGATTTTGATATAAATTTGTCATATTTCATGTATGGTTTATGCGCCCATTGATATGTAGTTACCGGCAGCCAAGTTCTGGGGCCCTCCAAAGAAGTTATTGGATACCACAGGAGTAAGATTAAAAGTGACATTTGTCACCTGTAGGAATCAAACTAAGTATCTCATATTAAACAGTCTATGTGTTTTAATATCTGTGACTTAGAAGTAATAAATCTTACTTTTATAATCTTAATGCACAATTACACCATATTGCATCATCCAAAGATGTTAACAAAAGATGAGCTTGAAGTTATAATTACATAGTTTCATTTGTTATGCCAAACAAAAAATGCAATACAATTTTAATGATACGATTACCTGATTATTCCAAGAAATCAGATTCATTTCAGTTAACAGATTCACCTGAGACAGGCAACAGTTGCATTTTGACCCTTAAGCAAGAAGAACCGAAGGAATATGAATAATTAGATCAACGTAACTTAGTCCAGGTATGGATAGTGGGTAAGTCAGGTGTAACACGAATGTCATACATTCTTTTTAGATGGTCATGACCTTGATTGTTTTTCTGTTTCATTTAATATGGGTTAATTAAAACTTTATTGAATTATAAATTAAAAATTATTGAAAAAAGCTTGCATAAATTTCCATTACAAATTAATTACATCTTATATGTATCGCGGAAAATTTATGAAAATTACAATGCGCAACAAATAACTCGTACAATGGTGAGAATTATTGTATTTATTGCACGATTAATAATTACTTGAGACTTGAGAATGTTCTACAAAGAGAATATAATAAAATTTGTAGGTGGCTAACAAAAAACAGTACATTTTTGAACGCTCCGGTCAACCACTTTTTAGCACTGCGAAAAAATTCATTAATTATACAGCACAAGGAATGTGTGAACTGAACAGCTCGTAAAAAATATTAACAGTACTAAATGTTCCATTATTGAATCATTTCCTATTTATTTTCCGACTATAAATCTATTGTGGTTTGGATTTTTGCCGCCGTGAAGCAATTTGCTCTTTAAATGTAATCATTTCTTAACATCAATGCACATTTCGATCTCACTTAAAGTGAAAGTACCCTGATAAAGTGTTTTCCTTGATTGCAAATATTAATATAAATAAATTGTTGCCTTAAGGACAAGCTAAGTACCTACCGTTTTAACAGATGTCAAGATATTCAGGATATTCGCGCGCAATGAATTGCTAACATTTTTATTTGCATTGTCATTCGTATTTTAGTATAAACCACAAGAAGGAAACGTTCCTACATTTCATATTTTAAATACTAATGCAAAATCCATAAGTAGAGAATTCGTTCAATGAATTTGGTAACTCCATGGTTATGTATCGGATCGAGTTTGGACCAATATCCGGAAAACCAATTTTTAACATAAAATTCTAAAAAATCTGATCTTTACATATAATTTAATTTTTTAAACAAATTTTATAAAATTTTTTTTAATTTTCAGTAATACACAAGAGAGTGAGAATCAATTGAAAATAATTTGACAGATCTTTCGAAAACTTAGGGCTTGAGTGGCTATTGCCAAATGGCGACAAGTTTGAGAAAGATACAGGAGAATTATTTTCTAATCTCTAGAGAGGAACAACACATTTTCCTCACTATTTTGGGAGAAGAACGGTGGGGTTTCCTACCATGTCGTGAAGAAAAACCTTTTATTGGCACTTAAATAAATCACAATAAACAAATACAATTTTATAAAGAAATGATTAATAGTTCACTCAGCAGTAAAAACATACTTAACTTACTCTTATGGTATTAGGACTATTAAATCAACTATTAATCATTAGTTTATAAAATGTTATTTCTTAATTCAAATGTAATTTGACTTATATCTGAAGGGTTTGTAAAGCGAGAAGAAATCAAGCTAATTTAATTTCCGAGATTCAACTATTCAATAAATTACAATAAAATCACGGTGTAAATACACAGGTGACGCATTGCGCATTTAACTGGGGAGGGAAAGAAGGTGTTAGCCAATAATATAATTCGCCAAACTTAAGCCAATTCAAATACGTTGTACTACATAAACTATGTGTTCATATTAAACATGCACCTCAACATGTATATCTAATGTTTAGGTGAGCCATTATACATCATATATGATTGTTGAGAAGTCTCTTGATAAGAACAAAAAAGTGTTCTGTAGATTTCTCGACTGAAAGGAAGCGTAAGCGTATGACAGTGTTCTTCGAGAGACTATATGGGATCTGGTAGAGTACGGTGTGGATGGTAATTTGTTGGGAACGATTCGTGCGTTGTATGAAGGAAGTGAGGCTGCGGTGAGAGTTGATGGTATATTGAGGGATTGGTTTTTTTTATAGATGTTGGTGTCAAACAGGGTTGTTGGTTGTATAATTTGTATATGGGTGTGTTGTTACGAAAGGCATAGAATAGAACGGACGGTGTATGTATTGGTGGACGTGCTGTGCCTGCGTTAGCTTATGCGGATGATGTTATGTTGGGTGAAACTGAAGAGCAATTGAGAAGAATGATTGTGAGCAAGAATTAAGTAGGGAAAGATTGATACAAAAAAACATCGACAATTTAAAAATTAGATTAATTAAAAATAATTATCCCAAATCACTGGTTAGAAAATATTTAACAAAAAGCAGTATTAACAATATTACTACGAACAATGATACGAACATGACTAATAATAATGTATATTATAATATATCATATATTCCATGTTTGTTTGATGAATTAAAGAATATCTTTTTAAATTTTCACATTGACTTAGTTTTTTTTTTATAATACTAGAAAAATTGGCGAGTTATTTTCGAAGTTAAAAGATGACACTCCTTTAAATGTTGTACATCTGTGAATTCACTTACATTTGCCAAACTAAAAATTGGTTAGGTAAACGTGTACAACATAAAAATGATTGTAAAAACAGCCATGCTAAAAAGGATAAGACAGCCTTGGCACAACACTTATCTTTTCATCTTAATTTTGGCGGCATATCTATTTTAGATAAAGAGCAAAAATATTTCTAACGATCATTTCTAGAAATGATTCATATTACTCAACACAAGACTGCAGTCAATTTTAGAAAAGATGTCCAGTTCTTGAATAAAGTTTATGTAAATATACGATATAACTTCTTAGGTTTTGATTAAATTATAATTATTCTTGTTTCCTAGGGGCATAGGACAACCTAGGGTGTTTCAAGGCATTTATTTTTTAAGGTTGCCAGCCTAATTTGTTTAATGTACTGTTTTTTTCTACTAGTTGTTACATTTAGATTTATCTTTATCTTCTATTTTTAGGTCGTGCCATGTTTCGTTATGTTTCCATGTTCCTTGGGTATTTGATTTTACTATGATTGTATGATTTGGAGGTCTTCCCCTTTTTTTCTTCCCCTCCCAGCAAACACAATTATGTCGCGAGTACGTTATATATACATAACTTGGATAGACCTATGTCCGCAACACGGTCTACAAGACATGACATCCCATGTATGTAGACATCGTAACGTTAATGGTACATAACAAAATTATTGGTATAAATAACTTTGAATATACGAATGAAATAGTTTTTTTTTGTACATTTTTGAGTAAGATATCGTTGAAAATGTTTATTTATTTATAAATTAACAATTTCCTTCACATAAATTACGATACGGAAATATATAACCACTTAGCAAAATTAAATTAAATATATTTCAAAGTTGTTCATTGTACACTATAAAATATTTAAAATTCCTTTGCTATATTTTTATATAAAATATATAAAACTTTCTAATTAATTGTGAATATGTTATAAGTACGGTAACATAACATATACATGTTGTAGGTATGTACTATGTCCAAGACCAATGTGACATACCAACAATATGATTTTACGCTCTCTCAAGAGATGTCCGACATGGTATATGTATAGTACGTAATTAGTACGTATATAAATAATATACTACTTAGGTTTCAGATATTACATACCAGGTACATCAATGTTACAACTGTGTTTGCTGGGCTTAATAGTAACGTTTCTTTGGTAATGTCATTGTTTCCTTTTCTGAGCGTTCTATCCAGTTCAACACATGAGGAACATAGTACTTTATATATACTTATTCTATAAGGTTCTTTGGTAAGTCGGGTTTTTGTTATGAAAATATTGTTGTGCCAATTATAATAGATATGGAGAGTTATCATTTATATTTCATATTTTTCGATAAACTGATGTCAGGATATAGTTCTGTCGTGATTTTTGGTTGTTGTGGATTTAGTTTATCGGAATGATTCAAAAGAAATATTGAATAAAATAAATACGTATTATAAGTTCTGAGTGAGATAGAAAATATGTGTGAACATGTAAACCTTTCTTTGCATACCTTTTTCTGTCCTGTTTAACATTCCAAAAAATAATAAACATTGACAATAAATTATAGAAACAAAGAAATGCGAAATAAATATTTCAAGGTGAATTTTAATACCATGCAAGCACGAGGGTTTTTTAATTTACATAATTAATTTTCATTATTTGTAAAATACGGTTAATTGAATTGAAATAAAAAGGATATACGATACACTGACGCAATGTTTATATTTACTTAATTGATTGGAAATCGCGGAACTAACTATTTAACTTACTTTGAAGAGATCTTAAAATAAAATCAGTTTTTTCTTTTTGTTGTGAAACAAGCAGAAAAAATGTCACACGTGGTACGTGCTAGAGTGAACCATTATTCACTTTAAATTAGCATGCGAGATTTACTTTCTAAATATTTTTGTTATCACTCTTTTTGAGATTGGTTCCGCAAATGTACAAGTATTTTACAGACCTACTCCCACAAATTTCGAATAGTTTTTAAATGAATCAAATTCGACATTGTGCACTAGAAAATGTAAAAAATTAAACAATTAAATTAATGTAAATATGTTGTCACGTCACTTACCCATTTTGAGTGTGGTATTATGTTTTCACAGATCTTGGTAAGTGGTATATTTTTACGCGTGGTATGTGGCTACCAACCTAAAGATGTTACAGGGAACCACAGAAGTAAAGTTAAAAGTGAGACATTATCGATATTTACAATCATTTTTACCTTTTTGAAATATTTTAGTTCCCATTAATTTTACAGTTAACGTAGGTAAGAAAATATAAATAATCTTGTGTGAGCAACACAAAACGTCCTCATACATAAAATCAGAATGTCAATGTTTAAGTATTGCTCCTGAACATAAGTTTGAAATAAAATAGACGTTACAGTTATTTATTTGTTGTCACAGCAACTATGAAATACAGATTGCCCAAAAAACTACTTATATAGTACTACATAATTTTGTTGCAGACTAGATATGGCCATCCGACTGAAGTTTGGACAACCCTGTATATTACTGAAGATATAATTTCGTTTTTCTCCAAATTGGAAGCAGATACAAGAAAACTGCAAAAACAATTTATATCTATTATAAATATAATAAATAATTATAAATGCTAATTCCATATTCAAAATAAATTAAATTTATTGTTTTATGTGTGCAGTGAACTTCCACATTCGAATTTGCAATTAGGATCTAATTCAACTCAGTACTGCTCTTTGTCATAAAGCTGTTTTGTTAGTTTCTCATATTTCGTTTGTGAGGGGTATTGGACATAGGGAGCGATTAAAAAGAAAGAAAAAATTAGCCCACAACTCGGCTATTTTTAAACGTTAAATTACAATTTTACAAACCTAATCAATTTACAAATTTCAGGATAATTCTAATTTCAGATCAGTAACTAAAACATATTGCTTTTTAATCTCCTTCTCATGATCATGTTATTTTTTTCGGTATTATTTTATTTGGTGTAATACTCTAATATATAACTCATCTCGAATATCTTCATTTCTGAAGCGATTCATTTAAGTGCATCCTTTACTAGTTTGAGTAATTTAATTTCAACTGTTTATATTTTGCATTCATCTCTTTCCTCATTATCCAAACTTCACTAGTTTATTGCCATTGGTTGGAATTTACATGATTTTGTAGTATTTCATTAGTATATTTTTCCTACTATTTTTACCCAGGTTTTGATTTATTGTACCACACATTCTACTAAAATTCTCTTATTCAAAATTACAATTTTGCTTTATTTTTGTAATTGTTCTTACCAGTACATTTTGTTTTATACGAAAATGACAAGTTCCTTAGAATTTACCGAACTATTCGAGGCACTGAGCATATAAGATGAATTTTCTTAAAATTGACCAAACTTTTTAAGTAAATACTTTAGTAAATAATCGTATTTGGTTTCTCTTATATCCTTAGCTTAACGAATAGTTCGGTAAATTCTACGGTACTTTTTACCTCCCGCCACATCCTGTAAGAGAGGTATAGGAATCATGCTAAAAAATTAGGTAGTGAGTTTTCAGTGGATGAGCACGTTTTAGGGTCCCTACAATAGGATTTTAATAGTTTCGCGATGATGTCTGTGTGTGTGTCTGTCTGTCTGTCTGCCTGTCAGTCTGTGTGGATCTCTGGAGTTACGGTTTCTCAAAAACTACTAAACTGAAAATTTTGATATTTTGTATATATCAATTTTATCCCCTTTGGAAGAGCTGATTAGTTTTTGGCGATAATCCAATAACCGGAAGTGGTAGTTTACTTGAAACCCCATCAAATTATTTTGAAATATCTCAATAAATTGTGGTTTAATGAAAATTTTGTTATTAGAGCAATGTTTCAAATATTATTATCTACAATTATTGTTTGAAACATTTTCCTCTTACTGTCACCATTTACGAATTACAACACGTTTAAGAAAAATTATATTTTGATATTTTCGTTTAAATCTGCTAACCTGTGTATTTTGAAAAACCAAAACAACGGTTGAAAAATGTAATATTTTGACACGTGTTATAATTTTTAGAAGGCATGAACGTTTCTTGATAGTGGTGGTTTGTGTTCCTGCATTTTTCGATAAGAAATCTATGGCGGGAGGTATTGTGGTGCCCACAACAGATTTTTTTTTTTCATGTAGTTATTTTATTGTACAGGTTTAGTAGTAGAACAGCTTCGGCTCAACTATCGCCAAATAAAGGGATTTATTATGATTGATATATTATGCAAAACAGATGCAGGAGAGGACCTTAAAAACTTGTATTTCCGCGAAAATCTTGCCACCGATTTTGTTCATGATTCCCACAACATAAAACAAAGTAAAAATAACATAGCGCATTGTTGTAAATCCTCTCGGTTCACCTGTATTTTTTAGAATGTAATTAAATTTTAATCCTGATATACGAGTAGTTTGTTTTATCAAGACAAAAACAAAAAATTTAAAGCCTTAAAAACAAATACCTGCATTTCATTTATATGTTACAAACATGTGAAAATCTCGGTGGCGAGTGAAGCAGTTTTCACCGGACATAGCACCCACGTTACGTAAAAAAATCGCTGAGTTCCCAGCTCGGAACAGACCTTGAAACCGATAAAATAGTTCAGTTTTTATGTGGAGCGGCCTTCGGCAACTGGCGTTTCTTCTGTTACCAACAGTTCGAAGCAGTCTCTGTATTCTATACGCTAATTACTGCTAATCAACACCAGGAATGGAAATAGGAACCAAAATAGGAAGACGAATAAATGATAAAAATAATTTTCATGGCGTTTGTATAGGTCAGGCGCTTGAAATTATTGTTTATTGTATTATTGCCCTAGAACACGGATACTCTTGTTCCGGGGTTTATTCTAAATAAATATATCATCACGCTATTTACCCTTTTCACTTTCTTATACAAAGTATAAGGAAGTATTGGAATCACGAAAAAAATCGTTGACGAGATTTTTGCGGAAATACATATTTTGACGTCCACTGCATCCGTTATGACCAATTTCTCAATGATGTCTATGTGTGAGGATGGATGGATGTCCGTGTGTGCAATATCTCAAGAACGAGACAAAATATGTAAATGAAATTTGGAATTTATAAGTTTTATGAAAAAATGAAGAGCTGAGTTGATTTTGAATGAAATTGAAAGACCGGAAGAGGAAGTTTACTGGACACACAAAACAATACAATTTTTATCAAAAATAGAATCAGCTGTGAGAAAAAGTTTCAAATGAAAGATGTTAAGCAAAAATATGTGGAATATATAATGTTATTTGCACTTTTCTTGTATATGCTTCCAATTTTGAGAAAAACTAAATTATACAGGGTGGGCCATTTTAAGTTGCGTTCAGGAATATCTCGGAAACGAAGCATCGGATGAAAAATCCAAAAAACACGACTAAAATATTTTCGAGGGAGACATCCCATGACACCAAATTCAACCCCGCCGCCCCAACCCTGGTGGGGTGGGGCGGGGGTAAGTTTGAAATCTTAAATGGGAACCCCAAATTTTTTTGCAGATTCGCATTCTACGTGAAAAACGGAATTCAGTGACATTAAAATTTTTTCTCGAAGATTCGATCCAATTCTCGAGTCCCCTCGCATCTAACCAACGGGGTGCACGGCACTGGCACGGGGGAGGGGGACAGGGCCGCAAATTTTGATGTTACTGAATTTAGTTTTTCACGCCGAAAGCGAATCTGTAAAAAAATTTGGGGTTCCGATTTAAGTTTTCATACTCACCCCCACCCCACCTTCCAGGGTCGGGGTGGAGGTAAGGGTTGAAAATTTTGATGTCACTGAATTCCGTTTTTCACGTAGAATGCGAATCTGCAAAAAAAATTTGGGGTTCCCATTTAAGATTTCAAACTTACCCCCGCCCCACCCCACCAGGGTTGGGGCGGGGGGGTTGAATTTGGTGTCATGGGATGTCCCTCTCGAAAATATTTTAGTCGTGTTTTTTGGATTTTTCATCCGATGCTTCGTTTCCGAGATATTCCTGAACGCAACTTAAAACGCCCCACCCTGTATATAAACATATTTCAATAATCTTAGTTACAATGCAAACAAAAACTAAAACATTTTTAATATCTATGTGTCAAACGTGTCATATAATTGTGAAGTGTCAAAAATACTCATTTCCTACGAGTGCGTAAGTTTGTAGCATGAGCCGAAGGCGAATGCTGCAAATCATACGAGTACGAAATGGACATTCCATGCTAGTTGTACACTATACTTTTTCTACGACCACGATATTATTTCCAAATTAATTTAATTTTAATAATAAATTTGTCCCGCTTATACCATTCCAATATTTGACAATTCTAATCAAGTATCCTAGCAATGGCAGCTGTACTTAAATGAGCTGACCTGTATTGAAATACTCACAAAACAAATTCATTTCGCACGATGCTTGCAATGTACCTCATATCCCTAGCAACAACAAACATACAATGAGCAAATATCTAAGTGGTCGTAGAAAAAAGTAATATCTGTATTATTAATTTATTAGTTAGAAAATAGAAAGTTTTGAAGACTAGATATTAATTGATTCCTATTTTAAAATAATGTCATAGTTACCTACAATGAGAACAAAAAATTAAACAGGTTTAACATCTATATATCAAATAATTGTCAAAATAAAGTCATACCTAAAGAACAAGTCATACGTGTTCAGTTGGTTTTATTTGTATAAGAAAGAAGTGTGGTGCCCACACCAGATTTTTGGTTTTGCCACTCTGCTATCGCAGATATCGGCAAATGATTTTTTACCATCAAATTACGGCCCCGAAGAAGGGTAAATTTATATCTGATGTTTTTTGATGGACTGTGGGAACTGAATTCGAATTCGTCATCGCGAAGCTCTTTATTGTTTTTATTTATTTTGTTACTGTTTTTGCTCTCTTAATTTAAATTATCATATCTCTGTACATATCTTTGAGCATTGTTGGAAATATGTACATATTGTAAAATTTGTACATAATTGTATGCTGCCACGTTCACAATTGTAAAATGTGTAATGAGGTTAGTTCATCGCCCGTCAGAATTTTAAAAAATTATATTTTTTGCTCATAACTTATTCATTTGGTTAGTGAATCCTCAAGAAATAAATTTATGGTCAAATAATAAACAACAAAAACAATTATAATCCTACCTTTCTTTCATTTCAGAAGCTGACAGCAAACGACGTATTGTGTGATGTGTGAAGATGATTAATTTGAAGAGGGAATGAACGGTCATCTGAAAGTTGAGAATACAATAAAAATTAAAGGCGATTTCGACTGGCACCGGTTAGTACTTGGTCACATGAATGGTTAGTAAATAGAGTAACCAATTCATGAAACGGTGACAGTTTTGGTATGTCAAATCAGTAACATGCTCGAGAGCTCGGTTCGTTTAACGGTTAGTATTCTAATTGGTTGAATATCACTAGTTATGATTTCAAACTAGTACGCTGTCATATTTTTCATGTTTTCTGTCAAATTTTATTAATGTCACACACATACACGCACACGCACACGCACAGACACACGCACACACACGCGCGCTCGCACACACACACACACACATAAACATGCGCACACACACACACGCCGAAACGCGACACAGGCAAAATCACACACACACACACACACACACACACACACACAGAGATCCATTGTATTAAATAAATAACAAGTAAACATTGAATTCAAGGTCATCCAAAGGTTTCCCCCATTTGCCACTATTTTTCCCATACTTCTAATTTTTTGGGCGATTTTTCCACAAAGTTTCATCCAAATCGGAGGTGGGGCCCCTTATCGACAGTTTGACCAAGTAAATTGCCTGGCAATTGAATTGCTTGTTAAATGAAAAATATAGCATCGAAATTCGAAATAGCACAAATTACAAAAATTATACCAACTGTCATTATTTATGCGACATTTTTCATCAAGTCATTAGAAACATTAACCCTAAGGGGTAAATAGTTTTAAAGCAAGCATAACTTATAAAGCCAATCTGTAAATATACCAGTCCCTATTTTAAGAAAATTCTAACTTGTAAAAATATTACAATGTCAAGTTGATTTAAAATAAGCTATAATTTATCTAAAATGTAACTACACCCCTAAACTTGATTTATTTGTCCTCATAGTTCTATTTATGATGAGTACTTGGTTCTCGAAATGCGTCAAAATAATTATTGTTATAATTTATAACGGGTTTGATTATTTTTTATTAAATAGTCAATATAAGAAGAAAATTTAAAACTGAATAACAATAGTATATTGAACAACTAGTATTACAATTAGGTATTGTAACACAAGTTGTTAATCCTACTTTTCCTATTTTACGTTCATAAATTCAATAAAAATTAAAATTAAATTGTATGGCATGTTTAATATACCACTGGTCACCAAGGGGCTTTGCCTGCGGGGCCTATCGGGTCCCAGGCCGCAACCTCGACTCAGGGGCTTCGATTCAATAATTTTACGTGAACAATGGCAGCCCCAAGTTTGACAGACTGTTAATTTTACAAATAATAAATTCCCCAAAAACAGTTGCACAAAATTCAATTTTGTAGCATTGTTTTTGAAAAAAACAATGTCACAAAATTGACTTTGTGTACGTGAAATAGGAAAATTATTTTTTTGGTCTCAATAGATAAATAATTACCAACTCTAATCAAAAATCTTATTTTATTTAAAATCGGCACTAAAGTGCTCAAAAATCGTCATTAAAAGCTCAGAAATCGTCACTAAAATAATCCATTATACGACGATTTTGAGCAATCAAGTGTTGGCAACCGTTGAATAATTATTATTCAAGTAGGATAATTTTGGCAGATATATTGACGTACTATAGTAAATTTAGACATAACATGAAACAAAATGTGCAAGAAGAATTAACTAATTAATTCCGATGACGAAATTCAGGACAAAACCCATAATTTTGAGTAACTTCACTGTTCGAGGTTGGCAACACTGACTGTCAGTTTCAATTGACAACTGATAGATGTATAAACTTAACCTATATAATATTTTTTTACAGTTTTTTTCTAATTATTGATTTCATATAAAATGTAATATGTACCGCGGCACTGAGGTTCCTTTTTATTACTCACATGATTTATATTCCTAGGCTCTACGGGCCCCGGTAACTAAATTCCATATTCGTGATAAAAAGTTCAAATTCAGTGCCTTGATACATAAATAACTATTTTGGCAATATTTTTACATAATAATACCGATCCTATACTCTTATAAGTTATGTTCAAGTGTTCCACTTTAAAACATCATGCATATATCGTTTAGCAAGTGTGCCATCCTGCCAAGAATGGGTCAGTAAAGCGAAAGAGACCAGGTGACATTGGCTGACGCGGAACCGCTTGCGGCGCGCGGCGAGGGGCCCAGGGGTTCCCTCTCATACGCGCCTTCACTTCTCTGCAGCCGCAGCGTCCACTCCGCTGCTGCAATGGCACCTGCTCTGCACACGATACGTGCTCGCGTGGGTAACACACACACAGTGACAGATTCCTCGCATATATCTTCATTTATATCGCATTACAGCTGCGCTTGTAATAACTTAACATACTTGTTATTAATAATGCATTGCAGATTGATAATGACAACGGATACTTAACTATGAAGTAATGACTGATCGCTGCTGATATTTCTGTACTAGGATCTAGATGCAGGATTCAGGGAACCCCCAACATTTTAATTTGCATGACGATTTGATCTTTCGGAATGTATATAATAAAAAGTGTGAATACATTTCATTCAGGACGTTGATTTTGATCTGATTCTGTCTGCTTATAAAAAAGGGTATCCTATTAATACTATAATTAACATTTTTGATAGATATCTAATGCAATTATACACCATATTTAATTTTTTTTTCTGGAAAATTGTATGAAATTATGTCAATACTTGTTTTACTATTATGAAATAGTTATTTATGTATCAAGGCACTGAAGTTCCTTTTTATCACTCACATGGTTCATATTAAAGAAATATTATTTGATAGTGACATGTCTCATTAATTAAAAAGATTTCTACAATCCATCACTTTTGCCATAAGTCGGCAAAATTTGACAAATTGTCGGATTTGAAAGAAATATATTTCTATGGCAACGAGAATTCAAGAGGTGGGCATTAATTTAATAGTTATTTACATACCAAATGCGGGAACGCTTGGTTCCCGGATGAGTGTTTGGCGGTGTGAGCTTGCGAGCGCTGCCATAGAACGAATCCGGGAACCGAGTTCACGCAAGAGGTTTGTATAATATTTTTTGTACGAAAAGTAACTAATAACAGTCCATACAAAGAAATGAAGTTCTTCAAGGAGTTATTTTGGTAATTGTCAAAGTTGCACTATAAATATAAGCACACAAATGAATTTGTCTAATATATCAGAAAACAATTAAAATACTTATAATATTTACCGTATTCACATGTAAATTTATCATATTTCTTATTTATATTGAGATAACATTTGTAGGTTATGTATTTTACAGCTGTCATATCGGGTAGATTTTATTGCCAACATTGGTAACCAAATGCACTAAATTTGTTATTTTTAAATTCTATTTCATTTTTATTCCATCATTGTTTATATTAATATTATGTAAAGGGATGTTTGTAATACTATATTTTTTTATTATAAATATAATTTATTAATAAACGCTTTAGAAATAGGAATGTTTTCGTCAAAATTTCCTGGTTGTCTATCTGGTGGAGACCTGGGAAATGGACATTTCGGGCGTTGCTTAGTTAACGCTAAACAACATATTTCAATGTATGAGTACAAAATAGAATTTTTTCTTCAAACGTCATAAAAGTACGTTGTTATGTATTTGTATTCAACAAGTAGAAGTTCAATATTGTCGCCGCCGGCGTAAAAGTGTCTCTTTAGCAACACATTTACTCCGGCGGCGGACAAAGTAAAATTTCATGCAAAATAGTAAAGTTGTAATTCAATAATTTGACAGTTAAGAATAAAACAAATAAACAAAAATAACAAAATAACATTCTGTGGCAACTAGAAATATTGGATACGGCAGAATAATTGTTGAAGTTTGGAGCATTTTTTGTTTTATAATAATATTAATAATATATCATCACGCCTTTTACCCATTATGGGTGTGGCACTCTGCTTACGCAGATCTCGGTAAGTGATATATTTTTACGTATGAAGTGCGGTTACCAGCCGTCAAATCATAGCCCCCAAAGATGTTAGTGGAGGGGGAACCATAGGGGTAAATTTAAATTTGTAAATTTTATGTTTTAATGTCTATTTTCTATGTTTGAAGAAAAAATAGCATGTGTTATTCGGAATAAATGTGACTTTGTATACTTCGCATGTAAACTTACATGCTCAGCACCCAAAGTATCACATTTACTCCGAATAACAAAAGTATATTAAGGAGAAAGTATTATTTTGGGCGCTCCTAGCTACACTTTAAATATTTTCTGTACGTTGTGAACCAACCTGTATAATTGAGCGTAAAGTGCGGCTACTAGCCAGTAAATAACAGCCTTCAAAGATTATAAAGGAGAAGGAAACGTAAAAGATTTTTTTGTCTGATGAAAGTTGTTGGTTATGAAAATTAAACTAAAATATTAAATAAATATATCATCACGCCATTTACTTATTTTGGATCTGGAATTCTGCTTTTGCAGATCACGGATGACAAGACTGGGCCCTCAAAGATATTAGTGGAAGTGGAACAAGAGGGGTAAAGGTGAATGTACGACAGTTTTTATGGAATGAGGAATTAACGATGTTAATTTCACACTCCGAATTTTAACCTTCAGGATTACGAACCACGAGATAGCATAACACAACGCTCTTAAGTCCAGTATTTTATTTATATTACCTTTGAATTAAACGTTACTGTTGGTAAAGTTACTTGTTCAGGATATCACATAAAATAAGTACCGAGGCAATAAATTAAATACGACATTAATACTCATGTAATAATTATAAACAGGATTATTATTGAATCAAATGTCAACGAACGTATTAAAATAATATTTTTATTGGTTATTGCTTTCCTATGACAACATTGCCTGAAAAATACATGAAAACGAATAAATTAACAGATTAAGGAAGGATAGTTTGCTTTATTCTCTTCCTTTTTATATATAAAGCGTGGAGATAAACAGCTCATTTCACAAGCGAGAGTTCGTGGGTTCAAACCACGGTGTAAAAAGAGAGGTGTGTCGAGCAAATCGTACGTCGTTAGTTGCATTATTCGCCACAAGCATCGGGGATAAAATGGCGGCCACTTGCCGATTGTCACCTGTTTATACGATTTTAAACCATCATGGGGAGAAAGTGTTTTGTCGCGAATTGTTCAAGTGACAGTTACACAAGTGAGCATATTTAGATTTTCAAAGCTCCGTCTAATCATGAAGAACTTTAAAATGGGATTGAACAAGCAAATTTAAGGTGTTTATACTTTGTGACAGTTGCTATTATACAGCGTGTCCCAGATTTAAACGGCCTAACTTAAAATTAAGATTAAACATCTTAAAATAGGGGGACAAGTTCATTTGAGCAAATGTCCGTAAATGCTTTATTCCAGAGATATTCATGTTTTTCTTATTGAGTAGCGCTACTTTAAAAAATCAACTTCATAACGAAATATCCACTATTTTCTTATTGATGTGAGACAGAATAATAATAAATAATAATTTTAATATAAAATTTAGTTTGCTTGCACTGATGTCAAGGAAAAAATGAGAAACTATCAATGAATATAAGAAATTTTTGTAAGGTGCCATAAAAGGAATAGTCTATGAAGAACCGATAAATAATTTAGACTCACTACGTAGAAAAATTATTCAACTTTGCGAAACCATATCTCCCGAGCAATGTCACGCAGCAACCAAAACAGTGGCAGATCATTGTAGTGCTTGTTTACGTGTTGCAGGTGAATATTTTGAACAAATATTATTTAAGAAAAAAATAGTTTATGAAGTTATGTTATTACTTTATTATTTTAAACAATAAATTTCTTTAAATCCATTGATAGTTTCTCATTTTTTCCCAGACATCAGTGCAAGCAAACTAAATTTTGTATTGAAATTAGGTAATAAACAAATTATTTTAAATTTAATATGTAACATCTCAATACGATAATATTAGATATTTCATTATGATGTTGATTTTTAAAGTAGCGCTACTCAATAAGAAAAACATGAATATCTCTAGAATGAAGCATTTACGGACATTTGCTCAAATGAACTTGTCACCTTATTTTTAGGTGTTTAATCTATGGATTAAGTTAGGCCGTTTAAATCTGGGACACCCTGTATATTTATATTAAATACCAAACTGTAAATGTCAAAATGATCATTCTAACATCCATCAACTTTTTTGTCTCAATTATAGTCGTCCTACTGTAATTTTAGGTTGCTTTAAATTGACACCATTGTCACAAGCTGTTCATGGCTATTTTAACCTCTAACGACACCAGTGCCCCGCACGGAAAAGTGAAGAACTAACGACATAAGCCCCAAAATGGAGAATCGACACACCTCTCTTCTTACACCGTGTTTAAAACCTCACGCATATCAAATTGTAATCAGAATTACACGAGGTTTAGGATACATTACAAAAAAGAACTACTTATTAGGAATTACTTAGGCTATCGCCTCGTTGTGCAAATTTCACATGCGTATCTTAATCATGCTCTTATCCCACTTATATCGTAAATATCTATTAAAATATTTATTTATTTATTTTTTTAACTGCTTGACGTCATAATGTGTTGTTTTCATTATTTATGTAATTTTTAATGTATAATTAAAAAAAAGTATAAAAAACGATTTTTTTTAACACCTCCTGAAGAAGGCAAATGTGCTGCCGAAACCGGTAGAGGCCGATTTCTAATACAATTTATTGACTGCTATCCAATAATAATTTATTATTATTTATTATTTCACAAACATCTTTCCAGTCAAGAAGCTTCAGATTTGTATAATTTAGTTTTTCTCAAAATTAGAAGCATGTAAAAGAAATGTGCAAATAACATTTTATATTCCAAACATACTTGTATACATCTTGTATATGAAACTTTTTTCACAGCTATTTTATTTAAAAAAATCTTATGTGGCCAGCACATAACCTCCCGCCCAATACTACTCTTAAACGGTACAAAATAGTATTTGATGATACAGAAACATACCTTCTTGTTTGTTTATTTTCTATTTATATTTGAGAATTTTAATTTTCTTTCGTATATTTATTTAATTTTTTGACATATATTTCACTAAGAAAACAGCTTCACAATCACAATGACATGTGTCACATTTCGTAAAAAATTGAAAATTTTCCATGGTGTACTAGGAATTCAAGATTTGTGAAATCTAATTTCTTTATATTTTATTATCTCTAAATCTAATGAAAATGATTAAAATTAGTGTAATCAAAACAAATGTAGAATTAAATATTCTTCAACTTTCAAAATAATATAAATTGTTGAAAAAGGAAATTTAACCGTATTTTTCACGAAAAACTGTTAAGGGCTTCAAGTAAACTGCTACTTCCGGTCGACCAATTTTATCCAAAATCTAATCAGCTCTTCATTTAAATATAAGAAGCATTAATTCAAAAAATTGTATTTTTTGGTATTATAGTATTTGAGTTATGCGAGACGAAAAAATTGCCACAGACTACACACACACACACACACACACATACATACATACATACATACATACATACATACAGACATCATCGCGAAAATAGTAAAATCGTATTGTAGGGACCCTAAAACGTGCTTATTCATTGAAAACTCACTACCCAATTTTCTGACCAAAAACAATACCTCCCTTACCTAGAGGTAGGCGGGAGGTAAAAATGTAATTTATTGTTTTGTGTGCCCAGTATACTTCCTCTTCCGGTTTTTCAATTTCATTCAAAATCAACTTTAAGTTGCTAAATATTGACAAGACCCTATTATAATGTCCTAGTGTTCGAAGATATAATTTTCAAGTAATTAAATGAGGATATTTTTTTAATGAATATTTACTCTATTATACATACATTATTATTAACTCTATTAATAACAAATATATCTAAAGGAAAGCTTATTAATTAAAGTTTTATAAATTATATAGCACATTTTTATAGAGTATATATGTATTTCATAAATAGGACGAAATAGAATAAAAATCAAGTTTCCGAACCTATAGTTGACGGGGCTCTTAGAATTAATGTATAAGTTAAGTGAAGATTTTATGATCCACACTTCCGATACGTTACCATGGAGCTATTTACGATGTAAACGTGACATAAATATAAAAAGAAAACTTTGTTATAATTATTTGTGAATATGTAATAATAATAAAATAATAAATGCAAAATGTTTTGGCAACAGTATAAAATTCGCTCTCAAATATGGTCCAGCGACCTAGATCTGTATTTTGATCTAAATATACGCGGGCGCGCAGGTTATATATGTCAGTAGTAAAGTTTGCAATTCGACCACACCTCTTTCTATTTCGTTTCTTTGTTCATGTACAACTCTGGCAAATTTATACGAAGCCATATCCTGTATGGTTTTATTTATACCCTAATAATAACTGCAATAGAAATTAAAAAATATAAAGACAATAAAAATTGTCAACTGTTTCATAAAAAACAGCCTCAGAATAATAACTAAGTTATTAATTCATTGAGACCAGACCAGACAGTTGACAATTTTTATTGTCTTTATATTTTTTAATATATATGTTTCATAGACAATTTTCAATTTTTTGAAAATTTACTTCTGTTGAAGTTTCGGTAGATGGCTCTGAGAGTATTTATTTACTTCTCAGATCCATTTACCAATCTTGTGGGATCTTAGATCTCGCCAAGTCAGTCATTCGGTACCAACTGCTTCACAGCAGCTGGTGGGTTCACTACACTGATGAGCTCCAATAAGAGCGAAACGCGTCTGTAGTTCCCGATTGATTGACTTGGCCGGTCTCAATGAATTAATAACTTAGTTATTATTCTGAGGCTGTTTTTTATGAAACAGTTGACAATTTTTATTGTCTTTATATTTTTTAATATATATATTTCATAGACAATTTTCAATTTTTTGAAAATTTACTTCTGTTGAAGTTTCGGTAGATGGCTCTGAGAGTATTTATTTACTTCTCAGATCCATTTACCAATCTTGTGGGATCTTAGATCTCGCCAAGTCAGTCATTCGGTACCAACTGCTTCACAGCAGCTGGTGGGTTCACTACACTGATGAGCTCCAATAAGAGCGAAACGCGTCTGTAGTTCCCGATTGATTGACTTGGCCGGTCTCAATGAATTAATAACTTAGTTATTATTCTGAGGCTGTTTTTTATGAAACAGTTGACAATTTTTATTGTCTTTATATTTTTTAATATATATATTTCATAGACAATTTTCAATTTTTTGAAAATTTACATCTGTTGAAGTTTCGGTAGATGGCTCTGAGAGTATTTATTTACTTCTCAGATCCATTTACCAATCTTGTGGGATCTTAGATCTCGCCAAGTCAGTCATTCGGTACCAACTGCTTCACAGCAGCTGGTGGGTTCACTACACTGATGAGCTCCAATAAGAGCGAAACGCGTCTGTAGTTCCCGATTGATTGACTTGGCCGGTCTCAATGAATTAATAACTTAGTTATTATTCTGAGGCTGTTTTTTATGAAACAGTTGACAATTTTTATTGTCTTTATATTTTTTAATATATATGTTTCATAGACAATTTTCAATTTTTTGCAATAGAAATAATTTACTTATGTCTTCATTAATTACAACTAACATGTTTCGCGTTTGATGCTTAAAGATAATTTTTTTGTAGGGACTTCACTAATACTTCCGTGTTATTGTGCAGAAGAAATTGTCATTATGTAATAAAATCATTTAATTGCAATAATTTCTTAGTTTCTCGGAATTTATTCATGTTGATGTTTTGTTATGTACTATAATTCAGAAAAATTATCATCAATTCAATTATAAATTCACATAGATAAAATCAGAGGCGGAATGTCTTTACAGAAATGAAAAATTCAAGTCGATCTTATCCTCTATTACAGTGATTCTTGTACTTGGTCCCGCGCAATAACTAATAACAATGATAAAAACTAAATAATATTGATTTAGAGGACAAAAATATTGCATAAATTAATAATGTGAAAATGATATCATTCTAGTTGTATATTTGATTTCATTTATGTTAACAGATTTATTTAATTAACTTATTAATCATGTTTTAAATTAAACCCATTGCGGGTGTGGCACTCTGCTTACGCAGATCTCGGTAAATGATATATTTTTGCGTATGAAATGCGGTTACCAGCTGTCAAGTCAAAGCCCCCAAAGTTGTTACTGGAGGGGGAACCACAGGGGTAAATTTAAATTGGCAACTGTCGGAAGTGGAATTCGAATAAATCAAGAAAAATGCTATGTTTTTCGAATCTGTTTCTGCTGCTTTCTCATGAAATCATGGATGGATGGATGTATCCGTGGTCGTAAGTGCAATTACTCATGAATGAAAAAAGATAAAGTAATGAAACTTGATATTAGTTATAAATTTCATAAAAATGAGAAGCAATTGTATGAAATAGTTCGACTAAAATTTAATTTATGAAAATATATTTTGAACATCTCGATCTATATTTCGTTAATGGATTTCAGTAAACAGCCAAGCAAAAAGTTTGAGAAACACTGCTCGGTTATATTTATTTGTTTATAGTTATATTCAAAACAATGTGATTTTAGTGCGTACCATAAATTTATATTTAAAATTGATTTTATAAATATTTTGGTCGCGGGAAAGTTATAAATTCTTGAATGTATAATTTTTAGTGAAGAGAAATAATGAAATATGGAACCACAATCGAATTCTGTATATTTTATTTACTAATTTAATTAATATTGCAGTTTATAAACTAATAAGTGATGAAAAACTTTTTCTTCAATTAAATAATACCAGTTTGATTCTACGCAATACACAATATTTAGTAGTTAAACCTATCCCAAGTATGTACATGGCAAATACCTGAGTACACAAATGTGCACGAGAGAAAATATTGTGATTGTATTGTATGTCATATGTCTAATTACATTAAAAATGAGTTATCAGCGTTTTGTAATTCTTTTATAGAAATTGATGAAAAAATTGAAGATATCTGTTTTGTTCTTTTAAAACGATGAAATTAAATTATTCCTCATTGTGCTTACAATTATTATCAATATTCGGGAATCTCATTTGTGCAATTACCCGAGTATTTGCACATATGCAAAATATTCATATATTATATCCCAAGTGTATGTCAAATTGCGCTCTTGAGAAAATTATCGACAATTACATGCACGAGGGATATTCGAAGGACTATTTCCCGATTAAAATTTAGCCAAACGCTGTTTCTCTTATAAAAAATAAAGTAAAATATAAAAACTTCATTTGACAGCAAGTCAGAATCACCTTGGTAATTTGCACTAGTGCGAATTATCGAAAATTGCACTAGTGCAAAATTATCGTGTAATTCTACGTTGATTGGACGACATTCAGAAATGTCAGAATTCTGATTGGCTTAAATTTTATGAGAGAAATAGTCTCTTACATTACCTTAAATGAAGGAACAAAAAGAATATTTCCAAAAATTTGCTACCTTATTGTTATTATTATTATATTTCGCATCACAGACACTTAATTAAAATTTAGCGTGGTAATCATATTTTCTATAAATATATCGATAAAAATTTGATTGTTTAATAAATACACTTGGACACATGTTTGACATAAAGAATAAATACTTGGAATATTTGTATGTTCTCATAGCAACTATTATTATTCAAATATAAATATACACACAGACGACATTGAGAAAATTCAGAGAACCTCAAAAAATGTATGTAAATTTCTCAAAATAATTGTTGATGATATTGTTGAGGGACCATGCAGGGGTTCTTTATGGACTAGTAAAGACTAAGTAAGTAATTAAACAAGGAACAACATTTTTAGTAATCGTAATATTGATTACACAATTAGACGTAATAAGCAATATTTTGATGGTATTTAAATGATTTCATCTACAATAACAGCTTAGAATGATTGAGATGCGAAATAACAGGTTACACATTTTTTCAATACAAATAATAATAAACAAACTTTGAAACTATCACATTTTTTAAATTTCAGCGTCATGTATCAAATAAAAATGTAATTCTAAGGGCCGGTCTCTCCCTCTTTAAATAATAATAAACAATATATAATTTGGTAACCAAACAATAGCACACTTCGAAATTACCATTTTGGTTCATGTCAACATCAAGACAAATAATCTTGTAATGGAACATAAATAGTTATTTACTTTACAAGTGGGCAAAGTAAGGAATTACCCACGAGAGAAATTTTAGCACACGAAGCCGAAGGCTGAGTGTGATAATTTTATCGAGTGGGTAATTCCACTTTGCTCACGTGTGAAATATAACGTTTTATCCAACACCTCTTAATAAATGAAAAAATTATTAAAGAAATATTATTTGACAGTAACATATGCTTTAAATTTTTGAAATTAAAATGTCAATCGAAGTGGTTATCAAGGTGTTGTGTTATTATTATTGTTATAAATAAAAAAATACTCACTAGTGGATTTTCTCAAAATTATACCCACTAGTGGATAATCTGTTACTTTGCTTGTTTAAAATCGCCATAGTTATAGAGCATTTATTGAGATGTGGTGAATAAATATTATATATAACACGTACATGATTTCAAAAAGAGAAAACTCTATGAAACAAATAACATATACAAATATAAAGACAATAAAATTGTCAATATTTTATAAAATTCAATCTCTGAATAATAACTGAGCTACTAAGTCAAAAAGACCGATCAATCCAATCAATCGGTAACTACGGACGCGTTTCTTTTTAATGGAACTCATCAGCGTAGCGTAACCCGCCAAGCTGTGAAACCGTGGCACCGACTGACTGGACCGGCGAGATCTAAGTTCCCAACAGGTTGGTAAATGGAACTGAGAGCTAACTTAATACATCCACTTTATAGACTTTATAGACTGATTTGAGAACATCGACAATTTTGTTGTCTTTATATTTTCTATACGTATATGATTTGCTCTTTTATGTTTCTTCTCCATAAAATTCTAAATTATGTACTTGTTACATAAATAAAATTGTAAAATATTAAATAACTTTAAAATTATATTTAAAAATATGCTTCTCAATAACTATTTTTATATTTTACATGAATATTAGTCATACTGTGATACTATTATAATACTCATTTCATACTGTGATACATACAAGTCCAAAATGGGTAATTGACCTAAGAATATATTTTCATTCTTCAGAATGCTTCAATTTGATACCTCGACGGAATTGTAATAACCTAGTAACTAATATAAAAGTAATTGATAATCGCCCAAAAGTAATTTTTCATATTTTAGTTCAAATCACAAAGTAATAACATAGGAAGAGACAAAAATCAATGCATTAAAATCGAAGTGTTGACAGCAGCGCACCACTAGTAGGTGGAAGAACTATAATGACAGGTAGCGATTTCATTGGTATTTTGTACATTCAAAATTAAAAACATTCATTGAATAAAAGATTAAGACGAGATATGTATATTTTATTTAACATATATTTTACATAATAAATATATCTATTAAGTAAATAAACAAAAAAATAAATTGGACAATATGAATGAATGCTATTTGTTGCTCACATATGGTTGGTTCCGGGTGACGAATTTTTAAATAAAATGCATACATGTGGCGAACGTAATAACTTTGCAGATTTGCAAATTTGGTATCAAGCTTAATGTGTATTTTGAAAAAATACGGGTTTGTTTGATTTTAAATAGTTCCTGAAATCCATTGTATTATAAAATAATTAATATTTAGAATGTATCAAAAACTTACTTTTATGTTTAATATCAGTACCTATATTTAAAGGTTTTCCACGGTTTGTTAATGAGTTTAAGTTGCTCATCAGCTTGTTTCATTTTATAATTAATGTCAGTAACACAGATTTTATTTTTAAATGACAGATTAAAGTTTGAATTTGACAGTATAAACAAAATACGCTTTATTTACTACCTATTGCTAGATATAAACATACAAAACAATGTAGTTTTAGTTTTCCAGGCAGTTGTGGCGGCGCTGCTGCTAACCAACTGAAAATGAACAAGAGTTTTATCCCCGTGGTTCAAATCTCCTAATATGTAAGATCTTTAATTTGATAACAAAGCCGACGTAACTCAATTAATTTTTGTAAGAAACAATTGATAATCGTTCAAAACTATTTTTGACATTTCAGTTTGAGTCTCCTCTCTGAGATCTTTAATTTGATATCCTAATAGATGTTGTCTAATTAATGTTTATTAAATGACAATTTCTAAAAAATATATTGTAAACCTATAATTTAGTTTTAGTTTTTCTTTATGTTGTTATTATTATTATTGAATTTTTCTTGAACCAGGAAAGAATTAAGAATGTTACAGCATTTTTCAATAATTAGTTAATTTTTTGGTAATAAAATGTATGGTCCAAATGTTTTCAATTTAAAACTAAATTTCAGACAATACAACCAGGATATATAAAAACAAACCTTTATTGTTATTTCATTGTTAAACAAAGATAAAACTGCTTGAGGCATTTTTGCGAAAATATAAAATTTTTTGTTCGTGATGACCACCGAAGCAAATCAGACTCGGCAATGAAATAGTAACAAAGTGAGCCAAGTTCCTGCAAATGGATCGCTTGGTGCTCAGCGTAGTATTTTATTAATTACAATCAATTTTGCAACAGTGGAATTGCAAACTGATATTTTGCAACTTGTGTGAGTAATTGTCAGCAGCGATATGTAATTAACAATTTTTATTTCGCCGGGCACATTGCGGAAGAGTAATAAGCATTGGGATCATGCTAAGTGCTCTTTAAGCATAAAAAACGCCCCTGAGATACTGTCATTACTCATTTATTTGCTCTGCTACTTCTAAAGCCAGATATAGATTACTATACAAATAAACGTAGTCGCAGGTGGACGCTAATATCTATTCAACAGCTTTGTTTCAATATTACAAGTAGATACATGTTTATTAAAGAATTTTAAGTCGATTACAACGTAGTATAATACAATTTTATTTCAGATGATTTCGTTATTTGTAATCGTCTGCTTGTATATGTAAAGTCCTTGAACTCTAAGTTCAAACTTTAAGCAATTACTGACAATAAAATAATAAATAAGTAATATGCTTGTTTATAGCAAATGATATGTCAGTATAAAATATAAAATGAAACTGTAAAATAACTAATTAAATAATAAAAATGCATTCCGATCTCGCTGGTATAGTGGTTATGTCACTAGCATAGCACACTAAAGGCTGTGGGTTCGAATCCCACTAAAGAGCACGGTCGTTTGTCTTCGGTTTGAGTTGTTATAATTTTTATAAATTTACAATCATCCACTCATGGGGCGGCATATGACCAAAGTAATTAGTCCGTTTACCATCTTCGTATAAAAAAATAAAATAATTATTTATTTATTTAATTAATAAATATATCATCACGCCATTTATACATTTTTTGTGTGCAAATTGATTTAAAAAAATAAGTGATATGCGTCAAGTGACAGTGAAAGTGAAGGAAGTACTAAAGAGTAAATTTAAAATGGCAACAGTTGGTTGTTGGAATCGAACTGAGGGTCTCGTGATTCACAATCCGATGCGTTACCATTGACCAAAAGTTTGTAGACCGAGCCGAAGGCGAAAATATAGAAGTGTTGCCAATATGAATGTTATATACAGAAAAAATATATTGTAAACATTATAAATTAATGCCTAATTTTATTGAAAATCCTTATTTTAGTGGAAGCTTGCGAGCCCAGTGAAGACACTTTCAGGTCATGTTGGGTACAATATTTTTTTCGCGATCCTGAAAAAAAGAAATAAAAATTCTTACATCTTATTGCAATATTTGACACATGAATGAAAAATAAATAAATAAAGAACTGATCACTATGGAAACGTTGGTTTCCGATCCCTCATAGCTCGGAAAAGAAGGAATTTCCGGTTTAAAAAGCGATCAGAAACAGCTCATTTCTGGGCGATCGCGAAAAAAGTATATTAATACTATAATTGTCTTTACCACGGAGCTATTTAACGTGTCGGACTGTGGATCGTGAGACCCTCAGTTCGAATCCCACAGCTGACAGTTGCCAATTTAATTTTACCCCTGTGGTTCCTCCTCCACTAATATCTTTGGGGGCTATGACTTGACGGCTGGTAACCGCACTTCATACGAAAAAATAAATCACTTACCGAAATCTGCCACACTCAAAAGGCGTGATGATATTTATTTATTTTATATTGTCTTTACAATAGTATAATGCAAATTATTACAATTTATACATTTAGGATTGATATACGATACATGCATAATGAAAAATGGACAATGAATGTAAAAGTCTGAGCAAAAAAAAAAAAAAATTTAAATAAACGTAACAATTTCCGCTGAGGCGGAATAAAATGTGACAGTTTTTTTCTCCTTTTCGCTGCTAACAGTAGATAATTGTTACAACTGCAATAAAAGTTTATAATATGTGGTTATACAAGTTCTATTAAATAGTATGCGATCCAAGGTCAACGAAATTAAGACTTGTAATTACATTTGAAATGATTAGTAACAGCTCTTGGTGGAAAAGTTGCCATATGTCATACTTTTCTGTCTCTAGTATTTCAGTTTTTATCGCAAATTGTGAATAATATATTTAATAGAGAAAAAACTAATATCTGGTTCAACTCGTTTGTGTTATACATCAAGGTTAACGTATAACATGTAACGAAACTGCTGTTTTATTATAATTGCTGCTGTGAACAAAAGAATGCCAAATAAAATTAATAAAAACAGTAGGTACTATTCAAGCACGCCACGGCTGCGGGATTTTGCCATTGAACTTACGTCTGTTCACACAAGGCACATTTCATTTCATTGGGAATTTTTATAAGAGTAGATACTGAATAGTGGAGACACCAAGTTTCTTTCTACCTATTTATTTTTGAACTCCCGCTACATTGTGTAAGGGAGGTATAGAAATGGAATCATGCAAAAAATTCGGTAGTGAGTTGTCAGTGAATGAGCACGTTTTAAGGTCTCTAGAATACGATTGTAATAGTTTGCGATGGTGTCTGTCTGTCGGTCTGTCTGTGTGGATCTCTGGAGTTACGGTTTCTCAAAAACTATTAAACTGAAAACGTTGACATTTTGTACATATCAATTGTATCCCTTTTGGAAGAGCTGATTACTTTTTTGTGATAATACAATGATCGGAAATGGTAGTTTACTTGAAGGCCTATCAAGTTATTTTGAAATATCTCAGTAATTTATGGTTTAGTGACAATTTTTGTTACTAGAATATTGTTTCAAATATTATTATCTACAATAGTTGTTTGAAACATTTAATTTACAACTTTGCTAACATGCAAAATCAAGTTTAAAATTTTTGAAAGATGCTCTTTGTAGTGATAGCCATGGAATTTAAACAAAAATTATTGACATATGCACTACAATGTTCAATAGTTCACGCAAATGTAAATGTTTGTAATTTTATTTAAGTTCCATGGCTATTACTATAAATAAGCATTTTTATAAAATTTGAAGCTTGATTTTACATGTTACCAAAGGCTTAAAATAAAATGTGATTAGTGACTTTGATTTTTCTGAATCAAACGAAATAATATGTAGTATATTGTACAACAAGCATGGAGCTGAAGGCGAATGCTGCAAATCATACGAGTACGAAATGGACATTCCATGCGAGTTGTACACTATACTTTTTCTACGACCACGATATTGTTTTAAAATTAATTTAATTTTAATAATAAATTTGTCCCGCTTTCACCATTCCAATATTTGACAATTCTAAATAAGTATCCTAGCAATGGCATCTGTACTTAAATGAGCTGACCTGTATTGAAATACTAAACAAATTCATTTCGCACGATGCTTGCAATGTACCTCATATCCCTAGCAACAACATACAATGAGCAGATCTATAAGTGGTCGTAGAAAAAATACATTACAATTTAGTTGTAATTTGGTTCCGTAAATTAATTTTTAAACGTCAAATAAATAGCATTAAAGAAATAAAAAATAAAACATTCATAGGTGACTATATTTATTTTTCATAGAAATTGAATAAATCGGAGAATTTTAAAATTTTAAATTAATTTACTGAGCCAAATTACTACTAAATTGTAATGTATCTTATATCGTTTGATTCAGAAAAATGATATCTTTTGATTGGTACTACAATCATTGTTGTCTGGTAGAACACTGAGCAACAGCACGCAAAAAACTGATTTCCCATGTTAATCTCCTATGTACAGCTTTAAGGCAGACACACGGTACATAAAAATAGTTCTTTGTTTAACTAAGCATCAAAATACCAGATTTACAGCAGAGGCTGCCGAAGCTGTAAAGCTGTGTTTGGTGCCGAGTTGAACACATAATATTTTTGCCGATTTAAAATTAATATTAACTTGATTATTTTGTGTACATATTTTGAAGTTTATCGCTGTATTACGTTATCATGTATTTGTTGAACGGTTGCTTTGCATTTGTTGACGGTTACTGTACGTTTGTAGACCAGTTGCTTTGTAAAAAAAAATTACAGCCTCGGCATAAAAGTAACACTTTACAGGCTGTTAGCAGTCCGTAAAGTGTCACCTTTAGTGTCAATTGGCAAAAAATATATTTTGCTCGCGAAGTCTGTGTTAGGACAACGTCTGCCTACCGGGTTCGCTAGTTTAGCTTTACAAATTAACATTTAAAATAATACCATATTTCATATTCTTAATCTAAACTGACAACAGTAACATGTGTATAGAGATTGTTATTTATGATCGATCATTATAAAATATTGTTGTCACATGGATGCGGAATATGTTAATATGATATTAATTTAATATCTTTGATTGAAGAACATTACATGTAGATTTGAAATCTAAATTTGTAAATTGAATTTAGTATATGCCAGGCTCTACTTATTTAAAAAATAATTTAGGACCAAATTAGTAATCATTCGATTTATATTTTTTCCTAAGCAACTGTTCAATTACACTTTTAGTCTAAAATTCATCCTATATATAGATATACAGGGTGTTCATTTTAAGTGGTATACTATTGCTATCTCGAGAACTATAAGAGCTACGAGGTCGGTTAAATTAGCAAACAATTTCTATATTATAAGACAATTAAAATAAGCGAAACAAGAATTTTTTTAGACCAGTGGTTCTCAAAATGCGGGGTGCAACTTTCTTATTTTAAATGGCAACCTATTTTTTTTTTATTTGCTTATTCGATTCAGTATTTTTTTCTGAATTCAATGATATTCACATGTAATGACCAAATAATGCAAAATATTTTAGAAAAATGCAAAATAAAAATGTATCATTTCTATTTAAATATGCATATACAAAGTTTGCCATGGAAGAAAACAAATAAATCAAATGCAGTAATAATTGAAAAAAAAAAAACTGTAATTTTGAGAATAATTATTAATTTTCTTATAACAATACAGAAATACAGAGGTACACTTAAAAAAACTTATATTAAAAATTGTTTGATTTATTTGTTTTCTTCCATGGCAAACTTTGTATAGGCATATTTAAATAAAAATGATACATTTTTATTTTGCATTTTTCTCAAATATTTTGTATTATTTGGTCATTACATGTAAATATCACTGAATTCAGAAAAAAATACTGAATCGAATAAGCAAATAAAAAATATAGGTTGCCATTTAATATAAGAAAGTTGCACCCCGCATTTTGGGAACCACTGGTCTAAAAAAATTCTTGTTTCGCTCATTTTAATTGTCTTATAATATAGAAATTGTTTGCTAATTTAACCGACCTCGTATCTCTTATAGTTCTCGAAATAGCAATAGTGTACCAATTAAAATGAACAGCCTGTATATTTAATTTTCTGTATGATATAAAAATAAGTAACTATACAGGCTGTTTCATAACTTCAGTTACATACGTTAATGGTATATGTTATTTGATATGCTGATTACGATTCAAAATGAATTTTTTAAATCGCAAAATTATTTTCCATGTTTCCCAGTCCAAAATTTTACGTTGCCACTGCCACTGGGTGGATGATTATGTTAATAATTATCGTTTCATTAAAATTAATTAAATTTTGTTTGTTTATTTTACTAGTATTATGTAATTTAAATTGTTGATTACCTACTTCATTGTTTGTGTTTAATAGGAAAGCGAATCCACTGCAGTACTACAAAAAATGTTTTAGGTAAACAACCCTTAATTTTTCGAATTAAAAAAAATTATTTTAGATTCGTTATCAGCATATCAAACAACATATACCATTAACGTATGTACTCGAAGTTATAAAACATCCTGTATATACATAATCATAATTACTCGTAGAATGAAAAGTGACGTACGTGACCTGCTTCATGATTTTAATATTTTCCAAACAAACAAGGAAAAGTGTTCATTCTTATGACCTAAATTACCACAAAAATTCAATCTTACGCATGTAGGTAAATTAATAGTTCTTTTCAATTCAAGAAAGTACATTGACGTCAATTCACGTCACTATTTATCTTATGCGTTGGTTCTAATTATCATGATTTCTAAAAATAATTGATAAAAAGAAAAAAAATATCGAAATTTCCCAACGATTATAATAAAACACTACTCTGACATCAACATAACTCTTTTATCCGCTATAGACACTCTGTCTACGAACATTTGTTGCATAATACAGTGTTGCCACACTCGCGAAAACTTCACCTTCGTGCTGGTGGTCAGAGGAAGTCGTTTTTTATTTGTTTGGAACCGCTGAAGGCATGTAGATGCTGTCAGCATTTCTCTTCTTCGGTTTTTTATAGTGTAACAGAAAGTCAAAAAATTTGACGAATTAATTTTTTTAATGGAATTTAATGTAGTTCTAAGAAATCTTTAAAAATCATTAAATTTTGATTATAGATTTTTTTTAACTTTGAGTCTTTTTAAATGGAAAAACCGGTTCATCACTGAATAGAAATATACCGTCATTTGTTAAAATGTCGTAGGTTTTGTTTTGTAAATAATAAAAAAAGAAAACAAATATTTTATTTAGTTCTATGTATTTTATGAATGATTATTTTTATGGTTGTAAGAAGTAATCTAATGTAATAAATTTTATTTTTCACTTTACTGTTATTTAATGTTCATAAACTGTGTTAAAGAAAATAAAAACGACTTAGGGCGTGTAAAACGGGTATAATAATAACTCCTGCTCATAATGTACTCATGGTTATAGATTAAAAGTAAACAATGTCGCCATTTATATTTAACAAATTTATATTCAAACTTATCAATTTATTTACAACATCGAAATGAAAAACGGGCCTTTTGATGTACTCGTATTTTATGTACCCTCGGCCTACTCAGCTTATCACCCGTGAAGGGTGAAAAAGTAGTTTACACGCTAAGGGACTGAAGTGCATAATATAATCCTGAAGGTTAAGTTTAGTTCACGAGCCGTAGATGAGGGAAATAATAATCTGAGGGATTAAAAGCACTATAGTCCTGTGGTGAATACACTATTTTTTCCACTTCCACCCTATTTCCAACAATACATTTTAAATAAAGATTAATATTAAAGGAAATAAAATGCGTACTCGGATAATACACAAATATAAAACAACAATATCATTATGCACATTTTTTAGGTTGCCTACATATAGTAAACAAAGTGAAAAATTTGGTGTTTATTTTGGGATCGCATGCAACACTCGAAAATTCTAACGCTGCCTTATTCGTGCATTGCTTCGTGCATACGTTGCTTTCTTCAATCACTGCTTTGTTCAAATATAGCCTCATTCATACACCGATTTCTTCTAACACCGCTTTATTCACCGTACGAAAGTTCGTCGTCCTAATACAGCACGGAAACAAACCAAAAGCTCTGTATTCCATGAAAACTGAAAATATTTTTCTATAACACTGTTTTGGAAACTGGGCATTCCACTACTAAAAATTGTTATGGAATCACTAACATTCCATACGCGGCGTATGGAATATTTTCGACGAACAGAACCGCTTATTAGCGCGACATATGAAGTATCTTGTTTCAGATACTATGGTTACGTCTGTTTGTTTTAATTCGATTTATTTGAGTTTGACATTTTCAACAGTTTTATATTTGTATTTTTGTATAATTTCCAAAACCTTTTATAGAAAGTATATTCTACAACATGTAACGGAATGGCCTATCCCACGCTCGCAAACCGTAGCCCTCGCCTTTGGCTCGGGCTACAAACTTTTTGCTCGCGTGGAATGTGTGCCATTCCATTACTTGTTGTAGAATATACTATATTACTATTACATATTTAGATGACATTGAATAATAAATAATATAAACAAGATTATAATTTAAAATTCATGCCATTTTGCTGTATTTAATGTTTTTAGCATTGAGTGCATAAAAGTAATTTCTAATAAATTAGTATTAGGGCATTTAAACCCGGAAGCGCAGAAATCAATATATTATCCTTGATACACAAATGACTAATTTTGTTTTAGTTTCAAGAAATTACATAATATTTATCTATTTAACAATTTTAAAAATGGAACAATATTTATTGCAAGCACTAATCATTTTTATTAAATGGATTTTCACTTGTCATATTGTGAATTCATTTGTTTGATAAGAAAATGATGCTTGTTATGTTATGTTATATCATTTAGGAATTGCGTTTAAAAGAAAACAATAAACCGGTATCATTATTAAATACTGTGCACAACAACACACTAATTTTAATTATAATACGGAGGACCTACACTCAATCGCTGAAGTTGTTTGTTGTTGTAAGCACTGAAATGTAGTAATAAAGAAACGCGCACTAGCGATGTAAATGCGAACCGAGAGAGAAAGCAACTCTCAGGTATCTCTATTCTTGTCGTACAGTACGCTCAAAAATTTTGTGTCGTAGCATTCATAATTTATAAATAAAATTTGCAAGAAGAATGAACTAATTAATTCCGATGACGAAATTGAGGACAAAACACTTTATTTTGAGTGTTATTTATGATAATTTCACTTCTTGAGGTTGGCAACACTGACAGTCAGTTTCAATTGACAACTGACAGATGTATAAACTTAACCTATATTGTAATTTTTTACAGTTTTTTCGAATTGTAGATTTCAAATAAAACTTAATATGTACCTCGGCACTGAAGTTCCTTTTTATCACTCACATGGTTTATTTTCCTCGGCCCTGCGGGCCTCGGCAACTAAATTCCATATTCGTGATAAAAAATTGAATTTCAGTGCCTTGATACATAAATAACTTTTAATTACCCCTTTCGAACAATTGAAAGTTCCAATTAAAAACATCTCTGAAACAATTACAGCTTCCTAAATATCTAATGTTGTAGAGTTTTATAACCGATTGATTTATTGACTTGTAATAAATGGAGGGATTTTTGAATTTTAATAATAACTATTGTTTACATGTTAAATTTATTCCCTACGTTTTATTTTAAAACGCTTGCTCTAATACATTGTTCTCAGATCGAAATTAAAGTATTAAAAATCATATATTTTTATCATTTTGTTTTATTGCATGGCGAACACTATTATTAAATAGTAATTTGGTAAATTTAAAAGCTCTACAACATTTATTTGAAGCATTTTTGTCTAAAATAATTTGGGAAGCAATGCGCACGAAAAAACTGTTTTCCCATGTTAAACGCCTATAGCCCGCATTTCATGTCATAACCTGTTTGCTATATTAAAAAATAAATAATTCTATGAAAAACATAATTTACTTATACCTAATAATTAATATTGCAAGACCAGGAAAAGAAAATTATTTGCATAGAAATGTAATTTTATACAGTTTCTGCATTCTGAGATAACGATAATGCTTGTGAAAATTGTCGAACATTTGACAGACTGGGCATTTATTGTTTTGTTAAGAAGAAGAATAGGTAGCAATGGAAGATTATGCAGAAGCAAATTTTCGTCCTGCCATCTATTGATGTTTTCATTGAACTACGATGTAATTCACGTGGGCGAAATACAAACAAAACGCTGTCAAGATGACAGTTCTTAAAGCGATGCTAAATATGAAAAATAAAGTTTCTGTATGGTTTGTGCAATAGTGACTCCCGTTATTACTATAAAGAATATATGGCCAGTGTTAAATTTATTAAGTTTCCTAAATAATAAACTTCCAAAATAAAAACATAACCTTGTTAAAACATCATCTCAAACGCCAAAACATGAATGTTTGTATTATGAACTTCCATCTCAACTTTTTCCTCATCTCTTTCTTGCCTGTGACGTCAAAATCATAACCCTCCATTGTGATGTACAAAATATTTAAACGCTTAAATATTTCTATTTACTTTAGGACCGGTATTTCCAATCTTAGATAAACTAGAGAATAAATTTAGCAGTGAAATAAACAAAAAAATTCCCTATCAGAACGTAAATGATGATTATTATTCTAGGTGTTATTTTTAGAAACCATATTTATTTTATTCCATTTATATATTTATCCACTAGTTTATCTAAGGTTGGTAATACCGGGCGTTACATATATTTCAAGTTTGTAGTACTCTACTTTATCAAATGAGCACTATAATGGAGGAACCCATTGATAATTTTATCAACGGAAATAAATTTCAAATATTTGGTGACTACGAGGAAAAATAGAAACAAAAACAAAACCAGTATAGGTGAATAACGTAGGAAAAATTATATTTACAATTGTGAATACCATCAGATGACAAAAAACCGGTCTTCCAAATGTGTTAACAGTCTTAAACAGATATTCAAATTTGTACTATAATAAAAAACGAGATGTTTCGTTTTGGGAATTTTAATTTACGCGTTCATTTTTTATTACTTTTCATCACATGTTTTCTAATCTGTTATTATAATCGTTACTCATTTGCCTGAAAATCTTTGACAGTTTAATTAGATATTCATTTGTTAGGAAGTGTTCCGTTTCTCGAATGTAAATGTACCGTTCAACAATGAGTCACAGATAACCCTGGTCACAAAATACCAATTTATTTTTTCCAACAATTCCTTAAAACCTAACCTTGTTAACACATTATATTTATTATTCTGCTGTAAAAATGACGTGGCGGATATGCAATTTGAATTTCGTTTAGTACTAGACTGAGACCTTAAAACTGGCGGGTCAAGGACAGCACTTTAATCTCCTCGAATGTTATGAAGTTGAACTTACAGAAAATGCGTCAAACTGACCAATGGTCATTACGTAATCTATTACTTAAAACTTTGAAAACTATTTGTATAATTAACTGTATATTCTTGACTTACTATAAGGGCAGATTGTTCGACTGTCATGTAATTGTTAGAATAAAATTTATTGTTCTGTTAAATTTAGTTAGCTTTGTTCTACCTGTGGTTAAAAATTATCAGTGTTACTCGTAATATAACAAACAAACAAAGAATGAAGCTTCGTTTTCATAAGGGACTGCATTTGTATGGAGAACCTTAATAAAATTAAAATGTTCCAAGTTGTCATACACGTGATTCAATCAGGAATAATTTTAATCACGGAAAGTGTCGACGCCTCTGCTCACGCCAGAGCTAAGGGTTCACCGAAATGCGGACCATACGCAGATGATACATTAGCTGTATTCTTTTTGAAAAGTTTTAGCTCAACTCAGTTGAGATGAACTGAGAGTAGTTGAGCTGAAAGGCATCCAAAAAGAACAGCATTTTATGTATAGAAAGGTGGGTTTGAACTAGAATATATACACTTATGCTATTAAAATTGATGACACTGAAAATATTTTATTATAAGTTTACACATTTAATATATCAATGAAATAGATCGACATATTTGTTATTGTAGCAATTTTATGTACATAACCTAATAAATATGACAGTTCTCCAGACAACACAAACCAAACATTACCCCTTCCACCGAACTGAGTTGCGTAGATCATTTTGAGTTTATTTCGTGGGTTGTGCAGCATCGGTAAGGGGGGAAGTGAGTTCTCTCAGTTCTCTCTCAGTTCAGTTGTAACAAAAAGAACAACACTTTACTGAGTTTATCTGAAGTGAGCTGAGACTGAGATTTTGACCAAAAAGAATACAGCTTAGATAAAGATAGCATCTAAATATGAGCATGTTAAAAGTATACGGTTTTTCAATCCATAATATATAGAGCTCACTGGCAAGACCGTACGTAAAAGTGAGCGCCCTCATTATATCGCGGCATTTCATAGAACTAAAATAAGCCTTCTACCGTAAGGAGTAGGGTGAAGTGTAATTAACTCATTATTATTACAAATTGACAACTTCAGAATGCTTTTAGTTTGAACAAAAATTTTTTTCACATATATTGTTGTCGACCTATATTTTCGTTGATTGGAATATAATTATAGATACCTTAAATTTTGTCGCTGTTTTCATTCTGTTTCTTTAGTTTCTTCGATTTGAAGTATTTCAATTTGTTTATTTTATTATCATGTGTTGAATTAAAAAATGGAATTTAACTGTCATAAAATAAAGGAACGTGAATTATTTATATTACTGAGATTTTAAGAAATTGTTGCTTTGAGTGAACTATAAATTTGATACAAATATTCACAATAAAATCAAATACTATGGAATTCTAGGTGTAATAAATAATCTAATAGCGCCGTATTTAAGCGCTAGTCAAATATAGTAATAATTTATCTAATTATTATATAGCTATTAATAACATTAATTCATTAGATTTTATTTCATTAATTAGGTAATGATTTTCTTCGACGTTTAAAATATTCTTAAAAATAACAGAATTTAAGAAACAAATAAATTGAGTACAACAATTTTCCTTTTCTAAGATCAGAACAATTTTTACCTCCCGCCTACCTCTAGGTAAGGGAGGTATTGTTTTTGGTCAAAAAATCGGGTAGTGAGTTTTCAATTAATAAGCACGTTTTAGCGTCCCTGCAATACGATTTTACTATTTTCTCTATGATGTCTGTATGTATGTATGTGTGTGTGTAGTCTGTGACAATTTTTTCGTCTCGCATAACTCAAATATTATAATACCAAAAAAATACAATTTAAGTATTTTTGCTTCTTATATTTAAATGAAGAGCTGATTAGATTGTGGATAAAATTGGTAAACCGGAAGTAGCAGTTTACTTGAAGCCCTTAACAGTTTTTCATGAAAAACACGGTTAAATTTCCTTTTTCAACAATTTATGTTATTTTTGAAGTTGTAGAATATTTAATTTTACATGTGGTTTGATTACACTAATTTTATTGGTTTCCATTAGATTTAGAGAAAATAAAATATAAAGAAATTAGATTTCATAAATCTTGCACTCCTTGTACACCATGGAAACAATTCACAATTTTTTACGAAATGTGACATATGTCATTTTGTTTGTGAAGCTGTTTTCTTAGTGAAATATATATCAAAAAATTAAATAAATATACGAAATAAAATTTAATTTCTTAAATATAAATAGAAAATAAACAAATAAGAAGGTATGTTTCAGTATCACCAAATACTATTTTGTATCGTTTAAGAGTAGTATTGGGCGGGAGGTTATGTGCTGTCCACATCAGATTTTTACTCATTGTAAATAGAAACAACTTCGTAACCCTTATAATTCTCGAAATAACAATGCTGGCATACTTAAAAGAAACATCCTGTATACTCACAATCAGGAAATAAACAAGGAATGGGAATGGCAAGAAATAATGGTTGAAATAATCCGTGATTATGAAATTTCGGTTTCTTGATACGATTTTATTATCTTTTTACATCATATTTGTATAATTGTATATCTAACTTTCAAAATGCACGACACATAGTTAAACAGTTTATTAATTAATTTGCAAATCATAACTTTTAAAAGGTTAAAAAATAATCAACCGAAGAATATTTGCAGTGTAAACCAGATCGAACCGGTTCCCACAAATCGGTTCAGATTCGAATTGAGGTTTATTCAATTTTGGTAACCACTGGTTGTAGATCATCTATGTGAAACAGATGCGAGCAGAAGATATAATAGACAGTAAATTGATGTATGTTTATTTATAGAGACCTCGAAGGACGAGAACATTATTACTATAATAGCTTAAAGTTAATTAAACATAGTAGCTTTATATGAATTGCCTGTTACGGAGTTTATAGCAAGAAATAAGATCTGTATTTATTTCACATGCCACTCCCATACTTCTATGTATTCCAATATTTTGATATTACAAACACAGTTTTTAAGTTTCAATAAACTATTTTTATTGTCATTTTCATGGTAAAGTTATTGAAAAAACTATGAACGGATTAATAAATTACATAATTCAATGCTAATGTGAATTGTCAACTGTCTTAATAATGTGATTATAATTCAGTTAAATGTCATTTAAAATAACGGACCAGAATTTTACTTCTACTGCTAATATGTATTATTAACTGAATGTAACTTAAGTAAACATATTTTGAGCAAAAAACAACAAGGTTACAACTTAAAACAAAAGATTTTTAATAAAAGATAATTATAAATACTTTTCTTTGCGGTCAATTAGATTTTATCTCCAGCTTAAATTAAATTTAATTTATAATATCAGCAAATCTATAGACGTAAGAATAACAAAAAAATTCTTTAAACCTCTCTAATTCTTTTTTATTTTGTATTTTATGAAATATCCTGTTCATTAAGTCAAATTTCACTTGAAAAATTCAACAATTACAAGTAGTATTCGAAATAAAAAATAGAAATCATTTATCATGTAATCGCTTGCAAAAAATTTACATTTCACAAGCCGCAGCTCAATGTCAATTTACTTCCGGTTATTTATTTAAGTATATCCGTTTTTGACCACAGTAGGATAAGAACGTAAGTTCATTGATTCTTTTAACAATAAGTCAAAAAATACTGTTACTATTATTATTATTACTACTAATACTTAGGAACATCAACGTGGATGTATTACTTTTCTGTTATCTTTGGGGTGCTTTATTAATGTGAGTCGAACAGTCCTCTTTCCATTTCGTCGCAGGAATATAACGTTAAGAATGGGATTTCACATTAAATGTTATGGAATTATTGTCTTTCCCTCCCTCGAAGCGTGGGGATGACGGGTTAATTTTATACCCATTTTAATTATTGTCGATTATAGCGCCATCTGTCACGAATACAAAAAAAAAAATCTGATGTGGCCAGCACATAACCTCCCGCCCAATACTACTCTTAAACGGTACAAAATAGTATTTGATGATACAGAAACATACCTTCTTATTTGTTTATTTTCTTTATATTTAAGAATTTTAATGTTCTTTCGTATATTTATTTAATTTTATGACATATATTTCACTAAGAAAACAGCTTCACAATCACAATGACATGTGTCACATTTCGTAAAAATTTGAAAATTTTTAAATGTTTTCTTGGTGTACTAGAAGTGCAAGATTTGTAAAATCTAATTTCTTTATATTTTATTATCTCTAAATCTAAAGGAAATTAATAAAATTAGTGTAATCAAAACACATGTAAAATTAAATATTCTTCAACTTTCAAAATAACTTAAATTGTTGAAAAAGGAAATTTAACCGTGTTTTTTCACGAAAAACTGTTAAGGGCTTCAAGTAAACTGCTACTTCCGGTTGACCAATTTTATCCAAAATCTAATCAGCTCTTCATTTAAATATAAGAAGCAATCATTCACAAAATTTTATTTTTTGGTATTATAGTATTTGAGTTATGCGAGACGAAAAAATTACCACAGGCTACACACACCCACACACACACACACACACACACACACACACACACACACACACACACACACACACACACACACACACACACACACACACACACACACACACACACACACACACACACACACACACACACACACACACACACACACACACACACATTCATACATACAGACATCATCGCGAAAATAGTAAAATCGTATTGTAGGGACCCTAAAACGTGCTTATTCATTGAAAACTCACTACCCAATTTTTTGACCAAAAACAATACCACCCTTACCTAGAGGTAGGCGGGAGGTAAAAATGTTTGAGATAAACCTGTCTAATTTTTTCCTCCCGCCTACCTCTAGGTAAGGGATGTATTGTTTTTGGTCAAAAAATTGGGTAGTGATTTTTCAATGAATAAGCACGTTTTAGGATCCCTACAATACGATTTTACTATTTTCGCGATGATGTCTGTAAGTATATATGACATAAGTGTGTGTGTAGTCTGTGGCAATTTTTTCGTTTCGCATAACTCAAATACTATAATACCAAAAAATACAATTTTGTGTATTTTTGCTTCTTACATTTATATGAAGAGTTGATTAGATTTTGAATAAAGTGGGTCAACCGGAAGTAGCAGTTTACTTGAAGCCCTTAACAGGTTTTCGTGAAAAATGTATGTTATTTTGAAAGTTGTAGAATATTTAATTTTATATCTGTTTTGATTACACTAATTTTATTAATTTTCATTAATTTTGGAGATAATCAAATATAAAGAAATACAATTTTTATAAATATTGCATTCCATGTATACAATGGAAACACTTAAAAATTTTCAATTTTTTACGAAATGTGACACATGTCATTGTGATTAAGAAGCTGTTTCCTTAGTGAAATATATGTGAAAAAATTAAATTTCTCAAATATAAATAGAAAATAAACAAATATGAAGGTATGTTTCTGTATCATCAAATACTATTTTGTACCGTTTAAGAGTTGTATTGGGCGGGAGGTTATGTGCTGGCTACATCTGATTTTTTCCTAGAGAATCCAAATTTGCACTAAAAAATTGGCGTTCCTCAGTTTTATATCCACCAGCGCCCACCCTCTATGAGATGGGGGGTGGCGGGTCGAGTTTGGTATCTTTGGATGTCCCGCTCCGAGACGAATAAATTTTAGTTTGAATTTATTTAACCGATGTGTAGTTTTCGAGAAATTTCAGGGTTTTCAGTTAAACTGAACATCTAGATATAAAAGCGAAAATAGCAAGGATGTTAATTGAGCATCTCTTATATTATTCAAATAATATATCCTAGACAAGATAGTTAACAGTAAAATGAAGACATTTTAATCTATAATTTTCTTTTAATCATTAGTGAACAAAAAAGCATAAGTACCAAATTATATTCTGTAGTGTTTTTTACGAGGTTTTTTTTACTGTAATATACCTTTCGGAAATATATAATACTGATTAATTTAAACAAAATGTGGGAACAAAAGAACTCAAACTTCTATGCAAGCGCCGAGGTTGCACTTCCTGTTCAACGGTTTTAGTTTTGACCTCAGAATTACAACCTAACCTTGACAAATATCTTCACGAAATTTATAAAACAAAATTGCAGTTAGAGTATGCTAAAATTATTACGTTTTTATTGTTGTATTTTCACGTTATTGACACCATTATTCGCGATTTTTTGTTCTAATAAGCGCAAAGGTGACTATGAGTTAGTTTTTGCAGTTTATTGAGACAAGTACAGAGTTGGATTAAGGGTATTGTGGTGACTATGACTTTAACCTAGAAATGTCATGATTTGTTGAGGTTTCCTAACAAAGAACTGCGGAGCTGTTTTGTTGTTGTAAATGTGAAAGGATTTTTCTGAAGTTGAAACGTAGTTGAATTAAATTTGTGGTTTTGCGGTAGGTAATGAACATTTCCTTTATTAATTCATTACTTAACTCGTATTACGTTACGATTAAATTCATTAATATTAACGAGTATGCATACAACGTACTAAAAATAAATAAATGTACGTGACAATGCCTTTTTTTCAGTTTGGGAGTGACTTGCCTAGAACTTCAAATCTCAGTAGATTAGCATTGAAATCAGAAAACAATATGTAATTTAAATATTAGTTATAGATGAATATCTGTCCGTAAGCTTTGATTCTGATTTGATTTTTGTTTACTAAGTTGTAATAGTAAATTTGAAATTAAACGAATTACAATTGAGTCTCATGTTTGGTTGTCTAAAATCATATGTTAATAGATCTTTTCTTTTGAAAAGACAAACTAATTCTTGTGTTTTCTTATCGAAAATCATTTATATTTTATACAAGTAAAAATTTGTATATTTTTTTAAGGAAGTGTAATAAACCAAAACAACCGAGTAATTTATTCTTTTCTCTCTTAATAACTGTACGAACTAGTGGTGGAATTACAGTTGTGTATATAAATTAGTCTTCATATTTAATATGTTCTAGATCAGATCATAGATCAATTTTTATGATCGGATCCATTTTTTTTGATTAGATGTTTTCAACTATTCAAACTGTCACATTTAAGTTTATATCGTGTGAAATGGCGAATTTTTGTGGAATGACGATAAAATTGCTGTTTTAAGCTTGCAAAAACATTGAAAACGCTGTTTTCAACTATTCAAACTATCATACTCATGTTTCTATCGTGTGTAATGGCGAATTTTTGTGTAATCACGATAAATTTGCTGTTCTAAGCTTGCAAAAACATGGAAAACGCTGTTTTCAACTATTCAAACTGCCATACTCATTTTTATATCGTGTGTAATGGCGAATTTTTGTGTAATCACAATAAAATTGCTGTTCTAAGCTTGCAAAATCATAGAAAACGTTGTTTTCCACTATTCAAACTGTCATACTCATTTTTATATCGTGTGTAATGGCGAATTTTTGTGTAATCACAATAAAATTGCTGTTCTAAGCTTGCAAAATCATAGAAAACGTTGTTTTCCACTATTCAAACTGTCATACAAGATTTTTTTTAGATCATAAAAAAGATGAGTTGTTTTTTTCACAACATTTTTAATTCTTATTTAGAAAATAGAACACAAAATTGGAAGTTCAAGTTTCGTATATAAAAAAAGGAATATGTACTTCAATGACAATTTTAATAACAAATAAGAAAATGTAAATTACTTTTATAAAATAAAATTAGAAAAGTTATTATCTATATATTTTTTTTCAAAAGTGTTGTCAGAGGTAGCGAAATTCCGCTAAAATTATGCAGAAACATATCTGATCTGTTTCAAGACCATAGATCCTATGCTTTTTTAACTAGATCAAGATCAAGCCCAGAAAACATAAAACGATCTAGATCAGATCAAAGATATTACGAGTTGATCAAGATCAGTCACAACACTGGTCATCAACAATTAATTTTCATCTGGGAAGCGGTACCAACCCAACTGATAAAAATACCAAGATATATTTTTGAAATTAGTAAAAAATTTAATGGCGTGCTAACAGTACAAGATATACAGGTATAACGTAAGGAAAATATTGAAAGTGTAAATAATGCTTTTTTCTTAATAAACTTTTGACAAAAATTCAATAACGAAAAGGTTACAGCAAATTGAAGTTCTATTAAATTAACGTTCACCTATTGAATACCGGTGAAATCAATCATTATTTTTTCGTTTCCATAGAAATATATTTCTTTCAACTCCGACAATTTGTTATCATTTTAATTGCATATTAGGTTTGTTCCAAGTGGTCATTTCTGACAAGTTTGTGACTTGTTTGTGACAATTTCACTGCGCCTGCGAAAAATGTAAACAAGTTAAGTATGAAACATAAGCTTCATTTCTTTTTTTGTAGCGATAAATGTATGAATTTCTTTATTTATATTTATATTTAAGGTTAGCTGTCAAAACAAAAAATGAGCATGCACATACGCTTCACTCCATTCACCGTTCCAGTATCTGTTTCAAACTTAATTTGTTTACATTTTTCGCAGGCGCAGTGAAATTGTCACAAACATGTCACAAACTTGTCAGAAATGACCACTTGGAACAAACCTATTATGTACCCAACAAAAAATAATGACAAAAACAGTGAATTTTAGATATTTTCTTAATTAATGAACTTATTTATTTATTGAATATCCCATCCATCCCACAGGATCTAAATAACAAAATACAAAATGATTACATACAATGTTTGAACAGATACACAAAAAGAAATAGTTACATACAAAACAAAATTTATGAACTTGAAAATATATTCACTAATACTTGTTTGAAAAGTCTACATGTTTCTTGTTACAGAAAGTATTAACAGTTTTGCACTTAACTATATTTTATTATACTTTAACGTTTAAAGAATTGACATTTAAATGAATTTCAACGGCAATTAGTATTCCAGTTGTTTTTTTATTTTTATGTGGGCTCTCAATCATGTAGACAGCAATTTTTAAACAATAAGACAAAATTTAAATAGTTGTAACTTTTAGAATAATATAATACTATTAATTTTTTTAACTAAACATTGTTCAACTAATTTTATAGTATTCCCAGTTTTTGTTTAAAACATAATTAGCTGCCGTGGTTGGAACGAGTGCTTATTAATTGATTCAACTTTAATGTGTTGTAACTTTTTTGTCATTATGTTTTTATGGAAAAGACATTATTTACGCCCCCCCCTCCCCCCACCTAGCTAAACTTTAAATCTTTTCCGTATGTTACGAATCACTCTGTATTAATCACCGAAAAAAATAAAATTTTTAAAAATTCACAAAGTTTATTTATCTTTTCTTCAAGGATACAAACTTCCAATGAATTGTTCTTTATACAATATTAGGAATATATACAAATGAAATAGTTCTTTTTGGTACATTTTGAGTACATTTTTGAGTAACATCTCTTTGAAAATATTTATTTATTATTATAAATTAACAATTTCCTTTACATAAACTACGATACGGAAATATATAACCACTTAACTATAAACTATAAAATATTTAAAATTTCTTTGCTGTATTTTTTTATAAAATAAATAAAACTTTCTAATTAACTGGGAATATGTTACAAGTACGGTAACATAACATATACATGTTGAAGACCAATGTGACATACCAATAATACAATTTTACACTCTCTCAAGAGATGTCCGACAAGGTATATGTATATTACGTTATTAGTACGTATGTAAATGACATACTACTTAAGTTTCAGATATTACATACCAGGTACGTACATCAATGTTACAGTGTGTTTGCTGGGATAGTACTAAAAATGTATTTTCTGCATTACATTTTTTTGAGTTTCTGGGATGACCTGTATTTAATGTTCTTTACTATTATTAATTAATCGGTAAGTTTGCCCCAAAAATGTATTTGTCTTAAATGTTTTTCTACATGTTCTATTATTTAAAAATAAAAATTATTTGCTGAAAATTATTACATTTTTGTGCACATTACTTAGTTAACTTTATCGACTTTGTATCTCTTACAATTTTGAAGATTCCAAGTAGTTAGCAAATAATAGAAAACACTCTGAATGAGGCAAGTTAAGTTGTGCATTGAAATAATAAAATATTACGTTGGTATCGTAATAGATATGTATGTAAGAATTAAATAATTTAGGGCTTTATGGACCAGTAAACAGGTGAATCAAGAAAACTCTATTTGCACGTGTTATATACAAGATTTTATGTTTGACGGCATTGCAAATGAATTTTTATTAACTTAGTTTAGAATGACAATTATATTTGAGACATGACGTTAACATGAAAAAAATTGATAATTTCGAAGTGTGCTTTTTTCTGTTTAGTTATCAATTTGTTTATTGTTTATTGTTTCTACTTTATCGGACTAGTCACTTTATAGACGTCAAACAATATCATAAACAAATGATTATACCCACACCACCGAAAACGAGGTTCCGAGGCGGCATATAACCTTAGCAGTTGAGACCACATAATATTAATAAAAAAAAAAAAGATTATAATAGAGTCATAAATATTTGTATTTACGACCATTGTTAAAATTGGCCTTTTAACGGTTGCTTAGCAAGTTAAAAATGTCACTTTCCGACATTAGTGTTAAAAGTAACATAGCAACGTGTTAATAGTATATTGTGTTATTAGGAGTAAATGTGATAGTTTGGGTGCTGAGCATGTAAGTTTGAACGACGAGCGAAGCGAGTCGAACAATTACATGCGAAGCATACTAAGTCACATTTATTCCGAATAACACATGCTATTTTTTCTTCAAACATAGAAAATAGACATTAGAACATTAAAAAATGTCCAAAACTTCAACAAATATTCTGCTGTATCCAGTATTTCTAGTTGCCACAGAATATGCTATTTTGTTATTTTTGTTTATTTGTTTTATTCTTAACTGTCAAATTATTAAATTACAACCTTACTATTTTGCATGATATTTTACTTTGTCCGCCGCCGGAGTAAATGTGTTGCCAAGGAAACACATTTACGCCGGCGGCGACAATATTGAACTTCTGCTTGTTGAATACAAATACGTAACAACGTACTTTTATACGTTTGAAGAAAAAAATTATTGTAATGTTACTTTGAATACGTTGCTAGAGATTTGTATCAATAAATCAGCAAATATAACAGTACTTGTCAAAATATCATTCTACATTTTTAATAAATTTACTAATACACTAGGAAGATCGTAGATAAAATTTTGTATGATATACTTGTTAAATTAAAAGTAATTAATTTCGTTCATAGGGTTGTTTCACAAACAAACATCCCCACTTACTCATACAATGTCATTTTCATTACTTATATCATAAATAACTTATAGCTTTATTTAACAATTTATTTAACCTAGATATTTGTAATACCTAAGCTATGTATAACTTTAGAGAATTCAATACTTTGATTGAAATACATGTGAAATCATTGCTAACAATACATTTTTTCTATGTTTATATCATAATGAATATGGAATAGAATGAAGGGAAATTAAATAATGATAACAATGTTAATTTTTCCCATTTAATAATTAATTTATTACGATGTTAATTGCTGCGAAACAAGCGAAGTCAAGGTGTGTACGTGAGCAGTGAAACAACGTTTGACCTGTAACAAGTGACGATCGCTTTTTTGCAATTGTTTATTTAAAGAAAGTGCTGTCATTTGTTTCGCTATTCTTTTAAGCTGATGTAATATTTGTACATATTTCATAGGATAGAAGATTCGATGCATTTATAATTATCTATTTTGACACAATAATAATTAAATTTATTTTTTATATAAAACCATTTCCTAAGTACTTAAACTTTAAATTATGAATTGAAATTTAATTATTATGATTTATATGTCTAGAAGCTGCAAATTAATTTCTTTTGTTTTAAGAGCAAATAACGAACTACAGACTTCAACGCTAGGTCAAGAAACAAAAAATATATTCCCAAGATCTTGATTGAAAAATTACAATAAAAAATTACTGTTGATTAATTAGGTAACCTATCATCAGCAGCTATAAAACAATAAATTAAGATTAATTAAAATTGAATCTGTTAACTGTTCATGGTCAAATATTATGAGAAACTTATTAAATTAGAACTCTGGTTCACTTGAGTTTTCTAATAATAATTAAACTACTTTAATGTGTAAAAAAGTTTCGATATTTCAGTTTTATATTATTTAAAATAGGTCATATACTATTAAGAAATTTATTACGAAAATATTACAAATATATGAATGTATTTTTTATGCAATTTAATGTCAGATTAGTCTAAATATTTTGATAGGATTTACTTTTTATTTCGATGTGGGGTAACCAGATTTGTGTGAGTTTTACAAAAAGATAAACATATTTTTTGCCGGAAATAAACGAATACTATTAATATAATCATTTGTTTTATGGGGGCCAATAAAAACTTGTAGAATGTAACAAATGAGTAGTGATCTAAAAAGTTAATTTATGTACATTAAAAAAGTAAAACCTTTTGTTTGTATCCCTTTTTAATTATGACATTTAGGTGACATTCTTGAATGTGATTACAATAAATTATTTACATTTTTTATTCGTTTTATATATAAGAATAAAATGCGTACATGATTGATTCACATGAATGATTAATGATTTATTAGAAAATTACGAATATTAAGTAAAAAAATTATGGAGGGGAAGTACCATGGGAAAAATTAATCGCTCAAAATATTTGTGGTTTGTTCAGATTTTGTATCATGAAACTGCAACGTGCAACAGAGAAATTATGAATGACTAATTGAATCACAAAAATCTACAAATTTACAATATCATGGAATAAATAAAATATAAAAAGGATGTTTATTTCTTGCTTTAACCAATAACAATTGAAATATTATATCATAGAGATATATTAAAACAAGAGGAATTGAAAGGTATAAATATAAATAATGACCTTGAAGGGGAATTAAATGTCAGCCATATTGTCTGGTTCCATTTCACTTTCTATAATAATTGCCAAAATAGATATATTTTTAATAAAAATTAATTCAATATTGTTATAAAGCAATATGAAAAATTTGATGTGGCTAGCACATAATATCCCGCCATTAGTTTATTTGACACTTAAGTGTAGTAATTGTGCAACTGTTCCTAAGATTATTGAAATATATTATTAAACGTTTTTCTACTTTCTTATACCAAGTATAAGGAAGTTTTGGAATCATGAAAAAATAATCGCTGTCGAGATTTTTGCGGAAATACATTTTTTACGTCCACTGAATCCATTAGGATCAATTTCTCAATGATGTCTGTGTGTGAGGAAGGATGAATGGATGGGCAATATCTCATGAACAAGACAAGATATGTAAACGAAACTGGGAAGTTATAAGTTTCATGGAAATATGAAGAGCTGAGTTGATTTTGAATGAAATTGGAAAACCGGAAGAGGAACACAAAATAATAAATTCCATTTTTTCAAATATAGAATCAGCTTTGAAAAAAGTTTCAAATGAAAGATGTTAGCAAGAATATATGGAATATAAAATGTTATTTACACTTCTCTTGTACATGCTTCTAATTTTGAGAAAAACTAAATTATATATTTAATAATATATTTCAGTAATCTTAGTTACACTGGGAACAAAAACTAAAATATTTTTAACGTCTATGTGTCAAACGTGTCAAATAATTGTGAAGTATCAAAAATATGTGTCGTTTTAAATATTATAAAAGCAATATTTGTATTATTAGTTACAAAGTTTTAAAGACTAGATATTAATTAATATTTTAAATGAAAATCATAGTTGAGAACACAAAATTAAACAGGAAGATGTGTCAAATAATTGTCACAATAGTCATACGCAAGGAACAAGTCATACATGTTCATTTTTTTTTTATTTGTATAAGAAAGTAGTGTGGTGCCACACCAGATTTTTTTTTTTAATTGGGAATAAATTCTACTTACCTCCTCTCATTTTAAACTTATTTCTATATTTAAATTACATGGAGTTTATTATATTATGTGTCCAATAATATTTTCACTTTCGGTTTTGCAATTGTCACAAAAAATTACTCAGTTTTGTGTCACGAAACTTCTATTTTTGAAGTTTTGAATTAATTAACTATTACCTATTACAAATACACAACTGACGACCGTAACTTCACAACTTGTTCTTGATGATACTAAAATCGTTAATGTTTAATCAATATTTATCAATTATTATTTTCCAAATATGTATATTATTAAACATTGAATTTTGTTCCTGGAAGCAGAAACGATAATTTTATATTCTAAATTTATAAACATCATTAATTTTGCCATAATTACGATGTTTTGTTATTTTACATTTTCTAATTTGTTAGCTATTGAATATACGGACACACATCCATCCATCCACATAGACGTCATGGTTCAAAGGGATTCGGGAGATCTCAAAATATGTACTTCCGTGAAAATCTAGCCGTCAGTTTTATTTTCCATGATTCCTTTACTTACATACTTCAAATGTTTATTTTTTTTTGTGATCCCATTCATATTTGCAATGTATCCTTACAAACATATTCAGTATATTTTAATAATCGAAGATTAAATGACATGGAAAAGTTGGCCCATAAGTAGGTAAAAATAAAAAGAATGCTTATTAAATAATAATTGAAACATGAACAAAAATAATTTAATATTATAGAGAGAACAATATAACTAGAATGATACAGAAGTATAAATGTAAGCAATGACCTTGAGGAGGAATCTAGTGTTAGTCACATTGTTTAGTTTCATTAATCATTTGTATCGCCTAGATCCTAGAACAATTTCTGCATCTCAATATTATTGGAATATTTATGAATTAAAAATTATTCAAAAGTAGCAAAAGAAAACAAATGTATAAATAAAGGTTCCAAATTCACTAATACAACCAACGAACACGAACCAAAAAGACAAGATGGCGGGCCAATTCTCTGCTTCGAAATATTCACACCTCAAATATTTTACTATCTTCTTTAATCCATTATACTTAAATTATATTTAAGTGTAACAATTGCTCCATTTATAAGTTGAAGGATAAATCTTTGTATTTATGAGTAAATTGTTAAACGTTTTTCACAAAAAATACACCAAATTATAACAAAAACTTTAATAATTATATAACTAATTACTTCCAATCATGCGAGAAGCAATTATGAATAAAATATTTTGATTATGTGTACAGTTAACAGTTATTAGGTTCACGAAGATCACGTGTTCGATTTATGGGTACGGCAATAATTTTTGCGGAATTTTTGCGAAAATATAATTGAGCAAATTTAAAGAAAAAATGAACAATGAAAATATCGGAAATATTTATTCTATACCGGCTGGTTCATACTTGGTTATTTTAAATATCTACGAATTTTTTTTTGATGAAATTTATTTTAAATTAAAATACCCATCTTTGGGTGTGGTGCTCCAAGAAAGCACTAATGATTTCGTTCATATCATTTGTTAGTGCATCATTAGTGCTCTTTAGTGCATTAGTAAGCAACGTTAGTGCACATCACAATTTTATGATATTTAAATAAATATTGGGCGGGGCCAACTTCACACAAAAATTTCTATTATTTTCAACTGTAATAATATAATTTGTTAGTGCATCCTAATGTGCTTACCAATTTCGTTAGTGTTATTACCGTTTACCTAAAATAATTAAAAAACTATGGGCGGGGCTAACTTCACCCTAATTTTGGGATTAATTAGACTTATTATATAATCATTCGGCAGTGCATTGTTAGTTCTTCCAAATGAACTCAACAATTTCGTTAGTGCTATTACCGTTACCTGAAAATATAAAAAAACTAGGGGCGGGGCTAACTTCACCCTAATTTTTCGTTTGATACAGTTGCCAGCTGTGAAGTTATGCTCATAAGGAAAACTCCAAACTTTCTACTTACAATTTGTGCGATAGCAATATCATGCTTTCTCTGTTTTCTGTCAGAAACGTTAAACAGCATAGCACTTGAGCGTACTTTTATCATAATAGATAACAGAATGATATGAATTTTTTTTAAATAAGTTTTACACATAAATTGCTCAGTTTATAACCGTATAGGTACTACTGTATTAATCCCAGTATAATTAAAATATTGGAATGCTTTTTCGTTTATGCTAAACAATATTTCAATATTTGCATTAAGTATTCTAAGTATAATTCATTTTTTAAAACGGTAGTTTTAAGATGCTCCAACGGTTTGATAATTATAAGTGGTAATTGTAATTGATATTTGAGTCGCTCCGAACACAGCTTAAAAATATAAATGGGCACATTGAACCGAAAATTAATTTTTTTAGCTCTTGATTTTAGTGAAATTATAGATAATTATACCACCAAAATAATATGTAGCTTAATTAGGCCTCGAATGATCAAACAAAAAATATGACCGTGCAACTCTTCAAGACCAAATCAATACTTTTTTGGTAATTAAACAGAAACCGAATTATAATAATTGCATATTATGCGCAGAGTATTTCAATATTATTATTGTAATATTATACAAGACGATTTTTGCTTTGCATTTGTTGTCTTGTGGTTTGAAGTATCTAACAAATATGTTCTTGACAAAGAACTGACCTAACTACGGTGTATTTATTTATTTCTTATAAAGTAAAGGAAATTCCTATTCGCGGTTACAAATGAATCGGAATAAGCGAGATATTCTAAGAACAACGTTTTTTTATTACGCGCAGTATTTGTTAAATTTTCCATAGTTGAGAGTTCCAGCGGTTTTTTGAATCATCTCTGTCATTCTGTTGTTATTTATTAATTGTTATTAATTAAATACCAATTGTGGTTATTACGTTTGATTTCACATTCTAACAGGAAACTTTCAATTTATTGAGGAAATGTGATGTTCATTTATCAAAATGAAACAATTTGTTGGGTCGAAAAATCCAAATCGTTGCCTGGGAAACTGTTATTATTTTGGAAATGGGTTGTAGGGTCCCTACAATACGATTTTTCTATTTTCACGATGCTGTCTGTATGTATGTATGTATATGTGTGTGTGTGTGTAGTCTGTGGCAATTTTTTCGTCTCGCATAACTTAAATTCTATAATACCAAAAAATACAATTTTATGTATTTCTGCTTCTTATATTTTTATGAAGAGCTGATTCGATTTTGGATAAAATTGGTCAACCGAAAATAGCAGTTTACTTGAAGCCCTTAACAGTTTTTAGTGAAAAACACGGGTAATTTACTTTTTCAACAATTTATGTTATTTTGAAAGTTGCAGAATATTGAATTTTAAGTGTTTTGATTGACTAATTTTATTAATTTTCATTAGATTGAGATAATAAAATATAATATAAGTCTTGCACTCCTTGTACACCATGGAAACACTTAAAAATTTTAATTTTTTTTTGTGAAATGTGACACAATGTCTTTTTGAGTGTGAAGCTGTTTTCTTAGTAAAATATATGTCAAAAAATTAAATAAATATACAAAATAAAATTAAATTTCTCAAATATAAATAGAAAATAAACAAATAAGAAGGTATGTTTCTGTATCATCAAATATTATTTTGTACCGTTTAAGAGTTGCATTGGGCGGGAGGTTATGTGCTGGCCACATTAGATTTTTAATTTCAGTATTTGAATGGGTACGTGAAAAAGCCTCAACCATAATATTAATTCAACGTTAATATTGCAATTTCTAACAAATGTTCTTACTAAGTTCTAATATGCAGATAAATATAATTAACCATTGTTCTTATTCAACAATAGTACGAATGAAATCATACAAATTAACAGTTCACAAAAACATTGATTGTTTATCTACAGTTTTTCAATTAATTTTTATTCGTTCTTTCCGCTCGACTGGCCGTCCAAGAGCAATATAGCTTTGACACAGATTCTAAGCGACAAATGTTTATAAATCTACAATAATTAGAGATTGTATCTCTATAACTTCAATAATAATCCGGAATGATGTAATTAAGATCAAAGTAGTCCTGTGTAGGTGCTACGTGCGTGAAAAGTTGGGTTATGTAAGATTTTACACTTGAACTTGTTCGACTTTTTCTGTAGCCTTCACACACATCACGTGTGTGACGTATGATCAGTAGTAATTAATTAATTTGTCACTAATTTGGGTGTTTATATCGGATACTTAACAGAGACAAATTGTCTGGAGACTGGCCTCAATTTGTATAATGTTTACTTTTATTTTTCACCTCTTTACGAGCTGTTAATAAAGAAATACAGTTGTGTCCTACCTTTCTTTTATTTCAGAAGGCAACAGCATAGGTACTGCATTGTTTATGACAGAAGAAAATGATTTGATGGGCGGATCTGAAAAATAAATAAGAAAGTATTATAAAACAATTTATTTTCTCTGTTTATAAATTTACAATTATCTTTTATAATATTCAAGTATTTAACGCAATCAAAATAAATTTAGTTCCCATTTTAACAATGAAATTAAATAAGTTTAATTAGCTTTCAGAACTCGTAGTAAATAAATAAAAATTTTGGTTTAATACATGTAATTTTGTTTAATTCAACGTTTCCAATTACTCGACATAAATCTTTGCCAGGAAAACAAGTTAACATAAACAACATAGAATCAGTAACTAAGTAATAACAAATTATAATTGGACAAGACATGGCGTTCTCTGATTTATAAATAAAAAATTGTTGTTACATTTTTGCTGTAAAAAGCATATAAATTTACAGCAATATAAAAAATAGTAATAAAATAATTATACAGGCTGTAGAATTGAAATGTGGAATATAGAGATTTCAATGCAATTTTTTTGATATTGCTGTAAATTTTTACCTATTCACTTTAGAGTGTAAATGTAAATACTAACGTTGTTCAGAATGTAAAAATGCATACAATAAGGCCCATTTAGTTACCTATATGTTAGTATTTTTCGATATATAAATTAAATTAAAATTGAAATTTATTAGAAAAATTGTAATACGGCCATGGAAAATTAGTCAAAAATGAAATATATTTGACATTTCAGAAAACTTATTTAGATTTATTTATTACTGTGTTGTATTATTTTCTGTAGAAATTTCGTAGAAGATTGTAATGATATATCATTATCATAGCATTATAGTTCCTTTTAATTTCTGTTAAATAAATAATTTTTTTTACTGATTGACATTAAAGACGACACTTCACGGACTGCTAACAGTGTGTGAAGTGTCATTTTTATGCCTAGGCTATACAAATATTTTGCATAACGACCGCTTAACAAAAGCATAGCAACCGTTCAACACATGCATGGCAACGAAAATTGACAGCAAAATATCTATATAAAATAATCACTAAATTAATATTAAATCCAAATCGGCAAAAAATATTATGTACACAGATTTATAGCTTCGGCAGCATTCATTGCCATTTTGATGCCTAGTTAAACAAATAACTATTAACCTACTTTAGAAATGTCAAATAATTTTCGTTTTTGTCTAATTCTCCATGGCTGTGCTACAATTTTTGTAATAAATATTGATTTTAATTTGGGTGATTTTGAACAACTTGCATTTACACTTTTGCTGTGAAGCGAATGAATAGATACAAATTTACAGCAAAATAAAAAAAATAGCATTGAAATCCCTATGTTCCACAATTCAATTCTACACCCGCTATGCCTCGTTTCAATTATATAGCCTTTAAATCTTCGTATACAGATAATCCAAAAGGTTTAGCCTCGGTTGATAGTAAAACTAAATTTAACTTTATGAAATAGCACCAGAAAATATGAAAAATGACCAAATAACCATTGCCCATAAAAAAGTGTTTACAATTTCATTTTTACGAACTGTCTATAATGTTAATAAACAGTTTTGTTTTTGCAAAATGTCTTTTTTATTGTTAAAGTTTACTTTTTATTATATTTTAATGGTTCATTTGTAACAATATTAGGTAGTAAAAGTTATTTGTACAGGTACTAATGAAAACAATATTTTTTCGCAAATTTGACATATGTATTAGTCAAATAAATGAAGAATAGATACACTGTTTTAATTTATGTTTTAGAGTACATCAACAGCTGGTCCATTATTATTATAATGTGACCTTCGGCCCAATTCTCTAACTCGGTTGTTAATTTTTATCCACTTGCTAAGATTTTAATCCAATGAAAATTCTTAACACACAAGAAAAAAATAACAAACTGTCACTTGTAACAATTGTTTCTATTTGTCAAAAATATAAGAAAGTGGTTCAAGTTAATAACTGAGTGATTACAGCAGTTTTTCAGGCTTATTCTCTTACAAGTTACTATCGTAACAACTTGCTAATTGTGATAAAACTGAATCGATTTTTTACGGCAAATAAAATATTCCCCATTGAACATGAAGTTTTGACGCAATTTTGTCACCATTACCAAGTTGCTACGTAGCAACTTTGTGAGAGAATTGGGCCAATTGTCTTTCATGAAATTTGGATCGTTCTGTTTGTGTAGGGTTGTTCCGTTCCTTAAAATTTCTGGAAGTGTTTCATGTAAATGGTTTTGTTGACTGTGACTAGATATTGAAAAATAAGTGATCTATTCTCATTTCTATACAAGATGCTTTAATTCAAAATTATTTTGAAACATACCATAGTTTGAGAAAAGATAAGAATTTGCTGTTACTGTTATTACAATATTTCAAATTGTAATTAAAAAGTATTATCATATCAGTGGCGCACATGCACTAATCCCTTTGATTCATATGTACTTATTTAAATTACTAACATATTTTGCATGTAATAGGAAATTTAGGTGACGATGCGTCCAGCAACCACAGAATCCGGGATACTTTTCCTATTAATGCTACTTTGCTCTGATCTTCCTTTTCATTAATTAACCAGAAATAAGGAAATATTCCCGGTATGGCCGCGAAATTCATTCACGTACGGTTATTTTTTATTTTTAGGAATTTGAATAATATGATTCAGCCCAACTTTTTCTGAATATAATTTAAATAAAACCTGTTTAATTCCTGGCCAATTAACATGTAATCTCATTGTCGTATTTTTTGTAAATAAAAACTTATATCGGCAAAAAGCAGTTATTAATTTGATATACCTATACAGTTTTTAATTATAATTGCAGGTCCTGGACTGTATTATTCAAATTATTATGTTAATAATTAGTTCATCTTTGAAAATAATTGTCCTTGTATCTCACCAATTACGTAACAATTAGCAAATATGAGTCCACTGCAAATAATATCAATACAAATTTACATTTAAGCTACATTTACCAATTTTTACTTTCTTATACAAAGTATAAGGAAGTATTGGAATCACGAAAAAAATCGTTGAGATTTTTGCGGAAATACATATTTTGAGGTCCACTGAATCCGTTAAGACCAATTTCTCAATGATGTCTGTGTGTGAGGTTGGATGGATGTCCGTGTACGCAATATCTCATGAATGAGACAACATATGTAAACGAAACTTGCAATTTTTAAGTTTCATGAAAAAATGAAGAGCTGATTTGATTTTGAATGAAATTGAAAAACCGGAAGAGGAAGTTTACTGGACACACAAAACAAAAAATTCCAATTATTTCGAAAATAGAATTAGCTGTGAGAAAAAGTCTCAATTAAAAGATGTTAGCAAATATATTTGAAATATAAAATGTTATTTGCACTTTTCTTGTACATGCTTCTAATTTTGAGAAAAACTAAATTATATGTTCAAGAATATATTTCTGTAATCTTAGTTACAATGGGAACAAAAACTAAAACATTATGGGTCAAAGGTGTCAAATAATTGTGAAGTGTCAAAAATATGTATCGTGTGAAATATTATAAAAGTAATATTTGTACTATTAGTTATAGAAAGTTTTTAAGACTAGATATTAATTGATTTCTATTTTAAAATAAATTCATAGTTACAATGAGAACAAAAATTTAAACAGATAACATCTATATATCAAATAATTGTCAAAATAGTCATACGCAAGGAACAAGTCATATGTGTTCAATAGGTTTTATTTGTATAAGAAAGTAGTGTGGTGCCTACACCATGATTTTTTAATATACTGCTGGAGAAAAAGTTGGGACACTTTTTATGATTTTCATTAAATTTTAGTAAAACGGTAAATGATACTCTGTGACAGGTTTAAAAACAATAGAATGAAAGTGTAATAATCAAGGAATAATAACATTTAATTAATTAAAAAACACAATAATGATAGAGGTACTCGGAGAGGTATTAAGACGGGTCAACCTTTTCGATAGCGAGTTGTCAACAAATAAACACTTTTTGGGATTCGTAGAAGAAGATTTCACTATTTTAATTTTAAGTTATGAGCTGATAAGATTGTGGAATCAGTTCATCAACCGGAAATGGTAGTTTACTTGAAAGTCTTTTCGGGTTTTCAAACATATTTCAGTAAACAATTGACATATGTTAAATTTTGTTATAATAAAAGAGGCAATAGTTATTTATGATTTAAATATTAAAAGTGATAATTTATGAGTAAGGGTGAAGTTTGTGAGTGAAACAACCCCACGAACGAATAAAACACTTTTATCTTCCTAGTGTATTAGTAAATATTAAGAAATATAGAATGATATTTTGATAAAAAAACAGTTTCTGTATAACAATGATATATTATTCTGCTTACAATAAATTAATATTTTAAACTATTTCTTATCTTGTAGAAAAAATATCTCATGATATAAATTTGAATTAAACGATTATCGTAACGAATAGCTATAAATTTGAATGAATCATACATATTTCAATAAATAATCTATAATACTTTATTTGAGTCAAAGTTTTGATTGCACTGGCACGATAGCATTCACAAAGGTTTTTGAGAAATTTACAATTTACCAAAGTACCTATTAAATTAAGTTTTTATAGATAATACTTGGAACTAAATAATTAATAGGTACAAAAACACTTCTAACAACCAATGTTAGGGTTACAGCCTTCAGTGGGGCCAAACCGCACTCAATAATACCAACTTCTTTCTAACGCTCGCTGGCCACAACGGTGTCAAGTATACAGCAAAATCGAAAATCTCTTTTTGGGAGGTTCCACAAGATTTATACTCTTCTCTAGGCTATGTTACATGGTAAGACAAACGTGGACTTGTATGAAAATAGTTTCGTGATGGAGTTGTACCTATATGTTCTCTATTAATTGCTTGAACGGTTCGAATGAGCTTGGAATCGGAAATCGGGTGACCCTGCGCTCAAGGTGACCTCGTTGTGTCGTGTGGTCACCGCGGGAGTTCAAGGGTTTGGTTTCTTCTACTTGATACCCGACACACGGTGAATGATTGCGGTGTGTGCGTTGTTTCGTTTAACGCAGAGATTTATTCATTGTTTTCATGTAAAATCATAAGAAATTTACCATCGATTTATTATAAAATATACCGTGTGTCTCATGGAAATGTTGGCATAGGCAGTTAACATGTAAAATCAGTTTTTTGTAAATTAAAAGTGTCCGGCAAAAAATTATGCATCCAAATTTTATATCACAATACTGCCAATATCCCTACATCTTATTTAATACAGAATAGTTTATTTCGCAATTTAATGAAATTAATATTAATAATTCCTAATTTTCCGCCTACTCTTTTTATTTTTATATATTTGATTTGTTTTAATGTAAATACGAATATATATGTTTTTCTACTCCTGTATAAATATATACCCATTATTTCAATTTTTTCGATAAATTATAGTACCTATAATTCACTCTTGTCGACCAATCACAGAGCCAGAAATTTACCATCGGTTTACAACAAAATATACCGTGTGTCTTATGTAAATGTTGGCATAGGCAGTTACCATGTAAAATCAGTTTTTTGTAAATAAAAAGTGTCCGACAAAAAATTATGCATACCAATTTTATATCACAATACTGCCAATATCCCTTCATCTTTTTTAATTACAGATTAATTTATTTTGATACCGCAATTTAATGAAATTCATATTAATAATTCCTAATTTTCCGCCAACTATTTTATTGTTATTGACGTATAGTGCTTGCAATTTGTTTTAAATATTTTAATTTAAAATTAAATTTCTGAAATATAAATAGAAAATCTGTATCATCAAGTACTATTTTGTATCGTAAGAGTAGTATCGTAAGAGTAGTATTGGGCGGGAGGTTACGTGCTGGACACATCAGATTTTTTGTTCACTAATGGATCGTGAGATCCTCAGTTCGAATCCCACTGCCGACAGTTTCTAATTTAAATTTACCCCTCCACTAACATCTTTGGGGGCTATAATTTGACGGCTGCTAACCGCACTTCATACAAAAAATATGTTACTTACCGAGATCTGCGTATGCAGATTGCCACACCCGTAATGGATAAAAAGGCGTGATGATATATTTATTTATTTAAGAGATAGGCTTATATAAATTTTTTAAATCTTTCACTCCAATTGATTGTCAAAATTGAGTAAATACTATGCACAGAATACTCAAGGCAGTTATAAAACTGAAAGGTGATGTTACGCAGTTGTAATTATTGTAATCATTACCTTTGGGCCAAATGAATAGAATCATTAATTAAATCTATATGTTAATGATTCTTGTTAATTTGTTATTATTTCAGTTATTTTCCTTAAACTGTTATTTAAAATGATCGAATTTAAGATTAATATAATGAATAATACAACTGGGCCAAATGATATGGTTGTGGACTAATATTTATAAGCATCATTCCAGTTATTGAATATTTTTTTGGCCTTCTATCATAAACATATTAAATAACTTCGTTAGCAATTATCATAAGATAGAATATTGATATATCCCCAACCCAATAGCAAATACCTTTTGGTCCAGAAGCTTCGTCACGTTTAATTTTTGAAGAGCATCTTGAATTTCAGCAACTGAATTTGCTTTTTCTTCTTCTTTGGCTTGAATGGTTTTAACCTCATCTAGCAATTTTCTTCATATTTTCCTGTCTGCTGCTGTTTCCATCTAATTTATTTTTTCAGATTTTTTATATCTTTGAAAACATTGTCAAACTTCCTCATTCTTGGACGACCTTTTGATCTTTGTTTACGGTAAGATCAAGTGCTTCATTTTTTGTTTCTATTTTCATCATTCGGATAACGTGTCCTGTCTATTTCAATCTTGCAATTTTAATAAAATGTACGATATCGATATAGTCGTAATTCCAGATTTTTTCTAAATAGGTCCGAGAATTTTTCTAGAAAGCTTACATTTTTTCTAATTTTAAGCTTTCGCGCATAAACTGTGGTCTTAAAAGAGATATTATTTTCATTGTTCCAAGTCTCCTATGTATCGACTTATTTCTTCGCACTATTTTTCCCAAATTGCGCTGTTCTTTGATATTCCCTTTTTCAGTTCCATGTTTAATAAATATAGCTCTATCGAAAAAGGATTGTCTCGATAACTCTTGGAATATCGAACAGCGAACAAAACGAAGAGAGGAAGACCATGGGAACAAGATGTTTGGAAAACTATGAGGAAACAATGATTAGAAGAGGAAAAATAGAAGAATAGAAGAAAATGGGAATTAAGATGTAGAAAGCGGCAGTTGCTATAGGCCCCTACTAATATTTTTAAGAAATAGACTTGATTCTTGATTCATGTTTGACATACAGAGTGTTTATTGTCAGAACAACTATAATTATTTAAATATAATATTAAACATAAATATAATTTAGTTGAAAAGAGATATAAGGAAATTGCAAATAATATTTATCATTCCTGATATAATTTAGTTAAAAAGAGATAGGTATAAGGAAATTGCAAATAATATTTATCATTCCTAATATAATTAATAATATTTGGAACATTTTCAGCAGCCGATTTTATATTAGAAATAAACTGAATTAATAGATTTGTGGGGTCACTACACGACTTTTCAGATAAAAATCTAAATCTGCTTATTTTAGACACACTTTGACATATAGAATAGATGATTCAGCAATTTATTTATTATTGTAGCAACTACGATACCATAGATTTGCATTGTTTTATGTAGCAATTTTGTAGAAGATTGTAATGAAATAATAGAGAATTTTAAAGCTCATATTTTTGTTAAACAATTAAATACATTTTATCCAACACCTCTCAATAAATGCTCTATAACTATAGCGATTTTAAACAAGGAAAGTAACAGATTACCCACTAGTGGGTATAATTTTGAGGAAAGTCACTAGTGAGTATTTTTTTATTTATAATAATAACACACAACACCTTGGTAACTACTTTGATTGACATTTTAATTTAAAAATTTAAAGCATATGTCACTGTCAAATAATATTTCTTTAATAAATTTTTCATTTATTAAGAGGTGTTGGATAAAACGTTATACTTCACACGTGGGCAAAGTGGAATTACCCACTCGATAAAATTAAAATTTCTCTCGTGGGTAATTTCTTACATTGCCCACTTGTAAAGTGCTGTAAACCTGCTTTTGAAATAACAAATAGGTAATTTTTTTTTGCCTAATTTTCCATGGTAGTGCTACAATTTTTCTAATAAATATTGATATTAATTTGATTGATATATCGTGAAATACCTATATTTAGTTAACCAAATAGGCCTTATTGCATGCATTTTTTAAATTCTGAACAACTCTTGTATTTACACTTTTGCTGTAAAGTGAATAGGTAAAAATTTACAGCAATATCAACAAAATAGCATTGAAACCCCTATGTTCCACATTTCAATTCTTAGAACCTGTATATTACCGAATGAAATGTGAAATTACCTGTGTACTATTGTTCCCTAAACCTGAATTTGTGCGATTTTCATGAATATACACACGAGTGATTCAGGAGAATGGAGCCTTAACGTATTTGGAAGTTCAAGTATTGATAGTGTTCGTTGTTCGACTTCCATAATGATCATTATGTAGAAACTTACACTTGACATTTTAAAATGCAGATAATTATATTATCGTATTGATTTAATTTTATCGTATGATTAGTATGTTAAACTGTATTCTAACGATCTGTTATTTTGCATTCTAAAAGAAATTAAATCAGAAATAATTACAGATTTCTTCGAAACAAGATATCCACGTTTTCATACATTTCTACGCTTTGAATGGTTTCGAAGTATTAGCAAAATGGGTCACAGTACAACCAATAATCTAAAAAGTAACTTATGACTAACCAACTATACAATATGATGAATAAGGGAATCAACTTTTTGAGTGATACGAGCCCAACACCAAATTGTATTCGTAACCACCTAAGAAATATGCTACAATAAAATATATTTTTTTATCACGCTGTTATTGGCGCAATAGAAGTGTAAATTATTTCGTCATTTATGAATTGCTTTGTACTCTTAGGTAAATGATATTTTTTCGATTAGATATTTATAAGATTTACAGTCTTAATGAGATTACAATACTTTTTCGTAAATCTGTACTTAACATATTTCCACAGACCATGTTGAAATTATTTTTCAACGATATTATTTATAATATTAAATATGTAATAATTAAAAACAGTATGCAATAAAGTAGTGCCTTGAGTATTGCTTGGGCTAATAAATTAGATTTGTTTTAATGTAAATACGAATATATATGTTTATCCAACACCTCTCAATAAATGCTCTATAACTATGGCGATTTTAAACAAGTAAAGTAACAGATTACCCACTAGTGGGTATAATTTTGAGGAAAGTCACTAGTGAGTATTTTTTTATTTATAATAATAACACACAACACCTTGGTAACTACTTCGATTGACATTTTAATTTAAAGATTTAAAGCACATGTCACTGTAAAATTATATTTTTTAAATAAATTTTTCATTTATTAAGAGGTGTGGGATAAAACGTTATACTTCACACGTGGGCAAAGTGGAATTAGCCACTCGAAAAAAGTATCACACTCAGCATTCGGCTTCGTGTACTAAAATTTCTCTCGTGGGTAATTCTTTACTTTGCCCACTTGTAAATAACTATTTTCTACTCCTGTATAAATATATACCCATTATTTAATTTTTTTCAATGAATTATAGTACCCTAATTCGCTCTTCTCGACCAATCACAGAGCCAGAAATCCATAATTTACTGTTAATTTAAAAACGTAGTATAGATCACCAAGCAACGGTCGTCTGACAGTGTTGACATGTAGTCAATTGTCATTGTGTATTTTTATGTTGACGTTTTTCAACGTGTGTTTTCTACTAATTTCGATTATTTTCTGAAGTCATCTCCGAGTTTACAAGAGTAGAAAAAGTATAGTATTATATTCGGGATTATGATCATTATTCACTCAGGCGATTTGCGTTTCGAGCCTTAGTTATTATTCAGAGACTGATTTTTATAGAACATGGACAATTTTATTGTCTTTATATTATTGTTTATATTATATAATTCACAGATAGTTTTCTCTTTTTGAAAACATTTACTTCTGTTTAACTATAAAAGCGGTAGATGGCTCTGGATATATTAAATTACCTCTCAGTTCCATATACCAACTTGTTGGTATCTTAGATCTTGCCGGCCCAGTCAGTCGGTGCCACTGCCTCACAGCAGTTGGCGGGTTACACTACGCTGATGAGTTCCAATAAGAACGAAACTCGTCCATAGTTACCGATTGATTGGATTGGTAGGTTTCTGTGACTTAGTTAATATTCAGAGACAGATTTTTATAAAACATTGACATTTTTATTGTCTATAAATTTTTTTACATATCTTTTGTTTCACAGATATTTTCTTCTTTTTGAAAAGTTTGTATTTGGTAAAGCTACATTATTTTACTGTAAACAGTTGTCGTATTGTGAAACGTGCGTTTTCAAATGAGACGAAAGTTCAACTTTGCTTACTTCAACTGTTCAACTAATAATAAATTAATAAAAAAGTAATGTGCATCCGGGTGGTTTGCATTCCACTATAAAAAATAACTGTAAAGTAATTAAGACCTACTTCCTATTGTGTAAACTGTAAAGTACCAAATAAACCGAATAATGTATTCATTCTTGCCGTAATATATGTTTTTGTTTTAATAGTAATACCCAAAATTTATCAAAACGTCAACTGAATTAAACTCTCGTAATATTTACATAAATTGAGGTCGTCCAGCTAAGTATGTAAATTAATATATCTTCCACTTTTTTTGCTTTGGTACATAACATTATAAATTAACTTCTGACAGAAACTTCCCAAGTTTTAAAATATGTAGGTAATCTATTTTTAAACCCAAACAAAGATCTGGTGTGGCCCCTTACAACTTTCTTATGCCCAATTTACTAAGCGACTGCTAAAAGAAATATTAACAGCAACATAAATAATACATATTTCTCTATAGTTAACAGGAGGATTACCATAACAGTCGATTGATAAACCGGCCCTTATACATATAAAACTGTACTGGAATCTTTACTGTATAAGAATAATATAAAATAATAACACTAACATCTTTTAGGGCTGTGTATTGACAGCTGGTAATCACACTTTACGCGAAAACATAAACAGTTGAATAAGTTTTCAGAACTCGTAATAAGAAATAAATAGATTTTTGGCTTTAAGTTCTGTATAATTTAGAAACGTTTCGAAATACTTAACACATAATTTTTAAAGTGTAGTATAAACTAATAAAGAGAAACAGTAACTATGTAATAAGAAATTATGAATTATAAAAAAAGGGAATTAAAAACAAAAAATCTTTCCATTTATTTGTTGCATTTAAATGTTTAATAATTAATTAATTAATTAATCAGGCACATGTTTTCTGCAATCAAGCAATTATGATTATTTAAATATTATTGAGCGTATTTTTTTTGTGATTCCTTTCATGTTTGCAATCTATCTGTACAAAAATATTCAGTAAATTTTAGTGATAGAAAATTAGATGATATGGGAAAGTAACTGCCCGTTGGCAGCATTTTACTGACATTTACTTAATTACTATAATACTTAAGCCTAAGATAAACTATTTATTGAGCGTATAATTTAGCTTTATTCTTAATTGGAAGCAGATACAAGAAAACTGTAAATATTATTTAATATTTCATATAGTATTCTATATTTGGAATAAGTTTAATTTATTTATTAGTCCAGCAACCTTCCATTTCCAGTTTTACAATTTTAACCAAAATGTAATCAGATCTGAACATTGTTACTCTATCTTTTTACTTTCTTATACAAAGTATAAGGAAGTATTGAAATCACGAAAAAAATCGTTGACGAGATTTTTGCGGAAATACATTTTTTGACGTCCGCTGAATCCGTTAAGACCAATTTCTCAATGATGTCTGTGTGTGAGGATTGATGGATGTCCGTGTGCGCAATATCTTATGAACGAGACAAGATATGTAAACGAAACTTTGAATTTATAAGTTTCATGAAAAAATGAAGAGCTGAGTTGATTTTGAATGAAATTGAATAAGCGGAAGAAGAAGTTTACTGGACACACAAAACAATAAATTCCATTTTTTTCAAAAATAGAATCAGCGGTTTGAAAAAGTTTCAAATAAAAGATGTAAGCAAAAATATTTGGAAAATGAAATGTTATTTGCAATTTACTTGTACATGCTTCTAATTTGAGAAAAACTACATTATATATTTAATAATATATTTCAGTAATCTTAGTTACACTGGGAACAAAAACTAAAATATTTTTAACATCTATGAGTCAAACGTGTCAAATAATTGTGAAGTGTCAAAAATATGTGTCTTGTGAAATATTATAAAAGTAATTATAAGTAAGTATTATAGTTAGAAAGTTTTGAAGACTAAATATTAATTGATTTTTATTTTAAAATAAATTCGTAGTTACAATGAGAACAAAAAATTAAATAGGTTTAACATCTATATATCAAATAATTGTCAAAATAAAGTCATATACAAGGAACAAGTCATACGTGTTCAGTTGGTTTTGTTTGTATAAGAAAGTAGTGTGGTGCCACACCAGATTTTTTTATTCGTGAATTATCGATTATCGTTCATATGGACACATCTATCCACATGCGCACAGACGTCATTGAGAATAAAGTCCTATGAAATATGTTTTTTAATGAAAATATCGTTAATTCATTTTTAACTATTAGCATATTTCCTTATACCACGTTTAAAAAACGAAAAACAGCTAAAAATCCGGGAAAACAATTGAAGAAAAGAGTGAGTCTACCAGTGAACGTCTAGACATCAACGCAACGTTAAGAGACAAACAGTCGACAATCGGAGTCGGTTCACTTTCAGTGCCGCAGTGAAATTTCCAAGGTCACTGGGATCTAATGGCACAGTTCTTATTACATCTTCGTTGCCAGGCCACGTTAAATTATTACTAAAAAAATTACAATAATTAGACCAGTGGAACATCTGGGCGTACGTGAGTTACATAACTGGGATAAAAATAACTAAATACGTGCCTGGAGGGCAGGAGTAAATACTAAGATTAGATCTAGTGACAAAAACGCGGGAATCGTCTTTGCATGTAACTTTCAAAGTCAAATCTTGGTAATTAGATCGTTTACAACTTCATAAATATATGAATTCTAGATCAGTTGCAAAATATATGTTTGCTAGTTAAAGACTATTAAGGTTTTCAATGAAAACTTAAATGTTGTTCTTTCATTTCCTGTTTGCTTTATCGTTTTAACTTGAAACGGTATTTTTGTTGCTAGTTATTTAACTTGAAATATTGCAGCTCAGCCCTTGAGTACACTCATAATATTTTATCTTAAAATTTATTGTTATGTTTTATTTTTCCTTGTTGGAAACAACTATAATTCCTCACCTAGTTCTAGAGAAATATGCAAATCCAAACCAAAAATAAACCAGATTTCAAACAAATGGAGTTTCCTAGAAATATCTTTAATTCGTCTTAAAATTAGAAACGTTGTCACAACGTCATTGAAATAACATATCAGCTGACAAAAAATTTTGATCTGCGGCTTTTCTAATCTTTTCGATTTATTCAGCTACGACACCGGAAAAACAAATTACTACTAAGGTCAATAAACGTGTATGTGAGATGGTGTGCGTGTGCGGCTGTGAATGAAAAAGAAAGAAGACGATCGCGGCGATCAGGAAAACCCGACACGCGTTGCATTTGTTTTGTGGTTTCGCTGGTTTTACTATTTGACCGGTGATTTTCTTTTTTTATTCGTATTTTGTTTTGTTCGCATTTCACTGAAGCTAATTGTTCTGGAAATTTGAGTAATGTTTATTTTCATTGTGAATAATCGTTTAAACTTGCAACTATTGAACTACTGATAAAAAACAATTATTTATTGATATTTTACCTTTTGTAATAGATCTTTTTTATGGTAAAAACACTTACGTGCATTATACTTGTTCTCAGGTATTTCCAAGCCTTCAGATTCAAGATACCTTCCTCCAACAATTAAATTGAAAAGTATTACAACATAAAATAATTTTTAAAGTTTCTTTCCTCGTGTAAACTTTAAAGCCTATATAAATTAACTTCATACCGTATAAATCTCTTTCGTTTCTCTTTTATGTTGTTATAAAAATAAAAAGTCACAAAAAAATGATCCATGCCACATACAAGATTGGCTGTACTATCCACCTAGCAATCAAGTATTAAAAAAAGAAAATAAGCACTGAGAAGATTTACCAGCCGCGCAGGGCCGCATTCTTTATGATTAGGACACTTATACAGCGTTTTAAAAAGCGCTTTTATAAATCATGTCAGTCACATATTTTCTACTTCGCATTTTTGTTGACAGGCAGTCATATATATTTTGTTCATACATTTATTGCTACCACTTACTTTTGTTTGAATTGAGCAATTCAGAACAGAGTTTTGTGAATCAAAATTTGTCAACATTTTATTGTAGACACATTTTTAACTTATCCCCTATTCTCCTTTCCTCTGTTTACATTTTTGGCCAAACTATATGCTTTTTATAAATCAACAATACTTGGTGTAGAATTGAAATGTGGCCCATATTCTAATATTATTATTTACTTTACATCAAAAGTGTATGTATGTGTATGTGTTTGAGAATTTAAAAATGCATGCAATAAGGTCCATTTAGTTATCTACATATTACTACAATTTAATAATGTTGCTTTCAAAAGAAAAATAAAGAAATTCTTACTACGTCACTGTTTCTATTCAGTGCAAGATTTTTTTAAATTACAATTTTGTTGACGAGAACTGGACTTAATTTAGTACTCAGAACCTGATTTTTTATACTTATATATGTGTTTTTGACCTGCTATAAACAATGTATACTTATTGTAAAATAGTAAATAAATCTACATCTACATCTACATCTAATATTTCACGATATATCAATGAAATAAAATTATGAAATACAAAATATTTTTCGTTTTTGTTTAATTTCTCATAGCCGTTACAATTTTTCTAATAAATATTAATTTAAATTTAATTAAAACATCGTGAAATATTAATATTTAGGTAACCAAATAGCCTTTATTGCATGCATTTTTAAATTCTAAACAACTTTTGTTATAAAATGAATAGGTAAGTAGATACAAACTTTATATAGGTATATAAAATTCCGATGTGCGTGTATTCATAATTCTTCTCCACCTAAACAGATTGACCGATTTTGATGAATTTTTTTTTTATACTTATGGAGTCACCTGGGTGGTTCCTAGCTACAGTTGGACCCGGTAGGTGGCGCTACTGTCTAGATCCAGATTAAAAAAAAATTTCCTGACTTATTTTAATGCTTTATGCATTTGATCATCCAGGTGACTCCATAAATCATCAAAATCGGTCGAGCCATTAGCCGTTTAGGAAGAGAAGAATTACGAACACCGGAATTTTATATATAGCGAGGTTTGTGGCAGGACGTCTGCTTACTGTGTCTGCTAGTAATATCATAAAACTAACATGAAATCCCTGCACTTCACTTTTCAATTCTACATTTGATCACAGTACTTTGCGATTTAACTGTTATTCAATCATAAAATCTGGTATAAATAATAATGAAGATTAACCACTAATTCATTAAATATTAATGTTATGGAGAAAAATCTGAAATTTGCAATTAATTTAAGTGCCTACTTATAATACCTACATATATTTTAATCCTAGCACCCACTAAAATAATTTGTACTCCTAATAGTTGTAGAGTCCAGAATATTTTAATAATTAATTATATATTGAATTTGAAACTTTCGTCAGAAATTGTCATCACTTTGAAATTAAAATTATTTTAACAATATCTCTTGTTTTATAGTACATCTATTAATGGATATTGGATAAATATAGTAAGTAATGTAGTCAAGTTGGAATTTGATTTAATCTATATTTTAGCAAACGCATTTATGCCAAACCTTAATAGTAATTTTGACCAATTAAAATCCCTATAAACATAAACCCATAAACAAAACCAACAAAACGGATTAAATTTGTTTTAATGGCATACAAGGTAAGTCGATAGTGATGTTTGTTTAAACAATTAACCTATTTTTGATGGGGAATTTTGAAACAGTTGAAAGTTTTGAATATATGTGAACTTTCCTCGTTGCTTTGTGGGTCAAGCTGAAGACGAATGTTTTGTTGCTGAAAATAGCAGACTCCGGTGCTGTAGTGGTCGTACGCGGCGGGTCATTGAATGTGAAAGACCCAAAATAAACGTTGAAAGCATTGGGAAGTCCGCGGTCTGGAAGCGGCAGCGCGCACCAAGCAACAGGCAACAGGCTCTTGGAGCTAACAGGTGTAATTAACGGTGTCGGCGGCGGTGTCGGCGATGACACATCATCAGCGGCGGTGGTGAACGCGGTGTCGCCTTGGGGATCCCGAAATCCGTGACGCAGGCGTGACGCAGCGGCGGCGGCGTTTTGCAACAATGAAAGGGTCGGCAGTGGGGCGGGCGGCTACAAAAGCGCGCGGCTTCCTAACAGCGGCACTCAATTCGCAACCGCTCCGGTTTGCTACACATACAAGCTCTCGCAGCAGCACGCGTCCGACAGACGAGTTCCATACCCGTGGTCGAATCTCATCGCCGCTGCATCTAGTATCTATCAGTTCGGCAGTGCTCCGTCTCAAGGATCAGGCTGAACCTGACGCATACTTGCGAGAAGCTACCCTACATCACCCAACCGCTACCAGCACTGGAGGACACTATGGCCGCCGTCGCCGCCGCACAGAAGAACCGCGAAATGTTCGCCATCAAGAAATCTTACAGCATCGAAGTAAGTACAATAATTACATCGTAAACTCAAATATCGGTCACATACCGAAACCTGTTCTCCGCCAATTTTCAAAACGGTTATTTAGTCATTTGCCTCGTCTGCTCTGATCAGATCTAAGTACAAGCAGATCGCCTTGATTCTGCGCTAATTCTTCCTCTGTCTTCGAAGCCCGCACTTTCACCGGAGACGACCGTTTGAAAGTTATAAACACAACAGAGATGTTAACGTTACGTATGTTTGCACTCTAATGTGACTTATGACTATATAAACAAAAACAAGTCCAGCGAAAGTCAGGAAAAATAGTTTTCATTAATTGTTATTCAGTTTGTCACTTCTAATCTGCTACATTATCGCAGGAATGAATAAGTATAATGTTGACAACAATATTTTTAGTGTATTGTTAACTAGAAAATTTATTGCTGCTATAAGTTCATTCATATATTTTCCCTAAAATTTGGTTAAATAAAATAATCTAATTTTGTTAATCCCAACTAAGAGAAATGTATCTCTAAAAAATAACTGGTAATTTCAATATTACTTCATTTTGCACTTCTTGCACTGAAATAAAATAATACTAGAACGCAACGTCAGTGCGAGCCGAGACAGACAGCTAGTTGTTGGGCTACCTCTCTTTGTTTTTACATAGCAACCGCTTAACAAAAGTGTGAGACAAAGAAGGGTGGCATTACAACACCTATATGTCTATTTTTCGCCTTTGTGAAATCCTACAAGTTAGCGTCTAGCATTATTATATTCCTGTATTGTCGCGAAATTTTCATTGTTACACTTGAGGGTAATTAGCGGTAATTATATGCAATGTGACGTGAGCTAGGCGGTGGGTAAGATCACGGTCGCACTGTGGACCGGAGCCTAGCGTGGAGAACGTATGGGCCTGGGGGCATGTAAATGTAGCGTGACCTTGCCGCAGGCGCATTCCGGCCCGTGTAGGAGAACGGCAGGCTAGCCCTGCTGCCCCTTCCGATATCAGGGTCACCATTCAGAACTAGATCGCTTAGACACAAAGACATAGATCAACTAACACTCAATTAAGTACCCTAAAAAGTTAATGCAATTTTGATGACATTCAAACAGACAATTTTCCAAATTTAATTTGATTTATCAACACTCCTATTTGTAAGTATACCCCTGTATCTAATTATGAGCGTGATTGCTCTGCAGTTGCATATCTTAACTGCTAGCATTTTTAAGAAACATTCATGTTAGTACTCCAATAACAAACTGCAATTTTGATGAAATTATGTGGGGCATATTTCCCAAATTTAATTCAGTAAAAACTTAAAATCTTGTAGACATATATACCTACTTTTGTATAGTTTAACTAAAGTATGAAAGTTGATGTTTAAATTTCTTTGAAAATTTCGGAAAAATATGAGCATGTCTTTATTAAAATAATTACATTACAGCATTAAAGTTATAATCTACAATGACCCATCTATTTTTAGCCATCATGCTAATGTGTTTGTGGAATTTTTAAGTCCGGTGCTTGGCTGAATATGTATATAATACCTAGGAAAGAACAGATATTATTTACGGTTATTACAGTGGTAGTTCTTCATAGCAAAATACATAAAGATCATATTACTTTCAAACATTTTTCATAGAGCAAATCTATGAAAAGAAACCACAGAGCATACAATAATTAAAACGTCAACTCTTATTCTCTAATTGAACTATACCCAATTCAGTAGGTAACAGTTATTAAATTATGGCATGTATAGATGTTAACTCATTATATTTTTCGTATTTTGTTCTGGTGTATAAAAATAATCATCACGCCATTTACCAATTTCTGGGTATGGCACGCTGTTTAAAACAGATTTCGTAAAATGATATATTTTTGTGCATGAAAAACCGTTAACATCCGTCACTTTACATCCCAAATATGTTATTAGAGAAGCAGAATAATAGCTAAATTTTATGTTTGTGATTCTTAAACATGGTTTAATATAGTATAATTAGTCTTGTAGCTGTCAAGACTGATTCCGTCTGCTGACATTATTAATTCAAAATTCTCATAAAAAGAAAGAAGTTAAAATACTTCCAACTGCGCGTTAAGGGCGATTACTGGTAATGTCAGTTTTTGCTTTGAGCGTCTTGCGACGGAACTGGAGTTAGCTGAATAGCCAATTTCCGGTGCTCGTGAAGTTCCGGTTCTTGGAACCAGAACACCAGAAGCCAAAGACGCGTGGGTTGAGGCTGATGTTCTCTTTGTTTTACAGAACGGGTACCCTGCCCGTCGTCGCTCCCTCGTGGACGACGCTCGCTTCGAAACCCTGGTAGTCAAGCAAACCAAGCAGAGCGTTTTGGAGGAGGCACGTAACCGCGCCAATGGTAAGACACAAGATACTAATTAATTAGAATCGGTAGAAATCACGGTTAAAGATGGTTAAATATCACTCAATATATAAGATTCAGTTCTACTTTGAAACCTTGTAATGTTTGTTATCTGTTAGTTCCTGAATATAAATATACTTTTAATTAGTCCGTGGGAATGTTGAAATTATAGTTTATAATTGACAGAAATACCAGTAGTAGTTGTTTTGTTAATGAATGCATTTTTGTAAATTAGCTGTCGATGTTTTTTGTTGCATGCTAATAAATAATTATTCCTTATTATAATTTATTTACGTTTGCATGATAGATGTTGCTATGTGTTGTTGCTTTGTGTTTAGATTCCTTAGAGCCAGAATTTGAAGTGCAAGTTGATGACAAGCCAAAGCAGACCGAACAGACCGCCGAAGGTGAAGGTAAGAGCATGATCATGATCAGAATTTATTTAGTGCATAATAATAAAATCCCAATCGTCCGGTGAAGGGGTAAAACGTCAGCGTGACTTTATTTCTGGGCGAGAGTAGGCGAGAACGCAGCGCTTTGACGTAATTGCTTTAAGTGCAAAGTTGCGAACAGTGGAATAGCGAGTGTTGCGCGCTGGCACAATGCAAGTGAAAAATGCCGAGAGCGCTTGACGCTACGGCTTTTATAACGTCAAAAGTCAATTTTCACCCTCCATTTGTCGGGAAGAACTAGATTTGTGGGTTAAGCCGACGGAATATATGAAATCCGGCATAAAATACCGTTGTTTCGTGAGCACTCTAAAATCCTCACGTACTTTTACATTTCCACTTCATCACATTACTCTCAGTAATAATATAACAAGATTGAGAATAAATTGAAAATAGTTCGAGAAGGATACTGCAGAATTATTTTATAATTTATCGAACTCTTGAATTATATTTTTGAAACCTACAAATTCAAATCAAAATTAGGTAACGCATTTAACATGTGTACCACTGTCGTGCTAACCTAACCTAACTATTTGACATTCGTCAAGAAAAACAAAAACCATTAAATTATTGCATTTTTAACATTTTGTTCTTCCTAATAGACACTGGATTGACTGAAGAAGAAGTCGCTCTTCAGAATGCGTGCGCTGAGAACCCAGAAGCCGCCAATGCCATCCAACGCGCCGCTCTGGTTCTGCGTCTTCGCGAGGGAATGTCATCTCTTTCCCGCGTGTTGAAGACCATCGAAAAATATCAAGGTGCTGTCATTCATCTTGAAACTCGGCCCAGCAAGGACAACTCGCAAAACTTTGATGTGCTCATCAAGATTGATATGTCCCGTCAAAGTCTTTTGACTCTCATCAAATCTCTGCGTCAGTCTTCTTCCTTGGCCGCTGTTTCTCTATTGGAGGATAACATCAGTGTGAAGAACCCCTGGTTCCCCAGACATGCTTCCGATCTGGATAACTGCAACCATCTGATGACTAAATACGAGCCGGATTTGGATATGAACCATCCTGGATTCGCCGATAAGGAATACCGTGCTCGTAGGAAGGACATCGCCGAAATCGCTTTCGCTTATAAATAGTAAGTTTTATTGTTTGTAAATTGAGGACAAGTATTAAATGATTAATTTTATTTATAGTGGAGATACCATTCCTCACATCAACTACACTGAAACTGAAAACAAAACCTGGAATTCTGTTTTCAACACCGTGCTGGATCTGATGTCGAAGCACGCATGCAAGGAATACGTGAAGCCCTTCCTCATGATGCAAGAGCTGGGAATCTTCGTGCCAAACCGCATCCCACAGTTGGAGGAAATTTCCAACTTCCTGCGCTCGCAGACTGGCTTCACCCTGCGCCCGGCGGCTGGACTCCTCACTGCCAGGGACTTCCTTGCATCGCTCGCCTTCCGCATCTTCCAGAGCACGCAGTACGTGCGCCACGTCAACACCCCGTACCACACTCCTGAGCCGTAAGTATCTCTCTCGGTACACTACATCAAAGCCCGTAGCGGGATGGGTAACTCAATTAGAAAGCTATTATAACGCGACGCGTCGATGCTCATAATGGCGCTCTTAATGTAATAGCACTTTGCAGCTCTGAAACTGCAAATTTTCCCGCTCGTTCAAGCGCTATTGACAGCTTTTTGATCTTTGCTGAATTGAATTTTTATTTAGATTAAAATATTTAATTCTTTCTGAGGTCTCATTATTATTTAATCGCTGCAGGTGGATAGGATTGTAATCTCTAGAGACGAGAGATTATTTCAGGAAAATTAAATTTCTTGTTCTGATCGGATTTATTCTTGCAGGGATTGCATCCACGAATTGCTGGGCCACATGCCGCTGTTAGCCGATCCCAGCTTCGCGCAGTTCTCCCAAGAGATCGGTCTGGCTTCTCTTGGTGCATCCGATGAGGAAATTGAAAAACTCTCCACTGTAAGTATTTCAATTCGATTTTCTTGTCTATTTCGTGCAAAACAGCCGTAATATTGTTTATTGTCAAGTACAAGATGGCATTGAGTTCCGCGATAAACCAAAAAACTAGAGTGAAAAAATCACCTTGAAATCAACCATTAAAACATAATTTATCAGAAAGTATACATTATGAATTCTGTGCGAGAAATAAAAACAGAATTTTTAATTAGTTAGTTTGTTTGTATCTACTGAACCCAGTTTCGCAACCGTTGGCGACGTTCGCATTAAGCAAGTGCACTCGTTACTCGTCGCAGATCTCTTGACCATGACACGGTGTTTATGTAACATGTGCTACTGCCTTCACTACGAGAAACTAATGGTGTTTGTGTGTTGCAGGTGTACTGGTTCACCGTGGAGTTCGGTCTGTGCAGAGAGCAAGGCAACCTGAAGGCCTACGGCGCCGGTCTGTTGAGCTCGTACGGTGAGCTGCTGCACGCTTTGAGCGACAAGCCCGAGCTGCGGCCGTTCGAGCCGGCGTCCACCGCCGTGCAGCCGTACCAGGACCAGGACTACCAGCCCATCTACTACGTGGCCGAGAGCTTCGAGGACATGAAGGACAAGTTCAGACGCTGGGTGGCGACCATGTCGCGACCCTTCGAGCTGCGTTACAACCCGCACACCGGCCGCGTCGAGGTGCTGGACTCCGTCGACAAGCTGGAGACGCTCGTGCACCAGCTCAACACCGAGCTGCTGCATCTGTCCAATGCTATCACTAAACTCACTTCGCCGTCGCTTTGCTAAACCTACACTCCACCATTTCCTTCTAATCCTTCTCCTCATTATCATTGTATAAAGTCTTCATTATGTTATGTATATTATTATTATTTTATTATTAATTATTATTATTATTAACCTCATACATATACTTGGTTGATAGCATGATAGCTCTCTGTTGTAGATATGAATGTACGTAGGTTAACCCTAAGCGTGAAGCGACGCGCAATGAGTTGTGATCTCCTGCTCGCGAGGACGAGCGGATTGTGAATATGAATATGATAGCACTTGGCCTTGTCACACCTTGCCCACCATGTATTATTTGTACCAATGTGATCTGTTGGTCCTAACTGCACTTCTAAATACGCACGCTAGCTAGTATCTAGCATCTATCTAGGCAGTGTTTCAAATTGTGGTATTTTGTTGTATTATCAATGTTGACAATATTTAAATGTACCTACAGCAAAAATAAACAAAAATATACTCTATACATATGTTTTATTCTTTGAATACTTCACTTAGCACTACCTATTTTAATATAAAGACTTTTGTATTAAATTTCGAATTATTCTACATACTTCAAAATCAGGAAAACAAATAACACACCTTATTCATTTGATTTCCTGATGAAGAATAATTCGAAGCGTATTTATATCAAATATCTCAATACAACGACTTTTGGATAAATTAATGTCATGGAATTTGTTTTCTTGATGAAGAAGTATGTGCAATGATTATATTTAAATAAAATATTTTGACAGAATTTAATCCAAAAGTCTATAATTTACTATAAGTTTTGAAAGTTTTTTCAACTTATTAATTAGGTATTTTATTTTTTTATTTATATGATTTTACTCATATCATGCACTGGCTTTAAAATCAGAAATAGCATAAGATGACTGATAGCATTTACGCTTGACTAAGGATGACTAGCATGAGATTAACTAGTAATTGATTAATTATTTTTCAGCTGTCAACGTTCCTAAATAATTTTAGAAAAAATAGTTCAAATAAAAATACAGAAAACTAAATTTTCTGTAACTTATATTTTAAACATTCAATTCTATTCGAAATTTAAAAACGTTTTGCAGCTGAATAAGGTTTACGATTGATTAAAAAATTAAAACAATTATTTGAGAATTAATTCTTTATTTTTTATAAGTACCTAATTTTAAAATGTACCTACAGCAAAAATAAACAAAATTATACTCTATACCTATGTCTTATTCTTTGAATATTTCACTTAGCACTACCTATTTCAATATAAAGACTTGCATAAATTTTTGTAAAAATATTTTATTAAAATATAAAGTCTCGAATTATTCTACATACTTCAAAATTAGGAAAACAAATAACATACCTTATTCATTTGATTTCCTGATGAAGAATAATTCGAAACGTATTTAAGTCAAATATGTCATTACAACGACTTTTGAATAAATAAGCCATGTAATTTGTTTTCTTGGTGAAAAAAATAAAATATTTTGACAGAACTTAATCCAAAAGTCTATACTTTACTATAAGTTTTGAAAGTTTTTTCAACTTATTAATTAGGTATTTAAATTTTTTATTTATGATTTTACTCACATCATGCACTGGCTTTAAAATCAGAAATAGCATAAAATGATTGGCAGCATTTACGCTTGACTAAGGATGACTAGCATGAGATTAACTAGTAGTTGATTAATTATTTTTCAGCTGTCAACGTTCCTAAATAATTTTAGAAAAAAATAGTTCAAATAAAAATACAGAGAACTAAATTTTCTGTAACTCACATTTTAAACTTTCAACTCTATTCGAAATTTAAAAACGTTTTGCTGAATAAGGTTTACGATTGATTAAAAAATTAAAACAATTATTTGAGTATTAATTCTTTATTTTTTATAGGTACCTAATTTTAAAATAAACAAAATATCATAATTATTATTAATTTTGTTGTGCAAGTTTTCATTTATTCATAATTGTTTAAATTTATTTATTGATAGGTTTATTCTTTAAATTCATCAAAATTGCACATTTAAAGCATGCGAATTAGCAATAAATCAAGAACATGACAATTAAAATGTTTCTTGTGGTTAATTTAAATTTTAAATATATTTTAAGGATTTTTTATTAAATTTCATCAATGAAGTTTTTACCTTGACTATCGTTCAACAAGCAAAATAAACATAATCTAATTTTGATTATATAAAAATAGTACATTATACATTAAGGGACAGAAGTGTATGATACAATACAAGGGAAAAATACACTTCTCTCCTGCGTTGTATATAATGTACTATTTTTTCACGACCTCAACATTTAAGATGGTTTTTATGTGTTCCAAAATGATTTGAATTATAATATTATTTATTATAGTTACCTCTGATATGTTTAATTTTGTTCATTTTTCGCATTATTTGAGCACTTTCCCTCACGACGGGAGAGAAAATGCACAAATCTCTTGTAGATATAAAATTGCCTGTTTCTGTCCTGATTTTAGTGCCATAAAAACAGTTTCCATCCCAGTCGTAAAAAAATAATATTTATGACATCTAAACCTAAATGTTTGTAATAATAATATTTATAACATATTATTTCAAAGTATCTTAATATTAATGTAGATATGTTTTGCTGTCGTTTTGTTTCCCGATATCCAAATAATTTTTAATAATTACACTTGATAATTATTTCAAATATAGTCATATAGAATAGATGTCGTAGTTATGTGTTATATGTTTATCCTTACAGCAATTTTAATTATTGAAATATAAATAAATACGCAGACGACATTGAGAAAATTTAGGGGACCTTAAAGAATTTATATACATATCTCAAAAAATATATCACATAGCAACGTGCCAATTTCAAAAATAGGCAAATGACCTGATAATATATTTTTCTCCTTCAGAAAGCTATAATTGGTACCAAACTTGAATAAATTTTAATAATTATTGTTCGCCCAAACGTAATTTAGATATTTTATTGAGACCTTTGACACTAAATTCGACAAAATTTATAGCCGGTATTTCCAACTTTAGATAACTAGAAAACTAATTCATCAGTGGAATAAACAAATAATATCGCATCATAAGATGACAGCTAGAATAATATTCATCGTTTAAGCTATGATTTTGATGCGATATTTTTTGTTTATTCCATTGATAAATGTATTCCCTAGTTAACTGAGTTTACCGGCCCTTAATTACCTATTATAAAAATACAATTGACGATCGTCCATAATTAATTTTTAATATTAGAGTTTAGTCTCTGCTTTGAAACAGTTGCACCACTCTCACTTAAACGTTAAGAGTTCCTTAAAATTCTAAGTAATCCTTAAATATAAAAAGCAGCCAAATTTCAGCACTTAAATTGACTTAAGGAATCCTTAAATTAAGTGTCCGATATTGGTCACTTAACATTTACTTAACAAAGGAACTGTCAAATATTTGTAATTGTGGTGAGGACGAATGTTAAATTATGATAAGCTGATCATTTTCATTATTTATACTAGAATACTAGAATCTTATTTCCCTGATTGCCAAATAATATTATTACAAATTTATTAACTTACTTGGTAATCCTTCTCGATAAATTAATGAATTTCCTGAACGTTTGAAGTATCATAAACAATAAACAAATCTTCTTGACAGTTTGTATTAAACTTACTAGATTCTAACATTAGAAAATGAAAATTTCGTTAACATTAGAATGCCCGGACAGGTCAAAATGACCGTTTATAGAATTTAAAATATTCTTAGTCACAGACATTCTGGACATTCTAATGTTAGGTTACCAAAGATTCTTTTCGTTTTTGAAATTTATTTTAGATTTCTAGTTTTAGATACTAAACAATGACTAGCTAAGCCATACCTAAATTCAACGTGAGCAACAAATTTAAGATATAAGTATTTCTTAGCAATAAGTAATGCTTAGTAAAGTTTAATTTTAAGGAAGGGCGATGCAACTGGACATTGATGTAGTGTTTAATCAATGTTTATTAAAGAACGGTTGTACAATCACAGTTGTATTGTAGATTAGTTAATCGGCAATTTAAACTTACAGTTAAGCTAAGTTTTTGTACATTTTTGAAGATAATTTTTCCTAACGAATCTAATATCACAATAGAAAACAAAATACATATTTTACAGTAACAAGTAATAGTTATTTATGTATCAAGCACAGAGCAGACCAGACTTAATACATAATAGTTATTCATGTATCAAGGCACTGAAGTTTAACTTTTTTTATCACGAAAATAAACCATGTGAGTTCACTATTGAAAACTTAAAATATAGAATAGAATATGGATAATAGAAGTATTAAAAGAAGGGCAACAAATTTTCGCAAAAAGAAGAAAATATTGTGATACATGTCATGCTGGCAAGCGCGATAAAGTAGCTATTTGATAATTCAGATTCCGTGAAATTAATTCCAACTATAAAATCATCAATGCGAACTGTAATTTGATGATTATTGACGTAGATCTTCCTAGATTTGGTTGTTAATTTAAATCTGCAACATAAATATTAAATAATCATATCAACAATGCAAAATAAATCCGTAATAATTAACAGCCATTTCTGCAAAATTTTGTATTTTTATAGGAACTACCTCATTTTTTCACGAATTTTACTAAAGATTAATATCTTCTTTCTTTTTAGAGGTAGTAATCGAAATCAGTATAGAATTTCAGTGTTATTCCATTTTTTTAAAAGGATTTTCTAAAATATTCGTAGTCCGTTATATTGTTCTCATTAAATACATTAACAATTAATACTTTTCCCAATCTATGTCTTCAAATATTGTCAAAATATTACTTAAACGAAGTTTAATCGGCCGATCTAGTTAAACTGCAGATTAAACTATAAGTTTAACCTATACGTTTTTTCGCTTAACTATGATTTTGCATGGCGCAGTGGCGTAGTCTAAACTGTGATTGTACAACCGGCATAAATATCATTTTCGGAAATATATAATTATTATTTCCCAAAACCGGAAACACAAATAAATAACACATATTGTTTGACTGATTTATATTCACTTATTTATAGTATTGTCTAGCGGTCATAAAGTATTGTCTAGTCCATAATAATAAAACAAATAGGCCTATTATCAAAGTAATTATACAGATAAGAATTACATTGAAAATAACAATAACAATGAATTAATACATAATTTTTAGTAATGGTAATATTAATTATAAAATTCTAAGTATTATTTTGATACTATTTAAATAATTTCTTCCATAATAACAGCCAGGGACGGATGGGGTAACTTACACCGGCCCGGGAAATTAGGAGTGATCGGCCCCGGCATTTTTTGTTTTTAGTTTTCCTATATAGGGTGTTGAAATGAAGAACGCAGCATACGTTTTGAATATTATTTTTGAAATGTTTAATTATTTGCTTCCCTAATTATTTAACGTCAAAATAGTTAACCAGTTTATATAGCGGAAGAAATTATGCATTTTTTTAACACTAATATTTAAAATTTCAACTGAAAAAATGAGGAAATGTTTACTGATAATTTTCTTAAAATTATCAGTGTCATGATGAATTAACAAACAAATGTACCAATTGAAACTTATTGCTTTTGTCTGTCATTTGTTGTCATTAGTGTCTAATTTTAGGTCCAGTTGCACAGTTACCACTTAAGTTTTTTTTTAAGCTTAAGTTTTAGTTTATGGTTTATTTGTTGCACAGTTTCGTTTTTCAGTTTAAACTGTCACTTAAATGTCAAATACTTAAGCGGTAAATGTGGTGTCGCTTAAATCAAAGTTTAACATTTTTTCATGATTTTCACTTGCTTTATCTACTTTAGATACATTTCTAAAATAGATCTTATAATTATTATTGATATTGATGACGATGAGGATGAAGACATTTTCATGAGACCTTGTCGTAGTCCTGGAGAGAATAGGTACAATAATTTCAATGAATGGAATGATGAAGAATTTTATAAAACAGGTCTTCCCAAACATTATCAGTCCCCGGGCACTTACGTGTTCAGTATTTTGTCCGGTGTCCTTGTCGAAATATGTGTACAGTGACATAAATCAGACACACGAATGAAAACTACTTAAGATAAACCTCACATTTATTAAAATTAAATATTTCAAACTAAAATTATGAAAATACAAAAAATACGAAATAAATGGTGAAAAACTTCAACAACTCACATTTTTTCAAAACTCGGAATAAGATTTGACTCTGCCACTCTTATTTCTCTCTCCTCTCTCCACAACGATTTTTGAGGGATATTTAATTTTTATTACAGCTGCAGCTAAAAATCTTTACTTATTTCCAAATTTTCCATATTTAATATACAAAACACTATTTTGTATATGTCAAAATAAGAGATAGAGATAAAACAGTAATAATTGATATTCGTGTTTGCCAACATTCATATTTCATTTTTTTATTGAGAACTGTGCAACATATACAGCTCTAGTATTTGGTTTAAACTGCAGTTTAAGGTTTAACTAAACTTATACTTAAGTGGTAACTGTGCCACTGACCCTTAAGTGTCTTAATTAAAAATTTATAATTTGGAAGAAAAGTTAGATATATTCAAATGGTTTAATAGTCAAAATAGTGCACAACAAAAATTTATTAAATAAAATAAACTCTTACAGGCAGATAAAAGGTATTTTTCAATCATCTGTAACTTCGTTTCTAAATTAATTGTATTATCAAAATGTGTCAAATTTTATGCTAACCAATCTTGATTACAACCTTAGTTAATATAATTTTGTTCTAAGAATGGAAAGTGAAGTTACAAGTAATAATAAAAATGGAGTTAACGCTAATCCCTTTTATGAATCTGCCTGTAAATTAACATAACATTTATTTAGCTTTTCATGGCACTGGCGATATTTTATCACTATATATTTTAGTTATTTTTTTCTCTACAATTTAACTTTTTTGATGGAAAATAAATTGAACATATCAAAAATAACATTGAAAACACTATAGTGTGTTCCTAGATTCACCACTCTTTATACTAGTTTATTAAGTAACTATTTTAATGTAAGTTTTGATACTTAGAATTGAATGGAAACTTTTCAATGTATTTTGTTGTTGGAATATAGTTTTATCTATATATTGTTTGTTAAAACTGTTCATTTTTTGATAAATAATAAATAATTTTAAGTAATTTTTGATACTCAAATGATGAAATAGATACAGAAAGTAAACGGTGAACATAACTATTTTTATTAAAGAGTTTGTCCATGAAGGTATGCTATATAAGTATCTAAGTATATAAAAAATTAATTTAAAGTTAGTTTTACTCTTATCCATTTCTAAACTTGTCTATTCTTTTCTAAATGAAAATTATCTAACCGATCGCGACACCGGCCCCGGCGGCCCTTAAACCTTGCGGCCCACCGGGCAATTGCCCGGTGTCCCGGCCGTCCCATCCGTCCCTGATAACAGCTCAGAATGATTAAAATGTGTAATAACAGCTTATACATTTTTTCAAAATAATTAAAAATAAACACACATAAAATATATTAATTTTTTTTTCTTGTCCAATTGATTCGTCAAATATAAAGGTCATGCAAATCTAAAGAAAAATAATCTACAGTGCAGTCAAACATAAAATATATTGTGAATTGTTTTGACTGTACACTTGGAATGGAAAGGAAAAGTAATGGGTACACCAGCCTCAATAGTTACTCTATGTTTATTTAATCTGACGTTTCGGCCCTTATTGGAGCCTTCTTCAGAGATCAAATGATATCACAATGTAGTCACTGTTACATTCAAAATGTGTCATTTTTTTGGGAAATAGATCTTCAGTACCACAATGGCAAACAGATGAAAAAATCTTAAAAGAACCTTGACCTAGCAAGGAGACTGTCATTCCTATCCTGACGCACCATTTTCACCACGTCCACATTCATAGTGCGATTCATACAAGCTCGTTTATTCTTCACACTCGGAATCATTCGTGCACGCAATAAACTATCAAACACATCGAACCACTTATTCCTCGGACGCCCACGCAATTGTTCACCTCCAATTTCACCCACATATATTAGTTTCACCAACCTTTCATTCGATATTCGCTCAACATGTCCAAACCACCTAAACTGACTCACTTCCACTTTCTTAACAACATTCTTCTCAATCACACACTCACCATACACCAATGTATTCCGGATACGATCACAACTCGTACACCCACACACTCCTTTCAAATATCTCATTTCTACAGCAGTTATACGTTGTTCATGCTTCTTCATCCACACCCAACATTCAGAACCATATATCAATGTAGGCACTAACACACCACTATAAACACGCAATCGAGCATCTCTAGATACATTCACGTTTCGTAGAAATGTACCCAGAGCACCCAATACTACTAACCTGCAGACACCAGCCTTTCAATCTCTCGGTCAATACGTCCATCCCTCGAAAATATTCAAATTCATTCACTTGTTCCTGTCTCAAACCATTCACTGAAACATTACAATCTGTCACCAAATCATTCTTCTCAAACACCAACACTTTACATTTATCGACATTCAACAACAGATTTAAACCTTTCCCTACTTCATTTATGTTCACAATCACTCTTCTCAATTGCTCCTCAGTTTCACCCAACACAACAGCATCATCCGCATAAGCTAACGCAAATTGACTTTTGACATATGCCATCAACAGTATTGACATTGACATGTGTCATCAACAAGCAATATAAAAAAAGCATTAAAATCCCTATATTCCACATTTCAATTCAACACCCTATACATTGAATTTATTATTTTGTTTGAAAAGTAAAATTTCACTTCTGATTTTGCAATTATGACCAAAATAATTTCAGTTCTTCGCATTGTTATGAAACTTATAATTACAAAGTTTTGTTACTCTTTTCTATATTTATACACAGTTTAAGAAAGTAATAAAATTATTGAATTATTAGAACCTTGGAAATAATACACAAAATTTGTTGTCAAATTCAATTTCATTTAATAAGAAATAGACGTAAACATCACAATTACTTTTCAAACTGATACCGGACACGACAATTAGGTCTTCGACTTTCGTCACAATACTCATAATTTTGCGGGATAGGATCAGGAGCTCTTGAAGTTGAAGGAATATCTTGAGGATCACAATATTGCTTCTGAAGACTAAGCCTGCGAAATCGCTGGCGACACTTGTCTCTCTCATAATTACTTTCCATAGATGGATGATTAAAATAGTTATTAGCTGGCTTGCATGTTCGGTGAAATACATTATAATCAGGGGAGATAGGAAAACAATGAGGCCTTTCACTAGGACAAATAACATTGTAAGGACGATTACAAGGATAGCTGGTAGTGGATAAAACAACAGGGTATGAATTTGGTTGATTGTAAGTGGAGAGTCGATTAGGTGGCTGGACTTTATAAGGGTAAAATTGTCCAAAATTAGGTCTTCCAGAAGTTGCTGAACCATCTGAAAAATTATTGATAACATTTCTACTTGTTAATTGGCTTTGATGTAAGGCTTCCATCCTGTAAAACATTCTACGGTTGAGGTTATACTCTTCTAAAGATTTTTGATATTTGGCTATTGCTTCTGAGAATTTGGTCGATGGGTATTCACTTTCATATGATAAAGTAGTGGGATCAGATTGAGAATACATGGAAGTTGGAGCTGAAGGTGACTCAGTTTCATTTATTTCGTTGGGTGGATAAGAAATAATGTTGTCTTTTCGTAGTTTTTCTAAGTATTCTTTGACTGACTCGCAAGGCATTTCAAGAGGAATGTCTTCAGCATACTCTGTTGCTGTACTTTCGCTTTCTTCAGTTTGGGTTGGTTCAGAAATTATCTGCGTTTTTGAGTACTGCGTACATGTACTTTTTGTCTCAATTGATTCTTTGTTTGATTGAGTTGTATTTTCTTCTGTGTTTATCGGGTCTACAAGTGTAGAATTGCCAGGAATTTTTTCGTTATCTGTTAGGTTATCAATGCTGGATATTTCTTTTGAAGTTGTTGTGTTTGATGGTACTTTATAAATGCATGTTTCAAAAGGAGCACAATTATTTGTACGTATTTTAAGTATTGGTTTCAGCTTTTTGTCGGGGATACTTTCTATGATTGGTTCTCCTCTCGATGTGATAGTTATCTTTGATGATACTTTGTAAGTTTGATATGGATCATCTGGGCTTGAGCTTCTACTACGTACTCTGAACCCTCTAGTTGTATTGACAGTATGTTTTAAATTGTTACCAACAGACTCTGGTTTGGAATCAGGTATTTGATATTTCTCTTTGTAGCAATATTTCCATTTTTCATAATCAGTTTGATTCAATGCTATTGCTTGGTCACAAACAGATTTAATATAGTCATTAAAAGTGGAATCTTCTTCATTCATTCTCTCAGCAAGAGCTCGTGCACATGATAAACAGGATTTTACCTAATTTGAAATAACTTTGTATTGTACGAATGATTATTTTATTGCTTAAACAAACCTTATCCGAAACATCAGACAACGAAGAATCTCCAGTCTCATTTTGATCCTCTTTTTCTAATATTCGATCTATAATATCACAATTATGTACAATTCTTTACATAAAATAAATTTAGAAATGAAATTACCTGCATCCAAATAAGGACAATTAGGTCTTCCATCTTGATAACAAAAAAGCCCTTCCCGACGTTTGCTCTCAGATGTATAGTTTGATCTTTCTTCATATTCATATTTACATTCAGCGCAGGGGAAAGTTCCTAAATTACCATAAGATGAACTAGGGACATAAGGACTACTACGCTTATATGAACCAGAAGTGCCAGCAGATGTGGAAGGTTGAGGTTCATCGTTCTGTGGATAAAGTTTCGGTTTCTTCTTGGGTTCCTCGTCAGCAGAAACAGATACATTAGAAAACAGTACGCATAACTCTTTATTAGAAATATGGCTTCTTTTATTATCTGGATAGATTGATTTATTTTTAGGAGGAGCAGGGTAATTATCTGGAGATATACACACGGGATGACGTGAAATATCAAAATCAGATATATCGTCAGAAGAACTAGATTCATAGGAAACCTGTTTATATGTTTGTTTATTAGCTGCATCTGAATAGACTGGTTTATTTTCTGAACGATAAGAATGGTCCCCCGGATATACACACACACCACAAGGCGGCTGCTTTTCTGAACGATCAGTATCAATCACTTTATCAGAATGAATTGATTCTTTAGAATGCGTTGTAGTAATCTTCATTTTTTTGATTGATGTCATACCATTCTTCCTATTTGGATTTGTACCTTTCCCTGTACTATCTTCTGAACTTGGTATCTCATCAGAAGAAATAGATTGAGGAGAAAACTGTGTATATATTTGTTTATCAGCAGCATCTGAATAGAATGGTTTATTTTTCGAACGATAAGGATATTCCTCGGGACATATACATACACAACAAGGCGGCTGTTTTTCTAAACGATCAGTATCAGACACGTCATCAGAAGGAATTGACTTTTTAGAATGCGATTTAGTAACCTTAATTTTTTTCTTTGGTGACACACCCTTTTTCCTATTAAGATCTGCACCTTTCTCTGTACTATCTTCTGAATGTGGACGTTTACTACGACTAGCTTCTTCAGAATGTGTTTGAACACTCTTATCTTTTTTCTTACGTGAAATGCCTTCATCTGTTGGTATATCTTCTAACCGTGGACGTTTACTATAACTAGGTTCTTCACTTGCGGGTCTCTTTCTTCGACCAAATACTTTATCTTCTTGAACAGATTCGCTCCACTGCGGTTGGTGAACTACAACTACTTTTTCTTGCGATAATGCAGATTTTTTCTTCGAAGGATGACGTGTTTTATATTTATCGTACTTTCGAGCAGGTTTTGGATCTATCGTAGAATCTTGTGGAAGTATTGTTATAGTACCTTTTTCCTCTGTACTAACATAACCCGGACAAAGGTCATTGTAACATAATGCAGGTTCTTTATTCTTTGTTCCATTCGCATTACATGGATGTTTATGCCTATTATGACTATTACTGGGACCGGAATCAGTTGAATCATCCGATAATGCAGATTTGTTCTTTATCTCACGTGGTTGTGTGTTACGATCAGAATCAGATGATGTATCAGGTACTTGAACTAAAGGAATAGATTCTTCAGAGTGCAAATTTGCATCTTTGGATGTAGTTTCTAGTAAAATATGTTCTTCAGAATAAGGTTCAATATTTTGTTTATACAGATTAGGATCTTTGATTGTTTGACTACCTTTACTCTTTGTACCAACCTTATTACGTGAATGTTTTTGTTTGTTATGACTATTACCGGGATCAGAGTCAGTTGAATCATCTGATAATGCAGATTTTTTCTTTTTCGGATAGCGTGTTTTATATTTATCGTACTTTCCAACAGGTTTCTCATGGTTTGTCTGAGAATCTTGTGGAAGTACTTTAATAGTATCTTCTTTCTTTTTAATATCATGTTCAGGTTCTTTATTCTTTGTACCATCCGCACGACGTGGATGTTTATTCTTTTTATGACTATTACTGGAACCAGAGTCAGCGGAACTATCCGATAATGCAGATTTTTTCTTTGAAGGGTGGGGTGTTTTATATTTATCGTACTTTCGAACAGGTTTCTTATGATCTATCTGAGATTCTTGTGGAAGTATTTTAATAGTACCTTCTTCCTCTGTACTATTATCATGTTGCTTTTTTGGACAAGAATTTTTAGAGCATACTTCCGGATCTTTATTCTTTGTATCATCCTCACAACGTGGATTTTTATGTCCATTGTGACTATTACTGGGATTAGAGTCAGATGAATCATCCGACAATGCAGATTTTTCTTTTGAAGGATATCGTGTTTTATATTTATCGTACTTTCCAACAGGTTTCTCATGACCTATCTGGAAATCTTGTGGAAGTATTTTAATTGTACCTTCTTCCTCTGTACTTTGTTGCTGTTCATGAACGGGACTAGGATCTTTGGAATATACTTTAGGTTCTTTATGCTTTGTACCCTCAGCACCACGTGGATATTCATCACTATTACTGGGATTAAAGTCAGATGAATCATCCGACAATGCAGATTTTTTCTTTGAAGGATATCGAGTTTTATATTTATCGTACTTTCCAACAGGTTTCTCATGATCTATCTGGAAATCTTGTGGAACTATTTTAATAGTACCTTCTTCTTCTGTACTATCATGCTTATTTTTATGACCAGAATCAGCTGCATCATTAGATATTGCAGATCTCCTGTTTAATTCACGTGGTTGTATATTACGATCATAATCAGATGAAGCATCCGAAGAAATAGGTGGATACCAATTCTTTAAGTCAATATCAGGTACTTCAACTAAAGAACCAGATTCTTCAAAGTGCAAATTTGTATCTTTGGATGTAGTTTCTAGTGAAACATATTCTTCAGCCTTGATTGTTGGACTATCAAGAGGCGACCTTCTACAATACGGAACAGAAGCAGGAACAGAATCAGGAACAGGTTTATTTTCAGTGTTGTAGGGACGATCTTTGTTACTGTCAGTTGGAATATTTCCTTCATGGTAAGTATACGTTTCTTTAGTGAAATCATCTACTGATGAATCGAGAGCAGAAATATAAGAACCAATAGGTGTGTAATACGGACGAGATGTGCTATCATCCCGAGATACTAGACCAGGAGAAGACTCTTCATTTCCTTGAGGATAAAGTTTAATTGCCTCGTTTCCAGCTTCCTCTACATTGTTATCAATTTTTTCACCGGATGGGGTATGATCGAAATCAGAAGGCTTTGATTGGTCTAATAATAGTATATTTGAAGATGATTCAATTGGGATTTCCACACATGTGTCAGACATATTTTCAGGAGGAGTGGACACAAATCTGACACGACTAACAACATCAGGAGGGCTTATTTCGATAATCGGTTTAGCGTGACTATCAACATTAGGATATTTTTTGTCATGGGTTTCCGGTAGTTTTTCATCAGATGAAACAGGAACTATTTTATTACTTGAAAAAGGAATAACTTCAGCACGACTATCAACTTTGAAATATTTTTTGTTACGGGTTTCCGGTAAATTCTCATCATATGGAACAGGTACTATTTCATTACTTGAAAAAGGAACATCTTCAGCATGACTATCAATTTTAGGATATTTTAGGATACTTTTGTCATTTTCTGGTAATTTCTCATCAGATGGAATAGGTACTATTTTATTACTTGAAAAAGGAACCACTTCAACATGACTATCGACTTTAGGATATTTTTTGTCATGAGCTTCCGGTAATTTCTTTTCGGTGGTTTTATCAAATGGAGCAGATACCACGTCAACATGACTGCCAACTTCAGAAGATTCATTTTTTACAGGAGATTCCCGTTTATTCTTTCTGGTTGTGCTTGCCTTTATATTAGGTGAAACAGGTTCAACTGCATGACTGCAAACTTCATGAAGAACAGCATCTGACGGAGGTATCCTGACATATGGTTCAGGTTGATTTATATTCCTTGTGTCAGCAAAACGATCATCTGTATTATTATCTGCAACGAAATCTATTATTCTCTCTTCTGCATCACAAGTACCTTCACAGCCTCTTATATGTATTATCAGAGATTTTACAATATTTTCATATGAAGAAGAATATGTACTGTCAGATTGAAGTATTTCGCTAGTGGTCATTTCATCCGATGAATATGTTTCTTTAACAGGACTATAGTCAATGATTGAAGAAGATTTACTGTCAGCAATAGAATCTTCTTTTCTTCCTTTTACACTTTCATCTGAAGTAAATGGTGATGTTCCTCTAGTACAAGTATCGTCACATCCTTCTATATATAATTTCCATCTTGCTTGAATGGAAATTTTATGCGACGGGCCTGCTTCATTGTTAAATGGTGACGCAGGTGTGTTATTATCGTCCGTCTTAGTAATAACAGAATGAGTACCATATTTTTTATATAAAAGTCTAATATCATCATCTGTCGTTTTAGGATAAGTATCAGTTCTAGAAAAATCTTCAGGTGGTAATGATTGTGCGTTACTAATGTTTGCAAGAGCTTTTGTATGAGAATTGTAAGTTATTTCCGAGGTGTGCCCATCACAGTTGTGTAAATCGTATTTCTTATACAAACGAAATATAGAACCATCTTTATTTCTGACGTAAATAGATATTTGTGCGCCATGCGTGGAAGTTATTCCCGGCGCCGAACTGGTATCTTCTGCTTCTCTTTGACCGGCTGGTCGCCCAACATCATCTTGTCTATGTGATACTGACGTTCTCGAATTGCCGGATCCGCCCCTCCTGATTTTCTCGGCTCGTTCTGAAGGACCGTCTTCTGCAAAAGGAGGATATTTGATAGTTTTACCATCATCAACATAAGTTTGATCATCTGGTACAGTTCTTATCCTGTGAGGAGAAGTCACTTCTATTTTGTAGATCCGGTCATAAGAAGATTTACATGCTTTGTCACATTCAATTTCAGGGGCTGAATGTATGGGTTTCTTGCTTGGAGATGGACCATCTTCATCTAAAATTCTGTGTTTGGGTTCCATCTTACCGCAACATTCATCGTCGCAATTAAATGAAAGTCGTTTGCGTACTGTTCTACAACATTCCTGAGATTGCTTTTCAATATTTTTTTTAGATTTGCTGGGAGATGGACCAGGACAAGTTTCCTCGCAGGAATCATAAGCTTCTAGATTGTTAGAATCTTGACTGCGTTTAATATTCTTACATGAAATAATATTTCTTGTAGTAATACCTTCTTCGCTAAGTCTGCTTCTTCTATATAAGGGACCATCTTTGGCTCCAGCTGACATGGGGCGACGAGCTTTTTTGCGAGGAGTTCCGCATGTAGGATTCATTTCATCATCAGAAGGATAAAAAGTTCCTGGATCATCGCTCATAGGTAAACACTCATAAATATCAGTACAAGAATCAGGGGCTTCTGATGTAAAGATCGCATTATCTTTATCAAATACTTTGTATTTCCCGGTTATCTTATCGTACATAAGAACAGTATTATCTGACTGTCCACAGCATGAATTATACCTATCTTCATCCGCTTTGGTAAGTGATGTCAGTCTACTAGGCGACATCCGTGTAGAACTTCTCTGTCTTTGATGACTTGAAAGCTTCTTCACATCATAAGGTTTTCTTTTTGGTTCTGCTTGTATTATTATAGGAATAATAATACCACTACGTTTATCAGAACCAATGTCATACGTTCCAGAAATGCAACAATCAGGTAATTCAGATACGGAAGATCTGGAAGTTTTATCTCTGTAGTAAGGATAGCCATGCCTTCCGTTCCGATCAGTGGCTGACTTTGGACGATTAGATAATTTATCTGATTCTATTCCAGCACAAGTAGAAGCACAGCCTTTTCTAGATTTCTCAACTCTTTCATCTTCTTCTCCAGAGTAAGTATCAACACTTTTATTACTGGATTTATTTTTTCTTATTCCAGTAGAAGAACGAGCAGAACTTTTTCTAGGTTTCTCAGATTTTTCATCTTCTTCTTCAGAAGAAGAATCATCACTTTCATTACTGGATTTATTTGATCCCTTTCCATTAGAAGAACGAGGAGAACTTTTTCTATGTTTCTTAGATTTTTCATCTTCTTCAGGATTAGTATCACCGCTTTTATCACTGGAGTCATTTGATCCCGTTCCATTAGAAGAACGAGGAGAACTTTTTCTTTGTTTCTTAGATTTTTCATCTTCTTCAGGATTAGTATCACCGCTTTTATCACTGGAGTCATTTGATCCTGTTCCATTAGAAGAACGAGGAGAACTTTTTCTATGTTTCTTAGATTTTTCATCTTCTTCAGGATTAGTATCTCCGCTTTTATCACTGGATTCATTTGATCCTGTTCCATTAGAAGAAGCAGCAGAGTTTTTTCTAGATTTCTTAGATTTTTCATCTTCTTCATCTTCTTCTCCAGAAGAAGTATCATCACTTTTGTTGCTGGATTTATTTGATCCTTTTCCATAAGAAGAACGAGTAGATCTTTTTCTAGATTTCTCAGATCGTTCATCTTCTTCTCCAGAAGAACTATCATTACTTTTTTTACTGAATTTATCTGATCGTATTCCAGCACAAATAGGATCACAACCATTTCTTGATTTCTTAGCTATTTCAACGTTTTTTTTTGTACAAATATTATCGCATTCTCTTCTATATTTCTCTTCGGGCGAAGGTGATGTTTTTCTAGTGCAGGTATCTTCACATATTTTTACAATTTTATAGAAAACTTTACTATTTGATTTTTTATCGATGGGTGATAATTCTTTTGCAGGACAAGTATCATCGCAGCTACCGTCATCATCATCATAACTACGTGATGATCCAGGACGTGCTGCTCTATCATGGCGAGAAATACTGCCTCTACCACGAAGATATGTTTGTTTTGAAGAACTTCCTCTTGAAGTTGAATCTCTTGCAGAATTGTCTGGTGAAGAGTCATGTTTTTTTTGTCTATGTGTCAGTTCTAGTTGAACGCCATCATCATTGCGTTCAGTGCTAGGACGATTTGATGGTGAATTCCTGTCACTTTCCTTTGTAAAAATTGGTCCCTTAATTTCGATTCTGGTTCCGGAAGGAGTTTCGTGAACGCGTGTACCCTGTAGAACACTTCTACAACACTCTGATTCACCACTGTCTGCTAGTTTAACTTTAACTCTAACAGTATGTTCGATTATGTCTGATAGATCTGATTCTACTGAACCTTGTGATGTTTTTCCTGGTAAAGCAAGTTCTGTGGTTTCTAAAAGTTCTTCTGATGATTCTGCAGTTTTCTCGTCTGGTTTTAAAAATCGTCTTCCATCTGTAAGTTCTGCATCGTCTAATTCCCCATGTTCAGTAGTATGACTTGCTTCAGTTCCAAGGCAACATTTTTCACATGACGCGCTAAGTTCGCCTGCATTGGCTTGGAGAAATTTATATAATGAGAGTTTATTTGGAGGTTTTCCTGGTTCTTTGTGAATAAAACTGTTACTAGGAGTAATATCTCCTGTAAATTCGAATTGCCCACATATACAACTAGTCGCATCGCCTCCGCCTTTTAAGAAACTACATTTGTTCACCAAAACACAAACTAAAGTGAAGAGGAGAAATATACAAACAGTGAGAAAGGTGTGGATGCTTTCCAGAGTCTCCATTCCTGGTGCGTTTTACTAGAATTTATTTAAATTTCATTTTTAATTTCGGGAATTTACGTCAGGTTGACAAGTTTTGATAAACGTAAATTTGATATGTTGACATGTTGTAGTTATGGAAACGTTATTGACCTCTATATACCTCTGGATAGACCTTCGCGTATGAAAAAGTGAGGCCAATTCCAGCGCGGTGGTGCCCATGTTGCGGAGGTCTGAAGAATGTCAAAATCGTTATTAAAAGCTCTGAAAGTAATTCAATATACTTCGATTTTCAGCAACAACCGTACGATAATTATTGTACAAGTAGAATAATTTCAGCAGTTGTAGCATGAACGATAGTCAATTTGTACGTAAAATGAAGCAATATGTACAATGAAGAACTATAAAATTAATAATAAAAAGTACAACTTTAGTGCCTTGATACATAAATAATTATTATTCATTGCCCGATGGCCCTAGAATCTATATTTAATTGTAATAATACATAATTATAAAAATATACAATGTCAGTGTCATGGCTTCTTTCTGCTCTTTACAATTTTCTTCATCCAATGCTAATCCACCTCCGTACCCTCTTTCTCTCTCTCTCTCTCTCTCAAACAATGACGTCACACTGACAGAACGGTTACTGAAAACGTGCGGTAGATTTAGGCGAATTCGATTGGCAGCGGTTAGTACTTGGTCACAGGAATGGTTTGTAAATAGAGTAACATTAATCAAATTTGACAGAAAAATATGACAGCGTACTAGTTTGAAATCATAACAAGTGAAACCAATCAGAATACTAACCGTTGGAAGAACCGAGCTCTCGAGCATGTTACTGATTTGACATACCAAAACTGTCACCGTTTACATATGACATAAGGCGATTTCGACTGGCACCGGTTAGAACTTGGTCACAGGAATGGTTGGTAAATAGAGTAACCAATTAGGCGATTTCGACTGGCACCGGTTAGTACTTGGTCACAGGAATGGTTAGTAAATACAGTAACCAATTGATTTCGACTGGCACTTATATAATGTCATATGTCATATGATATGTCAAATCATTAACATGCTCGAGAGCTCGGTTTGTCCAACGGTTAGTATTCTGATTGACTGAATTTCACTTGCTATGATTTCAAAGTAACGCTGTCATATATTTCATATTTTCTGTCAAATTTGATTAATGTCAAAATCTATCGCGCGTTTTCAGTAACCGTTCGGTCAGAGTGACGTCATTGTTTGAAACCAACCAAACAAGTAACCGGCCAGTAACCAGTGCCAGTCGAAATCGCCTATATAAAAGTATCAGTCGAAATCAATTGGTTACTCTATTTACTAACCATTCCTGTGACCAAGTACTAACCGGTGCCAGTCGAAATCGCCTATTGTTTGAAACCGCCAAGTAACGAATGCCAGTCGAAAACACCTAAAATCTTTTGAAATGACCCTATTCCGTTATTTTATGACTTTTAATTACAATACATTGAAATTTTTCTTTCTTAAAAATTAATGTATTTTTTTTATACCATTTGTGTATTTTTCTACTAGGTACTACTACTACTACTACTACGTCAACTCCAACTGCAAATGCTAGTGAATTTATTTAAATTACATTTTTAAATTCGAGAATTTACGTCAAGTTGGCAGGTTGTGTTTAACGCCTATTTGATATGTTGACATGTTGTAGCTATGGAAACGTTAATGCAGTCAGTTGGGAAGTGTCAATATTTTAATATTCGTCATTAATATTTTTAACTAGGACTGCGTTGCTTCATTATCCTCGATAGTATTTTTAAACTGATTATTGCTTCACGTATGTGTCACTTTAAATTGTATTTAGGAGCATTTAAAATGAAAACAATTTGCGGCTATATTTAAATACAGTAAATTGAAATATAAGTTGATTGGCATTGAAGTCTTCATTATTGTTTCTTTTAAAATAATACTTTGGCCTTACATTTAAGAATGAACAATAATTTATACAGAATTTCGATTATACTACATGTATAATAAATTCGTGACAATGTGTGAGAAAATAAAATTGAATTATATAAACCTCTGCGTCAGTTCTCATAGTAAGAATAAAATAATTTACGTTTCATGTCATTCAAAAATTGTGATGTTTACGTCAATAAAAATAGCATATTTTTAGCACACTTTTATTTGCAAACACGGATCTTAACACTGTTTGTTTCTATTAAAATTTAACACCGTTACAGTGTAAATAACTTACTGAGGAAATGTTGTTTCATAAAATTGTAAATAATAAATAACTTCCGTCTTCCACATTTGATATAAATAGAGTTGTTATTTGGTAGTTTTTATCGGTAATGAAATTTCGCCTAGAAAACTTCATACTTCGTTGAAAGGATTTTTTTAGGGTAATATTATTTCATTATTTTTCTATTTCAGGCTATAATTATTCTCTAGAGACTAGAAAATCTATTTACAACAGCATAAAGAACTGTTGATAACTGAGTATCTACGTGATAACTTATGGTTTTAGTTTTACTGGTCCTAGATTCGATCCAAGTAGAAGTAGATATTTGCAATTTTTTTCTCTTTTTACTGACTTCTTTTCTTGCATTGATATTTGATTTTACAATCGGAAATAGCTAACATAAAATTTTGTCAATACTAAATATTTTCCATGACTTTCATTAAATCATTTTTAAACTAAATTCCTGTAAGAAATGTGTGGATGGATACATGAATGTATATGAATCCGAATAAAGATATCTTGTAATCCAGGTCCTGATAATTTTCCAGCCTAAATTTTGAAAGAATGTCGTGATTTGTTCATAAAACCATTACATATTTTATTCAATATTTCCCTAGCACAAAATACATTTCCTACTGCTCTAAAAAAATCCTCAATATGTCCGATTTTCAAATCTGGTGATGCGCATAATGTTGCAAACTATCGACCCATCTCTATTATTTCGAACATTGCGAAATACTTTGAAAAAAAATAGTATAGATTCATCTATTTTAGTGTTAGTAAGGCAATAATCCAAAACCAACATGGCTTTGTACAAGGAAGATCTAATTCAATCAACCTTTCTAATTTCACAGAATTCACCATTAATGCTCTTAATAAAAACACTCAAGTTGATGTCGTCTATACTGATTTTGCCAAGTCAATCATGATGTATTATTATACAAATTACAGCATCAATTTGATTTTTCTCCTGACTTAATTCGATTTATACGGTCATATATTTGTAATTGTACGCAATATGTCAATTATAATAATTTTAAATCTGACTATTTCATACCTTTTTCTGGAGTGCCGCAGGGATCTAACTTAGGTCCTTTGCTTTTCAACCTATTTATTAATGATATCAATATATCGTCTCATGCATTGTTATACGCCGATGATTTAAAACTATTTAAAGTCATCAACTCAGATTATGATTATTTTGAACTTCAATCAGGCATTAATAATCTACTAGTTTGGTCTTCATCCTCACTTTTGACGTTCACTACTAATAAATGTAAAATAATGACATATTCGATGAATCATAGTCCGCATTATTACTCTTACTGGATGGGAAATACGTTGCTAGAAAGAGTTATAATATATAAGGATTTAGGCATTCTCTTTGATTCTAAGTTATTTTTTGGGCCAAATGTTGAATACATTGTTAATAGCTCATTCAAAAATCTTGGATTTTTAATTAGAAATACTTTTTCATAATATCTCTTCTCTTAAATCCCTATATTACTCTTTTGTTCGTTCTAAGCTCGAATACTGTATTGTAGTGTGGAATCCAATCTACAACAATCATAATATCGAAATTGAATGGATACAGAGGAAGTTTGTAAGATACTGTGCAATACAATTCTCTCATTCATTCAATATAGCTACTCATCAACTTTGAATGACTTAAATATGCTGACCCTTGAAAGTAGGCGTAATATCCATTCAATTCTTTACGTACATAAGCTACTATGTAACAAAATAGACGATGTATCGAGCCTAAATCGAATTAATATTAATGTTGCACGTTTTTCCTCCAGATCTAAATGCACGTTTCTTATATCAACTGTGAGAATTAGGAATTACGTGCTCTCATGGGCTATGCTTGTCATCTTGATCTTGATTTATTTTGTGATTCTTATGTAAATATAAAAAATGTCCTGTTCAATTATTTTTTAGTTTGTAAAATACTTTTTTCTTCAAACGTCATAAAAGTACGTTGTTATGTATTTGTATTCAACAAGCAGAAGTTCAATATTGTCGCCGCCGGCGTAAAAGTGTATCCTTGGCAACACATTTACGCCGGCGGCGGACAAAGTAAAATATTATGAAAAATAGTTAGGTTGTAATTCAATAATTTGACAGTTAAAAATGAAACAAATATACAAAAATAACAGAACAGCATATTCTACGGCAACTTGAAATGCTAGAAAAGACAGAATATTTTTTGAAGTTTTGAGCATTTTATAATATTTATAATTTTATTTTCTATGTTTGAAGAAAAAATAGCATGTGTTATTCGGAGTAAATGTGTCTTTGGGTGCTTCGCATGTAATTGTCCGACTCGCTTCGCTCGTCGTTCAAACTTACATGCTCAGCACCCAAAGTATCACATTTACTCCTAATGACACAATATACTATTTTTATCGTATGTTTTATACCTTACATATTTCTACTTGTGTTGAAAAAAAAATGTATTGTATTCATATTTCTCCAACCCTCTGTAATTGGGATATTTACTTATCCTGTTGAGTGGTTGTTAAATAAATAAATAAATAACTCACGAACGAGTAAAGGTAAACTAAAGAATTTTCATAATTATATCTTTTAGGATAATATGAAGAAATGATATGATTTTGGTCACAATTACAAAACCGGAAGCGCGGAAGTTGACTTGAAAACACAAAACAATAAATTCAATTTATTTTGAAAATGAAATCATCTCTGAAATAAAAGTTTCAAATAAAAAATGTAGTTAATATTATCTGGAGCGTAAAATATTATTTGCAATATTCTTGTATCTTCTTCGACATCGGGCGTGCTAGGCTAGTGACATAACCACTACACTACCGTGATCAGCTTTTATATAATTGAACAATACACTGTTGTATATTATTTATAATTTTTTGACAAGACTGCAATCGTTCTACAAACAAGTGTTGGACAAAGAAGGGTGGCCTTAAGACATCTATCTGTTTCAGGCTCGCTTTTCACTTTCATAAATGCTAGAACAATTTTAATTCTTACGGTGGAATCTTCATGAAACTCAAGGTTTTTCAAAAGTTATTATGTATCACAAAACAAATTTTTTTTTTTGTAAATAATTCTTGACTGCACCCTTGGAATTGGAATGGAAAAGTAATGGGTACATTAGCCTCATTCGTTACTATTATGTTTATTTGTTCATAAAAGTTATAAATAAAATAAATAAATATAAATATATCATCACGCCTTTTACCCATTTTGGGTGTGGCACTCTGCTTACGCAGATCTCGGTAAGTGATATATTTTGGCGTATGAAATACGGTTACCAGCCGTCAAGTCATAGCCCCCAAAGTTGTTAGTGGAGGGGGAACCACAGGGGTAAATGTAAATTGGCAACTGTCGGAAGTGGGATTCGAACTGAGGATCTCGCGATCCACAGTCCGATACATTGCCACGGAGCTATTTACCCCATTTATATTTATAAAAGTTTTGGTGCCATTTTGAGCCTTTCTTCAGAGACCAAATGAATTCACATAATAAAGTAACTTTTAAGATCAATATATTTCATATTTTGTGAACTAGATCTTCGGTACCACATGGCAAAAACAGATGAAAAAATTATTACAACCTTGACCTACAAGGAGACTGAGAGCAATGTAATGGTCTCTGAAATCTGAAGGCTCAAAATAGGGCAGAAACTTCGACCTTTAAGAACAAATATATATACAGGCTGTCCCATAACTTCAAGTACATATTAGAAGGGCATATAGTTCTTAATGTCCTGATTGCGGAACAAAAGGATTTTTTTCAAAATTCAAAAATTAGTTTTTTTTGGTTTTTGAAGGAAACAGTTTTGGGACACTGGTTGAATAGGTAGTTTTAATATTAAATATTACGTTGTATTATTTCTAATTAATAAGAAATGTTTGCATAATACAATCATTTCATTATGTTTCTAGTAGCCGATTAATTTATGTAATAGTTATAACTAATTTAACTATTCCAAATATTATAGTATCCAGGGGTACAAAAAATGTTCTTCTTAAGTGAACTACCCTTAATTATAGGTATGGGGTCTTTCCCCATTTTTTTTTATTTTTTTTTTTATGAAACTTTGTCTATATTGAAGACTATCTACACTTTTAAAAAGTCTTAATTGTTATTTTTTAAGCCACAATGATTTTTTTAAAAATGTTGTGACGTCATAGTAGACGTGTTGCTGGATCTAAAACAGTACAGATTGTAAATAATTGTAGTCATATATTTTTTTACTTATTTTATTATTATTATTACAATAAAATAGAACATTTATGTAACAAAAATTATTTAAATCTCTACTGTTTTAGATCCAGCAACACCTCTACTATGACGTCACAACATTTTTTTATAAAATCATTGTGGCTTAATGAATAACAATTAAGACTTTTTAAAAGTGTAGATAGTCTTCAATATAGATAAAGTATCATAAAAAAATTGTGAAAGACCCCATTATGAAAAAAATATTTTTTTCCGTAATCAGGACATTAAGAACTATAAGCCCTTCTAATATGTACCAGAAGTTATGGGACATTATGTATATAATAGTAACGAATAAGGCTGGTGTACCCATTACAAAACGAAATGATTTCGAATTCTAAAGCGAATATATTTGAAGTTATGATTTCTAACATCGCGCTTAAAAATGTATCCACCATCAGAAATAATAGGCGTGAAGAAATATGAATTCATTGAATTTCCTTCCATTCTCATCTCCACTTAGTGCGTGCTACATCCCAGCTCACAGCCTCTGTCCTACCGTGTGTTGTAGTACATTCTGGTTTATATTTAGCTTGGTTGGCGGCCACCGCGACCGCCGCGACGCTCAGCCACAGTGGCTGGCGAGACGCCGCGGGACCTGCGGCTCGTTGTCGGACGTCGTCACGACGACGTGATCGCACGAAGACTTCACAGTGCTACAGTGTGCAGTGACAGACTCGGAGGACATGAATGCCAAGGGGATACGCCGGAAGAAGAGCTCCCTCTCGGAGGTCAAGGTTGCTGTTATTGGGGCGCCTGCTGTCGGCAAGAGTGGTAAGAGCAATGAGGAGAAAATTGTTATTTGTTTCACTGTATTTTTATGAGCGCGAGTATATTTTGACAGGCCGAGTCGATGTGAGTCTTGCAAATTAGCAACACTTGCTAAACAGTTTTTTTGTGTATACTTTATCATAAATTTATTAAATGAAATTATTACTGATTTATTTGTCAAATATTAAATACTGGGAAATGTTTATGTTGGTAACATCAGATTTTTAAATATGAACAATTCATTTGTTTTCTCTGAAAAATTCGGTGACATTTATTTATTGGTTGTGCACTATAACTGAAAATTTAATTATAATTACCTACATTTGAGCTTTTAATTAAGAATTTAATTCAAAAATTGATAGAAATCTCTAACCTCCAAGTACTCAAACATTGAACAAACCCAACGCACACAATTGACAGCTACTTTGATGTCAACACTAATCTAACAAAATTCCATGATTTTTGTCCTCTTAGGCCGGAAAACAAGCAGTTTCTGAACGATTTTGATACATGTAAAACTAGTGTTTTTAAACGGAGGCATGGGATAGTTATTTGTTTAACTAGGCACCAAAATACCATATTTACAGCAGAGGACACCGTTTCATTGACGAGGCAAAACCGAGGCAATGAATTTTGTCGAAGCTATTAAATCTGTGTTGGGGCCCTTTCCATTATTTTAGTGATTATTCAACGACATAGTAAATAACCCAATAAGAGGCTTACACGTCACCTATTATGACCAATCACAGCAATATATCAGCAAATATACGGGTCTCAGCAATAAATAATTCTTTTCACTTAAACGTCAGTGTCATTTTTAGCAAAATGTGTATTAATTTACGTTTTGGAAGAGGTTTTATTAATAAAATTAATAAAAATAGTGTATCGAATAATCTATCCAAATACAACTTAAAGTAAATATTTTTTTTTAGATTTTTTTTTGTGTTAACTTGGCAATCATTATAAATTTTGCTCATCAAAAATTTTTCAAATACCACTCGACCTTCGGTTTCGTGGTGTTGTTAACGAAATTTTTGAATCGCAAAATCTAGAAGTAATAATTTTCAAAAACAAAAAAATTTCAAAAAATATTCACCTCTAGTGGCATTACCCTTGATTATTTTTAATACATATTTTAAAAGTTATCGCTATCAAATTATGTTACTATTGATTTGTTGGGCGGTTGCTATACGTTTGTTGAGCGGTTGCCACGTAAAAATCTTTTTATTAATGTTTTCAAGAAATTTCAATCCTTTTTGAAAATTATTACATAAGCTGGAGAGAGATGAATATGTTTTATCTTGTTTTAAATTCTTTAATTCTTAAGATACATGATAGATATAGCGGTTTTGTTGATGAAATATAGCCAACATAATAACGTCAAATTCAAATCCATAGCAACAATAGGCAGTAAATAGTATATTGTGTCATTAGGAGTAAATGTGATACTTTGTGTGCTGAGCATGTAAGTTTGAACGACGAGCGAAGCGAGTCGAACAATTACATGCGAAGCACCCAAAGACACATTTACTCCGAATAACACATGCTATTTTTTCTTCAAACATAGAAAATAAAATTATAAATATTATAAAATGCTCAAAACGTCAAAAAATATTATGTCTTATCTTGCATTTTAAGTTGCCGTAGAATATGCTGTTTTGTTATTTTTGTTTATTTGTTTCATTTTTAACTGTCAAATTATTGAATTACAACCTAACTATTTTTCATAATATTTTACTTTGTCCGCCGCCGGCGTAAATGTGTTGCCAAGGAAACACTTTTACGCCGGCGGCGACAATATTGAACTTCTGCTTGTTGAATACAAATACATAACAACGTACTTTTATGACGTTTGAAGAAAAAATATATTTTTGCCGATTAAACTAAACTCGACACTCTGTAAAATTTCACATTTACTGTCCAGACTGAAAAGGTATTTTAAATAGCAACTGCTCAACAAATGCATAGTAACCTTCAACAAATGCATAGCAACCATTCGATAAACGCATATAAATATGGTAGTTATACAAATTACTAGTAACAATATTTTTACCGCCTAGTCATTAAAAGTGACAATATAGAGATTGTTGCTGTCATAAAATATTACACTTTTAATGTCAATCGGCCAGAAATTATTTGTATATTCATGGTAAAGGGATGTACGAGTATGTATATTTAAGTTTCATGACTAATATTATTTACCACATATTTTTGCAATATTAAACACATTAATTATCCTGTATGACATTAATTTTGATACTGTTCCAAAGAATAAATCTGGTTTACATTGTTTTAGATCTGAAACATATTTCCTAATACTTCTAAGATGTTATAATCATTCCGTCCAAACAATTTAATCATTAAAGATGTTATTGTATACTAGTTTTGAAATAAGAAAAAAAAATTGTTTACTTAGACGTACTAATTGGTCATTCTTCTCAAACAAAATATACATTTTTTTAAGCTAACAAAATAAATAAAACATTTTGAAAGATTTTTATTATTCTTATCCAACATTATGGCAAAAATAATAGCAACATTAAATAAAATAATTAGATATTCCAATATTAAACAATGTTTAAACATTACAAAATAGAAAAAAGTTTCTAATAATAATTGTAGCTAAAACTATCTTACTACATTCTTATTACAACAAAATTTACTCATTTATTTGCAGAGGAATATAAAGAAAACTTGATAGGCCTTTAAATAAACTACCTCTTTCGGTTCATGGATCCTACCAAAATGTATCACGTCCATCGAAAATCTCAATTATATTTAAGTAGAATTGACTAGGAAATTGACAGGCGGGTGTCTGCAGGGTGTAAGGTATTGTGTGCTCTGGTTACATTTGCTCGAAATATGAATGTATATAGAGGATTGAGTGTTCATAATGATGTGTTAGTGCCTACATTGAGGTATGGTTCTGAATGTTGAGTGTGGGTGAATAAGCATGAACGAAATATATCTGCTGTGTAAATCAAGTATTTGAGAGAAGTGTGAAAAGAAGAATTAACTAATTAATTCCGATGATGAAATTGAGGACAAAACACATAATAATAATAAACTCACATGGTTTATTTTCCTCGGCCCTACGGGCCTCGGCAACTAAATTCCATATTTATGATAAAAAATTGAACTTCAGTGTCTTGATACATAAATAACTATTTTTGTCAGTTCTGTTATAGTTATTTACATTACAAGCAAGGTAAAACAGTTTTTACTGCAGAATGGAGGAAATGACCGGCGAGCCGATTAGGCGAGCCTGTCACCTCCTTGAAGCAGTAAAAACAGTTACCTTGTGTATATTGTACACAGAAAAAAATACGTACACTAGGTAGTGTACCATCGAGTCCACACTATTTTTAGTGTTAAATTTAACTCTAACATAAATGATTTTCACACTAATTCAACCCAATAAATGTGAAAGCACTATTTATAGTGTTAAATTTAACACTAAAAATAGTGTGGACTCGATGGTACACTACCTAGTGTACATATTTTTTTGTGTGTACAACATTCTACTTGTTACTCATTTGTAAATCAAATTAAATTATAACCAAGTCCTGTCAGTTACACACAACTGTCAAAAATTATTTTAAATGATTTCGCATAAGCTTTGTTAGCATTTCTGTGGCAACGTGCATTGTTTACCTTGTTTATTAACTTGTAAAATATTTACAATGCAGCTGTCAATTAGAAACTTGAAAATATTCAGTTTCAAAGGCAATAGAGGGCTTGGTGTTTACAAGTGAGTAACAAGTAAATAGTTTATTTCAAAATAGTGTAAATTCTAGCATAATACAAATTTAGCGATGTATTTGTTTGACTTTGAGAGTTTTCAATTTTTTTTTGAGGCATATCTAATCTGTAATAAAGAACATGAACCATTTAGTTAACAGAACTGTTTGGCAAAAGTGCATAAAAGTTACTGCTACGACACTTTTATGATAGTAAATATTAGACTACTTTTATCGTCTAACGCCGCCTGACGTTATGTATGTATAGGTTCATTAAATTTTCCATTTTCTGTTCCACGGCTATCTTCTAGAAATAAGAATATCTTTCAACATTCACGTGTATGAAGCAAGATCGCCCATCAGACAATTACGTTATATTTTTAATTGTATTCCTATAAATATTGATAAGTATTTCCTATCACTTCGTCACTTCAAGCAAGTATTAATTAATATATTTTCTTGCTCATAAATTTTGTTTTGTATGTAACTACTTCTTTTTGTGTATCTCATTGTATGTTATTGGATACGAATGGAGTGACAAAGTAAACTATCAAAAATTTAGACCCGTGATATTTTCATTCAACCAAATCTAAAGCGTATTTATGGAACATCACATAAAATAAACTCAACGAATAATTGGAAAAACAAGTTATGATATATGTACAATTAAATTTCAATCAACACATCAACAACATGTGTGGTAAATTCCACGGTAATACATTCAACACTGAATCACTTGTAAAAGTAGTCGAGTCCACTGGACTTTAAGCAAATTCTATTTTTTGAATGTACTGTCCTGTTGGCTAAAAGGTACAATGGGGTACGTCTCTAGTCCAAGCTGTGTCCTAAGCAATACAAGTTGGTAGTGTGTGATCTGGTAGGCCTGGCGAATCTAAGATTTAGCTTTACTTCGTTGGAGAGTTCGGTTGCGGTTAGTGTCAAGTCGAGTATTTATGTAGGATGAGCCGCACGGATGCGGAATTTTTTTGATATGGGATGACAGCGAACCTGGATCTTTTAAAACACGGTCCATCAACTAACTTGTTTTTACTTGCCGTACATATACCGGGCGTAGAATTATAATGCTATTTTTTATATTGTTGTATCTTTTCATCTATTCACTTTACAACAAAAGTACAAAAGTTGTTTTGAATTTAAAAAGCATACAATATTGCCCAGTTCATTAACTAAGTATTAATATAAATTAAATAACAATTATTTTTTAGCATAGATATGAAGCTGACTAACTGCTTTGGTCATAATGCCTCCACATGAGTGGATGATTGTGAATTTATGTAAACGACCAAGATCTTCAGTGGGATTCGAACTCACGACCTCTGGTGTGCTAGATAGTGACACAGCCACTACATCACAGAAATCGGCAACAGTAATATTGTTACACGGCCAAAGTAAATTAAACAAAATCGAAAAATTCTTGTCGTCATTATAATCTTCTACAAAAATTCTATAGAAATTAGTACACTAAAGAATAAATGAATCTAAAACTGTTTTATGAAATGTCAAATATTTTTTACTTTTATTTAATTTTTACAATTTTTCAGATATACCGTGTATCCTACGTAAATGTTAGTAGGAAAGTTAGGAATTATTATTATTAATTTCATTAAATTGCGGTATCAAAATTAAGTATTCTGTATTAAATAAGATGTAGGGATATTGGCAGTATTGTGATATAAAATTTGGATGCATAATTTTTTGCAGGACACTTTTTATTATTTACAAAAAACTAATTTTACATATTAACTGTCTATGCCAACATTTACGTGGGACACGGTATAAATATTAATTTTAATATGATAGATATATTGTAAAATATTAACATTTTGGTAACCAAATGGGCCTTATTACATTCTACATCCTATATATGTAAGGGATGTATTGTAGCGGGTCAAAACATTCGATAGTGAGTTTTTCGCAAATATGCATGTTTTGGACTCTCTAGAATACAATTTCACTATTTTCACGATAACGTCTGTGTGTGTATGTATCTGTTTTTGTGTGTGCCGATTTTTTCGCACACGACTACTCAAAATTTAATGAAACTATCAATGCCAATTTTTTTTAGCATATATATAATTAATTTATAGTAAATTTTGCTACAATTTTGCTTATTTGTACAATTTAAAAATTGTTTAAGTGGGAGATTTTGTTGAGAAAATAAGATATTTTGGTTTCTCGTTATGAGTTGAAATAAGATAGATTTAAACTCCAGAACTTTTGATTGCAAAGCGAATATATCATCATGCCATTTACCCATTTCTTGTGGTGCACTCAGTTTAAAGCGTGTGCAATGCCCTAAAATAACAACCTTTAAAAATATTAGCTACAAGGGTTACATTTGTTTGTCGACAGTGGGAATCGAACTGAAGATCTAATATACAATAGTAGCATGCGTTCACTATCTTCAGTCACTACAAAATATTGCGTTTGCAAAACTAATAAAAATAAATATATTCATTGTATAATATTTTCTTTCATTACCTTGAAAAGAAAGCAAAATTTCTTTGTTGTTGAAACGCCCAGCTCTTGGAAAGTGACAACGGAAATGATGTAAGAATGTTTGTTTACTAAAATCTTCGAAGTGTTTACTCTGAGGTTACTTTCATTTGTTTCACTGACTTAGTTACGAGCTCAGAAGGAGTTAATGTTGAATTTACGACCTCGTCACTTTCGTTAACTATTCGCCGAAAGAACACGGTACGTGTAGTCCGTTTTTCTTTCAACTGAATCCATTTGACTTCCATTATACGAGTAGAAGCATTGGAAGAAGCAACCATTTATAGGTTGTTACTATTTACTAACTGGAGTGGTGTAAGACTTTCAAACTAATTATTAATAATTATATCTTGTTTCTCATATCCAGAAGTATAGGACTGGAATTATCGGTTTCATAGATTGAATGTTTTACAAGTTTTACTAGAATTAGCGAAGTTGTTGGTAGTCAGTCACTCAGACCCATCTGTGGCTGTTTGTCACAACTATCAATTTTAATTATTATTCTTATGCTTCGAGATGTATTGTGTGGGGTGCGAACTTTGACCATCAGGTTACAGAATTTAAAGCTATACACTCTTAGGGCCGATATATCCATCTACGAATAAACTTCCGAATAAGTTATTCGTCTAATAAATAAAAAAATACGCATCAAAAAATGACAGCTAGAACAATAAGTATCATTTGAGCTATGTTTTCGATGCGACATTTTTCATTTATTCGGTACTTTATTCGTAGATGGAAATATTGGCCCTTTTAGCCTCTTGGTTACCAACATGACTATCAAAATCATTTTTTATCTTTATTACTGTCGAATATATCTAATATTAACGGCTGCTATTCACAGGTCTATACGAAAGGCTACTCACTTAACTCATTCCTATGGCAACGGGATGGGTAATGACAGGTTAGTGGGCGAAAGTTCTTTTGTTCACTATTTTTCTCCCATTCATCTGTCATTATTAAATTGGCTGATTCGTAATATGGATTATGTGGACCACAAGGATGGGGGCGCGTACTTACAATAGCAGAATTGATCAAAACGCTATACAACACTCGTGAAGAACTAAGAATTTCGCTCACTTATGTGTCTTTGCCCACTCGGCTAACGCCTCATGTTCAAAACTGATACATGCGTGAGCGAAATACATAATTTCTTCACTCGTATTGTAATATACTAATACAGTATATGTGCGAGTATCTTATTTTCACTGATTTTGATTAATACACATCGACTTCATCGTTCTCTATCAAACTATAAATTTGTAAAAAAATCTTTGCTTTCGCTTCCAGTTGTTCAAATACCCATCATTTTTCTATGCTTACATTATTACCAGGGCCAAATTAACCCCTTCTGGGACCCTAAGAAAATTCCTTTTCAGGAGACGCTTCTTTAAAAAAAGTGTGGAGGAAGGAAGACTAGAGGAAAAGGAGACGTATTTCAAATATATATTTCTGAAGAGTTTAAATCAGAAATCGGAATGTATTTTTATTACACTTGTTTGCCATAAAATCTTTTAGTACTGTATCGAAAGTTATATTCCGCATAACATCAGCTTTAATGCATAAAATTGCTAACGATTGCTAAATTGCATCGTCACTCATGGTGGTCCTTAAGGATTTTTTAAAAATATTCATGTTGCGAAAGAGATCGTTACAAAATTTCGTAGGCTGTTTTTCTATTTAATCTTTATTACACAAAAATTTAGGTTATAAATGTAAGGTATGGCATAAATAAGAAACATAGAATGATAAATTCCATATATCAGAATATACAAAACAAAATATAGTCCTATAATATAAATATAAACAAAGATAAAGACCAACAAAGCCGATCTTGGTAGCGTAATGGCTATGTCAGTAGCCTAGCACGCCAGACGTCGTGGGTTCGAATCCCACTGAAGAGCATGATCGTTTGTGTTGTTCACTTAAATTCATCTACTCATATGGTGGCATATGACCAGACCATAGTAGTTAGTCCGTTTCCCATCTTCGTAAAAAAAAACCAACCAAATTATTTAAATAATTGATAATAAATAATAAAATGACAGAGCAGGACGAACAGAAATAAAAAATAACAGAAAATATCTAACATTTACAAATAGCAAACAGGATGAAGAAAACAAACAACATATACGTATAAACAACACGATATAAAGTAAAGAGGAAACTAAAGGTATTTAATGCTATCTCCTCCGAAATCCTCAAATGCAAGCAAATCGCAGAGTATGCACAATAAACATGAGGGACAGTTAATCGCTAAAGTCTAAAGAAAAGAAAAGCCTAAGAAAGATTTCGGGAATAACAATGTGGGTCAGGGAAAGAAATGAAAAAATTAACAAGAAAGATAATTCAAGAAATATAGTCAAAAGAACAAGCAAAATAAATTGAGATGGTACGCATATAAAATGAGAATGTACCAAAACAACCCAGTAAGGAAAATCATAGAAACCGGAAATATCGATAAAAGAAGGAAAAGAGGGAAATCGATGAAAACATGAGAAGAATGAATAGCAGAACAAAAGAAGAAAAAATTTAGAAGAATTGAAATAGGGAAAATAGGAAAGAATAGATAAAAATTTAACCTTAAAATGAGAAATTCCTACACCCAACCTGGGTATAAGGGCAAAGGAGAAAACAATTATATTCATTTCGTTTCGATTTGATGGATCATGCTGTTGATCATATTAGTAGTACTGAGACTGCGAAGAGGGATACATCCAAAATGTATAATGACGTGATAAAATATTTATTTTTCACGACATGGTAGGAAACCCCACCGTTTTCTCCCGAAATAGCGAGGAAAATGTGTTGTTCCTTTCTAGAGAGTGTTACCAATATAAATGTTATTTACAAAAAATATATTATAAAAATTATAAATAAATTCTTAATTTTATTGAAAATCCTTATTTTAGTGATATACATACTTTAAATTATCTTACAATTATCCCTTATATTTTTATTTTTCGTAGTAAAACACAATTTGACAGATTGGTTCATTGGCAACACTGCTACACCGCCTTGTGTCTGATAACATAACTTTTAACGTGTCTGTCTGTCAGTTGTGTTCTCAAAGTGTATTTTAGGTCCGAGCAAATCGTTTTTAGAAGCATGTCGGGAAAAAAATGTTGTGTCTAGCACGAGAGGAAAGCTCTTCTTCCACTCTCGTGCTAAATCGAGGGGGGGAAAAGAAGCGCTTTCCTCTCTAGTTTGACAAATAACTACTAATGTATACAGTATGAAGAAGGAGAAGAAAAAGTTTTTTACTGATATTTCTTACTATTCGTTCTATTAAAAAAAAGCCATAGAAATAAAATATTTTTCTACGCCACTGATTGCACAGTAAAATATATACCGTTTTATTTGAAACATTTTTCTCAATTTGCAATAGTTTAGAAATTATTTAAAAATGCAAAAATCAACGAAAAAAGATTCTTTGTCCATATCTAGTGACCTATGCATTTATTTGGAAAAACAAAAAACATCATTATATATTATATAGTGTGTCTACTTTTATCTAATTCAACAGAAGTACTGGCTCTTATAGTTCTTGAGATGGTGCGAGTAATTGTAACACACTGTATATATGTACAATTTCACCTTGAAACAAAAATTGCTCCAAAAAATATTTGCAAGATGTGTAATTGCTCTTGCCAGCGTGAATTCCCTAGAAATAAAAACAGAGTATGCGTGCGTTTGCATTGAAGTGCTGAAGTATTTCAGCGTGGAATATAAAAGCTGACCTAATTTTTAACACAGTTTTTATTTATATTTTCTAGTTGGCCTTTTTATGAAGATTTATGGCGTGAAAAAATATTAACACTTTGTTTTTAACTATTTTTATCTAGACTCCTAGTTTTGCGATTTTATTTTGAAATTAACAATATGATACTTTACTCAACTCTCGACATTTTGTGCTACATTTATTCCAATTTACCGTAATGTTTTCGACATGTTTGTGCAATAATTTATTACAATAGTTTCTAAAAAATGTAACCTCCTGCCAAATGGTACACTTTTCAAATTATTTTAATTTATGGCAGATGTCATTTTAAGAGACTTTCGCTTTTCTTAAAAACACAGCGCAACAGAAGTAAACAAGAGTGTTTGATTACTTAATTTTGCTTAGGTTTTTAATTTTTAAACGGTACAAACAAAAAAACCCTTCAAATATTGACTATTAATATTTTACGTTTTTTCTACTATGATAAAATTTATTGAGATATTTATTTAAAATTATATTAAATCGATAGGTTAGGAAATCCAATTACATGTCAATATAATGAACAGGAACAAAGATACTTATTACATAAATCAGTGATAATTTAAATGTAATAACAAACACACTTGGCCATTTGTTCATCTTAAATGTAGTGTTTCATCCAGCCAAGAAATCTTGCCTTGACCATTTCTTGTCTTGGGCTTGATTTTCAATAATGGATTGTGAATTTTCTTCACAACAAAGGCGACAATTTTGCTTGTTTGAGGTAGCCATTTAATAAAAAATGAGCCTCATCGCTCAATAAAATTTTCAAAATATATTTGCACAATTTGCAAGCGAAGTTCTGGCCAAGGTGTCCCTTGGTTCTTGTTTAAGTCTATTTATGGTAAAATGGCAAAAGAAACTGAGCACATAACTGCTGTCAACTGTCAAAATAGCTGTCGCTGGAAAAAGTTTTGACTATTTGAAAAACAAACCTTAAAAAAAACAACCGTTATAAGAACACACATACCTATAAGTGAAACATCTATTCTATATGTCAAACATGTGTCAAGAATAATTATAAATGAGTCAAATTAAAATTTATATGTGTGGTAACCACAGCAGATTTTTATTTGTGTAACCTATTTGTTAATTATATTTTTCTTCAAACGTCATAAAAGTGCGTTGTTATGTATTTGTATTCAACAAGTAGAAGTTCAATATTGTCGCCGCCGGCCTAAAAGTGTCTCCTTGGAAACACATTTACTCCGGCGGAGGACAAAGTAAAATATCATTCAAAATAATAAGATTTTAATTCAATAATTTGACAGTTAAGATTACAACAAATAAATAAAAATAACAAAATAACATATTCTGTGGCAACTAGAAATACTGGATACGGCAGAATATTTGTTGAAGTTTTGAGTATTTGTTAATGTTTTAATGTCTATTTTCTATGTTTGAAGAAAAAATAGCATGTGTTATTCGATATAAATGTGACTTTGTATGCTTCGCATGTAATTGACCGACTCGCTTCGCTCGTCGTTCAAACTTACATGCTCAGTACCCATAGTATCACATTTACTCCTAATAACACAATATATTATTATCTTGCATTGCAAGGGAGCTACTCTGATTTTTTGTTTGAAGCATTTTTTTAAATTATTATTTAAAACAAAATTTACCAATCTTGTAAACCCTGATTGTTCCCAAAACAAGCATATCCTAATTTTAATCGAAATTTTTTTTGCCCGCTACTATATTTCAATGAATAAATGGCTGGAGACAAAAAATAAGGAGAGGAAATAAGATATTTTCTTCGAAATGTCAATTATTAAACGCATTATAAACGTCGTTATTGTTAATAAATGGAATAATTACAATGCAATAATAAATTTATGAGTATAAAAGCGAGCCAAAAATTATGTTCTCAGCAGTAAAATATTCGCGAAGTTATTTATAGCAGCATTCACTCAGAGAATATTTTCATAATTTATGATGTACATGATAATCTGTCAAACATTCACTTATGAAGTTTAAAATACTACAGTTTAATTCGCTATAAAAACATACAACACGTTTTTCCAAAGTGCCAACTGTTGGTTTATGTCTGCGATGAATGCGAATTTATTTTCGATGATTCTGTGTTTTGTAAGCGGTTTCGGCTTTCGGGGCCAGTCGCATACACATATCACCTACATCTGTGAATTGTGTCTGAATTAATTAAATCGCACGCCCAGACTTAACTAACTTTTGGCTGCGGATCCGAGCTACATTTACGCAAAAGTATAATTAATAACACAGCACAATACCGGTCGGAATCTGGTGCAAAAACTAATCGCGCAGAAAATCTTTCATTTTGCAACCTCACTATTTTATATACTGCTATTGTATTCATTGTTTACGATTTTATTGGCTTTAGTATCATAGACAAAGCTTTGTAATTGTAGTTTCTATTTGTATCCTTGTCTTTATTTTGATTGGGCGCTAACGTTTGCTAGTGATAGATTCTAGCAGATGAAAAGCAGTATGAACATGAACGGAATTTTGCTGGTACTGTCATCTTGTGTCAGTCAAGTTAGGTGGAATTAACCTCAAATTCTGTAATAGACAAATCCAAAACAGTATTTTAAAATTGGTATACTCAAAATGATTTTGGAGAAGACGCACGTCATCAAAAATATTACTAGATAATGACGTCACTATGCAACAACGTTTATATGGGATACTAATTTTTATTGAAATGAAAATTCAATGCGTGTTGCATCACACGTGCCGCCATTTTTAGACGTGATTTGTTGCAATAAACGTAATATATTTGTACATACGTATTATAAAACACTGGATCACGAGGAGCACAATTTTAACAACACAGTAAAATCTGACAGTAAAGTGACAGTTCGACATGAATTTTGTTTGTAAACGTGATCATTTACCAATAGCAACAACATAGCGAACAAAAAATGAACTAGAATTATTTTTAATAATTTGAAATGCCATTAAAGGAATAAAATTAACTATAAAATCACTGTAAATTGCATTAATATATACTTTTCTTAATGCTAGTATTTTTTACGTCGTTTTATTTTAAACATTAGCATACCTCAATAAACTTTACTAGTTATTTTTCACTTTATAAAGTTTTTTTTCAGGTTGATGACGTGCGTCTTCTCCAAAATCATTTTGAGTATAAAAGTAATAGATGTCATATATTTCACTACATTTTAAGTTATTTTTATAGATTTTTTGCAGACATGGTTACTATTGATGACATAACAAAAGAATTTTTATACATTTGACAGTTCTAGAAGGTTCGCTAGCTCATCTAGCGCAAATTTATTTCGCTAGGTCGCTAGTCAGCTGCTGAAATTTAGCGGTTACTTAGCAATTCGTTCAGCTGTGACCGCTAGGTTAGCGTTTTAGCTGCTAGGTTCGGCTGAACGCGCCCATTGTATGTATCAAAGTGAAATAAAATGTTACCAAAGTGTTCGAAGTGATACAATTAATTTAGTTTTGATTCCATATTGAGACTCCGATTAAAATTATCTTCATTGGTTTTGAAGATACAGGTTTCAAAACTTATCCGATTTTAAAATTATTTCAATATTTTCTGTTAACTTTGATTAATTTTGGTATTACACTGATAAAAATGTTTTCTTGGGACAAACAGATTCCTCTTAAATGAAGAAAAAATTGATTTGAATAGTGCCAATGCGATTTCCGTTTTCATTGAAAACTAGGTTTGTTAAATATTCTTGTATGAAAATTAATTTAGTTTTGAAGGAACATTTCAAAGTATTCAACTGAGTTTGAATAGGAGTTGTTTTAATTCAAAATGACATCGTTTTAAATTAAATTAAAACGATGTTTTTATCATTATTTTTAAAAACAAAATTTAAAATATATTCATTATCTTTCAATGCAGAAAAAAGAAAATAAATTAAATTTATATTCAAAATTAATATTGCTTTGAATTGAACCTAATAATTTTGTAAGAAATAAAATTTTCTTCAACGAATGCATACAAAAGGAAAACTGATCATTGCTTGGTGGCTTTCTTAGTGTTTTAATTATGGATTATTTACATTTTCCAAATTTCAATACAAATTTCCTGGCTTATATACCATGTTGAAATGTAATCTATATTTAATTTGTTTTTATATAAAAATATATTTTATTAGCAGACAAAATAAGAACTCTTCTATTTGGAAAAAATCTAACAGCTGGAAAATATAACAGAATTCTGCGTACAATAAAATTTCATTTTATTATTTTGTGCGTATTTACATTGTAGTATAATTAGCGTATTATTTGTATAAAAATATTATTACTGTAATTAATGGCATTTAGTGGACAACAATTATGATCAAATTAAAACGGAATTAAGACTGATTAAAATAATTCAGTTTTTATTTACTTCCATTCATATTTGTAATGTGTTTGTCATCTATAGCTACAATTATTTTAATTGCCAGTAAACAAGATCACTTATAATTAAATCAATTATTACTTTCAGAGGCTAATTAATAACTAAATATTCACATGCAATGTTTACTAACACAACACTTGAAAATCCATAAAAACTGGCTCGGAATTTTCTATTTGCATTCGAGTAAACATTTTGTTTTATAAACACAAAACAAGTTTTTTGGATAAATGTGATCGCAGAAAAATTCAAAATCGTTTTATTATTGTTTCATGGAGATTCAGCTTGTCTCGCCTCGGGGACTGAATCGCCAACTAATAAAATTAATTTAAGATTTAAACATATTTATATAACAGCACGAACATTGAGTAGTGCATTGCAAGTTCATATGCAATAAACTACAGAAGAACAAAGCGCAAAAGTACAAATGAACTTAAATTGGTGTTTGAAATAGTACTAGAAAATTTAAAAAATTGCAAATTACTGTTGGGTATTTACTGTTGTCTACAATAAAATTTTAACACTAGTGCAATTTATCGATAATTCGCACTAGTGCAAATTACTAATGTGATTCTGACTTGCTGTCAAATGAAGGTTTTAAATATTGCTTTATTTTTTATGAGAGAAACAGCGTTTGGCTAAATTTTAATCGGGAAATAGTCCTTTGAAAATCCCTCGTGCGTGTAATTGTCGATAATTTGACATGCACTTGGAATATAATATATGAATATTTACCTCGAAATATTTCAACCAATCACGTTACAGTGTTTTCTGAATTTCGACCAATGACAATCAAATATTAATGAATATTTTGCACATCGATTATTTGCACAAGTGCGATACCCGAATATTTATAATAATTGTAAACACATTGAGGAATAGTTTAATTTCTTCGCTTTCAAAGACAAAAGGGATAATATTTTGAAATTTTCAATCAATTTCTACAAAACAATTACTTTCAAAACGCTGATGATTCATTTTAACGTAATTTGACAAATGACATTTATCAAAGTCTGACGTTTATGTGACAGATTAAAATAAATATATGTTCAATAATTTAAAATAATGACTGAAATCTTTCTCGAGAAATATTCGTCTAATGTATCCCTCGTCCATGGCAAATACAATCAGAATATTTTCTTTCGTGCACATTTGTACACTCGAAAAATATAGACGATTGATATTAAAAGTCTGTAAAATGTTATTTTTACTGATTTGTTTCATCACCATAACCGCAATTTGTATTTTCCAAATATACACATGTATCATATATTTTACGAATTATAGAATTGAAAACGAAATAAAACATATTCATCACCCTCCATTTTATATATAAATTGATTGGGAATTTTCACAAAGCAACAGAATTAAATTTTACAAAAATATTAATAACTGTTTTTTACATTGAAACTGCTCAACGAAATCATATCACCCGTTCGACAAGCACATAGTATCATAATTCTATGCCAATAACTTTCAAAATAGGTATTAACATACATATTTACAGATCCGACAGAATTCATTGCCTTAGCTGCGCTTCGTCAATGAAATGGCAGCCTCTGCTTTAAATCTGGTATATTGGGCCTAGATAAACAAATAACTATTTACTGGTAGATATAACTTTATGTTTTTAAGTTAAGTTTTAACAAAGGTGAAACAGTTTCTGTTCGTACTGATTTAGATACAAAATTGAAATTTCTTCTACATTCATTTGAATTCTCCTTATTTATAATAATCATGGAAGCAAGGCATGGGATTCGATTTCATATATTAAATGTCTATGTTCCGTGTTTATGTGCACATCCAGTACATGTGCATTTAACATAATAATACGCTGATGAGGTGTTGTGTAATATGTTAGGAACATACTAGTCGATTGTGTATATTTTTAATATAAACACAATATTTGAATATTACTTTTTCATGATTAATAGACACGCTATACGGAAATCAATTTTGTAGTTAACGATCCCATGTTGAAAGCAAAAATTGATTTTATTATTTTGATTGTAGATAACCTTAATAGATATTAATTTTCCCCTGCTTCAGGACAAGGATAATAATATCAGTCTGTTGTTGGATCGACAAATATAAATATTATTTCTACACGACCACAACAAAATTTTGAAAACACAATTATTTATTAATTTACATAATCTGCAGTAATAAAATTTTACGTCAATCGTAAAATTTGTAGCAGCCTGTAATTTCCAGCGTGCGCAGAATATATATTCAAAGAAATAAATGATGTTTTCATAGAACCTGATGGAAAAAATAAATCTGGTTTTTCCAAAAGCAATTTGTTGATCACGTTTTTATGTAAACCGAAGGAGATGACCGCAGACCGCGAAATACTCTTATTGACAGCAATTTTTAATAGAATTGTTTTAAAATTTATAGAAGTTGATTCTTCCAAATATTTTATGAATCACTTGCAAGAACACTAACAATGCAATGATTCAGAGTAGTTAATGACTTTAACTTCATAACAAACTGTTAGTATCAAAAATTATATTTCCTAGATGAGGTATACTAAATTACTTTTTGTGTAAACATAATTTTATGTACGTACGAAGTCCAGAGAAAGTTAGAACAACAACACTATGAAACATACAGTTATTTTATACATAACTGCAAACATTTTATTGGCACTTAAAAGAAAGGAATCGTTTAATTTAATAGGTTAAAAATTTGTGTTATTTTTGTTTATGTTTGTGAATTATCAACTACTTTCCGTTTCCGTTCTAATCTAAGGTTGCATGTTTTAAAATATTATATTGTAAACACTGATTTCTTTATAATACTAGATCGGGCATAGGCCATATTCAGCCATCTGAGAGCGTTCCCAATTGAACGGGTGAAATTGAGGTTTTGTGACACTTATGGGGTAAGTAGCTCCTTGGTAACGTAGCCCACACCCGATAGTTGCGAATTTAAATTTACCCCTGTGGTTTCCCTCCACTAACATCTTTGGGGGCTATGACTTGACGGCTAGTAACCGCATTTCATACGCAAAAATATATCACTTACCGAGATCTGCGTAAGCAGAGTGCCACACCCATAATGGGTAATAGGCGTGATAGTATATTTATTTTATTTTATTTGTGACACTTTTGTAAAGTTATATTCGCAATCTGAAGCTCTGCCTTCACTCTCTCTACACCGCTTTCGCAACCACCTCTCTTTAGGTTGTACAACGAAGTATGGTCATACCCATAGACAAGAGAGATGATAGATTTTTAAATATAGAAGTATCACAAAACCTCAATTTTGGCGGCGTTCAATTGGGTACTCACCATAGCGGCTTATGCCCAATCTAGTGTTATATAGAAATCAGTGGTTGTTTATAATGAAATGGTATTTAAAACACTGAAGGTGTATTCACAAATGAAAATTAGGTATCTTCTTCTTCATTTGGCTCCACAGAATTTCCAGTATTCCTTGGTTTGCTCGAGCATCTTTTTCCACTTCTTCCTGTCGTCTGTGAAGTTAATTTTTGTTATTTTCATATCTTCCATAACGTTATTCCTACATCTTGTTTTTGATATTCCTCTAGGCTTGATGTGCATGGATTTCGTCTATACAATCGGTATATCTGTTAGGCAGTGGCACCGACTGACTGAATCGGTGAGATCTAAGATCCCAACAAGTTGGTATACATACTCTTAGTATATAGGAAAACCTGTACTGATCACACCAGATTTTTTTAGGTACCTCCCTTGTATTTTTAGTTACATTCATTTTGTGAAATTTATTAATGAACCAAACTGACTCAAATTTATTGCAATAATTAGTTAAACAATTGTTATAAGTATGATTCTTATAAAGATAATACATATCTAACTTCGTAAAAAAGATTTTTACCTCCCACTTACCTTTAAGTAAGGGAGGTATTGTTTTTGATCAAAAAATTGTGTAGTGAGTTTTCAATGAATAAGCACATTTTAGTGTCCCTACAATACGATTTTACTATTTTCGCCATGATGTCTGTAGTATGTATGAATGTATGTATGTATGTATGTATATGTGTGTGTATGTGTGTTTGTGTAGTCTGTGACAATTTTTTCGTCTCGCATAACTCTAATACTATTATACCAAAAAATACTATATTGTGAATTTTTGCTTCTTATATTTAAATGAGGAGCTGATTAGATTTTGGATAAAATTGGTCAATCGGAAGTAGCAGTTTACTTAAAGCCCTTAACAGTTTTTCGTAAAAAACACGGTTAAATTTCCTTTTTCAACAATTTATGTGATTTTGAAAGTTATAGACTATTTAATTTTACATTTGTTTTGATTACATTAATTTTATTAATTTTCATTGGAGATACTAAACTATTAAGAAATTAGATTTCACAAGTCTTGCACTCCTTGTACACCATGAAAACACCTAAAAATTTGAAATTTTTTACGAAATGTGACACATGTCATTTTGATTGTGAAGCTGTTTTCTTATTGAAATATATGTCAAAATATTAAATAAAAATACGAAATAAAATTAAATTTCTGAAATATAAATAGAAAATAAACAAATTATAAGGTATGTTTCTGTATCATCAAGTACTATTTTGTATCGTTTAAGAGTAGTATTGGGCGGGAGATTATTTGCTGGACACATCAGATTTTTAAAAAATTCTTGTGATTTGTTACCGCAAATCAATTTGCCTTATACTAATTATTAAACTGCCATCTACACGTGGATTTTCAGGTAATCATTTTTCTTTAATCTTCTTAACAGCTCTAATACCGTTGAGAAATCAAACCGTGATAAAATTGCAAATAAAAGACAGAAATATATTCCAGCTTGTAAAATACCGATTCCGTAACTAACGATCCAGTTTGTTCAAGGCAATGCAGCAAGTTTATTTACAAGATTCGTGTAATTAAACTGAAGACTCAATGTCATTTTAAGAATTTACAAACACACACGCACGATGCAGGAGCTGCTGCTGCTGAGCAGGAACCTTACTCGACCTTCGCAGTTACGCTTGCCATATGCTACAAATATTTTATCAAGTTGTAAATAGTCAAATTTACTTGTTTCTATAAATATTTTACTAATAATCCGCAGGGAATCCTTTAAGTAAATTATGTTTGATGTAGGAGATTAATTTTGTGTTGTAAATATGTCTTTAATTTGAAAATAATTTGTTACGTTTCTTGTAGGCGAATTAATTTTTTCGGCAAATATAAATAGAACTTGACTGATGTATTTTTAGATATTTGTAAAAACAATCTCAACTAATGACACTTTCAGAGTAAGAACGAGGTTTTATAAATAACATAGATTAAGCATTTCAGAAATAATTTTACTAAATTGAATTGTTATTTGGCGTAAACCTCTTATTATTTATTTCAGTGCTATAGAAGCGAATGACTCATTCTAATAATATTTTAGTTTTATTGAACAAAATTTTTGAAAGATATATTGAAAAATGAATACGAAGAAGTTATGTTTATTTATGTTGTACAACTTAAATGTATATAAAGTATCACGTAAATCTACAAAAACAAATATTAGTTTACCTGATGTATACACGAAATAAAAATAAATTTACGTTTTAAATCTTTTCATCTATCAAAATATTTCTCATTTAACGGCAAATTTATTATTTCGCTCAACTACCAGTACAGTCAACAAAATAATATTATGAGTACACAATTCGTGAAAAACAAGTCAATAATTTTACCATAAAAATACAATGTTTTGAACATAAAAGATTTCAAGATTTTGTGCAAATATTCAGTTTATTTTTATTATATCGTTGTTTAGGAATTTTCAAATTATTCTAGGAAAAATTGCTTGAAATAAAAGTAATAGAAGATTACATTATCTGTTTGCTTTTTCAATATAAATTATTATTATTATTTTGTATTAGTATTTTATTTAGAATAATCAATATTAAGATATAAAAACAAAGTTTTAATTAGTAAAGAGATAAGAATTAAATAGAGTTACATGACGGCTGGTAACCGTACATCACTCGTATATAATTTATTTAAAAAATGTTATAATATTACGGGAATAACGTTTTTAATATATGACTTACCATGATCTGTGAAATTATACTACACCTTAATTGAGTAAATGGCGAGATGATATATTATATATTTTCATTTTTAATAATTAAAGCAAGATTTGGTTCTGATTCTCTGTGCATATTTATTTAAATCCTTGTCCAAACTTTTCAAATTTGTTGTAGAGAAAAACGCTTTAAAAATGTTATAAAAAAATACTCCTTTATACTTTTTATCGGAACCACTTTTCTCTAAGATTATTTTAAACACATTTTAGATGTGGCACTCTTCTTTCGCAGATCTCTTAACGCGTAAAGTGCGGACACTAATTACGGTCCCCAAACCACAGAAGTAAACTAGAAACTGTCAACAGCGGGATGAAGCATAATTCGCAGAATAATCTGTATACAAATTAAATAGTAATCAGCATAATAAATAAATAAATAATAAATATATTATCACGCTGTTTGCCCATTTCAGGGTGTGGCACTCTTCTCAAAACAGATCTCGGTATTATGACATATTTGCGCGTGAAATAAGGTTACCTGCCTTCAAATTACGGCCTCCAAGGATGGTAGTGGTGGAGGAGCCACATGGATAATGTTTTGTGGTGAAAATTTTCGAAAATTTGTCGACAGTGAGGATCGAACCGATAATCTTATGATCTACAGTCCGATGCGTTACCACGGAGCTATTTACCCCATGTGAGCATAACAACGTGAAATTTATTAGTCTATTATATTACATTAGGTTTAAATAAAATTAAGTACTAATCAATACAAATAAATATTGAATAATTAATATTTAACACCTTTAAAAATGCTGGTGATTTAAAAATAAATAATAGTTATTTATGTATCAAGGCACTGAACTGTAACTTTTTATCACGAATATGGAATTTATTTGCCGCAGCACATAATTCTGAGCTTTTAATGACGATTTTTAGCACATTGGTGCCGATTTCAATTAAATATACTTATTTAATAAATATTTGTATATATCAGAAATTATTAGTTCATATTGATACTTTTGAGTAATAGTTATTTATGTATCAAGGCACTGAAGATCAATTTTTAATCACGAATATGGAATTTAGTTGCTGAGGCCTGCAGGGCCGAGGAAAATAAACCATATGAGTGATAAAAAGGAACTTCAGTGTCGAGGTATATATTAAGTTTTATTTGAAATCTAAAATTCGAAAAAACTGTAAAAAAATAACAATATAGGGTAAGTTTATACATCTGTCAGTTGTCAATTGAAACTGACAGTCAGTGTTACCAACATTGAACAGTGAAGTTATCGTAAATAACACTCAAAATTATGTGCTTTGTCCTCACTTTCGTCATCGGAAAAAATTAGTTAATTCTTCTAGCAAATTTTGTTTCATGTTACGTCCAAATTTACTATAGTATATGAATATACATATTTTCCAAAATTATCCTACTTGTACAATAATTATTTAACGGTTGCCAACACTGGGTTGCTCAAAATTGTCGTATAATAGGTTACTTTAGTGACGATTTCTGAGCTTTTAATGACGATTTTTGAGCACTTTAGTGCCGATTTCAAATCAAAGTTCTTTATATTATTAATCAAAGCATCATTTGTGCAACTGATAAAAAACAGCTCATGGTTAGAGAAACATTGTTGCTATTATTAACTGTGACTTGAACAATAATAATTTTATGAAAATTAAGGAAACGAGGTGTTAAATATAAATCGTTTCATCACAGCATTTATGCAGTTCTGAATGGTATTCTGCTCAGACCAGATCATTGCGCGTGAAATGCCGTGAAATCATGTCCCCCAAATATGTTTTTGCAATACCTGTACTGTAAGTTACCCATTAATAACAAAATTTAAACACAGTAAGTGGAACTTTTATTGCACAATTGGTTTTCATGGTTACATCATTTACTTACCGTCCACGGTGGATGGTAAGTGAAATTTACCGTTCATGGTGGACGGTAAGTAAATATATATCATTCAAATTTTATTTCTAACCTCAATCTGTCAGCTGTTAATTTTGATACCTATTTTTCCTTTTCTTATATTTACGCAGGTATTGCAAAAACTAACTTACTAACCTCGAACTGTAAGTGATTTTTTAGGTCTCGAATGTTTAGGAAATCTCGACCCTACGGGTCTCGACATCCCAAACTACATTCTCGACCTAAAAACTATCACTTACAGTTCACGGTACGTAATATACTATTGTAGTTCAGATACAAGGATTCAATTTTTAATGAAGGATTTTCTGGTGTTGGAATCGAAACGCGAATTTAAATTTAGTAATAGTTATAAAGTAACGAATGCAGTGACTGTTTATTTACAATGTAATGTTTCTGTTGCAGCGCTGACGGTTCGGTTTCTAACCCGAAGATACATTGGCGAATATGATCACCAGTCAGGTAAGTTGGCCAAATTACATGCGTACGAAAATATCGTACTGATGGCCCGCCAAAAATAGCTTTCATTACATATCAAAATATGCGGAGTTCGGCGTGCGAGAACGCCTGCCGATATCGAGATATGAAAATAGTTCGCGAAACTATAACCTGTCGCTTGCAAAAACACACTTAGCAAGTTACGTCACTGAGATTTTTTTGGATTATTTTAATGGGATTGTACATCGTTCGGATATTTTAGACGATTAAGATCCCAACAGACGCATTCTTGAGATTTGTGAATAAATTTAATTGAAATATACTTTCACTAACTTAATGGCTATATTATTTTTGAAAAAATATAATAGACACAAAATATAAATCACTATTTGTTTCATGCAATATATTTTACCTATAATAATATACTACACATATATTACGCAGCGGTCATGATATAAACATAAACATATACTACTAGCCTATCCTTTCTATACAATTAAAATAATAACAATTGAACATAGTGTGATTTAAGATAAATTATGTGATTGAATCAACAATCAGTAGGTTTTTCTTGCAACCGATAGTAACTGGTTGGTCCACTTAACACTTTGTAGGGGTAGTATTATGAATAGAGAGCGGATAATATGCACAAAAAAAAACTGAATTATAAGCGCATATTTATGCACTGATTTTTTATGAAATATGCACTATATATGCACAAATATTACAATATACGAGCCCAAAATCATATTATTTGGCCCAGTTAAAACTTTTAGAATTGCCTTAAAAAAATAGTTCTGATCGAAATAAGGGAAATTTATTGTACTAAATTTATTTATATAATAAATTCTGTTATTTTAAAGAATATTTTAAGCAATAATAACAACTGAAATAATATCAAATTTACAATTTGTCCCAAAGGTATTGACTGATACCACAAACACTGTTTTTAAATCTGATGACAACAAAATACGGAAAATTGTTTCAAATAAAAATTGTAAGTAATATTAATCTACATCTTTTTGATTCCAATGAAATTTTCTCTATCTCATTTATTTATTAAGATAAGCCCAAATACCCTGATAGGCCTTGAAATAATCAACCACTTACTGTTGATGAATTGTTCCCAAAATCTAATTAATTCGTAGCATAAACAATACCTCTATTACATATATGTATGTGCGGAATCTAAAAATTATAGAATTTAACATATAAATAAGGCGAATTAAACACATTTCCTTTTTATGACTTTAACTAGGCCAAATAATATGATTCTGCGCTCGTATGCAGCAAAAAATGCAAAAAAATCTTAAATTATTAGATAAAAAGTATAAATGAATGCATTGTGAATTTTATTGCATAATACAGTCTTAATCCTGATTCACAATTAACAAATATACTACAAATATACATATAAACTAAGTCTAGAAACTTGATACTATAAGATTATGACATATTTACATAATTACAATTGCAATTAATTCAAAATTTTCTAAAAAAAAATGAAGCATAAGTAAAAGATGTATCCAGCTGAGAATTTTCAGTGTTATATTTATTGTACCCACTTTTACCAGCATTCTTGTATACAATGAATACCTACCGTTACCGTTACAGGGATTTCCCTAGAAATATTGGAGTTTATTGGTTTGTGTATTTGCTTATTGTACTGTTTATTGCTTTTTCCATTGCATTCTTCTATTTATTGCGGCCTCCTCCAATATTTGGGAATTAAAATGTGCATTACCAGAAATTTCAGATTGTTTATCACTAGACAAGGCCTTAAAAATATTGAAATATGCATTTATATGCAACTTTTGTAACAACATGCATAAGAATGCCCAAATATGCAGTATATGCAATAAGTAATTAGCATTAATTAACTCTAATCAGTGCAATTCGTCCAGAAAATTGATTTTATTTTAAGGTATAAAAAAATTACAATACATGCGCTTTGCATGGAACCCTCATTTTTTTTTATTGCACATTCGGATAGTACCGCTAAAACTAAGTAGAGTTTGTATGAAACTTTTTTCCGTTTTCGCGAAAGATGGCATTTAAGATTTCAAAGGGACCCCCGCTTTACCTCCAGGGGGTGGCGGTAGGGAATTATGCTAGGTGACATAAGAGGTTTTTGAAAAATATTAAACACGTGTTTTTTTTTATTCGATGTGTATTTCTCGATCTATTTCACCGTGTCGGAATTTTTTGAATAACCAGTATATGTAAAGGAGGTATTATGTTTATGTTACGAATTGATTTGCTTTTGGGAACAATTCATCAACAGTAAGTGGTTTTTTGACATATCTTAGTAAATAAATGAGATAGAATAAATGACATTGGAATTAAAAAGATGTAGAATAATATTACCTACAATCTTTATTTGTAACATTTTTCTATATTTTGTTGTCATCAGATTCAAAAATAGTGTTTGTGATTTCCATAGCTATGAGCGTTTTTATAAAATTTTAACTTGATTTTACATGTTACCAATAATGGTGTAAAATAAAATATTATTAGTGACTTAAATGCATAATTCAATTATCTACAAGATTTCTTTGAAGTAATTTGCTCTAAAATCAATAGGGAAGGACATACCGCAATATGAAAAAAATCTGTTATGGGCAAAACAATACCTTCCGCCATCGATTTCTTATCGAACAATGCAGGAACACAGACCACCACGATCAAAAACACTCATCCCTTCAAAAAATTATGACACATGTAAAAAAAAAACATTTTTCAACCGTTGTTTTGTTTTTTTTTTTTCAAAAAACACAGGTGAGCAGATTTAAACGAATATATCAAAATATAATTTTTAATTAATGTGTTGTAATTCGTAAATGGTGACAGTAAGAGGAAAATGTATTAAACAATAATTGTAGCTAATAATATTTGAAACATTATTCTAATAACAAAATTTTAATTGAACCATAAATTACTGAGATATTTTAAAATAACTTGATGGGCTTCAAGTAAACTATTCCATTATCACCAAAAACTAATCAGCTCTTCCAAAGGGTATACAATTGATATAAACAAAATATCAAAATTTACAGTTTAGTAGTTTTTGAGAAACCGTAACTCCAGAGATCCACACAGACTGACAGACAAATACACACAGACATCATCGCGAAACTATTAAAATTGTATTCTAGGGACTCTAAAACGTGCTCATCCACTGAAAACTCACTACCCAATTTTTAGCATGATTCCTATACCTCCCTTACAGGATGTGGCGAGAGGTAAATATTAACTTTGTATTTCCTATATTGCATAAATCAATTCACCACCCGGTATATATATTGGCCAAATATGAAATTAATGTAATATTAGAATTAATCTGTTATGAAATATCTGCTGCTGGAAAATCATTTTCTTATATCTTGACTTGCATACAATAACTCTCAAACTAAATAGAGCCACGTGCTTCAAATATAAATTTACTGTTCCTGTTAAGAACAAAACGGCAGTTAAGAATAAGTTCATTTTGATGTTACCGGGTCCTACCTACACAAAATATGATATAAAAGCAAAACTTATACACATGTTCATCTCAAAGAGCTACCCCACGCTACTACTTGCTAATGCATGTTTCTTCAACAATATCTTGAACATCGTGTAAATAAACAGCAAAGCCTTTTTGCACTGGTTAAAATTCATGAAAGTATAATAAAATTATGTCAACAAAATCAATTTCGTTTCCTCAAATTATTTCCCTTCATTCCAAACTTCCCTGTTTCGAATTAAATTTTTTCTTTCTGTACAGAAACCCGGTACAAGCATGAAGTTCTGGTAGATGGAGAACCAATCCTGTTCGAGATCTTAGACACGTGCCCTAAGGTGAGTCCCCGCTAGACATACCGTAACTTTAACGTAACACTCGCAAAATTGAACTGGTGGGTGTTTCTGACGTGAGTGTGATATTTTGCACCTGTTTTGCATACATTTAATGTGGACCATTTGTCAAATTTTTTAGACAAGGAGACGCAATGTTATTTATATGTTTGTAGTCAATTAACACAGTTTACTGGTGTTATAAACACTTTTATGTGTTAGTTTTGCTTGTTAGACTTAATGCGTTCATTTATTATATCATAGATCATGATGTAATGCTAATAATTTTTAGCATATTTATTCACTTACATAATTAGATGTGTGAAATTATGACAGCTGTATGATATAGACTGCTTATTAAAATATAAGTATTAATAAATCACTTACCTTTGTGGGTTTGACAAACCGCAACAGGAATCTGAAATAAAAGAAGAATGTTAATTAATTACTATTAATAAGAAATGTATTTTAAATTAAATTCTAAAAGCAGGTTCATAATGGGGCAGCGTCCAAAGTCGAATTTACAGAAATAAATAAATTAAACATTATTTTATCTACGTAATAAAAATAACCATTACATATTTAGAGGTTGTTTCGTTTAAAACAACCATTGCGTTTTTGAGCAAACTAATGACTTTAAAGAAATAGTTATTTATGTATCAAGGCACTGAAGTTCAATTTTTTATCACGAATATGGAATTTCGTTGCCGATGCCCGTAGGGCCAAGGAAAATAAACCATGTGAATGATAAAAAGGCACTTCAATGCCGAGGTACATATTAAGTTTTATTTGAAATCTAAAATTCGAAAAAACTGTAAAAAAATTACAATATACAATATAGGTTAAGTTTATACATCTGTCAGTTGTCAATTGAAACTGACAGTCAGTGTTGCCAACCTCGCGAAATGAAGTTATCGTAAATAATACTCAAAATTATGTTTTTTGTCCTCAATTTCGTCATCGGAATTAATTACTTAATTCTTCTTGCAAATTTTGTTTCATGTTACGATACCTAATTGTAAAATCGTTGTATAATGGGTTACTTTAGTGACGATTTCTGAGCTTTTAATGACGATTTTCGAGCACTTTAGTGCCGATTTCAAATAAAATATTATATTAAAAAAAATACCAGGAAGATAACCCATATAATAGATATAACAATCAGAAAATTCAACCAGTGGTTCTCAAACGGTAAAATAAATTTATATTTTTAAATAGTAACCTATTAAAATTTTTAGTTCATTAGATAGAGAATTTTTATTTCTTTTCAACGATGTTATTATGATATGATACAAATTATAAATAATTTTACAATGTTGAAGTAGGCTATGAAATAAGCAAATACAAACAAATATTATTATTAATTTCATAAAAATAGTTATTTACTTTACAAATAGGCAAAGTAAGGAATTACCCACGAGAGAAATTTTAGAACACGAAGCCGAAGGCTGAGTGTGATAATTTTATCGAGTGGTTAATTCCAATTTGCCCACACTGAGAAATGGGTAAATGGCATAATGACATATTTATTACATTTATTATTTTAATTATTAATATTAATTTATATTAATTAATAAATTACTTTATTGGCCTTGATTTATCGATATATAAATTACATGGAAACAAAACAAATCAATAGTTATTTTCTAGAAGATAATTAATTCTCGCCGTAGACAAATTAAAATTAAACACACGAATTTTACTATTATACACTTTTTCTGACTTAATTAATGAAATAAAAAAGTAAATTAGTAAATAAATGAATCTGTGAGTATTTAAGAACATTTAATGAAATGTTAAGGTTAAATGTTTGTTAATGGCATTCGTTAATATTGAAAAGTAATAAATAAATAAGGAATCGTTAGGTTCACGAATGACACACAGATAAATTAGACGTAAACTGAAAAAAGAAGTACATAAAAATAGTCATGGATCACCGCTCCTATCAATTTACATAGAAGTCGCCGCAAATAGACAAGTTGAAGTTTTTCTGGCATCTGGTGTAACCTTCATGCCCGGTAGTTCCAGCCGAGTAATACGGAAGTTTAATTGCTTTTAGAAGACTTTTTAACATTCATATTATGCAGTAACTTTCAAACTAAATTATTGTAAACTGTTGGGAACTCACTGAAATGCTCCAGCTATACAATGTGTTTCAATTTCGATAGAACATAAATAAATAAATAAAATAAATATATCATTACGCCTAATACCCATTATAGGTGTGGCACTCCGCTTACGCAGATCTCGGTAAGTGATATATTTTTTCGTATGAAGTGCGGTTACCAGCCTTTAAATCATAGCCCCCAAAGATGTTAGTGGAGGGGGAACCACAGGGGTAAATGTAAATTGGCAACTGTCAGCTGTGGGATTCGAACTGAGGATCTCACGATCCACAGTCCGACACGTTACCATGGAGCTATTTATTTATTTATGGGGTAGAACATTATTACTAAATTATACGAGTATTTCATTTTAATTTATACTATCCAACCGGACAAGCCTTTTAATTGTTTGTGCATTGTTACATGACTTGAAATGTGGTGTAGAGAGATTTCAATGCTATTGCTTTTTTATATTGCTGTATCATTTTACTTATATTCACTTTACATAATTGTTCAGAATTTAAAAATGCATGCTATAAGACCCATTTGGATACCTAAATATTAGTATTTCACGATATCCAACACCTCTTAATAAATGAAAAATTTATTAAAGAAATATTATTTGACAGTGACATATGCTTTAAAATTTTAAATTAAAATGTCAATCGAAGTTGTTACCAAGGTGTTGTGTGTTTTTATTATTGTTATAAATAAAAATATACTCACTAGTGACATTTCTCAAAATTATACCCACTAGTGGGTATTCTGTTACTTTCCTTGTTTAAAATCGCCATAGTTATAGAGCTTTTATTGAGAGGTGTTAGATTAAAATATTTTTTTCAAATATTAGTATTATCAAGTTGTGTTTACAAAAAGTTGTCATGTTTGTACTACTGAATTCGTAAAATGAATAAATTTAATTATTGTTTTATTCAAAATAGCAAGAAATCCAGTAGCACGAAATATGTTCTTAAGATACCTATGTTTGATTTTAAACAAGGAAAGTAACAGATTACTCACTAGTGGATATAATTTTCAGAAATGCCACTAGTGAGTATTTTTTTATTTATAACAATAATAATAATAATAATAGCTCCGTGGTAACGTGTCGGACTGTGGATCGTGAGATCCTCAGTTCGAATCCCACTGCCGACAGTTACAAATTTAAATTTACCCCTGTGGATCCCCCTCCACTAACATCCTTGGGGGCTATGATTTGACGGCTGGTAACCGCACTTCATACGCCAAAATATATCACCTACCGAGATCTGCGCAAGCAGAGTGCCACACCCATAATGGGTAAAAGGCGTGATGATATATTTTTTTATTTTTATTTTGTTTTTCATTATCAATATGTCATATTATTTCTACCCTTAAAGTTTGATCCTGAAATATAAAAATATATGGTACTTGTGGAAATCTCAGCGTATGATATATTTTTGCGATTACATTCATATAATATCTACCAAATATTTTATTATGTGAGAAAAGCATATGGCTATTTTTATGAGGAAAGATGATTTCCAGTTGTAGGGATCGAACTTAGGATATCGTATTTCATAGACAAGTAAACTATGTATCATAAACCCAACTAAAGAGAAATCAAATATCGAAAATTATAAAAAAATAACAATCAATGTTTTGTGCCCTAATTATTCAAGCAATTTTTTATCATAACTTAAATAATTACACAAAATTACTTTATGAGTGAACGATGAATTCCATCGAGTTTGTCCTAAGGGGAAATTAAAACATTTCGATTTTTAAATTGTTTGTTATAAAAAAAGTTTGTTGTGGAATGTAAATGTTTTGATGAAAATTTCTGTTTATATGAGAAGATAAATTTACATTTGCGTACAATTTTTGATGATATCCTACTTGAAACATCAAATATTAAACAGAAAACATCGAAAAAAAACCGAGGTTAATATCCGAGACGTCTTGATAATAAATAAATAATATCATCATTCCATTCGTCCATTTCTAATTTCGGTATATATTTTTGCATAATTGCCAGATGTCAAATCATGGCATCCATGTTAGTGGCGGAGGAGGCACAGGGGTAATTTGGTGGCAATATTCAGTAGTTATATTCCAAGTATATTATCAATATAGCGATACCAAAACCCGATTTTATTAGAAAATTCTGACAATCCATTAAAAATTCTGTGTTCAATGTGTCGCTATGTTTATGAACTGGCTCTTTGGACGAATTAAAAGATTTCTTCTTTAAACTTAATACCTTATATGCGAATATTAAATTCACAATAGAAGTAGAAGAAATCCAAGCAATACATTTCCTTGACTTTAATATTTCTAGATCTAAAAAAACTTTTAGTTTTTTAGGAAACCTATCCAAACTATTGACTCAATTAAAAATGATTCTATCAATTGCATTCAACATAAACTTGCTATTTTCAATGGACCTATCCATAGAATGGTTATCAATAATTTAATTAATAATGATATTGCAAATAAAAAGGAAATAGCACTCGCAATTAATTTCATCCCTAATATAATAGATAAAATTATAAAAAAGAAGAAATATAACCTTCAACTTAAAGAAGCATTTAATAACTCTTTACACAATGACAAAAATTATAAACTTAGAACGAGCTTATATTTTTTGGGAAACATTAGTTACAAAATTAAAACAATCTTAAAACAACGTAACATCGATATAGTTTTTAAATCAATAACACCATTAAAAAACGAACTTTGTATAAAAGTTGATAAACTTATAGAAAAATCTGGTGTTTACATGTTGAAATGTAATGACTGTGGATCAAATTATGTAGGGAAAACAGGTAAAAAATTTATTACGCGGTTTAAAGAACATACTCGCTGTATTTTTTACAATAAATCTAGTTTTGCAGAACATCTTATTGATACTGGACGCTCTTGAAATTTTAATAAAGATTTAAATATTTCACATATTAAAGAAAAAATTAGAGTTTGTAATAAACAGTATTTGCGTTTATTACGATTAAAGATTGCAAACAATATTAAGACATTTCAAACTAAGTAAATGGTTCATTGTTAGTGGAAAATTTCACTTCTTTAGTATTTCAGTTCAGTTCCCACCTAATCAGCGGATGTCAGTATGTTGTAGGAAATATTTAACTAGTGTCTTATGCGAGAGTAGTACCCAGTTAGAGATATTTTGAGTGCCACTGTCCTATCCCTTAAGTAATAAATTGTGAACCTTGGACACTGAGCAACAACTTGCATTTTGGCTTTTCTTGTAAAATGTTGAAAGAATTACTACACAGTTTAAGGGCCCCGCTCGATTGTATACATAGTTTTTGTGAAGTTTATTTTGCGAATTCATTTAAGTAGATTTGAGTTTTATGTATGAGTATTGTTAATAGCGAATGTTATCTCAGTTTCGATCTTTGAAAGTTATTGTAAAAGTTAGTGAATAAGCGTTACTTTGGATTATATAACGTCGAATTATTCAGCTCGTAAAAGTATTTGATTTATATAATTTATTTTGCTTGTTCGTTATTAAATATTATATAATTTTGTTATTGTTGAATACGTGTTTGATTCCCGCCTGCGCGCATATTTCCCGCCATTTGACCAGAAGTCTTTTTCTAAATACTCTTCGGAATCGAGTTAAAATATTCCGTGGTGGCCAGCGACTACACTGCCCTTGGTTATTCATTTAATCAAGTAAAACCCTTCGTATGTCAGTTACCTCTTGGTACCAAGTGCGTGGTACTTGTTGCAAGTTGACTTTCTAGAAAATTTAGAAATCAAAAAGTCTTTCATTAAAAATAAAAATTAATACCTGTGTTTAAATGATCAAGTCAATATAAATTTGAAATCTAGTTCACTTCTTGATCTGCTGCTTTTTTGATTTTTCGTTTTCAGTTTATTTAGTAATTTTTTTTAAATCAGTTTTCATCTTATCATCTTTTCATCTTAAATGGGGTAAATAGCTCAGTGGCAACGTATCGGACTGTGGATCGCGAGATCCTCAGTTCGAATCCCACTTCCGACAGTTGCCAATTTAAATTTACCCCTGTGGTTCCCCCTCCACTAACAACTTTGGGGGCTATGACTTGACGGCTGGTAACCGCATTTTATACGCCAAAATATATCACTTACCGAGATCTGCGTAAGCAGAGTGCCACACCCGCAATGGGTAAAAGGCGTGATGATATATTTATTTCATCTTATCACATAGTCTTTGGCTCGTCAGTTTATATATCACCTGTCCTATCAGTTTTATATTTTTTACATTTTATATTTATTGTTTTGAGTCCTTTTTCAATGATGTGGTTTGGTTTTTACTATATTTTCTGCTTACATGTAGATATAGTGTGAGTATTCTTTTTTATATAAAATTGTTCTGGTTTTGTTCTAAAATTTACATTTTTCTTATGTTGTAGTCTCTCGCAATTTAATTTTTATTAAAGAACAGTGTGATGCAGCGCAAGGGAAAAATGGAGACAAAATCTCTTCAGAATTAGATAGAATTAGAAATTATGTACTTTCTGCTGTGCAGACATAAATAACTAATTATGCTTATAATTGCGTCCATTTATCAATATATGAATTTCATCTCATTCATGTTTCATTTGCATTGATCAAACGGAAGTGATTCTGTATCACATATGTTTGCAAACCGGTGCACATGTGTGCAATATACACATCGCATCGTTGACTGAATACACATTAGTCAAAACTAACCAATTACCGATAATTTATACAAACTTACATCGTCTGTGTTTCTGTGTATTTGACCTAAAAGCGAACTTGTTGGTAAACAATAACTTCGCAATAAAAAACTGAAGGTTAAAGCATTAAACAGAATTAGAAATGGATAATTATATTATTGTAAATATGTTACAAGTAACCTTCTTTTTTCAATTTCTAGTTTATTATTCATAATTAATATTAATAGGATTTCATACGACGAGTTTCTGAAAAATCTATAATAACTGTGGGAGAATTATTCTAATGGCGTGAAAATTTATATTTTATTACTTCAAATAAAACTTAATGTTGCTAATAGTGTTAACTTGTTAAGTATAGTAATTATAATTATTATGCTAAATGCAAGTTATATCTGCGGATTGAAATTCACCTACAATAATGATTCTGTGTTCCCTATATTCCATTAATATAGTAACGAGAATATACTGTTTTAGAAATTACTGTTTTATGTACAATTTGGGAATTCTAATTTACTGCAATTACACAAAATACGAGTATTCCCCAACTTATGTTCATACGTACATATTCCAATACGAGAATAAATACTATATTCCAGGCAGTGCTGGATTCATGACCCAAAAACTTTTTGTTCTATAAAAAAAGTAAATCAAAATTTCTTTTTTGCCGATTGACATTAATAGTTTTTTGCCAAACTAGAGAGTAAAGCGCTTCTTTTTCCCAATCGAGCTCGAAGTTTGCCTCATGAACGCAGCGAGACTGGAAAAGGGGCTTTCCTCTCGTGTTAGACAACATTTTTTTCACATGTTTCTAAAAACGATTTGCTCCGACCTAAAATACCCTTTGCCTACACAACTGATACGTTTAAGTTAGGTTATAAGACGCAAGGCGGTATAGCAGTATTGCCAATGAACTAATCTTAAATATAATTAAAGTTGTCAATTGTGATTTAATCTAGAAAAAGAAAATATAACACATAATTGTAAGACAATTTAAAGTATGTTTATCACTAAAATAAGGATTTTCAATAAAATTAGGTATTTATTCATAATTTTTACAATATATTTTTTTGTAAATAGCATTCATATTGGTAACACTTCTATATTTTTCTCTCTAGAGAGGAAAAACACATTTTCCTCACTATTTCGGGAGAAGAACGGTCGGGTTTCCTGGCATGTCGTAAAAAAAGTATATTGCATACAACCGCGCAACAAACTCATAGCAACCGTCAACAAATGCATAGAAACCGATCAACAAACGCATGGCAATGTAATTTAATGGCGATAACTTTCAAAATATGTATTATTAATCACGTCTCGTATACCCACACACTTCTTTCATCTCATTTCTACAGCAGTTATACGTCATTCATGCTTCTTCATCCACATCCAACATTCAGAACCATACATAAATGTAGGCACTAACACACCATTGTAAAGACTCAATCGAGCATCCCTAGATACATTCACGTTTCGTGCAAATGTACCCAGAGCACCCAATACCTTGCACCCTGCATACACTCGCCTTTCAATCTCCCGGTCAATACGTTCATCCCTCGAGAACATACTATCCATATATACAAATTCATTCCTGGTTCCAGTCTCACACCATTCACTGAAACATTAATTCCAGTCATCAAATCCTTCTTCTCAAACACCAACACTTTACATTTATCGACATTTAACAGCAGATTTAAACCAATTGCTCCTCAGTTTTACCCAACACATACTTAACAAATACTTAAGCTAACGCAGGCACTATACGACCACCAATACGTACACCATCAGTTCCATTCGAAGTCTTTCATAATAACACATCCATATACAAATTAAACAACCAACAACCCTGCTTCACACCAACATCTATACGAAACCAATCACTCAATCTACCATCAACTCTCACTGTAGTCTCATTTCCTTCATACAACGCTCGAATCGCTCCCAACAAATTACCATCCACACCGTACTCTACAAGTACATCCCACATAGTCTCTCGAAGAACACTGTCATACGTTTTCTTAGTTACGAAATACACAAAAATAATTTGTTATTTGCTAACAAATTTGAAACTTGTTAAATTAACAAAAAATAACGGTGGATAATCTTAGACTAAAAATTTTGATACAATTTTGTCAATTTTGACTGTAAATTTTTTACTGTGTATTCTAGCGTCCCCAAAACGAGCATATTTTCTCCCACATATATGTGCGATATGTAAAATCAGACAGGTTTATACTCGTATTATAACAAACATTTATGTGATTGTGTTTATGATAACGCCTAAAAACTAAAACAAGAACTGATAATGGTTACGCTTAATTCGTTGTACCAATAAACTGTATAAATTTAACAAAATTTGTAACAACGATAAAAACTAGATATGAAACTTAACTTAAAATGACTAAGTTAACAAACGAGCAAGGTTTCGATAGAAATATAGAGCTGATTTGACAATTCTCATACAACCTATAACCATTATAAACAATTCTTTATTTTCAGGGCAGTACAGAATTCCCCACCACCGACACCCTCACATGGGCAGACGGCCTCCTCCTCGTCTACTCAATAACCGACCGCCCATCCTTCGACTACGTCTCCAAACTAGCCAACACCCTAACAGCAACCGACCGCATCTCCGACACCTCAGTGGTGCTGGTGGCCAACAAATCCGACATGATCCACTTACGAACCGTCGCTACAGAGGAGGGCGGCGTCCTAGCACGAAGACTCGACTGCGGGTTCTCGGAAGTGGCCGCCGCGGAGCAAGTCGGCAGCGTGGCGGCGGCGTTTCAGGATTTGTGCCGGGCGGTGCTCGCCAGCAGGAGGAAGAGCAAGCATTCGTTGCTGGAGAGGATGTTGGGAGCGAAGACGAATACTGGGAGGTTGTATGCTAGGGGGAAGAGTGATAGTGCACTGCCGAAGGATTGAAACCGGTTTAGATTAAGATTTAGAGTATTTAGAACCGGTAATTTAATGAAACGGAGGTTTGTGACTGTGAGCACTGAAATATAATAATACTGGAACGCTAACTGATGTTGGAAATGCAATGCGAGAGGAACTGCAAGTGTTGGGATATTTGTTTTTGTTGTACAGGCCTCTTAGAAAGTTGATAAGAACATATAAAGAAATTAACTATCAATTATAATGATTATTTTTTGACGTGAAATGCTTTGGTGTGTCACGTGTCTGCGTTTCAACCAATCCTGTCATTATTATACTGAGAATAATGCTCTTATGATTATTCCCGGCAATATTCTCTGTAGCTTTTTTGTTTTTGTTGACAGATGTCAAATGTCAGATAGTTATCATCAACACAAGTAAAAATGAGCAACAAAGACAGATTTAGTGACGTGCCTGATGATGAAATCAAAAAATTATCTAATTAAATATAACTCGAGAGTTCGATAAATTAGAAAATAATTCTCCAGTATCTTTCTCAAACTTGTCGCCATTTGGCAATAGCCACGAAAGCCCGAAAGTTTTCGAAAGATCTGTCAAATTATTTTCAATTTATTCTGACTCTCTTGTTATATTATTACTGAAATAAAATTTTCAATATATCGTGTGTCTGTCTTAAAGGAGTACATAGGAGATTAACGTGGGAAATCAGTTTTTTGCGAGCTGTTGCTCGGTGTTCTACCGGACAATAAATATTGTACTATCAATCTATAGATATAATTTTTTTTTAATGAAACGATGTAAAATATATTACAATTCCGCTACAAATACGTTGAAATTCCGTTACCTTGCGCTACCAATCTTTTTCTTACTAAATTATTAGATTTTTAGTTACGCAAACTCTGGCAACACTGGTTATCACTTGTTCGTTACCTTCTTTTTTTTATATATACGTAACTTGAACTTCTAATTTTGTGTTTTACTTTCTTAATAAGAATGAAAAAGTTTGAGAAAAAAATTACTGTTCTTTTTTATGATCTAAAAAATGATTTTTTATTCCTGATCTGATCATAAAAATTGATCTATGATCTGATCTAGAACATATTAAATGTAAAGATCTTGATCTTCATCTAGATCATTTTTAAAATGATCTGTCTCAACTCTGTTCATAAGTTAAAAGTACTAAGCTACCAACAGCATTGACTACAATGTACCATAAATGACAGGTTTTTAAAATGTATTAAGAAATGATTTCAATTAACTATTATGTAAAATTTATTTAACGAACTTTCAATTAATTTAATAATACACTGTTAAATATTATTTATCACTTTTGGAGAAGGCTGCTTAACATCTTTACATAGCAACGGTTCTACGAAAAAAATGGCCTTACCACATATATCTGTCTCAAGCACGTTTTTCGTTTTCATAAAAGCCTACAAGTAAGCGTTCCAGTATTATTATATTTCAGTGAATGCGAATAACGTACGTCATAAAAATGTGAAGAATAATAAAATTACGAGAAAGAATTTTTATTACTGCGTTTTCATTTCGGACGTGTTGTTGAAGAGTATTTTCATGCTTACGAGATTTTATTTTCTGTTTCTATTGCAAAAGCAATAAGATTATATTTCAAAAATATTGACCACATGGAATTATTTATGCAGGCTGATTCATAAGTTACTTTATAACTTGTTGTCGTGTTTCCAATTTTGGTAGCATAACATGTATTTTTACTTGCGTCAAAGTGAAGCCAAATTATTGTAAAAATTTAAAGTTATATTTTGATATAATGGCTCATTAATTTTTGTTTAATTCGGGATGAAAGTAAATCACAAGGGTAAATTTAAAGTGGAACTGTTGGCTGTGGGATTCTAACAGAGGATCTCATGATCCACAGTCCGATGCGTTACTACGGAGCTATTTTCCTCATTATGAATTTCAGCTAATGCCGAATTCATGCAACCATTTTTTTTCATTTTCATTTAATTTAATTTTATATTTTAATTTAATTCTAATTTTTCTTTTTTAAATGTATCATTCATGGAACACTACAAAGCACGTCATGTGTCACATTTAAGTCTGTTAATCTTGAATATTGGTATAACTAATACACAAATAGTTACGCGATTTTTTATTTGCAAACATAAAGTTTTTTAAAGTGATTATGTGCTCTGTCATATCATTTAAAAATGAAGAAACGAAGACCCAGTTAAGTCTTTTGTCCAACAAGCGGATTCTATAAGGATACAGATTTCTTCAATAACCTTTTGTAATTGAAATCTATGTTACTACATCCTGATCAAAAGAGCTTCTTTGTTTTAGAATAAAATTACATTTTTATCATACAGAAAAATATATTTTATCATTTCAGATTAGTTCTACTAATGTCAAATCATTAAAATCATTCATACTTTAGCAAAGAATTTCAGTTCTCAATGATATATAATATAACCTTTTCAATCACAAACGTCAAAATTTACCATATTCATTTAAAAGATAAAAGTTGGTTATCTTATAAATCAAATTAAATGAAAATGAAAATGAGAACAAATTAAATGATTGCATGAATGCTTACATTTGATAATACGTATTTATTATTTAATTAAATGTAAATAAAACTGGCTGCATGAATTCGGCATAAGAAGCAATATTTACTTTTGAATTTGAATGTATTACTACGGATAACAGTTAGGCATAGAACTGTTTCAGATAATATGCACAATATAAGATGTCAATGCCAAATGAACTTGTCATCATACTTTAACGACGTTTACTAATAAAGAAAAAAAATCGATTGATAACTTGCTACAATTGTGGATATAGTTAAAGAATAGTTATTTTTTCACGACATGGTAGGAAACCCCATCGTTCTGCTCCCGAAATAGTGAGGAAAATGTGTTGTTCCTCTCTAGAAGTGTTACCAATATGAATGTTATTTACAAAAAATTCATTATAAAAATTATAAATAAATTCCTAATTTTATTGAAAATCCTTATTTTAGTGATATACATACTTTAAATTGTCTTACAATTATGTCTTATATTTTTCTTTTACTTATTAAATCACAATTTGACAACTTATTTAAGATAGGTTCATTGGCAACACTGCTACCGCCTTGTGTCTGATAACCTAACTTTTAACGTGTCAGTCTATCAGTTGTGTTCTCAAAGTATATTTTGGGTCCGAGCAAATCGTTTTTAAAAACATGTGAAAAAATGTTGTGTCTAACACTTCCACTCTCGTTCGAAATGCCTCACTCGCTGCGCTCATGAGGCAAACTTCTAACTCGAGTGGGAGAAAGAAGCGCTTTCCTCTCTAGTTTGACAAATAACTAGCTAGAATCTAGCACTAGCAAACGCTTGCTAGCCGCTAGGTTCGGCTGAACGCACCCAATGATAGAGGTACCTGATGCAAACTATTTCTTTCGGCTCGCTTTTTCCATTCAGGGAGAGCATGACAGTGCACGTTTCAGTATAACTACTAGCGTCGACCCCCGCCTACGGCGGGTGTCTCAGCTAGGGCTCCGCCATCTCTGAAAGTCTCACAAACCTTATGTAGTTATAACATAATAGGAGAAAGGTAATTAGTTCTGCATACCGATTCGACCTGCTGGTCTAACCCCTATGCTCCGCGACCCTGAAGAAGATTTCAACTTAATTTAGGGTCCAACTAAAAGTATGGAATTCTGAATCATAGTGCTTTCTTAAAAATATTTCATATGAGAACATACAATTGATGAAGAACGGTCATCACTTCGTTCCTCCCTTTCATGTAACTAAATTGGCGAAGAAAGCTCGTCACTTCGTTCCTCACTTTCATGTCATTAACATTGGCGAATGTCGTCAGTTCGTTTTTAACTTGCATATCACTATGAGAAGTTGTTTGTCTCTTATTGCTAGGAAGTTGTGTATTTACCACTGAAAGGAAGTTCTGAATTTGTCATTGAGAGATATTTTGTTTTTACAATTAGCGGGAAGTTGTGTGTCTCCTATAGCTAGGAAGTTATGTTTAACACTGTAAGGAAGTTTTATGTTCGTCATTGCGAAAATTTACATATTTACCATTAAAGTTGTATGTTTTCCATTGAAAGAAGTTATGTGTTTTCCATTGAAGGAAGTTGTGTGTATTTCATTGAGTAAAGTTGCGTATTTACCATTGTGGAATGATGTATGTTTTTTATAGAGGGAAGTTGTGCGCTTTCCACTGAGGTAAGTTATGTGTTTACAACTGGCGAAAGTAATATGTTTTTCATGGCGGGAAATTATGTGTATACCATTGTGGAAAGTTGATTGATTTCCATTGAGGGAAGTTGTGTGTTTTACATTTTTTAAAAATTGACTGTTTACCGGTCGCAATTTTCGACAAATCTGAATCTCTCAACTTCCAGTTTCTAAAACAATTCATTTAATACCCTATAAATTAGGTTTCTAGTAATTTGTACAAAAACAATTGCCGATCGTAATGATTTGTGATAAAAAAGGTCCTCACTACTCAACTTTCTCAACTTACTGTTCCTAAATTTCATTTAATACCCAACAAGTCAGGTTTCTTAAAAAAAAAACAATTACCGATCGTAACGATTTGGGATAAAAAAATTTCGTCACTGCGATTCTTTATTACTTGTTACCAAAAAAATTCATTTAATACTTATAAATTAGGTTTCTAGTAATTTTTATGAAAACAATTGGCAATCGTAATGATTTGTAAAAAAAGGGTAGTCACTACGTTCTTCAGCCTCCCACTTTTAAAACATTTCAATTGATACCGCACAAGTCAGTTTTCTATGAATTTTTAGAAAAAACAATTGCCGATCGTATTTGACATTTAGAAAAAAAAATTTATAATATCAGTCGGTCCACATTTTTGACAAAGCGTTAGAACATGTTTATTCAAGACTTTTCATTTGATACCAAACACGATATATTTTTGATGACTTTTTGAAAAACAATCGACAATCGGTTGACTTCCATTTTTTGATATAATCATTTATTTCGTCTCTTCGGGACCTTTCTTCAGATACCCAATAAGTGAATTAAAAAAAAATTAAATAAACATAATTTATATTAATTTTTGATCATGTAATACAGACTTCTGTCAATCTGACATTTCTTTTGTCATCGTGTTAATTTAAAAATACGGTCAATAATAATTAATAATAATTTGTATTTTACATTAGTTTTATATTTCGCGGTTTTACTTTATTTTTACTAAATTTAATCGTGTTATACCAACTTTCCTCGGGCCGTCAATATACAATCAAAGCAAAAAAAAAAATTATTCGACATTTTTATAATCTGCTAAAATTAACTTTTTAAAATTCACAAAATATTAAACATGTTCGCACATTTATTCAAAACACAGATAAATTTACAAAACTTCTCCAACTTGTCTACAATTAATGTAATTTATATTTAAAATTTTAAACTGAACTGTCAAAAATGACAAGTTGTCATAGATGTTCATCTTAAAAATTTCACGGCCACCACACTCTTAGTTGATTTTGGCCCAAAAATGCATGTTTTTTCAAGTTTTCTCGCACATCACGCATAGGAAAAATGTGAATTCATAAAAAGGGGCTAATCCTAATCAAACTCTACATATCTATGAAGATTTCACTCAAATCTACCAATCCGTCTAGGCTCTAGAAATTGGCAAAGTTGCGTGATGAATCTATAGAAATATATATATATAGATCCGTTAATATACCAAATAGTATTAGGATATTTCAGTGAAATAAAGCTCCTTGGTTAATCGTTGCATAAAATATTTCTGATCGTATATTATAGATGATAGAAACTTATATATTAAAATTGCTTAATTTTATTTTCTTTTGGTGATGTTTCTTTAAAGTGCCTCATAATTCATTTGTTATTTGGCGCTGTCATTTATTGGTAAACTGTTCTTCGATTTGATGACAGATACATTTATTAAAATTTCCCCGCGATATTGAAAAATCTTATTGTATTGTAGCATTCTATTAGTAGATTTTGCTTTTCATTACCCTGTGGGATATTAGAGGTGATTATTTCATTTATTACAAATTTGACCAATCAGAATGTTTCATTTTCAATTGTTGTATATTTTAGATAAGTGATTAAACAGATAGCTTTTATATGTAAATTTTGAACATTTTGAAGGCATATTTAGCCGGATAATTAGTTGCAGAAGCAAGATACTTACATGTTCTTTACCCTTACTGGTATTATATATCTTTTAAAATGCTGAATTATTCATTTTAAGCTATTTTTATTTATTAATTTTTGACATTTATTTGACAAGTAAAAAGAAAACAAACAATTTTTATGGTGCCTTTTGCTTATGTGTGTACCTATTTATTTATGTGAAAATGTGTCAAAATCAAAGTTTTATTACAATTTCATCGCCAAAAATTAAAGTTTATTCTATGAATTCATGAAATAATCTTGACATATACCCCCGTGCTAAAGAACTGAATCGATTAAATTCTTAGCACTCGTGATATAACTATTGATTATTACACTATAATTGAAAATAATAAAACTTAATCTTTTGCTAGAATACTATACTATAATTTTCAAACCACATACAATACCAATTGCAAAATACGCATATAATTAAAGTACCGTTGAATTGTCCTGTATAATTTTCAATAACTGTTTTCTGGTAATTTCCAGAAATAAATTATTGAAAAAAATGAATTTCTGCGCGCAATTTGTTGCAATTTAATGATAACTCTAACAAATATAGTTTCTAAGAAATCGATAATTGTTATTATAGTATTTTTAGTATTTACGTTGAAATCTAGTCATAAACAGATTTTTTTGTATATATTTAAGAATAGTTTAGATTGTAAAATTGTATATTTAATGTTTATTGTTGTTTGTGTACATAATAATTTTTATAATGAATAATAATTGTATATAAATATTACTTCTGCTTATTATTTTATATTTATACAGAGTTTGAAAGGTATGTAGCACTACAAATAATAATTATTACACATGAAATATAATTGTTTTTGTAAATTTAATTACAATTTCAATTACATCCTGTAAAATTAAATATTACTTCAATTAATTTAACGTGCGCATGCAAACAAGTACAGTACGTTTGAATGAAATTTGAATGTCTTTATTCCATATATTTCCTTTGCATAAGGACAATATTTGCGCTCAACTCCACCTTCTGTGTACATAGTGCATCGCGTATGTAGTAGTTTCATTAAATTAGCCTGACGGCGACGTACGCGGCCATCTGATATGAGAGCACCAAGTAATAGATCATCGTGATCACAATGGCGCCTGAAACTTGCTAATTAAACTACTAATTTGTACACTGTTCTCACTTGGAACTCTTTGTGGACTTGCGACACTTTTGGTGATGACTTTATCTGAAGAAATACTTACTTTTATGGCGAGTGGTGTCGTCATTAAATCAGAAGGGAGAATACGTTTTGTTCACAGTGGATTTAATACAACTTCAAATACTGTTACCTTCAAATAATAATTGGCTAAACTGGCTAAGAGGGAACCAGTGATTCTGAACCATTTGAATCGGTAGGTTAGAGATGTTTTTATGAAATGAATATTATATTCTACCTACTCGTAAAAGGCTATCGGCTGGTTTATACTGAATTTAATTTAAAAAATATAAAAGACCTTTAATGTCCGACCGTTACATTATTGTTATCAAAACTGCCCTGCTAGTCTGGCAGTTATATAGTTACCAAATAACGCCCTAGGGCGTTAATAATTTGACGTTGTTGCTATTGGACACAAAATGCACAATCACTAACTGCTATTAACAGATAGAAATATTGAAATAAACAAATCGATATTGTAAACAAATAAGTATTACCTAGTTACAGTGTTTGCAAGCAATTAATCTCTCTAACAAATTTTGAATGATCCATAAGATAAAATCGATAAAAATCTTTTATTAAATAATACACAGCACACTGTTTACCTCACGCATTATTGTCCTTATAACGACATTGACACGTTAATTACTATATTGGTTTATGAAGATTTACTAATTTTAAGATATTAAATTTAAATTGAAAATATGTGTATACTTCATATTCTAAACATCTAAACTAATATGTAAATTTCTAAATCCAACCGATCAAAACTTGAATAGGAAACAGACAACAGTTGTGACAATTTATTTCTATAAAATATTATAACAACTAACATGGATATGAAGAATAATAAATATGATATTATTTTAATATTTTTTTATTAAAGAACATATGCCAAAAATCTGAAGCCTAATCCTAATTGGTAATAAATGTATTAACCAAATCTCGTAAATTAAATCATTATAAACCGCCCATAATTCAAGATAATTTTTTTTAAAGTATACCGAGTCCTTTTTTTTACTCTTATATTATAAAACAGTGGGAACAATTGCCCCCCGCAAATTTTATTAGGAGGCAAAGATTTCATAACCACCCCCCCCCCCCCCCCCCCCGCCCCCATAGTTTTGAAACTTCAAAGTTAACAACTTTAACTTGGACTTTAATTTTGATAATTTTAATATTTTCATTGATTGAGTTTTATCATCTACAATTTTATTTTTGTTAATTAATAATAAGGTACTACAGTCGTTAATTTTAAAACTTACCTATTCTATGAATATTTATCTGAAAATCTAAAAATTTCAAAAATTACAAAGTTTTAATTAGATTAAAATGAAAAAAAAACCTTTTTTTATAATTTTTTTATCGATCTTTTTTTAAACGCACAAAATTATAATTATACACGCGTATTCAGTGTTCATTTTCATTGTTATTCTGAATTTTTTTCAGCATTTTTCAGAGGAAAACTTCTACAAACGATAACGATATGTGAACTAAGGATAACTTAGCATTATCTGTCGAATATGGTAAATTTGAGGTATAGTTTAAATAGTATATCCTGTGTTTACATTATTTTGACTAATATTTATTTTTATGAAAACTGTTTATCTTGTTTTACATTTATAACCTAAAAAATAAATAAACAATAGTTATTTATGTATCAAGGCACTGAAGTTTAACTTGTCATTACGAATATGGAATTTATTTGGCGAGGCCCGCAGGGCCGAGGAAAATAAAATATGTGAGTGATATAAAGGAACTACAGTGCCGTGGTGCATATAAAATTTTATTTCAAATTTAAAATTAGCAAAAACTGTAAAAACATTATTATATAGGTTGCTTATACATCTATCGGTTGTCAATTGGAACTAATAATCAGTGTTGCTAACCTGGAACATTGAAGTTATCGTAAATAACACTCAAAATTATGTGTTTTGTTCTCAAATTCTTCATCGGAATTAATTAGTTAATTCTTCTTGCACTGATTGTTTCATTTAATGCATAAATTTACTATAATACGTCATATATCTGCCAAAATTATCCTACTTGTACAATAATTATTTTATGGTTACCAATACTGCGTTGCTGAAAATCGTCGTATAATGGGTTCCCCCTCCACTAACATCTTTGGGGGTTATGATTTGACGGCTGGTAACGGCACTTCATAAACAAAAATATGTCACTTACCGAGATCTGCGTAAGCAGAGTGCCACACCCACAATGGGTAAAAGGCGTGATGATATATATATATATATATATATTATTTATTTTATTTATGGGTTGCTTTAGTGAAGATTTCTGAGCTTTTAATGGCGATTTTTGAGCACTTTAGTGCCGATTTCAAATAAAATTAATTATTAAATTTGTTTATCCTCCTATCCTATTGACAGAATCACGCAATTATACAATTCCACATTCAAAGCCCCTCACTCTCGAAAAAAATTGTGTTCCCACGCGCCTGGCTTCCTCTACTGAATGAATAAATATATCTTTTTTGAGTGAGATACTCTGCTTAGAGGAGATTTTGTTATACGAGTATGATACATTTTAAAGTGTAAATTATTGCAATTACAAGTCGTCAAGTCACCTTCCCCAGAAGTGTTAGTGTTGGAGTATCCGAAGGGATAGTTTATAGTTCTACATCATCCACTACACGACAGTCTTAAGCGAATCAGGGCCTCAAGTACTGTCGTACTTGATTTGCGACCAATTCATCCTATTGTTTAACCAAAACCTTTTACAGCCAGAATTACAATTTAAGGTGATTAAGTAGTCAGTCTGTAGCAGTCAAACGAACAATTCTTGTCTGGTTTAAATTAATCTGAGCCTGTAGGAATCGAATAGAAGACCTCATGATTTACAGTCTGATACGTTACCATGGAGCTTTTACCCCATAAATACACATAATGGGGTCTTTAAATTTTTTTATGAAACTTTATCTATATTGAAGACTATCTACACTTTTAAAAAGTCTTAATTGTTATTCATTAAGCCACAATGATTTTTTTAAAAATGTCGTGAAGTCATAGTAGAGGTCTTGCTGAATCTAAAACAGTACAGATTGTAAATAATTGTAGTCATATATTTTTTTACTTATTTTATTATTATTATTACAATAAAATAGAACATTTATGTGACAAAAATTATTTAAATCTCTACTGTTTGAGATTCAATTAAGACTTTTTAAAAGTGTAGATAGTCTTCAAGTTAGATAAAGTTTCATAAAAAAAAAATTAAAAAAAAATGGTGAGAGACCCCATTCTTGTCTGGTTTAAATTAATCTGAGCCTGTAGGAACCGAACAGAAGACCTCATGATTTACAGTCTGATACGTTACCATGGAGCTTTTACCCCATAAATACACATAATTCCCGAGCAAAAAGCAATAAAATTTCCACTTCCGTTTGGTGTAGCTGTATTTACAAGTCCGTACTGTGATGTAAAAAAAGATTGCATATCATTAAAATAATAACACAATTCAAATACCAAAAAGTCTTGTTCGAACCAATTAAATTAGTAGTAAATTAAAAACCCAAATTAATTTCACGGGGGACATAATTAAAAACCGTCCCAGTGGCACCACCCCGCAAAGATAAAAATCCCTAACTAATGATGATAAATACCCGCACAACACATACCATTAACACAACAGTACGTCCTGCGTCCTACGTCCTAGGACACAGGACACATCGACGCATGCGCCGTGCGGAGAGGCGTCGCTGCAGCGGAGGGAGAGGAGAGGAGAATGATCTCGCAGAGTGTGGCTCGTGGCGTGGACCAGTGAAGCTGGGGAGATCGTCGCGACGCCATGACGACGCCATCGGCGCCGCTTAGGCTGCTGCTGCTTCTGGGGATGGCGAGCATCATCACCGGCTCTTCCGACAAGATTCCTCTAGGTGAGTTTGAGGGTGCTAGTGATGGGAATGGGAGGGAAGTGCGTGGAAAGTGTTACGTGAGGGCCAGCCAGTGCGCATGAGTGGACCATGGTTCTGTCATAACAATATTAAGATTTGATGATTGGTGTTGTTTTTGTTTGGTGCTTGATGCAGTGAATTGCAAGCATTGTAATCTGTGATGAAAAGTACAATAATCACAGTTTTATCGAAACCCAAATTAGTATTAACGTTTCCCCATAAATCTCATTACCTCCCGCAGATATACAGGATGTCCCCTGAGCAAACCGATAAACTTTAACCATAATATAGACTATATATCTTCTCCATGCAAGAGTTATCGACAAAAACCCGCAAAATCTTTAATATCTTTAATAATTAAAAAGTCTAGTTTAGTCTAGTAAAAATTCTAGATAAGTAACTATTGTTTATATATTGTATTTGTAGTGTAGCACGAACTGTCACAGTATCTAATTATTTAACAACTATGCCTAAAACTTTCACTAATGTGGAATATACTTAAATGATCTCTTTGTATGTTTTTTGCACTTTGTAAGGGAAATGGTCGAACAGCTTTATCAGAATGTCGTCGACTATATCAAAATTGTGTAGGTCTCCATCAAACAACATGTTCTAGAGTGTTTCAATGTTTGAGATAGACTTGATTTTTACTAGACTAGACTTTTTGATTACTCAAGATTTAGCGTGTTTTCTTCGGTATCTATGAAATGAAGAATTGACCCATAGTTTACAAAAACTCTTCTATTTATAATGATCCCAAAACTATATGGTTAAAGTTTGTAGGTTTCCTCAGGGTACAGCCTGTATAGGACATATTGCGGCGGGTTAAAATTTTCGGTAGTGAGTTTTCAACGGATATGCACGTACCTACACAAAAAAAAAAATGGATTGCTACAATATCAAAAATTTGTATTATGTATAGTGACAGCAATTTAGATATTTACAATAACAATATTAATATTAGTAATATGATATTATTTTCGATTGCTGCTACAATCATATTATTAATATAAATATAAATATTGTTATTGTAAATATCTAAATTGCTGTCACTATACGTAAGATAAATTTTTGCTGTTGTAACAATCCATTTTCTCCGGGTACAATATGAATTTACTCTTTTCACATTAACTGAGAATCTAATACATATATCATCTTGAAATTTCATATTTAAAATATAAATGTTGAGGTTACGAGCTGATTAGATTTTGGTAACAAGCTATTAACTCAAAATGGTAGTTTTCTTGAAGACCTGCTGGGTTTTTTTGGATGTCTCAGTAAATAATTTAGTTACAGTTAATTTTGTTATATTAAAAAAAAAAGAGATGTAGAATAATAATAGCTAGAAGTTTAATTTGAAACTATTTTACTATTTTGTACCGTTTAAAATTGTTTAAGTAGGTTATATACTGGACATCATGTTTTATCTTTTATTATTTTAACAATATACAAATAATCAGACGACTAACTATACATTCTAATTAAATTATTATTTAAACGTCAGTTGTATCCCAATTTGATTCTATGATTAATTTTTGAACGAATGTGTGATTCTGATGAATGTGTTATACAAGAAAAAAGTGTATTTTTTGAAATATGAATAGCCTCGAAATTCAATTCCTAATTTGTTCAGTCCCTAAATCTTGATTTCATCAATTGTTTTATTTTAAAATGCAAAGAAATATAAAATAAGAAGTAAAAAATAACAAAATATCTTTTGTATTAGCTATAATTATGGTTTATATTTAGAAGGTTCCATATTTCTATATTGAAGAGTTTAAACTTCTGTATTTGTGGTATTACAATGTTCACAACTAAATTTAAAGCTAAACTATAATATAATAATTGAAATATATTGTTTTTTTTTTTTTAGTGAATTTGTCGGTGAAATTATGTTAAAATGATCTACGAAACTCTTATTTTGCTTCGAGATGATTGTTTTGAAGTGCGAATGTTTTGAGATGCAAGGGTGGTATTGCCATGCCAGCGGGGGGTAGGAGAGCAAGGGGTCCAGCGGAGCTTGCGCGGGGAAAGATCAATGCACCCGGCACCCGCTCCCCCGGAGTCCAACTCCGGATACCGGAGTCAGACTCCGGATTATAGTAAAGTAAAGGAGTGTTGCATTTAGCTTAGCGCTGGCTTCGTTTCGCTGCGACAGGTATACCCTAGCGACAAACCTCAAATCTTTATTTTCGTGTCACCAGCAAGGAAATTTGAAAATGGTGGCAGTAAATAGAAATTTGTTGTGGCATCAAGACATACATATAAATTTTAATTTTATTGTTTAGTTGTTAAATTTGACACATATTTGACATATAGAAGAAATATTTCATTTATTATTTGTTTACTCTCAAAACAAGTATGATTATTGAAACATATTTTAGAAAATATGATTCAGTATTTCTCAAAATAGGAAGCTTATACAAGAAAATTTCAAATAATATATTTTATTCCAATTATTATTACCCACATCTTTTATTTGGAACAGTTTTTATAGCTACCTATTTCTATTCCAGTTCAGCAGATATGACCAAACTTCTAATAACTACATATTACAAATCAATTGACGATCAGTCAAAAGTATTTTTAAATATTTTAGTTAAATTTCCTTTGCCAGACCTTTAATATGTCACCAAACTCGAAAGAATTCAAATATCTACTGTAAAAAACAATTGAAGATCCATTTAAAATTAATTTTTGACATTTTAGTATAACTATTTTTCCTCGTATTTTTAATTTAATAACAAACCCGATAGTATTCAAATTACTCTTATAAAAAACCAGTAATGAACGTCCAAGAACAATTTATATATTTAACTAACCCGCTACGCGTCGCTACAATCGACAGGAGAGGCGCTAAACTCTCTTCAGAGAGCAATATTTAAAAATGTCAGACAAAGGTTGCGGCTAACGCTAGTATAAGTAATTAAGTATCACCTGAAGAGAGGTGGTGGCGAGCGCGGTGCCGAGAGAGCGAAGACAAAGCTTCAGATCGCGCTCCGGCAAAACGCTGCACTAAATTTACATAATAAAATGGCAATATTCTAATTCCGTTCGTTTATAACAATTACTTTTTTTCTTTCCATTATTTGTTATAAAATATTTTCACAATTTGCACATACTTTGAACCCATTTTCTTTGTTTCTCCGCATTATTTATAGTTATAAACAATGTAATTATTGTTAAAAAATGTATATAAGTGCAAACCATCGATAAGCATTTTCTAAAATCAATAAACAAAAGTGCATTTGTTTATAACAATTCCTTCAATCAAACGAATAGAATTACGATTGTACTGTATTAGACGGCGACCTTAAGTTTGTCTGTTCATTGAGAACCCTTAATTTGATACACAATAAATCAGAATTTACATGAAATTTCAAATAATTAAATAAATGCCAATTCGATGTTACCAACTACCATATTACACACACAATTTTCTCTAAATCAATACGGTTTAATAAAGCAGTTTTAAAAAAATAATAATATATACAGAACTCATTTTATAATACTTTTTTTCACTTATGATATAGAAAACTCGCCAGGTAGAGGGAATGTAGCTACGAAAAGCGATTGTAATAGTTATTTGTATCACAAGGTTGGAAACTGCTATTTTGAGAGGGCGAGTTTATTTTGATAGGACGAGCCGTAGGCGAGTCCTACAAATACGAGCACTCGCAAAATAGTTTCCAACCGAGGGATACACAAGATTTTTCGCGCCAACATTTATGTAAATTTAATAAATAAATTTAATTTATTACTCATTTTCTTAATGACAGGGAATTTTTTTATGTTGCTAACTTCACAATATTTGAATGTCAATTATGTTTATTTTCCAGTATCATAACCAAAAATATCTACATATTTTTATTTGAATTTTACACTGCAAATTCAATTATAATTACTTACAAATATGTTTAAAATCCATAAATATTCTGTTTTCTTGAATTGCAAATACTCAATTTTAGATATATTGTCATAATATTTTTAAGTTAATGTAATATTTTGACATTTCTAGCGTCAGAAGTTAGCTAAAATTAGTGAAGTGATGCCAACATATAACCATAAAAAGTTAGCAATTTTTGTCGAACTAGTACGACAAAAGCATGATTTCCGACCGCTTTAGAGATATATAATTGTATCAATGTCGGACGGCGGCGCGAAAATATATATTTTTTAAATATTGTAACTTTTTCGTATCGGATCCATATTCGAAGTAAATAAAATTTATTGTTTTATGCGACCAGTAAACCTGCACTTCCGGTTCCGGTTATGTAAATATAACTAAAATGAACTCAGTTGTACGTATTGTCAAGAAACATATAATTATGTAATATCATTACTCTAGATTTTCTCATTCGTAAGTTATTGAATCTATGAACACACATGCATCAATACATATATCCATTTATACAGACGCCATGTCATTGGGAAAGTGGTTAAAATGGAACCAAAAGACCTGAAAGCATATTTTTATTTTTGTGAAAATTGATGAATATGTTTTTAATGATTTTTTTCTTGTTTGCTATACTTGATTATAACAGTATTTCGTATAAGAAAGTTAGAAAGTAATAAATTGAAATTTTTGCATCGTGTCCAGTTAACTTACACTTATAGTTTTGCAAATATCATCTTAATTATGAAGTTTCATTACCATATCTTCTCTCACTAGTTATTGAAAATAAGGACATACATCCATCCATGCATCAACACAGACGTCATTTAGTAAAGCTCAAATCGGATTCACGAACTTAAAAACGTGTATTCCTATAACGAAAATATACCTTATTTAAATTCTTTTCAGTCGTAAGTTTGTCCGCGGTACCGTAAATAATTTTGGAGAGTATCTACCTAATAGTGATTGATTTTTATTGACTTCCGCACTTACATTTCATTCGACGCTGTATACCTACAAGTACATAAATTATTTAAAATTGTTGTGAACTGGGTTAAAAGTTGTCTACGATGATGTACGATTGAATATTAAGTTAGTTTACGTATTAAGAAATGGTTTATCGAATTCCTTCACGATAACATGTATGGAATAATATTTATGAATTATTAATATCCTACATTTTATTTTGTAGACAAACTTTGTAGATTCAGAAGTAGTTTACTCACAGAACACTTATTTTAAAATTATAGTGAATATGTAAATTTGCTTTGGGAATTTTTCTGAATTGTAAATTCCTTACGGTAAAATGTGTAATTGAGTACATATAAAATTTACATTTACATAAACAAATAAATCGGAATGCAAGGCTTAACTATAAAATCAAATATGTTCATAAATATTCGTAATATTTAATAATGAAATTAAATTTAAATTATATTATTATTTACAATTGCAATTTAAATCACTATAAATTCTGCTAGCACGTAATAATAATAATTTATATTTGTTTCATGGTGAGTTACGTAATAAAATAAATAACACATGAATATAGAACATTTTCTCTTTAGTAAATCGTTTCATTCGTGACTTTCGGCTTTAAATTGAGTAAAATTACATTTATGATAGAAATATAAAAGTGAATTATTGTCTCTATGTTTTCTTTCCATCTTCGAAGATAGATACTCAATCCATTTATGTCTGAAGTCTCCATAAACAGAAAGGTTTTGAAATTAATGTCATAAATTTAAGTAGTATGACATGTGTAGATTAGGAAACAATTTTTTTAAAAACTGATATTTTTGTAATTATCTATTATATCTTATACAACTAATTTTAAATGTATTTTTGATAACTATATTATTAATGAAATATTAATTAAGATGTTTCCCTAAGAAAAGTTGAATTTTCTCAAATTTTTTATCATACTATTTATCCATAAATTTATGACATTAATTTCAAAACCACCCAGTATATTTTTTATAAACCAAGACTTGAAGTATATAGTAAAATAAAAATCATCACGCATTTTTATCTGTATTATTTACGGATTTGCAACAGATCTCCAAATATTATTACTTATTTTCAATTATAATAAAGAATGACACCAATTAAATTATGATTATCAATAAACTTTATGCACAAAGTAGGTATTGTATCAGTAGATTTCGAAATTTTCTTTAAAAAATATAACTTGTTTAAAATTATAATAGAAAATGATACAAAACAAATTATGACTGGCGATAAACATTATGCACAAAGTAGGTAAGTATTATATTATTTTTTCACGATATGGTAAGAAACCCCATCATTCTCGCTGCGCTCATGAGGCAAACTTCGAACTCGAAGGGGAAAAAGAAGCGCTTTCCTCTCTAGTTTGACAAATAACTATTCCTTTTTAAAGTAAAGCGGATCTGGTTCTATTTTATCAAGTAGGCACAGAGTCATTTTGTAAAGGAATAAAGACTAATTCTGTTCTATTATTCAAATATGTAAATTATAAAAATTATATTGTCGTATCATATTAGTTCAGTTTGAAAAGGCAAATAAAAAATGTAGAGGTGGCTCCAGAATATATTGTGATAAGTCATGATGATGATTAATATGCAAGAAGTTTATTTAAACATAGACGTTATAAATGAAAACAATAGAGAGACAAGTTATACTTAAATATCAAAAGTTACTTTTCAGTTTCCGTCAAACATATAACTGAATTATATATTTTACATATCAAACATGTATAATTATTAAATTTATAATTATACTTTTAAGAAAATTGTACACACACCAAACTTTTAGGTACACAAATATGCCGCAACAATGATCCCAACAATTATATATTAGTTTATTGAATTTTATTGACAGATTAAAATATTTAAATCAAATTGCAGGCACTATACGTCAGTAGCTATGAAAAGAGTAGGCGGAAAATTAGAAATTATTATTATTAATTTCATTAAATTGCGGTATCAAAATAAAGTAATCTGTATTAAATAAGATGCAGGGATATTGGCAGTATTGTGATATAAAATTGGGAAGCATAATTTTTAGCCGGACACTTTTTATTTACAAAAAACTGATTTTACATGTTAACTCCCTATGCCAACATTTACGTGGGACACACGGTATACATAAATATTTTAAAAACCTATCTTATTTTAAATATTTTGTGAACATACTAACCGTACAATAAAATAATGTTAGTGTTCCCCATATAGGGATATATTTTGGACATAATGGTTCCTTGGGGTCAAACCAGAGTCTTCGAGGATCACAATCGATTGTTTTAAAGGATAAATATTTTCGTGGTAACGCAATGGAGTGTCAAACAATAGATCTTGAGTTCGATTCCAAGTATTGCAACAGATGGTAACAAATGATATATTCATTATCTATTAAAATAACATATAATACTAACATAACGCTATTTACAGGTACTAGCCGTCAAATAACCTTCCCTGTTGCAACTAATTTATTAATAATTTCACAGCCGATCTCGGTGGCGTAGTGGCTATGTCACTAGCCTAGCACGCCAGGGGTCGTGGGTTCGAATCCCACTGAAGAGCATGGTCGTTTGTGTTGTTCGCATACTTTCATAATCATCCAGTCATGAGGCGGCATATGACCATAGTAGTTAGTCCGCCTCTCATCTTCATAAAAAAAAAAAATTCACAAGCAAATTTAACAAAACGTTACATTCAAAACTGCAGTGTTTTGAAATTGGAGCAACTATTTTTTATATTGTACCAAAATACGACTCGTGTCAGTTTTATTTTACGCTTTGTAATAAAATAAAATCATTGTTAAAAACAAATACGAGCACTGTTTTTGCCACAACATATGGTCCATTTTATTTGTTTACGGAAATGCATCGCAGAATATCATATTATTTTGTGTAAAAACAGAGTAGTGCATTTGTACCAAAATCAATACAACGGGGACGGGGCAGAGTAGAGCATAAAGGACGCGCGAGACAACAGACATTAGGCCGCGAATTGCTTGTCAACACCCAGAGGTTGGCACTAATCTTACCGCAAAGAATCACCCACGAAAAGTCGAGAACATTTTACAAAACTTTAACGTTGCCTGAATACCGTAATTATTCTTTTTTGTATAACTCTCAAAGACTATTCTTCAAGAATGTATTGTAGAGCAATAATATTTTCCTATTTCACGTACACAAAGTCAATTTTGTGACACTGTTTTTCTCAAAAACAGTGCTACAAAATTGAATTTTGTGCAACTGTTTTTGGGGAATTTATTATTTGTAAAATTAACAGTCTGTCAAACTTGAGGCTGTCATTGTTCACGTAAAATTATTGAATCGGAGCCCATGCGTCGGGGTTGCGGCCTGGGATCCGATAGGCCCCGCGGACAAGCCCCTTGGTGACCAGTGGTATATTAAACATGCCGTACAATTTTATTTTAATTTTATTGTATTTATGAACGTGAAATGGGAAAAGTAGTATGAACAACTCGTGTTACAATGCTTAATTGCAACACTAATACGCCGCGTTTGGAATAAATTCGACGAATCAGAGGTGCATATTAGCACGATATATAAAAAGTATCTTGGTTCGGTTACTATGGTTACGTCTTTGTTTTAATTTTATTTTATTTTGACGTTTTCAACAGTTTTGTATTTGTGTTTTTCGTATAATTTCTAAAATCTTTATATAGAAAGTATAGTCTAGAACAGGTAACGGAATGACATATCCCACACTCGCAAACCGTAGAACTCGCCTTCGACTCGGACTACAAACTTTTTGCTTGTGTAGAATATGTGCTATTCCATTACTTATTGTAAAATATACTATTCTGTCTTGCTAAAGTATGATTATATTGGTATATTAAGCAAATTCCGACAACAAAAATCCAGATGAATTAAAAAAACCCTGAGCTGTCCAAAATCCCGAACCAAGTCAAAGTAAGGATAGACCAACAGAAACAGTTTAAAGTCGATCTAAGTAAAAAAAAATTAATTAATTAACCTGGGATTAAATTTAGAGGATTAAATTTAAAAATCTAGTTGCAACTTAAGTCAAAAAATTTAAAGTGTAAGAAGTACTCGGAAATCTCAGTCATACAGCATTTATTCTTCTTACATATCCGACGTTTCGGTTTACCACAGTCGAATAAACATCCAGATATTTAAAAAATATGAAGAATATCTTATGTGTAGAGGTCTTAGAGTGTAACTATTTTAAAATTAGTTATGACTTATTTTGTAACCTCTTCTGCCATAGATGTAGAGGCGATCAACTTTCTCCACTTTTTACGGTCTTTAGACTTATTCCTTGCGTAGGACCAGGTGTTTTAGAATTTAACCGGAAATAATAAAACTAGGGCTCGTAGTATAACCAATTTCGATGAATTCATATTTCAAACCCGATTCAAATTATAATTATTAAATGATCTGAGTTGAGAAATATGAATAATTTTGTAATTTTATATATAAAAAAATGTATACACATTATTATAAAATAATTTGATATGGCAGCACCTACCTTCCTGAATATTTTACTCTTAAATGGTACTCAAGAAAAAAGTATCAAATTTAAATTGTACAATGTTATAATATATTGTACTATATTTCTCTTAGAATATAACAAAATTTATTGTAATTGAGAAATGCCCAAAGAACCTGATAGCCTACAAATAAACTGCCACTTCCGGTTAATGGATTATTTCAAAATTTAATAAGCTCGTAACATGAACATGTACATGAAAAACATGAATATGAAATTTGATATTGATAGCTTCATTAAATTTCCTTATACATATAAATTTGATTTGAGTGTTTAAAAATGATACTTGCGCTATTTTTAACATGTAATATAATAATGTTGAGTTGCATGAAAGTATTTATTAGTTCATTAGCAACTAAAATTTCTCTAGGTTTCAAAAAACCGTTACATGAAAATCATATAATTTTACTGATTCACTAAACAGACTTATAACTTACAGTACTGATTTTGGACCAATAAATATTTAACGGATCTATAAATCAAGTTTAAAGTCTACTGTTAAAATTGCACAAAGAAATAATTGGTGTTAATTTTACGTTGAAATGCATATTCATTGCAACAAATTGCGCCTAAAATTCGGAACACATGTTATGCAATTCGCAATGCATTATCATTTATACAAAAATTAAGTATCCCATTTAAATATTATTGCATAGTGACGTCATTATCTAGTAATATTTTTTTATGACGTGCGTCTTCTCGTTAAGCTATTACTGAAAGTTGATTAGTGTTCATTGCATATCACTAGCAATCCTGTGTGATATTAAAGCTCGTTAGCCAATCATTTGCGTCCGTAACTGTGTGATATGATTTTATTACACGCTGCGATAACTGAGCAAACTAACCTAAAAATTTATATTTAAAAGTTTGACAATTGTAAATAATTTGCTGAATTTACACGGATTAAGAAGTTTGGGCCCTGATTTATCAGATTTTAACATAATTTTTGGTGAATTCTGATAGCAATGATGTTAACATAATCTGTTTTATTATTCTTATGTAAATTTTATATATTTTTGTTTACTTAATTGAGGTCGTCAGAAAAGTATGGTGTACAACACGGGTATTTCACAATCGTGTAATTAAACCACTCGCTTTCGGTTCGTGGCTGAAACTTCTCACTCGTGTGAAGGTGTGAAATATCCAACTTTCAGGACTAGTTATCCATATACTATTTTGGTTAATCGGGGCCTATATATAGATATATCTATAGATTCATCACGCAACTTTGCCAATTTCTAGAGCTTAGACAGATTGATGAATTTGAGTGAAACCTTCATAGATATTTAGAGTTTGATTAGGATTAGGTCCTTTTCATGGTTTCAAAATTTTCCTTCACACGATGTGCGAGAAAACTTGAAAAAACATGCATTTTTGGGCCAAAATCAACTAAGAGTGTGGCGGCCTTGGAATTTTTAAGATGAACGTCTATGACAGTTTGTCATTTTTGACAGTTCAGTTTAAAATTTTAAATATAAATTACATTAATTGTAGACAAGTTGGAGAAGTTTTGTAAATTTATCTATGTTTATAATAAATGAACAAACGTGATTGATATTATGCAAATTTTTTAAACGTTAATTTAAATTTTTTTAGGAATGTCGAATAAAACTTTTTGCTTTGATTGTATATTGACGTCCTTAGAAAAGTGGATGTTACACGATTAAATATAGTAAAAATAAAGTAAAACCGCGGAATTTGAAGCTAATGTAGGATGCAAATTATTATTGACAGTAGATACTTTAAAAATGACAAGATGACAATAAAAGTGTCCGATTGACAGAAGTCTTTATTACATGATCAAATATTAATGTAAATTGTGTTTGATTTAATTATTTTTATAAATCACTTATTGGGTATCAAAAGAAATGTCTCGAAAAGACGAGATAAATGATTATATAAAAAAAAATGAAAGTTGACCGATTGTCGATTGTTTTTCTAAAAGTCTAAAATATATCATGTTCGGTATCAAATGTAAAGTCTTGAATAGACATGTTCTAACGATCTGTGAAAAATATGGAACGACTGATATAATTTATTTTTTTTTAAGTGAAATGAAATGAAATACGATGGGCAATTGTTTTTTGCTAAAAATTCATGGGGTATCAAGTGAAATTTTATAAAAGTGGGAAATTATTTTTATAGAAATTTCTTAGAACGCTAACTTATGAAGTATTAAATGAAATTTTTTGATGACAGGAAATGAAGGACAGCAGTGACGAAATTTATTTACTCCAAATCGTTACGACCAGCACTTGTTTTTTTTTTTTTTGTTTTGTTTCATAGAAACCTGACTTGTCGGGTATTAAATGAAATGTTTTAGGAGCAGTAAGTTGAGGAACGTTAGTGAGGAACATTCATTATCACAAATCATTACGATCGCCAATTGTTTTTTAGAAATTACTAGAAAGCTAACTTATAGGTTATTCAATAAGAAACATGCAACATTCCCTTATGGAAACCTCTCAAATTTCCACAATCGTAAACATCTAACTTCCGTTAATGGAAAATTTGCAATTTTCTTCAGTGCTAATAGCACAACTTTCCTCAATGGAAAACACAAAACTTCTCTCAATGGAAAGCGGACAACTTCCTTAATGGAAAACATACAAATTTTTACAATGGTAAACACATAACTACCCTCAATGGAATATACACAAATTCCTTCAATGTAAAACACACAACTTCCCTCTATGGAAAATACGCAATTTTCTTCAGTGGTAAACACACAACTTCCCTCAATGGAAAATACACTCTACTCTATGGGAGACACGAAAATTCCCATAGTGACATGGAAGCGAAGAACAAAGTGATGATATTCGCAAATTTAGTTACATGAAAGGGAAGAATGACCTTTCTTCATCAAATGCATGGTCTCATATGAGATATTATTAACAAAGCACTATGATTCATTATACCATACTTTTAGTTGGACCCTAAATTAAGTTGAAATCTTCTTCAGGATCGAGGAGCAAAGGGATTACATCTGCGAAGTAGGTCGAACCGCTATACAGTACTAATCACCTTTCTCCTATTATATTACTATAACTACATAAGTTTTGTGAGATTTTTTGAGATGGCGGAGCCCTAGCTGAGACCCCCGCCGTGGCGGGGTCGACGCTATCCTATATACTAATCGGCGTGGGTCTGAACTGTCACTCTATATTTTAGCCAATCTAACAACGGCCATCGGCCACCTCTACAGCCTAGACGGTTCGGTGGATTCGGGTGAAACTTTTTTGGGTGTTAAAGGTCCCTGTGGAACAGTGCCTTTTGCGTGTCTCATATTTTTCTTACACATGATGTGCGAAATATTAAATCCGAAAGACATTAATTTTTTCCATCAAGGGGGGCCTCGGGTTGCTACGAAAGTGTACTTTGTTGATTGTAGTTGTAACTTTTCACAAATTTTTGTTCAATTTGACATATATGACAGATCTGTTTCAAATTTTGAGTACAAATTACATTAATTCTAGACAAGTTGAAGATGTTTTGTAAATTTATCTGTGTTTAAAATAAATGATTGAACATGTGTACTATAATGTAAATATATTAAAAGTGAATTTGAAAAATTTAAATTGTAGCTGTCACTTTTCACGAATTTGTGTTCATCCTGTCATTTTTGACATATCTGTTTGAAATTGAAAGTATAAATTAAATTAATTCTGGATCAAATGAAAAAGTTTTGTAAATTTATATGTGTTTAGAATAAAAGAGCAAACATATTTACTAATTTGTAAATTTTTTAAATGTGATTTTTTTTATATTTTTGCAAATTTAAAATTAATATGACAGATGTCTGTGTTCGTCAACTTCGATTCTTTTAAGGATTTTAGGCGGTAAAATTCAAATGAGATAATTTCTTATCCAACACAAAAAAGTTGAAAATTATTTTCCACTTTATATATGGTTTCTTTTCCTTCTCAAATAATACAACAGATATCTCTGCTCGACAACCTCGATGCTTCTAAGTATTTTAGGCGGTAAAATTTAAATAAGTTCATTACTTATCTAATATAAAAAGTTCCTTTTAAATATTTATAATCAATTTCAGAATTATTTTTTTTATCATCAGTTTTTATTTCTAATCCTGCCGTGTTTGGTACAAAATGAAAAGATTCACGTTAGAGATTTAAAATAAAGTGTCATAAAGAGGACGATTGTCGATTGTTTTTTTAAAATGTTATTTAAATCCTACCGTGTTTGGTATTGAATAAAAGGTCTCGCAGAGGAGATTTGAACGCAATTATCAAAAAGTTGTTTTGGACGATTGTCAATTGTTTTCTATAAATATTATATAAATCCTACCGTGTTTGGTATTTAATAAAAGGTCTCGCAGAGAAGATTTGAACTCAAGTATCAAAAAGTTGTTTTGGACGATTGTCAATTGTTTTCTATAAAAATTATTTAAATCCTACCGTGTTTGGTATTTAATAAAAGGTCTCGCTGAGAAGATTTGAACTCAAGTGTCAAAAAGTTGTTTTGGACGATTGTCAATTGTTTTTTATAAATATTATTTAAATCCTACCATGTTTGGAATCAAATTAAAAGTCTCGCGGAGGAGATTTGGACTCAAGTGTCAAAAAGTTGTTTTGGACGATTGTCAATTGTTTTTTATAAATATTATTTAAATCCTACCGTGTTTGGTATCAAATTAAAGGTTTTGCGGAGGAGATTCGGACTCAAGTGTCAAAAAGTTATTTTGGACGATTGTCAATTGTTTTATTATAAATATTAGTTAAATCCAACCGTGTTTGGTATCAAATTAAAAATCTCATGAAGGATATTTCAACTCAAGTGTCAAAACGTTATTTTGGTAAATCGTCAATTGTTTTTTTATAAATGTTAATTAAATCCCAACGTATATGGTATTGAATTAAATATCTCACGGAATAGATTTAAACTAAAGTGCCAAAGTAGTAACATAAAAGCGGGAACATAGTGACGAGCTTGCTTCGCCGATGCACTGACTTGAAAGCGAGGAACGAAGTGACGAGCTCTCTTTGTCTAATGCTGACATGGAAGCGAGGAACGAAGTGAGGAGCTTTCTTCGTCAATGTACTGACATGGAAGCGAGGAACGTAGTGACGAGCTTGCTTCGCCAATTGTTTGGTATAAATTGGAAGTTATTTAAGACTACTCAATTTATTTTTCTACATTTTCAGTTAAAATCTTCTTCAGTGACGCGGAGCCTAGGGGGCAGACCTGCGAAGCAGATCGGACCGCTATCAAATACTATTTTGTACCGTTTAAGAGTAGTATTGGGCGGGAGGTTATGTGTTGGGCACATCAAATTTTTTTTATTTGATTTTAATGGATGTTAGACTAAATAAAGTTCGTATTACACGATCAGATTTAGTAATAATAAAATAAATCCGCCAAATTTGTCGGCAAAGGAGAATGCAAATTATTGTACATTATTATTGAAAATATTTTTAATTATCACGAAGACAATAGAAATGTCAGAATGACAAAAGTCTTTATTACATGATCAAATATTAATTAAGTTGTGTTTGATTTAAATCTCTTTTAAAAATCACTTTTTGGGTATCCAAAGAAAGGTGTCAAATAGACGGGACAAATGATAATATAAGAAATGTTTTCATAAAAGACATCAGAAAAATATAGTATTTGAGAATGAGACAAACTGACAAGCAAAGGTAAGACTGGATAAGGTTGGTATTACACGATCAAATTTTATAATAATTTAATAAAACCACGAAATTAAAAAGGAAAAAATTTCCGTTAAAATTTCTTTGGATTCTACTTTGACGTTAGGTTAAGTAAAGTCGGTATTACACCATTATATTTAGTAAAAATAATGTATATCTGCAAATTTGTCGACCATGTGGAGTGCTAATTATTACACATCGTTATTGCCGGTATTTTTAAATTACGAAGAAGACAATAGCATTATCAGATTGACAAAAATCTTCATTATATGATCAAATATACAATGCAAGTTGTGTTTAATTTAAATTTCTTTTAAAAATCAATTATTGGTTTACGAAATAAAAGGTCGAAGTGAAATATTTTTAACCCAAATTATGTCACTTGAAATCTATTGCAGGTGTAAAAATTAATGGTAATATCCGCGGAAAATATATTAATTGTGTTTGTTGTAATTTTTTTCGATCGGCAATTAGTTTTCTTTGAAATTCATTACTATGCGACCGGCGGGGTACCAAGTGAAATATTGAGGAACTTGGTAATGACCCATCTTTATTATAAATCAATATTTCCCTAAACCTAGCTTGTGAAGTATTGAATGTAACGTTCAGGCTCAAAAAGTTGGAAAAAGTAGTGATGAACCTTCTTTATCACAAATAATTACGATCAGCAATTGATTTTGTGGAAATTACTAGAAACTTAACTTAGGGGTATTAAATGAACTGTTTTAGGGACGGGAAGCTAATGTATTGACATGAAAGCGAGGAACGAAGTGACGAGCTTTCTTCGCCAATTTACTGACTTGGAAGCGAGGAACAAAGTGACTGCTATCTTCTTTAGTGTCGCGGAGCCTAGGGGTCAGACCTGCGAAGCAGGTCGGACCGCTAGTATAATATACTATTGTCACACAGCCGATAGTTGCCTCTTTAAATTTACTCCTGTGGTTTCCCTTCCACTAGCACCTTTCGAGACAAAACTTGACTAATATCCTATGGTTCTAAGCCAATTTTCTGGTTTTGATCAATAATTTTTACCTCCCGCCTACCTCTAGGTAAGGGAGGTATTGTTTTTGGTCAGAAAATTGGGTAGTGAGTTTTCAATGAATAAGCACGTTTTAGGGTCCCTACAATACGATTTTACTATTTTTACGATGATGTCTGTATGTGTGTATGTATGTATATATGTATGTATGTATGTATGTATGTATGTATGTATGTGTGTGTGTAGTCTGTGGCAATTTTTTCGTCTCGCATAACTCATATACTATAATTCCAAAAAATATAATTTTGTAAATTTTGGCTTTTTATATTTAAATGAAGAGCTGATTAGATTTTGGATAAAATTGGTCAACCGGAAGTAGCAGTTTACTTGAAGCCCTCAACAGTTTTTCGTGAAAAACACGGTTAAATTTCCTTTTTCACAATTTATGTTATTTTGAAAGTTGAAGAATATTTAATTTTACATGTGTTTTAATTACACTAATTTTATAAATTTTCATTAGATTTAGAGAAAATAAAATATAAAGAAATTAGATTTTACAAATCTTGCTTTCTTAGTACACCATGAAAACATTTAAAAATTTTCAATTTTTTACGAAATGTGACATATGTCATTATGATTGTGAAAATGTTTTATTAGTGAAATATATGTCAAAAAATTAAATAAATATACTAAAGAACATTAAATTCTCAAATATAAAGAAACTAAACAAATAAGAAGGTATGTTTCTGTATCATCAAATAATATTTTGTACCGTTTAAGAGTAGTATTGGGCGGGAGGTTATGTGCTGGCCACATCAGATTTTTTAAGTTGTAAAAGCTTTCATAACTCATAGTAAATACAAAGGCTTTTGGATAATCGAAACGTTGTACTTAATAAAAATTTACAGAACTTTATTCAAAAACCTTTTTATTCAATATTTTTTTATTGGTGCTCCAAATATACTCACAATTTATTATTTGGAGATTACATAAAAATAAACGGACTCTTATTATGCGTGGGTGTCTGCCGTAATAATGATAGCCAACGATCTGTCGCCCTGTTAAAACTTATAATTGAATAATTGCGATACGACTTACTATTTTAAAGTCTGTCAGACATGTTATGAATATGAATTCGAATGCCTGCTGAATGATAATAAAGACATATTTAAGTTCAAAAGAAGAGCCAGCTAAAAATAGATTTTATTTTGGTAAAATTGGAAAATTTATTGAATGAGCCTCAACGGAAATTAATTCAATTCCCTAAAATACTTTTCCAATATGCATCAATTTCCAAAAATATCCTCTTAAGCTTACATCAATATTTAATTACTGTTCTGTTTGTTTGTTTACCCAGCGACTGTGTTTTGTTCCAGGGGCAATATTCGAACAAGGGACTGATGAGGTCCAATCAGCCTTCAAGTTTGCAATGCTGAACCATAATCAAAACATCACGTCGAGACGGTTTGAACTCCAAGCGTACGTGGACGTCATCAACACGGCCGATGCCTTCAAACTTTCCAGATTAAGTGAGTGCCATTGAACTTCAGATTTGTCAAAATCAATCCTCCGATATTGAGAAGCAATCATATTAAGAAACTTCCAATACGATTTCTTTCACTGCTGCCTAAGTTTTTAATCTTTGTAATCCAGAAAATGGGTAAAAACTTTGAAGTATAAACAAATAAAGAAATATATCTTCATGAAATTTTCCCATTTCTGGGTGTGGCACTCTGTTTAGAATAGGTCATGGTTTATGATATATTTATGGCCCTTAAAATGATTTACTACATTTTTTTCTGTACTCTAGTCTAATTGGGGTTCATGCAATTATAGATTTCCTAACCCTCTTTCCATAATCTTAAATCTTGGATAACCACATATTACTACAAGGTTTGTAAGGCATAGTGTGTTCAGAATTTTATTGTTATGGCCGTCTCAGTCTCAGCAGATCTACTGTTATAAACTTTAACTTGATTTACGGCGCTAATAAGAAAGTTATGTATTCAATTTCTTCCAGTTTTATTATTTACAATGATACAGAAAATTTTTTAAAAACTAATCTAATTTGTTACTAATGGTCAAAGACGTAATGTAATTTTTCAAAGCCATTAGATAATAGTATATTACGTACCGTGAACAGTAAGTGATAGTTTTTAGGTCGAGAATGTAGTTTGGGATGTCGAGACCCGTAGGGTCGAGATTTCCTAAACATTCGAGACCTAAAAAATCACTTACAGTTCGAGGTTAGTAAGATATTTTTTGCAATACCTGCGTAAATATAAGAAAAGAAAAATAGGTATCAAAATTAACAGCTGACAGATTGAGGTTAGAAATAAAATTTGAATGATATATATTTACTTACCGTCCACCTTGCACGGTAAGTTTCACTTACCATCCACCGTGAACGGTAAGTAAATGATGTAACCATGGAAACCAATTGTACAATAAAAGTTCCACTTACTGTGTTTAAATTTTGTTATTAATGGGTAACTTACAGTACAGGTATTGCAAAAAATAATTTCTGTGATACCAAAATCATAACAGAAACAGTCAATTTCATATCTACGGCAGATTTATGCACTTTTTCTCCCGTCGTGAGAGAAAGTGCTCAAATAATGTGAAAAATGATCAAAATTAAACAAATCAAAGTTAACTATCATTTATTTTTATCCTATCTAAGCAATATAAAGTGCTACTCCCTGCTGTTTCGGTATGTAGCAAGCTTGAATTCCGTACACACCATATTATATATTGAAACTTGAATATGTCTAGATTAAGGGTAAATTACCCTAAATGGGGTAAAAATAAAATTCTTGAGGATAATGAGGACTCAGTAAATACACAGAAAAAAGTAGAACCATAGAATTTACGGAATTATTCGGTAAACACAGGATAAAGATGCATTTTCTGAAATTACATAACAATTAAGAAACAATTACTCATTAACAACAATTATTTACTAATCAATTAGAAGTATTTTCCAAAACGTTTGGTAATTTTTTAGAAAATACATCCTATATTCTTAGTATACCAAATAATTCGGTAAATTCAACTGTATTTTTTTCTTTTTTTCGTATATAAGTAAAATTATAAAAAATTTGGTTCCAAATTGCTGACATCGAAATACCCCAATTTTTATACTATTGTACCAGAATCTGAAGTCAGATAGTTTTCAAAGATATCCTTGTGTTTAATAATCAGGATTCTAATTTATTTTATTGCATTTATTTAAATTTTTACCCCGCACATCCTGTAAAAGAGGTATAGGAATCATGCTAAAAATTGAGTAGTGAGTTTTCAGTGGATGAGCACGTTTTAGGGTCCCTAGAATACGATTTTAATAGTTTCGCGATGATGTCTGTGTGTGTGTGTCTGTCTGTCTGTTTTGATATTTTGTATATATCAATTGTATACCCTTTGAAAGAGCTGATTAGCGACTATATAGACATCCTAAGATTAAATTAATTGGTGTAATAGATGGTTCTTACATTCCAAATATTTGTATAAATCTAATTATGAATGTGGACGAGGCGAAAGTAATGTACCAGGATACGAATGTTTAGCGGAGACTGATTGTTAGTTGAAAGAGTTTATGGGTTTATTTTACCTCTATTAGGAGTCAGTTTTTTCCTCTACAGTTAAAGTGTTTCACGAGTTAACTGCTAGTTAAATGAAATATCGCAAATAATCATTACACAAATTTATTGCTGTGATACTATTCATTTAACTGACAGTCAGGTTATCAGGTACATTGTTAACTGTAGTTGGTAAAACTGACCCTTAGTGGGATATAGCAAGATGTATGTATAAACCTTATTAACAGTGATAATTTCTTGCGTTACAAATAATTAATAAAACCCACAACCATGAGGGGAACAAGCCATCCACTTAATGAGCTCAGTAATCAGATTCATAAATTAAATTGGACACTAATACCTATAATAGCGGTTCAAACTTCGAGTGGTTTAAGTTCTACTTTAAAACCTAAACTATAACTGGGAATTAAATTCTGTTGTATAAAGTATCACTGAAGATAATTAACTGCAGAAAATGACAATAACTTCTTCTTCCAGTTTGCAACAAATTCCAGCGCGGAGTCTTCGCAATGTTGGGAGCCGTGTCTCCAGACTCCTTCGATACGTTACACTCATACAGTAACACATTCCAAATGCCATTCGTCACTCCGTGGTTTCCAGAAAAAGTCTTGGCACCTTCTTCCGGATTCCTGGACTATGCTATCAGCATGCGACCTGAATACCATCAGGCGATCATCGACACCGTTAGGTACTACGGCTGGGACAGGATCATCTATCTGTACGACTCCAACGACGGTAAGAGGAATTAGAAACTTTGAGTTTAAGTGATAATTGCAAGGATGTTAAATTTGTATTACTTTCAGAGGAATTTGTAAGCTTAAAAGGTCTATTCACACATATCAGTGACGTGTCAGTGCCGTGTAAGTTCACTGACAGTGTCAGTGAAAAATAAAATATCGATGCATATAGTTTAGCTTAAACTGTTCACACAAGCCCGACACATTGCCGTATATATTACATTTAGTAGCACATTTTTGTTGTATCCATATCCCAATAAAGCTTGTCAAGACGTTTGACACATTGCCAAATATTAAATTACTGAGTTGTTTCATTAGCAACTGATTCATCGTCCCTTAATCAAACTTAAATCTCTAATCGACAAAAATTTGGTTGAATAAATTTTTCAAATTAGTATTTATCAGAAAATCAAGTCTTGATCGAGGGTGGGTGAATCACTATCAGATTTACAGTCAAAAATATGCAGATACTTCAATTTTTAAAATTCCGAGCAGATACGAGAAAATTATAAATAACATTTTTTATTCCAAACGTTATTATAAACAATAGTATATTACGTACCGTGAACTGTAAGTGATAGTTTTAATGTCGAGAATGTAGTTTGGGATGTCGAGACCCGTAGGGTCGTGATTTCCTAAACATTCGAGACCTAAAAAATCACTTACAGTTCGAGGTTAGTAAGCTAGTTTTTGCAATACCTGCGTAAATATAAGAAAAGGGAAAATAGGTATCAAAATTAACAGCTGTCAGATTGAGATTAAAATAATATTTGAATGATATATATTTACTTACCGTCCACCATGAACGGTAAGTTTCACTTACCATCCACCGTGGATGGTAAGTTGATGATGTAACCATGAAAACCAATTGTGCAATAAAAGTTCCACTTACTGTTTAAATTTTGTTATTAATGGGTAACTTACAGTGCAGGTATTGCAAAAATTCTATTTAAAACTCGAAATTAATCGATTTATTGTTTTGCAATTATGACCAAAATCAGCTCAGTTCTCCGTATTGCCATGTAACTAATAATAATGAAGTTTCGTTATTCTATCTCGTTCATGATTTAATGAACATTTGGACACACATCAAACTGAATTAATTATGCTCGTAATTTCAAAACCGGAAGGGAAAGTTTTCTGGACGATAAATTTAATTTAATTAATTTAATACAGAAACAGTTTCAAATGAATTAACAATAACAATAATACTTTTAATAAAAAATATCATTTGAAATTTTCTTGTACATGCTTCTAAGTTTGAGAATAACTGAATTATATGTTCTACAGTATAATTTAATAATCATAACTGATATGTCAATAAACAAATAACTCATATATTCTGTGTAAAAGAAGTGTCAAAAGAAGTTACAAAACAATCAAATACTACTATACTATAATTTTTTTACAAACGTGTTAAATAAAAATCGTCTTCAAATGACAATTTAATAAGAATTACGACTATATACCAGGATTTTTTTTTATTATACCTGCATCATAATCCGTGTTTAAAACACGCTACAGCGTACATAAACTCAAGATTAAAACACGCCGTGCTTTAAAGGTTACTAAGCAACAACAAAAATATTTACTATTAATATCTGTCAAAACTGTTAACGTAAACAACAAATGCTAATCAGTCTCCATATAAACGATATACGTCAAACGTCACACGCGCAAAATTATGAAATGAATCAAAATCAAAATGTTGCTTTCCAGTTTTTTTCCCCAGTATGATGCAGGTATAATAAAAAATAGTGTAAGACACACGTGTATAAGTGCTTTTAAAGCACTAGCGACGTTAAAAGCTCTCCGCTTCGCATCGTGCACTTAAAATCGTCGCACGTGCTTTAAAAGCTTACTTATACACTTGTATCATAATATACTATTATTAGTATACATAGAGATGTATCCTTACCATAAGGCGATTTCGACTGGCACCGGTTAGTACTTGGTCACAAGAATGGTTAGTAAATAGAGTAACCAATTGATTTCGACTGACATTTTTATGACGTCCTATGTAAACGGTGACAGTTTACTTATGTCAAATTAGTAATATACTCGAGAGCTCGGTTCATTCAACGGTTAGTATTCTGATTGGTTGAATTTTACTTGTTTTAATTTCAAACTAGTACGCTATCATATTTTTCGTGTTTTCTGTCAAATTTGATTAATATCAAAATCTACCGCGCGTATTTAGTAACCGTTCGGTTAGTGTGACGTTATTGTTTCAAACTAACTAAACACGTAACCGGCCAGTAACCAGTGCCAGTCGAAATCGCCTATAGTTACAGTTAAAATTATTGATAGCAATATATTAACGCGTTTTATTTTATAAATAATAATAGGAATAATTTGAAAAATAAATAACAAAAATTTCTACCAATTGATGTAATATATCCAGTACTAAAATTTATTTATTATTTTATAAATAAAAATAGGAATAATTTAGAAAAATTAATAATAAAAATTCCTACCAATTTGATGTAATTTATCCAGTACTAAAAAAAATTATTATTTGTTTAAACTTGCATAGTTTTGTTCATTATGATTGACTATTATTAATAAATAATAATCCATGTAAACTACAATGGCTGCTATTCACAGGTCTATACTAAGGGCTACTAACTAGGGCAGTTTAAGATGTAACACCTTTGCTATGAAAAATTGTTGATCTCCAAGGCAAAGTTTTCAAAGTAACAGTGTCAAATTTTAAAATATCCTAGTTAGTAAGCACATAGTATAGACTTGTAAATAGCAACCTATATGTTCAAAAAAAAAAGTATTAATACATTGCAGTAAACTTTAAGTATAACTATGGCAATGACACATACCCTATGTACATTGATAATTTAAAAAAAAACTTTTATGGACACGATTAAAATCCGACTGCATCGGTCGAAATGACCACATGTTCGCATCCCTTACAGGTATATTAAGAAAGTAAAGAACTAATGTAGAAAATTCCCGCGCATTGTCATATAAAGCGGAAATATAGAAATCTTAGAAATCCTCTTTATTGCCTCCGCAATGATGTCGAATTACTATCAGGGGAATTAGAAATATGTCGAACGAGATTTTATAGTATGGAGCTTTACCTGCACTGAGTGGTTTTAAGATCGAATGGAGAAGAAAGGTATCGACTAGGGAGTTAAGGATGTAATGTTCAAGAAGAAAGGGAGACTTTTATGGTTTCGATGGGATTTGGTTTGAATTATAAAGGGTTAATGGTGCAAGGGTTTTATGGTCAGCGATTTAGGATTTGGTGACTTTTCTTGAGTCGGCAGATTGTCTATTGGGGACGATATACTTGAGACTCGATTGGTGCGACATGCAGTAATCAGTACAATATGCGACTGGAATTTTAATGAGTGTCTTTCAAAATATTAATTTTAAAATCTACTAAAGGGAGTCACTCACAACTCGATTAACATTGATATTTGTTCACATCTCTTTGATATATTTCAGACCAATGTCCGGTTACATAAAGAGTTGTCAGCTTATCACATTCCTAAATATGACAATAAATCTGGTAGGGCTTTTTTCTATGTATGTATAAGTAAAAATTTGGTAATAAAATAATTAAACTTAATATATATTTGTCAAGAGAATAGATGCTTCGATTATTAGTTCGTTCCCATGGAATTATTCAAATATAAATAGACAAACGGATGACAAATACCTTGTACCGCTATCTACTATAAGTATCGTAGCACGTCCAAAATGGGTAAATGACCTGATAATATATTTTCCCCTTTTAATAAAGTTTGATATTTTACCAGATTCAATAAAATTCTGCAAACTATTGACGATCCTCAAAAGTAATTTTTGATTTAACACAAAGCAATTCAATTAACTATTATAAAAAATAGTTATTTACTTTACAAGTGGGCAAAGTAAGGAATTAACCACGAGAGAAATTTTAGTACACGAAGCCGAAGGCCGAGTGTGATTATTTTATCGAGTGGATAATTCCAGTTTGCCCACGTGTGAATTATAACGTTTTATCCAATATCTCTTAACAAAAGAAATATTTATTAAAGAAACATTATTTGACAGTGACATTTGCTATAAATTTTCAAATTTAAAATGTCAATCGCAGTAGTTCCCAAGGTGTTGGGTGTTATTATTATTGTTAAAAATAAAAATATTCCCACTAGTGACTTTTCTCAAAATTATACCCACTAGTGGGTAATCTGTTATTTTTCTTGTTTAAAATCGCCATAGTTACAGAGTATTTATTGAAAGGTGTTGGATAACATATTATAAACGTTCAAAATTAGTTTTTGAAATTTTTGTTTAACTTTGCTTCGATAGGATTCAAATATTTGTTATAAAATACAATTGACGACCATCCAAAATTAATTCTGATTTCAAGTCTCCTCTTTAAAACTTTTAATTTGATGCCAAACTTGACAAGGTTTAATCAATGGTTATTAAATGTCATTTTTCGATAAGAAGATACAAGAAATTTGAAAATAATATTTATTATTCTACATATTATTAATAACATTTTCTATTTGAAATTTTTATTTCAGCTGTTTAGAAATAAATAGAATGTATTGTTTTGTTTGTTAAGTTAATTTCCATTTCCAGTTTTGTAATTATATTTAAAATCAGTTCTCTGCATTGCAATGAAATTTATAATTATGAAGTTTCATCTTCTATCCATCCATCCATCCATCCATACATCCATGCACATAGACGTCATTGAGAAAATAATCGTAATGGATTCAAATAAAATATGTAAATTAGGTAGACGTTTAGTTTACCAAATGTATATTGCTATATGGGACAAGGACTATGTACTAAGTGAACTATTAATAATTTTTTTTATAAAATTTTACTTGTTAATCAAAATGTAATTTTACTTATTTGTGGAAACAAATTCATAAACTCATACCTATACAAATATATTAAAAATATAGGACACCATTGAAATGAGGAAAAACAGCTCTTTTACTATAATATTTTTCACTGTTAGTTTCAATTGTTCATATTTCGAATATAAGCAACAGAAAAGAATGTTTTCCTACTCTACTGATTAGAAAGTAAAAATATGTACCTTTTTATTTGAAACAATTTTCTAAATTTGGGATAGTTTAGAAATTATTTAAAAATGAAACATCAACGAAAAGAAGATATTTGTCCATATAGTTACCTAAGTATTTTCTCTGTAAAACAAAAACGTTAAATTGATCTGCTTGTGTGATAACTTTTATCTCATTTAACCGTAGATGATATAGTTCTCGATATCCTAATGACTTAAAGTGAAAGTTACTATAAAATAATCTATATTTCGTGGATTTCATTATAGATATTTCTCACAACTGGTAATAGAAAACATTTTCGAATTGCACCCGGGTAATGTCGAGTACATCAGCTACTCATATCTTCACTCTATTTTACCCATTTTGACAGTAATATACTGATTCACAGATCTCGTACGTGGTATATATTTATGCATGAATTGCTATTACCAGCCATCTGGTCACGGCTCTTAAAGATGTTAGTGTTGGATTTTCGAGCTATTAATTTATTATAATATACTATACAATATCTAACTCATTAATTTCTTTTCAGGACTGCTGCGGCTTCAGCAGATCTACCAGGGTCTCTACCCAGGCAGTGAAAGTTTCCAAGTGTCCACAGTTCGCAGAATAAGCAACGTGAGCGAAGCCCTGCACTTTCTCCGCAGCATGGAAGATCAGAGTCGCTGGTCGCACAAATACGTGGTCCTGGACTGCTCTGCGGAGATGGCAAAGGAAATCGTTGTTAGTCACGTCAGAGATATATCACTTGGGAAGAGGACGTACCATTATCTGTTGTCTGGGCTGGTTAGTATGATTCTTAGAGTTTTGATTGCATTATTATGTTAAGAAACCATTGGGTAGGTGACTAAAATATTGTGCTCTGCCAATTTTCTTAGTACTTGAGATAAAACGATATAAAAAATTGGTCAATAATAACTTAGTTATGGTAACACATAACAAGTAGTATTTGAGAGGAGTGTGTGAGTATACGAGACATGATCGTGAATATGATATTAAGGAGAATGGAAGATGAAAGTTCTTGAAGGAATCAGTTTATTAAAATTCAATTACACACCTACGTTTCGAGTTTAATTAAGTTTTCATTAGGGTGTCAAATATACCAAAAAGGATATAACATTAAAACAAGTAATACATATATAATCAGGTACACTTACATAATGGGGTCTTTCACCATTTTTTGTTTATTTTTTTTTATGAAACTTTATCTATACTGAAGACTATCTACACTTTTAAAAAGTCTTAATTGTTATTCATTAAGCCAGAATGATTTTTTTTAAATGTTGTGACGTCATAGTAGAGGTGTTGCTGGATCTAAAACAGTACAGATTGAAAATAATTGTAGTCATATATTTTTTTACTTATTTTATTATTATTATTACAATAAAATATAACATTTATGTAACAAAAATTATTTAAATCTCTCCTGTTTTAGATCTCTACTATGACGTCACAACATTTTTAAAAAATCATTGTGGCTTAATGAATAACAATTAAGACTTTTTAAAAGTGTAGATAGTCTTCAGTATAGATAAAGTTTCATAAAAAAATATTAAAAAAAATGGTGAAAGACCCCAAAATAAATTTTGTTACAGAAGAATTTGGTCTAAAATTAATCATTAATATAACATATGTAGGTTCTCATAGATTCAACAATCAACCAAATAGCTCAAGAAAAATCTAGCGTAATTTACAATAAATTTATAAATAAATCAGATAATTACATTTTCCTTGTTTCCTTTTTTGTATGTTTGATTTAGCTTTCTGTGAGGACTTAATTGAAGTCATGAAGTCTAATAATTTAATTAAATAAATTGACTGATTCCTCTGTCAAGATTCATCTTTCATTTCCCATCCAGTTTAGAAATCTACATTTTATTAAAAAGAAAGTTTTTAACAAAGTAGGAATTTGTCAGTTGAGGTAGTTTGGCCATCTCAAGCGGAAGTCAAATGAAAGGTTGATGAAACTAATATTTGCGGGTGAGATTGAGGGTGAACAATTGCGAGGACGTTCCTGGAATACGTAATTTAAGTATGATAAGTGGTGAGACAGAATAGGAATGTTTGGAGGAGATTACCTGTTGGTGCACTAAGCTTTCAGGGTTCGTTGTAACCCACTGTGTGGGATATAGCGTAATGTTATGTATGTATATAGAAATAGTATTCGAGTGCATTATTAATGCTACATAAATATTTACAGCAAATTTTTTACTAATTTTGTAAAATATAAATTAATTCAATTTCTGTTTGAATTGTTCTAATTTATTTAACATGTATGTATGTAAGCAAATTTGAACCCAGACAGTAGCGGTCTCCGAAGCTACTCCTTCCAGTGCTGGATCGGTTTGTCAACCTTCGTTTTATTTAAATCATTAGATAATACAAGTGTAACAATTTTCGACAATTTGAAATAACTATACCAGAGTTATTCAAGAAATTTTAATAGAAGAACATTCAAGTATTATCTATAATAATAAATAATTGACATAGTGCTCATTTCTTAATTCAGGGCTCAAAGTTAGACTCTGCAATTACGTATTCGGTTCTCATGATACTAATATATTATTAAATAGATTCTAAATCTACAGCGATTTATTCATAGGTGGGTGTAGACCTTGCTCATAGCAGATTGCGTTAATTGCTAATGGACAAGGAACCACAGAGTTAAGTTTGATGTGATAATAATATATGCCAAGTGATAGAATCGAACTGAAGATCTCATGATCCACTGGCCGTTACTACCGTACATGTGTTGCGAAGTAACAGGCGAATAGTATTCAAGGATTTTATTTTGTAATTTTCTTCGTTTTAATAGGGATTTTTTTTTCTCTTTTCAACCATATAAAAGACAAGTACATTAATATTAAAATTAATATGTAATTTCTCTCTTAATAAAAGACAAGTACATTAATATTAAAATTAATATGTAATTTCTCGCTTAATTTTAATATTAATGTACTTGTCTTTTATATGGTTGAAAAGAGACAGAAAACGAATCACAGCCTACTTTGAGCTCCATATGAAAATTAAAAGTTGATATCAATTTCTCGAAAACTGTACAAGCTATAAAAATTTTGATGACTTCTGTGAATTCCTAGTTAAAAAGTGCAAAAAAAACTGTGCAAGTTAAAATCTTGCATGAATCCAAATAACATTGTTATACACGAAAAACGAAATTTTAAAAATTTACATTTTGGCTTATATCTGGTCACCTATGCATTTTTGTGGAAAAGCAAAAACATGTCTAAATTGGCTCTGTAATGAGGCAACTTTTGTTTAATTTAACCGACTTCGTATCTCTTACGGTTCTCGAGATCCCCATGCTTAAACAGTTTCATTGGACACACTGTTATGGAATGTATTATAAGTCAAAATTTTCTTGTTGTTAGTTTTAAGTTTGTAAAACGGTTGTTTAGTAACACGATCTCATTAGTCACGGGTTTCCGAGCAACGAGTGATTAAAATTTTTAAATACGCCAAATTTGCAAAAATTTTGTTATCATGGCAAACTTTTCAATTAATATTGTGATCCTAATTCATAAATAAAAGTTTTTTTTATATTTATTGGGTTTTTTCATTATATCGTAGATAAAATATTGTACGATACACATACGTAAAGCGTCTTTAGTCACTCAGGGGTCTTAAAACACTCGCTACACTCGTGTTTTAACTGACCCATTCGTGACTAAAGGCTTACTTTACGTACTTGTATTGTAAATAACTAATAATGAGTTTTTAATAGATAAGTACAATTTTACTATTTTTACAATGTCTTCTGTCTTACTTATAATTTAACAAAGTTATCAAAGTCAAATTTCAAATTTTATATTTAAATTTTGCATGTTCGTGTTACGACCTGATTTGATTTTGGGAGAAATCCATTAACCGAAAGTGGCAGTTTATTTGTAGGCCTTTCAAATTTTTTGAGAATATCACAGAAAACAAATGAATTAAAAGCACGCCACAGGTCATGGGTTCAAATCCCACAGAATAGCATGGTCATTTATGTGATTCACAGTCACAATCATCCAATCATTAAGCAGCATATAATGTGCTATAATTTTTATTTGACACTTTTTTCCATATTTTGTACCGTTTAGAAATTAAAATTTGCGGTTATGTACAAGTCATATCAGATTATTTTATATATTTTAGGAACAGGCTTTATTTTTAATGGCAACGCGCAGGTATTAATCCCTTTGTTTCATGTATGAATATAAATAGATCAAAACGATCTAAAAATGTCTCCTTGTTAAATTTATATTATATTTCATGAATGTTCCTAATTCGTATAATTTTATCCTATCTTTTGATCTTGCATTCACTTAAAAAGATATGATTAAAATATTTCAACTACGATCTCATAAATATGAATCAGATTTAGCCCACAGGTACCTTTCAATTATTTCAAAATCAATATAATAAAAAAGTAGCACAATACCGCAAACAGTTGTACGTATTCTTTTGGTTTTATTTGGGGGCGTGACTTCATTTAAATAATTCGACCTCATAAGTCAAGATTAGCAGTTTTAAAGTGGATACAAACAGACATAAATATATTTCCTTTTGTGGATTATCACCTGTACTAGATCTGGCGAAGCAATATTTTTTCTTTTCTTTTACGCACGTTTATAAAACCTTTCGTGTGTCAATTAATAAAGCCAGGAATTAGCATATGCTCACACATACATTCGCGTATTTTGTTATCATGGTGCTATTACTTCGATAGCAAAGTACAATTTGTTATAAAAATTTAAATTAGGGGAATTAACTGCTTTAAATATTTTAATTCGCTTTATGGTAATTACGGAATGGCGTGGCGTAATATGATATATTGTATAGTCACACCTTCTTACAAAATGGACGGAATTATGCTTCTTAGAAGAATCATATTTCTACATCTACATTATGTTAATATATTTATACTTCTTATAAGGACGAAAATACTAGCGCGAATAGTTACATACAAACTTGGTCAATCGAAAGTAACAGTTTACTTGAAGCCCTTAACAGTTTTTCGTGAAAAACACGGTTAAATATCCATTTTCAACAATTTATTATTTTGAAAGTTGTAGGATATTTAATATTACATCTGTTTTGATTATACTAATTTTATTAATTTTCATTAGATTTAAAGATAATAAAATATAACGAAATTAGATTTCATAAATCTTGCATTCCTTGTTCACCATGGAAACAATTAAAAATTTTCAATTTCAATACTAAATAAAGAAATAAGAAGGTATGTTTCTGTATCATCAATTACTATTTTGTTTCGTTTAAGAGTAGTATTGGACGGGAGGTTATGTGCTGAGCACATCAAATTATTTTAGTTACGACCTTGAAATATTTAGATTTCCCAAAATATTCAAGGCTACCATTTTCAGATTTTCATGTTATCTTCTATTTACATCTGCTCAGAACTTTCTTTTAGAATACTATGCTACTTGTTTTTCTTTTTAGCGGTCTATTTTCAGTTTATCTTCTCTATTTTTCTTTCATCTAATATTAGTTCTATGATATTACCTCCATTTATCTTGTGTCTATCTTGTTTTTCATTAAAATTTATTTGCCATATCATTTTAACTTGTTTCTCATTGTTTATTCTAAGTTTATGCTTCAGCTATTACATTTGTTTGTTGTTTATTAATTTCTATAGTTTATAGGAACCTTGTTACATAGCTTCAAATTTGTTTAAAATTTGGACTGGGAAAATTCTAAAAATAGTAAATTTAGTTTTAAATAAATGAAGTAAAACGATAAAATTGTTCATGATAATGTAATAAATCACCCTGATTAGGTTCTTGGAGCAAATTGCCGTTTTGCAAATTTTGTAGGCCTTATTGAGCAAGAGTGGAAAATGTATATTTTTAGGCAAATTGGCAATCGAGTTTTGTCGTTTTTGCTGTTATGATTATTGGTATAATTTGCGGGCGATGTTAGCGTAACAAAGAAGAAATCGCATTAGTGGCTTGCACTTTGACATTCAACTAAGTTTTAATCGACATAAATTTACGAGCTGAGTTAATCTGATTGAAATGTGACACGAATTGTAATTTGTAACATGAAACATAAAAAATATTCTGCTTGTATTTTATCTTGGGCGAACGAATGTATATATCATTTATGTGGGTTTTTCTTCGTCGCCGGAATAATAGCACACCTTTCTAAATATTCATGTTATTATTATAATATTTAAATAGCTTTGGGATACTTTTTTAGACATTCACAAAAACTGGAATAAAGAGCTATTAAGTTTTATTTATGCATATTCAATAATAAATGCAGACAGATATTATACAATCTATTCAAGATATCTGAGGTGATCTGACAATGAGTTTTTTTCATAGATATTTATGTATAATTAAAATTGTAATCGTTGATCATCATTGTGTAGTTTTTATTAAATTATTTTAAGTATTCTGGGTACTTCTGTTTTCGGAGTACCACAATATAAGAAAATTCTTATACTGTTGTACTCACTGAAATATAATAATAATATAATAATAATAATAATAATCTTTAATTGCATATAAAAGTATGATACAACTTTATTACAATGTGGGTGTCCCTTATAATGTATACAATTTTATTCTTACAAATATTTAACTAAATACAAACTTTTATGATTAATAATTCATACTTTTAAATAATCAGTTCAGCAGAAGATAAATATACAAGTGTAAATAACTATTATGCAAATTGTGCTTATAATTGGTCAGCTGGAGGAATTCAAATCGATTATGATTGTAAAAATTTTACTCATTAATTATAAAACTACGTAAACGCATTGATTCGAAGACATAATAAAAAATATTCTTAATTTTTACTGTTGACAAATTTGCTAATAAATTATGAAAATTATCTTTATTTAGGTCTTCGATGTAAGCAGCGAGGTACACATCTCTAAAATGACTATAAATTGGACACACTACTAGAAAGTGATACAAGTTCTCTAGTTCCTGCAGATTACAAATTGGGCAATTCTGGTTACTTCTGTTTTCGGAGTACCACAATATAAGAAAATTCTTATACTGTTGTACTCACCGAAATATAATAATACTGGAACGTGCACTAGAGGTGTAAATGCGAGCCGAGAGAGAAAGCGACCCACATATATCTCTATACTTCTTGTACAGTACGTTCAAAAAGTTTATGTGATAGCATTCATTATTTATAGGAAAACTGAAATGAAATTCAAATGAGAGAAAGAAATAATGACATTGTTTCTCATTGCCAAACTGATGTATTGCTATACACTTTAATGATTATAATGTGAAATACACTACAATTTTACATTAAATGGAATGAATGGAAATGTCAAAAGTTTTAGGTTAAAGTATTTAGTACGTACCTAAAAAGGATAATTTCGTATTTGGCTGCCACACAGCTTTACGCTACATTGTCGCACCATTTTATTATTATTATTATTATTATTAATAAAATACTTATTTCTATTTAACCATTTATGAGAAATGTCAAAATAAAGTTTCTTAAAAAACGGGGACTAACTTTTGTATCAATGTGTACGTCATGTAACTAGAGTAACGCAAGCGCAAATGTGTTAGATAATGATAGAGATACCTGACGCAAATTATCTCTCTCGGCTCGCTTTTTCAATACAAGAAGAGCATGGCAGTGTGCGTTCCAGTATTACTGTATTTCAGTGGTTATACTACGAAAACTGTGCAGAATGAAATAATTTATTTTATTTTTATATACTTTTGGTATCACAATGCACAAACTATAATCACAAACACACAAAATATTAAAAATAAAACCCCCTTAAAAAATTTTAAAACGAAGAAAAATTTTACTGTAATCTCAATTGACAGTTGGGGTAACAATCAGCTGTTCGAAGTCACGTGTTTGCCCGCGTATTTTTTCTCCTTTTATCTTTATATTGTTTCTTGGAATTCATTATATTGGTCTTGTATTTGGATATCTGAGTCTCTATTTTAAAGTATTTCTATCATCGATTCTTCATTTTGTCGTTTCCTTCCACTTGTAATAGTAAGAAATTATTTCTTTTATAGTATGTTTTTCTGATTAATCCCAATTTTGTTAATTTCTTATCTATTCTTCATAATTGATTGCTCTCTTTTCTATGTCTATTCTTAATTTCTCTATTTTCATTTCTTCTAATATAAAACAGCCAAAGTACATTTATCCATTCCTTACATCCATTTACGAGTGTGCATCTATTTTGTACATCTTTCACGTTAGTAAAATGTTATACTAGTATACGAGTATTAGCAGTAAATAGTAGGTACAGTGCAGCTTTCTTGTGGTGCGGTTCACGTCACTATCTTCTTTCTCACTTTCTCCCACTATTGCTGATTTGATTCATACGAATGTGTATGATGACGTGAACCGCACCACAAGAAAGCTGTACTAGTACTGTAGTAAATCCGTAAGGCAGCAGATCATTGACAAATTCTCGGACAATAGTATATTGAACAGCTAGTGTTACAATTACCTTTTTTGTTACGCAAATACGAGTATTACAATTAGGCATTGTAACACGAGTTGTTCATACTACTTTTCCTATTTTACGGTCATAAATTCAATAAAAATAAAATAAAATTGTACGGCATGTTTAATATACCACTGGTCACCACGGGGCTTTGCCCGCGGGGCCTATCGGGTCCCAGGCCACAACCCCGACGCAGGGACTCCGATTCAATAATTTTACATGAGCAATGACAGCCCCAAGTTTGACAGACTGTTAATTTTACATATAATAGATCCCCCAAAAACAGTTGCACAAAATTAAATTTTGTAGCATTGTTTTTGAGAACAGTGTCACAATAGTTATTTTCAAAATTATCTTTGATCACGCCTATAACAATTCAGTAAAATTGTAGTTACCCATGTCACCGTAATCATGACAACGTTTATGAACAAAATAAAAATTTTCAAAGAAATCATAATTTGACACATGGAGTACATTTGACATATGGAGTACATTTAACATAAAGTCTACAGAGTGAATACGTTTATGGTGATTAAGTTGAAGTGTATGTACGTATATGGGCAACTGTATTTGCAATAGCAAGATTATTACCAGAAAAATCCAATGCATCATTTACTTCTTTTAAATAATTTATTTTTGTTTTGTTTTTGTCGCTCTAGTGCGACAATATGTCACTTTGTCGCCCTAGAGCGACAATTTTGAACATTTCCTAACCAAAAATGGAATAACAATGTCGATATTGTGCAACGATTGTAGAAAAAATTGACTTTGTGTGCGTGAAATAGAAAAAAATATTACCACATTTATAAGTATAAGGGCACTCCATTCGCAAAAATACAATATCTGCGCTAAATAAAGTTCTACGCATAGAAAAACGATATTCTAGTATATTTATTTAAAATATTCTGATTTCTCTCTAGATAATGGACGACCGCTGGGAAAGCGAAGTGATCGAGTACGGCGCCGTCAACATCACCGGCTTCCGAATCATCGACACCTCCCGCCGATACGTGAAGGACTTCCTCGAAGGGTGGAAACGCCTCGACCCAGCAACATCACACGGAGCTGGGCGAGAGAGCATCTCAGCTCAAGCTGCTTTGATGTACGATGCGGTCTTCGTGTTAGTGGAAGCCTTCAACAAGTTGTTGAGGAAGAAGCCAGATCTCTTCAGGAATAACTTCAGAAGAGGGCAGATTTTCAATAATGGAAGCAGAGGCTTGGATTGTAATACTTCTGGGGGGTGGGTGACCCCGTGGGAGCATGGGGATAAGATTTCGAGGTTCTTGAGGAAGGTGAGAGATATTTGACAAATTTATTATTGTAGTGATAAAACGTCCTAGATAGGGCAATAAAGGCAATAAGATCTTGCTGTGTTCGTTGAGGGTTTTGGGTTCGAATCCCGACTAGACTGTATTTATTGTTCATCGGACAGAGTAGTCAAATTCGTTTCGTGACAAAAAAATCTAGTGTGGGTACCACATAACTTTCTTATTCATATAAATTACACTTGAGAATATTTTATTCCAAATATTATTGCTAGAAACTTTCATGTGAAATATATTTCGCAAATAATACCATATTTGAAATACATCAAATTTATTGTTAACAATTATGAAATTATGACCAAAATCAACTCAGTTCTGTGCAATGTTATGAAAGTTAATATTTATTATGATGAACTTACATTGCTTTTACTTTTATTACTCATGAGTTATTGAACACACAGACATAGATCGATTGACATTAAAATATTTGGATCACTTTTTACTTTCCTATACGTATTGGTATCAAATTAAAGGTCTCAAGATCGAGAGTTAAATTTAAATAATAAAAATATGTTTTGGATGATCGTCAATAATTACTGTTTTACAATAGTTAATTGATTCTTGTCTAGTTTGGTGTCATATTAATGGTCTCCTAGAAGAGAGCGGCACTATAAAATAAAAAGTTACTTTTAATCGACCGTCAATTGTTTTTATAATAGTTATTAGAATTCTTTTGATTTCGGTATCAAATTAAAACGAGAATAAACATAAAACTGAAATATTTATTTCCGTATTTATTATATTTATATGTATAGGAAAGTCGTATGGAGGCCACATCAAATTTCTTTTCATGATTCCTACATGTCCATTTACTACGTAAAAAAATAAAAATAATACATCATTGAATGATTCACTGTCAAATTCATATAACTAAACTTATTTAAAACAGTACGAAATACTTTGGCATGATAGATGATGATATTAAACTATGTATAAATAAAATATTTACAGTTTAACTATTTCCTTGATAGCCTTCGAGAATTATACAAAATGTTAACATTTGATACTAAATATAAAAAAGAACGAACATATTTTTCAAATTATTGCACACATTTCTATTCAGATACTTGCCGATTGATTACACAAGATTTGATATTTTATCAGCTAATAAATTTAATATAATTTCAATACGGTCTAGTGGCGTTAAACGTCAAATTGATATAAGATTTTTATAAAATGATTTCATACAATTGAAGTATATGAAACTAGTTATTGATATAAACTTAAAATCGTATTTACAATATGATAGGTATTCAAATTACGTTTAGGCATGATAATTTATCTAATTTATTAATTATAAATCGGTTTGTGTTTATATTCAATGTTTACCAGGAACTTATCAGATTTATTTGCTAATCAATTTGCAACTGAATTTGCAAATAAGTAAGAACTTATGTACGGTTGTTTGTTATTATTATAAGGAGAGAGTGAAATCTGATTTAAGATTACAGAATTTTGCGATTAAATATAATATTAAATTCTATGAAAACAGTCAAAAATCACTTTTTTCTCACCATTATAAAATTAAGTTTGTATTGTGTCGATAATTTCATGGTAATAAGTGAACATTAAGTGGTGTTCAAAAAAAGCAGACTTGCTGTTGTGGCTATTGACTACTTAATTAGCACAAGGGTTGTCAGATTGCCATCTACTCGTGAGTTTCAAAGCTCCTTGACAATTCAAGTGCTTAATGAAGTGTTCCACGTACTTCATCCCTTAATTTTTTATTTGAATCATCAGCAACCAGTTGAATGTTCTTACTTAAATATTTTTTGTAGTCATCGTCTAGTTTTCCAATTATAATTACATTTTTTTTGTCGAAGCGGCGCATGTAGTGAAGTACGACACCCGTTTAATCGGGGTTCGAATCTACCGGTCGGCAAGTGTATAAAAGTGTTAAAATATCGCAATTTCAGATATTTAGTCACACTCAAGTTCTACAAGATGACCATTTGTTCTCCTTAAATGTAGTTCAGGACACAGAAGAAGCTGTCTAGTAACCAAAAGCCGTCGCACAGATTGAGGATGATGATGACGATAAATCAGACAATTTATATCTTAGTTTCTAATGCAGTCCAGAAGAAGTATGCAATACTTTTGCTCTCAGGAATTTTAATAATTGAAATATTCTTTTTTCTGGATTGGAAAACTTATAAAGGAATAAATAATTGCTGGGTTTCAATCCTATTAATTAAAAATTAAATTAAAGAAAATGAGAAATGCTCTCATGTTACTTGACTTCCAGATGTGTTCGATGGTTCAAATATTATAATCTTTGACAAATTAACTCCATGTTAATAATTGAATGTGTCTTTCCTTGACGTATTACTTCTAAAGATGACCTATGTGAGATCGAAATGTTGATTAATATTTTTTCTTCGAAAAATTTAAACAAGTATTGTAAATACAAAAGTCAATAGTTTAAAAAAACTGTCTCTCAATAATAACGATTGTTATTAATATCAGAGACCGGCCAATCCACTCAATCGGTAATTGCGGACGCGTTTCGTTCTAATTGGAACTCATCAGCGCAATGTACCCCGCAGTGACAACGACCGAATGGATTGACGAGATGATTATCTCCACAAATGTGGTAAATGGAACAGAGAAGTAGTTTTTACTTTTAGTCTTTTAATATTTTTTTACTTCGCGCCTACCTTTAGGCAAGGGAGGTAATGTTTCTTGTCAAAAACTTGTGTAGTGAGTTTTCAATGAATAAGCACGTTTTAGGGTCCCTACAATACGATTTTACTATTTTCGCCATAGTATCTGTATGTATGTATATAATAATAGTTATTTACTGTACAAGTGGGCAAAGTAAGGAATTACCCACGAGAGAAATTTTAGCACACGAAGCAGAAGGCTTTTATCGAGAGGGTAATTCCATTTTGCCCACGTGTGAAGTATAACGTTTTATCCAACACCTCTTAATAAATGAAAATTTATTAAAGAAATATTATTTGACAATGACATATGCTTTAAATTTTTTAATTTAAATGTCAATCGAAGTAGTTACCAAGGTGTTGTGTGTTATTATTATTGTTATAAATAAAAAAATATTCACTAGTGACTTTTCCCAAAATTATACCCACTAGTGGGTAATCTGTTACTTTGCTTGTTTAATATCGCCATAGTTATAGAGCATTTATTGAGAGGTGTTGGATAAAATATAAAGAAATTAGATTTTATAAATATTGCAGTCCTTGTACACCATGGAAACACTTAAAAATTTTCAATCTTTTACGAAATGTGACACATGTCATTTTGATTGTGAAGCTGTTTTCTTAGTGAAATATATGTCAAAAATTTAAATAAATATACAAAATTAAATTAAATTTCTCAAATATAAATAGAAAATAAACAAATAAGAAGGTATGTTTCTGTATCATCAAATACTATTTTGTTCCGTTTAAGAGTTGTATTGGGCGGGAGGTTGTGGGCTGGCCACATGAGATTTTTTAATTAATAGGATTGAAACCCAGCATTTATTTATTCCTTTAATAATAATATTCCTACTAAAGTATTACAAATTGTTTTAACCCATAAATGTTTTTTTTTTTTACTCCAGGTGGAGCTGGAAGGACTGACAGGTGAGGTGCGCTTCAGCGAAGATGGCCGCCGACAGAACTACACTCTGCACGTGGTGGAGATGACAGTGAACAGCGCTATGGTGAAGGTGGCCGAATGGAGCGACGAGTCAGGCTTTACTCCAGTTGCAGCCAAATATGTGCGGCTTAAGCCCAACGCACATATTGAAAAGAACAGGACATACATCGTTACCACCATCGTTGTAAGTACATTTGAACACACTTGCACGTTACACACTGGAACTTATACTTAATAAAAATCTGGACACTTTCCAATCACATTTCGTATATTAGTTAGTAATTTAGGTAGTATATCGAGAAAAAAGTGCAAGTAATTAGCAACTATAACTAGAAGAGGAATGCACACAATTTGCATCATAAAATAGTTATATGAAAGCGTAGACAAATACGAGATTTATGGTTAAAGATCTGTAATTTTTTATTGAAATGCAACATTACTGTACGTAACTTTTCGTCAAGTAAACAAATGAACAAATAAATAACACGTAGCCTTTATTTTGATTCACTGTAATCTTCTGCTTATAGATTTTAGTTTCCTTAAAACTATGAGATTTGAAAGCTTTTTCTAGTTAAAATCTCCATAGTGGAAGTTATTAGAAATAAACGACTTCCCAATTTACAAATTTTAGACAAAACTCGACGTTTTGTCCTCCTTCGGAGAAGCTAATATCAGGAAAAACGAAAAAGTGCCAAAGTTATAGCAATAATTAAATTGTTATTCTATTTACCCATCCATGTCTGGATGTGTGTAGTTTTCAATTTTTATACGAGGGTGTATTGATAAATAGTGATCTTTGGAACTTTCCAATAAATAAAGCCAAAAGCGGTTACCATAACAACAAGTATGTTGCTTGATAAATAGTTTGGATATTTTAATATTAATTCAAAATCGGCAAAAAAAATTATGTGTTCAACTCGGCATCAGACACAGATGTATAGCTTCGGCAGCTTTCATTGACGAGGCAAATAAAATATCAAAACGGCAGCCTCTGCTGTAAATCTGGTATTCTGATGCCCAGTTAAACATATAACTATTCTTTGTATGACTTTAACTGTGCCAAATAGAAATGATATGATTCGGGGCTCGTAGAAAACAGACGTCAGAATAAAGAAAGCGTACTCGTACAAAGAGACTAGGTAAGCTAAAAACAAGAACAGTGCAATATAGGATATGTTATAGATGTATAAAAACAGATGAAGCCGCCAAATATATTTTTACCAAATAAAAGTAAACCGTCACTAATAAGAAGATTTAGATGTGGAAATGAAGAAAACAGCAGATACAGGTTTACCATTGATGTCAGAAGCGGCAACCTATTTAAAAGAGTAGAAGAGACAATAGAATACCTAAGACTCCACTGCAAAGAAACAGGGAGCCTAGAAGCAACATCAATTAGTCATACGATAAAGGAATAGAAAAGAGACTACTTTGCGCATCTATGTTACTGATAATTATATATTTTGGTACATACTAGTATTATTACAATTATGTATTATTATAATGAATTAAATATAGATTTCAGGCCGTCAGGCAATGAATAAATTCACAAATTACAAGTAGTTTCAAACTGTAAATTATAAACTATGACAATAATAGTTATTTACTTTACAAGTAGGCAAAGTAAGGAATTACCCACGAGAGAAATTTTAGCACACGAAGCCAAAGGCTGAGTGTGATAATTTTATCGAGTGGGTAATTCCACGTAGCCCACGTGTGAAGTATAACGTTTTATCCAACACCTCTTAATAAATGCAAAATGTATCAAAGAAATATTATTTGACAGTGACATATGCTTTAAATTTTTAAATTAAAATGTCAATCAAAGTAGTTACCAAGGTGTTGTGTGTTATTATAAAATAAAATAAATAAATATATCATCACGCCTTTTACCCATTATGGATGTGGCACTCTGCTTACGCAGATCTCGGTAGCTGATATATTTTTGCGTATGAAATGCGGTTACCAGCCGTCGAGTCATAGCCCCCAAAGTTGTTAGTGGAGGAGGAACCACAGGGGTAAATTTAAATTTGTAACTGTCGGCAGTGGGATTCGAACTGAGGATCTCACGATCCACAGTCCGATACGTTACCACGGAGCTATTATTATTATTATTATTATTGTTATAAATAAAAAAATACTCACTAGTGGCTTTCCTCAAAATTATGCCCACTAGTAGGTAATCTGTTACTTTCCTTGTTTAAAATCGCCATAGTTATAGAGCATTTATTGAGAGATGTTGGATAAAATAACAAAATGTGTAGAATGAGTCAGCAATCATAGCTATTGTCAACTTTTAACAGGTTGTTAGTTAATAGTACTTCACGTAACTGTCCCAGAATTTTCCACAATATCATTCTGTAATTGCGCTTCAACCAACTCATTAATGGAAGGAATAACGTGTAAAGAAAGGTGATTTATGTCATAATACACATTCATGAATATCCTCCTCAATTACTCCAACATACGCGATGTTCCAGATAGCGAAAGGCAGTTGTTTATTATGACATGAAACATACATTAGTTTATTGGTATCGCGTTCCTCTATTGACACGGAACCATCATACTTTTTCGTATTTTTATGCCTTAATATCAACGATCAAATATTTATAATCCAATATACGAGAGTTTTGAAAGAATGATTTGCTTGCATAAATGAAATATTAGATTTATTTGCACATAAAACTTATGTAGAGTAGTATTGATTGAACATTGTAGGTAGTATGCAGTTTTTCAACGGATCTGAAATATGTTAAAAAATATATGAACGTAAAATGGAGAAACTCGGGCTGTATCGACGTAAATCAAATCCTTTGACCTTTAGAATTTCTTGAGAAACACAATGAACTCAATTCAACAATTTTTTTTCTTTTTAAATGCATTCCTCCACTTTATAAGCATAATTTAATTATGATAATTAAACTGAAATTAAATGAAAAAATAAAAGCTGCTCCTATTTACATATCCCATTACGGTGTGCAAATTTTTGCTGGAATTCCAAGAAATAAATCATTGTCTTCTACATATAACTAAATTTAATTACAAAATTTCGTGTTCTTATACATTGTGTTAAGACTATTATGATATAACGTCTGCCAAAAAATATTCACATAACACGAACCACAAAATGAAATAAAATAAAGTAACAAAGAACTCCAACCAACGCAAAGCAACAAATCTGAAACCATATAATAAATAACAGAGCCATACGTCATCTAATAATTTTGCTGAATGCGTGTGTCAGAATAATTATAAAGAAATATAATAGTTTGCTACATATTAAGGCCAGTCTACACTCCACTCGTAAATATATTGTTGTTTTATTACACTAAAAAATTGATCATGTAAATAGATTGATAAGTTCACTTATAAAGACAATTTAAAATCATTTGGGAAGGAAAACTTCATCGTGTAATACACTCATTACGAATTTATAAATAAGAAAAATTTTAAGTTTGTCTGTACTCGCATATTTCTTATTATACAATTATTTCGAAAACGGCTAATCAAAAAAAGGTAAAAACTCATAAATCATGAAATATATTTTGAGCTATGTTACAGGCTACTCAAATCAAAAACAGCCATCTTAAAAATAATATTGCGCCCACTAACTGATAAATATTTGACTCTTTTACTTAAAATAATAGTTTGAGAAACGCTGCTCTAGGGTATTTAAAATAATGCCCAACTTAAAATGTAAAAAAGGACTATTAGAAACAAACAACAATCAGAGAAATTAGTTCGTACTAAGAATGACAAAAAAAGTATGTATTCTCCTCGTACTCTCATTGTTCGTTTCTTGAAAAGAAAACTTCTTTTATTTTAATTGTAGAATTTTTTTCTTTGCTAATTTCGCATTTAAGATTTTAAAATATATTCTACATTGTGCAACATGACATTAATTTGGCAGATGTAGTACTGTGGATAGAACATTCGCACTCAAAAGAAAGTTTTTATATTTATTATAAATATATTATTGATAGATAATTTTGAGGTTATTGTTTTTTTTAAGTATTGGTATATTTATTCATATATTTACTTTTAGTTTTTTCGGTTTAAAATAAGAGAAGTTTTGATTAGTAAATTTATTCCCCAAGCCTTACAACTGTAGGATCCTAACGCGTCCGATTCAATAATCAATTAAAATTTCCTCTTACAATCAGCATTCGGTTAAAACGTTTTAAAACTGCCGATTTAAAATATGCATTAAATATAAAAAAACCATTTTTAGGATGTGTCATCTATTAAAATATTGTTAAAATAATCAGAAACAATTTCAATAATTTAATTATACATTGAAAAATAAAATAGTATTTGTAGTATGAACTATATAATTTATATTTAAAACTTTTTTTTTTTTTTAAATCATGCCATTCTATTTTCTATTTTGGTAAATCTATGATTTAGATTCTTTGTTGTTTATGTTTTATAGACTGAAAGAAAATGAGGGATGATATTCTGTCTCACAAAATCTAAATGAAAAGTTTGGAGTATTCAAGCTTCCCAATCAATACTTACAATTAACCACTTAATTTTGTAGTTGTGAATGCTAGCGTTGGTTCCCATAAGTCTTAATTCTATTTGCTAATTGTGTAATTGATAAGTGATCAGCTCTGAACACAGCTTTATTAAGTCCTGCTAAAGTAATATTTTAATACGGCTGAGGTTAACATGTGTGACAACATATTTGTTACGAATTAGTATAGGTTTCCTTTCGAACAGAGCAGTCCATAATTAAAGTCAACCATACGGGCTGAAGATAGCGCAACATCAACATGACTTTTTGAAACAATATATCATTATAATAAATGAGACATATAATGTTTTATACCTATATTTGTAGATAAAAGTCCAAAATTTTCTAATAAATTTTAAAAAGCTTTTTGTTGACAAATTATACATGAACATAATTTTCAAAGTAGTAAAATATATACCACACATTCCCATGAACGATTACAGTAATGCAAATAATTTGTATATTTATAAATATGATTGTTTATAACATACTAAGATAATTTTACCATTTGAATTTACAGTTTTTGAGAAACAAATAAAAATATACCAAAAAGTGTGTTTTTTTCTGTAATTTATACTTATAAATTGAAACTGAATATTTTCTGGCGCGACTATGGTTTTATAACTTTCCCTTACCGCAGAGGTATTCTAAATTTCTTCAACTCGCCAAGTTACATCGTTCGGTCTATAAGAACCGACACAGTATTGAGATTTTTAAATTGTGTTTAAATAATCATTACATTTATAATTATTGGATTTTTTTCAAATCTGCTAAATAAAATAAAATAATTTTTTGCACCAGGTTTTAATGCTCTAATTTATTTATCTTTCTCGTGAACTAAAATGTTCGTTTAAATCTCGGAGGTTTTAAATTTCGAAATTTCAATAGTGCTACCGTTGTTTTCAAAGCCATCTATTTTCAACATACGAGTATATAAATTTAACTTTATATATTTTATCTACGATAGTGTGTAAAATTGATGTTTAACTGTTAGTTTCAAGTTTGTAAAACGGTTGTTTAGTAACACGATCCCATAAGTCACGAGCAGTCACGGGTTGCCAAGCAACGAGTGATTACATTTTTTAAACACGCCAAATTTGCAAAAATTTTGTTATCATGGCAAACTTCTCATTTAATATTGTGATCCTACTTCATAAATAAACATAATTTTTTATATTTTTTGGGGTTTTTCATTATATCGTAGATAAAATTTTGTACGATACACATACGTAAAGCGTCTTTAGTCACTCAAGGGTCTTAAAACACGAGCGTAGCGAGACTAAAGACGCTTTACGTATGTGTATCGTACAAAATTTTATCTACGATATAATGAAAAACCCCAAAAAATATATTAAATGAGAAGTTTGCCATGATAACAAAATTTTTGCTAATTTGGCGTGTTTAAAAATTTTAATCACTCGTTGCTTGGCAACCCGTGATTGCCCGTGACTAAAGACTAGCTTTATGTACTTGTATCGTAAATAACTATTAAATCCTTTTTAAATTAATCATTATTTATAATGTATTGCTGAAACGAGGGTTGGAAGTGCAAAAAATAGTGTATATACTACAGGACTGAAGTGCCTTTAATCCCTCAGGTGATTATTTCCCTCGGGATTAAATCATGCACTTCAGTCCCTTGGTATATAAACTACTATTATACACGTCAATAAAATAAAATGTATAAATATTAATAATAGAGTCCTGTGGAGTGTGGACCGTGCTTTAGTATTCGCGCAGTAGGGTAGCGCAGAGGAAATGAGTAAATGACGGTTATTGGTTCGAGTCCCGAACGGGCGCAAGTGCAGCGTCACGCAATTTTTCTCTAGGACGTAATTATTGTGAACCGTCGTCGTGATGAATGACGCACACGGGAGGTACGGCGCGACGCATGCTTATGCTAATCATGTTTTCCATGTAAAGTGTTGCGACAAGGGAAACTCGGATCGATCTACTAACTTTGACCCTTTTACACGATATTTGCAAATGATTTTGCAGCTGTATGATAATTTTGCATCATTATGCGCTCTTTTTCCGACGAAGAAAACGTTTGTATTTAATTTGTAACGTTCGTGATTATAGTGAACTGTAAAACTATTAATCATTGGAAACTGTTCTTGAAATACGTTCATTTTGCAACACGATTTACGGATTTTATTTATGCATTTTTTTGCGTTAATATGTAGTGATGTATTGATATTGATGACGTCAAACATTAATGGCATACATGATATTTTTTATCCGGGTCACCTTAGGCTGTCTAAGTTTGACGAAATTTGCAAAACAGTATGGCCATTATAGTGGTGTATTTTTCCTAAATTGTGCATTTATTTAAATAATTTGAATCCATAAATAGTAAAAGATTATAAGAAGCATTTCAAAAGCTCTTTTTACATTGACAGAAATGTTTTTATCTAATAATTTTATGTTATAAACTTATATTTTTTACTGAAGGAAGTATAGGAATAATGAAAAATATGGATGATTATTTTTTGACGTTTCTTTAAACCAATGAAATGCTTTATTGTATGTCACGTGTCTGCATTTTAACCAATCCTGTCATTATTATACTGAGAATAATGCTCTTGTGATTATTCCCGGCAATAATCTTTGTAACTTTTTTGTTTTTGTTGACAGATGTCAGATGTCAGATAGTTATCATCAACACAAGCAAAAATGAGCAAAAAAAAAATAGATTTAGTGACGTGCCTGATGATGAAATCAAAAAATAATCTAATTAAATATAACGAGAGTTCGATAAATTAGAAAATAATTCTCCAGAATCTTTCTCAAACTTGTTGCCAGGCAATAGCCACGAAAGCCCGTAAGGCTTAAGTGGCTATTGCCAAATGGCGATCTGTGAAGATCTGTCAAATTATTTTCAATTTATTCTCACTCTCTTGTTATACGAGTATTATTACTGAAAAGATTTTCAAAGAAATATATAAATCCATTTTATATTTTCTCAATGATGCCTCTCTTTGTGGATGGATGGATGGATACATGTCTTTATGTGTAATAACTAATGAAGCTGCATAATTATAAGTTTCATGCATGGCAATACTTACAACTAAGTTGATTTTGGCCATAATTGTAAAACCGGAAACAAACAATTAAATATATTTCAAATATAAAATCTGTTGTGATTGTGAATAATAATTTCAAATGAATTATGTTAGAATAATATTTGGAATAAAAATAAAAACAAGTGCAGAAAGTTATCTATTGCATGCGAGTTGTGAGAGTTCTATTACGAGGCGAAGTCACACGAACGTGAAATAGGTAATTCTGTACGAGTTGCACACTATACTTTTTCTACGATCACACATTTGTCTTGTCAAGATTTAATAATAATAATTCTTACTCTTCAGAATCAAGAAATAACATTTCAAAATCAAACTATTTGACGTTTATGATTACAGAATGAAAACGGCGCAAGCGCAGATGTGCGCAGTGTTACCAACTATAAATCTATAGAATGTAATACAGAAACTAATGACATATTTTATTGACAAATTGATACTGTATTTCTTTGTAATCTAAATATTGAAAACTGAGTTTTACATAAACTCTGAAATAATTATTAATTATTTTATGATATATAAATGTAATTATTCTTGACATATTAATATCATACAGTATTATATTATTAGTAAGTTGGTTACACTTGCGTGTGGAATAATTGCCCACGCTATTCCTCACGACTGTGCGAAATATACTATTTTCAAGCTTCGTTTAGGGTGGAGAAAATGTAATTTTCAGTAGTGATCGTAGAAAAATATTCTTGTACACTTTCTTATTTTGGGAAAAAACAAATTATATGTTTAATAGGTGTTATTAAAATGTTCCCACTTATACAACGTTTAAAAAAGTAATAGTATATTCTACAACAATTAATGGAATGGCCCATATTCCACGCGAACAAAAAGTTTGTAGTCCGTGCCAAAGGCAAGGGCTGCGGTTTGCGAGTGTGGGATATGCCATTCCGTTACACGTTGTAAATGCAATATAAAACTGTTGTAAACGTCAAACTCAAATAAATCAAATTAAAACAAACAGACGTAACCATAATAACTGAATCAAGATACTTCATATATTGCGCTAATATGCGGCTCTGATTCGTCGAAAATATTCCATACGCGGCGTAATGGCAATTTTTAGTTGTGGAATGCCAGTTTCCAAAACAGTGTTATAGAATAGTATATTGTACACCGAGCATGGAATGGTACTCATTTCCTACGAGTATGAAAGTTTGTAGCATGAGCCGAAGGCGAACGCTGAAAATCATACGAGTACAAAATGGACATTCCATGCGAGTTGTACACTATACTTTTTCTACGACCACGATATTATTTCCTAATTAATTTAATATTAATAAAAAAATTGTCTCGCTTTCACCATTCCAAAATTTGACAATTCTAAATAAGTATCCTAGCAATGGCACCTGTACTTAAATGAGCTGACCTGTATTGAAATACAAAACAAATTCATTTCGCACGATGCTTGCAATGTACCTCATATCCCTAACAACAAACATACAATGAGCAGATTTCTAAGTGGTCGCAGAAAAAAAATATTTTTGCAATACCTGTACTGAAAGTTACCCATTAATAACAAAATTTAAACACAGTAACTGGAACTTTTATTGCACAATTGGTTTTCATGGTTACATCATTTACTTACCGTCCACGGTGGATGGTAAGTATAACTTACCGTTCATGGTGGATGGTAAGTAAATATATACCATTCAAATTTTATTTTTAACCTGAATCTGACAGCTGTTAATTTTGATACATATTTTTCCTTTTCTTATATTTACGCAGGTATTGCAAAAAATAACTTACTAACCTCGAACTGTTAGTGATTTTTTAGGTCTCGAATGTATAGGAAATCTCGACCCTACGGGTCTCGACATCCCAAACTACATTCTCGACCTAAAAACTATCACTTACAGTTCACGGTACGTAATATACTATTACCTTATATTTTCGGTAGATACTCTGAAAATTAAATGTTTATCACTTTATCTACCTATAAAAGTGTATAAAGCATATATTTAGAGAAGGCAGAGAAGTCTTCTAAATATAAATCAAATTTCCAAAAACCAAATTAAATCCCCCACAAAACCTTTGATGAAATCACGAGTTCAATCTCACCCACACAATCCACCCCAATATTTCTCACCTCTAATAGAGTCCAGTCTCATCGATTTCCCCAAACAAAAAATAAAATCCACTAAAGTAAAAATGAAATGAAAGAGCCCTACAGACATTATTTCTCCCGCTGTGCATTGTCAGAGTCCTGGGTGGGGTGAGTTAGCACCGCTGACAGAAGGTGTTTGTGATGGTAATGTGCAGGAGGAGCCCTACATCATGATGAGGACCCCGGAGCAGGGGGAAGTCTTGACGGGGAATGACCGCTTCGAAGGATATTGCAAGGATCTCGCAGAGCTCATTTCCAAGAAGCTGGGGATTAATTGTGAGTTTACTTTGAGTTACGAACGATTTTTATAACGTTAGGTTAAGTGATGATATTGTCGTCTGCTAGATAAATTAGATCTCAAGTTCGATTCCAACAGCCGACAGGAAATGACACTGGGATTCTGATATACTAGCATTATTTGACGCTTAGTTGTGTGAACAAAATGCATCATTCAAATAAATCGGTATTATAAATAAAAAATATATATATCATAACGCCTTTTAACCATTATGGATGTGGCACTCTGCTTACGCAGATCTCGGTAAGTGATCAATTTTTGCATATGAAGTGCGGTTACTTGCCGTACTTTTGTATTTACACTTATGCTGTAAGGTAACTAGATGAAGGATTACAGCAATAAAATAAAAATAGCATTTAAATTCCTATTGGGCTTCCAAATTATCAAGAGATGGCGTTGATCACAATTCCCAAAAGGTACATGTCAAATTCATTTTGTATATCTTATGATGGCGAATGCTTGCATTAGTATTTGTAGTTTGCTTTTATAGATAGATTATAGATTTTTTGGAGAAAATTCAATCTTAACCTATAATCTACAAATTCAATGAACCTTTCACTTTTACATCTTATTTAAATAATACGGCTTAAACAAATGTTATACTTACATTGGTATACTCTTAAAATAACTATTATTGTTATTAATTTTTAAAAAAATAACAACTAATTTTAAAATACAATGAAAGTTGTGTACCTTATGGTTAGTTTAGCTTCTACCACTAGTTAGCGTATTTTAATTTTGGAAGCCCAATACGCTACATTCAGTTCTACACATGGTATGTAAAGAAGGTATTGTGACGGGTCAAAATGTTCTATATCGGTAGGCAGACGGTTTGATCAATTTTGATGAAAATTTGCATACGTTATGAAAACTAAGAAAATAATTTCTGGATCTTGACAACAGCGCCACTTACCGTGTTCAACTGTAGCTAAGAATCATCCAGGTGATCCCATAAATACAAAAAAAAATCATCAAAATCGGTCAAGCCATTCAGGAGAAGAATTATGAACACACGCACACCAAAATTTTATATATTCATATATACATAACATCACGCTATATCCCTCTTAGTGGGGAAGCACGAACCCAGAAATACAATCAACCAACAATCAATCTCCTCCAAACATTCCTATTCTGACACACCACTTTCGCCTTATCCACATTCATAGTGCGATGCATACATGCTCGTTTATTCTTCACACTCGGAATCATTCGTTCACGCAACAAACCATCAATCATACGCATCCACTTATTCCTCGGACGCTCACGCAATCGTTTACCTTCAACCACACCCACATATATTAGTTTCACCAACCTTTCATTCGACATTCGCTCAACATGTCCAAACCACCTCAACTGACTCACTCCCACTTTCTTAACAACATTCTTCTCAAGCTCACACTCACCATACACCAATGTATTCCGCATAAGATCACGTCTCGTATGCCCACACACTCCTCTCAAATATCTCATTTCTACAGCAGTTATACGTCGTTCATGCTTCTTCATCCATACCCAACATTCAGAACCATACATCAATGAACGCACTAACACACCATTATAAACAGTCAATCGAGCATCTCTACCTCTAGATACATTCACGTTTCGAGAAATGTACCCAGAGCACCCAATACCTTGCACTCTGCAGACACTCGCCTTTCAATCTCCCGGTCAATACGCCCATCCCTCGAAAACATACTACCCAAATATACAAATTCATACACTTGTTCCAGTCTCACACCATTCACTGAAATATAAAGATGGTAATTTTCCGCGGGACTCTTTGAAAATTTTCAAATCCAGGTTGAAGAACCTTGGTCTAGCTAAAGACTAGTCGCAAATTTGAACAGATATCGTACAGTAACTTTGGTCGAGAGTGGCGCCCACCATGTTGAAGAAATTAAACTGCAGATATTTAAGAATAAGTTTATTGAATTTTGCGGTACTTTGCATTGCAGATGAACTACGAATCGTGAAGGATGGAAACTACGGAGCCGAGAACCCTGACGTCAAAGGTGGCTGGGACGGCATGGTCGGTGAACTCGTCAGACAAGTGAGTTACGATATTCAATTATTTTTTATTCTACGCCGCAAATAAAATTGTCCGCAGCTCTGCAGTTCTGCATACAGAGCTAAAATAAGATATAAGGGAAAAAAGTACTTGTTTGCAGGGTGCAATATTTTTTAAGGCCTGACATTTATAAAATGGCAGGTTCATTATAAATGTACAAACAAAAGGAATAAAAATCCGTCGTTCGTCTTTTGTTTATTGCCGTGGTTACGCGTCCTACATTATTATCTTTCTGTTAAATTTACTGTCAGTTCTCTGGGTGACAAGTTAACGCGATCGATGGAAAAACTACTTTACAAATATAATTTGGTTATTTGATACAAAAACGAAAATTGTAGGTGACAACTAAATTACGTTTTTTCGATCCGAATCGCATTTATATTTCAGATGGGTTACATATTTAGGGCGATGGCTTACTTTTCTGACAAAATACATTAAATTGTTACCTCAATCTTTTCCTACACTCCGTGCTATTAGGATTGATTTGTTGGTTTTGATGAATAACGATCGGTTTCAAAACAAACGAAACATCGAAAATGAAATTGGGACTAATAAAATGTTAGGTTGAAAAAAGAATATAAATATGCTGTATATTATAACGAAACAAAATGTTATAAACGATATACATGTGAAAAGATTTAACTGAAATGGAATGCAATTTTTTAACAAATTAACACGTCCATTTTTTTTCTTTATTATTATTTTTTCTTTTGTATTATTCTTTGTATTTTGTACTGTTAGTGTCTACATTGATGTATGGTTCTGAATGTTGGGTGTGGATGAAGAAGCATGAATGACGTATAACTGCTGTAGAAATGAGATATTTGAGAGGAGTGTGTGGGTATACGAGAGGTGATTCTATACGAAATACATTGGTGTGTGATGAGTGTGAGATTGAGAAGAATGTTGTTAAGAAAGTGGGAGTGAGTCAGTTGAGGTGGTTTGGACATGTTGAGCGAATGTCGAATGAAAGGTTGGTGAAACTAATATATGTGGGTGAGATTGAAGGTGAACGATTGCGTGGGCGTCCGAGGAATAACTGGTTGGGTATGATTGATGGTTTGTTGCGTGAACGAATGATTCCAAGTGAGAAGAATAAATGAGCATGTATGAATCGCACTATGAATGTGGACGAAGCGAAAGTGGTGTGTCAGGATAGGAATGTTTGGAGGAGATTGATTATTGTTTGACTGTGTTTCTGGGTTCGTGCTACCCCACTAAGTGGGACATAGCGTGATATTATGTATGTATGTATTTGTAACATAATATAGGAATCATTGTAATTAACGTTATTTTCATTTTTTAAGGAAAGTATGCATACCTTTCATTTTAATATTATAATAAAGTTACGATTTTATAGAATTCCTTCTGTAATTATTCGTTTCTTTCTTGTTTATTTAAATTAATTATTCTACTGTTCTGATAATATACGAGAAAAAGACAAATTACAAAATAAATAAATAAAATTATTTTGTTTCATAATAATGATAAAAACTACAATATTATAATTATTAGTATTTTTTATTTGAAATTTGATGAATACGCGCTATTGAAGTGACGTCAGGTTGGCCCAGCATAAATTGAAGTAGATCACGTTGACCGATGAAAGATCTCAGGTGATATAATCCATACATTTATTTTGTCGTTTTGATCGAACGAATGTGCTATCATTTATTGCTTTGTTTTCATCAATTTAAAATAAAAATGATTTTATAAGTACGAGTACACACAGTAATCAAAAAATATTTCAATATTTGTAATTTCGTAAATATTACATCTATCCTCTACTAAATTAAAAAAAAAAATTTCTCGTAAACTGTAAATAATGGGGTCAGTGACCAAATTCTTATTTTTTTATGTATATTTCTAAACAAGAAAACAAAATACCCGTGTTTTTTAAATTGATGAATTATTTAAATTTGACGAGAAATATGATTATTATGAATTAGAAGAAGGGATGCGAAATATAGTTTTGGTAAAATAAGGATGAACATTTTCGAAGATAAAAGATAAATACCTACAAATGTCATGTGCTGTAAAATTGTATATCTATTTTATATAAATAATTTTATTTGAAATCGGCACTAAAGTACTCAGAAATCATCATTAAAAGCTCAGAAATCCATTACACGATGATTTTGACCCAGTATTTGCAACCGCTAAATAATTATTGTACAAGTAGGATAATTTTAACAGATATATTGACGTACTTTAGTAAATTTATACGTAACGTGAAACAAAATGTGGAAGAATAATTAACTAATTAATTCCGATGACGAAATTGAGGACAAAACACATAATTTTGAGTGTTATTTACGATAACTTCTCTGTTCGAGGTTGGCAACACTGACTGTCAGTTTCAATTGACAACTGACAGATGTATAAACTAAACCTTTTTTTTCGAATTTTAGATTTCAAATAAAACTTAATATGTACCTTGGCACTGAAGTTCCTTTTTATCACTCACATGGTTTTATTTTCTTCGGCCCTACGGGCCTCGCCAACTAAATTCCATATTCGTGATAAAAAATTAAACTTCAGTGCATTGATACATAAATAACTATTAAGTCTAATTTTGCAATTTTCTTTAAAAAACTTACTATATTAATTATATCTCCTTAATTATAGTAATAATAATAATATCAATAAAAATCCGCTGGGAGGAATCGCATTCATATGTATTTTATTAAACATAATTTAAATTTCCTTGACATGAACTGAAACTACCTTAAATATATATTTGAACAAATGGATCTAAACAAACAAAATTAAGGAAAATTATGGAGCATGATAATAATTCAGGACTACTGCAAAATTAATTTCAATGTGAAATATATCTAATTAAATTTGACATCGGCAATGAATTCAGTAATTAGTTCGCAATTATGTGAAGTATTTAAAGTATGAAGCAATAGTTATTACATTTCCGAGCATCGAGTGCTGGGTAGTGCATTCTAGCAGTGAATAATAAATAACCATGCATTAGAAGTGCGACCAGACGCCCGGCGTCCTTTACCGAGTCCGCCAGGTAGCAGTTGTGCCATACCTGCGGCAACAAATCACCAGTCTTACAGTTTCATTCTAATTATAATTATTAATCGATAGCGGGCGGTGGCGGTGGTGGCGGCGGCGAGGGTGGGGGCTCGGCTCTATTAATATGCACTTAGGGCGCGAAGGGCGCTTAGGAAAGTTTGCCGGTCCGCCGCCGCCTACAAATTTGCATTAATTTAACGTCGGAAGATGACACAATAATATTACCTTCATTACGGCCCTGGAATGCATAATGAAGCGCACGTTTAGACGTTCACTCCAGACGTCTGAAACAACATAGAGGAAATTACTACCGAGAAAGTGATTCTTATTTCTTATATGATTTACACGAGTTTACGTGTAGATAAATTGAGAGATTCTGCAGCTTAAACGCATCAAACCACACTATTATTTATACTGCAAGTTAAAAGCCTACAGAATACTAAATTATTGAACCCCTAACACATTTTAATCCGCTTCAAGGAAAAAATTATAAAGAATGACTTGTAGTTTAGTAAAGTATGAAGAATAGATATTTTAAATCTGATTCATGTTAGTTATTGGTAAAAGAAACAATTCTATACTCGGTATATTCTAATTTCTAATATTACAAAATAATTGAGAAATTAAAAGTTAAATGCATACGTATTTGATTTAAATTTGGCTGAAATAAAAGTACTTTGAATATAAATCGATCGCACATGTTAATTCTTGATAACATTATTTTATTGTTTATTGTCAATGTATGATAATATTTTTTGTATTTTTTTATAGTATTGATACCATTAATGCAAGAATTGTCCCTGTTTCGGCATATATACGAGTATGTATAGTATTCAGGAAATAATACTGAATTGAATAAGTGAATAAAACAAACATTTAGAGAACCATTGGTACTCGTAGAATTTTTTTGCTTATTGTAGTAGCAATGGCTGCATACTTAAAATGAACACTCTGTATATTATCTTCATATAATATAAAATTTCGGTTTGCGTGTTTTCGTACTTTTTCTCCTCCTAAACGGCTTTTATTTTAAATCATAACTTACGCATTTGACAATCCAGGTGACCCCATAAGTGCAAAAAAAATTTTTTTGGTCAAAATCGCCGAGCTGTTTAAGAGAAAAATTACACACTTGCATTTTTCTAGCAAGGTCTGTGGCAGGATAACGTCTACCTACCGTGTCCGCTAGTGTATATATATTTCAAAAATATATGGAAATTAATTTACTAAAATTAGTAAATATAGTAAATTAAAAATGTTTGTATATTACTTATTCAAAGATCGGTTAAGCACTTAAAAATTACATATTTGACGAATATATTTGAATGAATGACTATATACTAAATTTTTTCTTCAATTATATTTGAATTACTATAATACATTTATTTACAGAGACTATATTGAAACAAAATACATTTACGATAAGTTATTAATTAAAATTAATTCTAATTATCTTATAAAATTTTTAAAATATAGACGTTAAAACAAAATAAATTTTTTCTTAATTCTATGCCACATAAAATTAAGGGCCAGGAGTTGTTTTATATCATTTTGTTGTAAGTTTTGGATCAAAAATACTTGAGTATAATCACACTATGAAAACTGAAATTTTCTTGATGTATTGCCGATTTTTTGCCATTTTCAATTTTTTTCATCTATCTATCATCTCTTTTAATTTTGGTCTTGAATATATTTTGTAAGTTTGTTTTTAACTAAATATACGACTAAATAAAGATTGCTGAAAATTTGTATATAAGTTAATTAAAACGCGAAACTTTCGAAACTTTCAACAGTTTTTCACGCTCAGTTTTTAAGTCGCAGAAATAGTGAGATTTTTTACTATTTTCTTAGATATTAAGACCGAAGCGATTACTCACTGAATTATAGGGTGTAGCAAGTTATCAACCATTTCAAAAATGAAATCATTTCACAGCATTTCGAACGACATTTCAGTAATAATGAATTGTTTTCATTTCCAAGTATATCAGGGCTATTTTTCCATTTCAGGTACATAAAATACCTATAACTTCAAAAAAGAAATTGAAATATTAAACGTTATGGTACCTACCACAGTAGTGATTATAATATTATTAATATTAATTTCTCAATATATATAAAATAATAAAAGAGTATTTTATACAAATTATGACTATTATAAATCATAAATTTATAATAAATTGATATTTAGAAAAATAAATATATAAAGTATTTAAAAATATTTCGAAGTATTTCATGTTATTTCACTTTGAGAGTGACATTATACAAATCTAACAAATTCAAGTATTCTATTGCATTACCATTTTATTAAACATTTCAGACCTAAATCAGACAATTTCATAATTAATTCTTTATATTTATCACGTTTCAGATTTTTCAGTCAAAGGGTACCCAAGATAAGATAGTCAAAAATGCCCTTGAGCCATTGTCTAAATATTTAGAACTTAAAATAAAATTTTCATCTACTTAATTACCGTCTATCTCTTCACTCTTCTTTAATATGTAAAAAAACATATTTATTTAGAAATATTTTTTTTCGGATCCACTTGAGAATACTTCGTCACAGTAAAATGATGGAATAGGCATCCAAAATGTTTTTTTCGTACAAAACAGAACTACATTATTTTAAAAAGCCTGATTTTTAGAGGAAAAAAAAGCAGAAAACAGAAAAAAGGCCCCTCTATACGGTGAGGGGTGCAGGTCTGGTTCTTTGACCAAAAAGAGGGTTTTTTAATTGCCTATCATTTGAATTTTATTCAGATTCTTTGCTGCGCCCTATTAAAATATGAAAAACTACATTTGAAACAGTGCCGCCATATCGTTTGGTTCCAGGCCACTTTTGACTATCTTTTCCTGGGGTACCCTTATATTGATGAACCAAATTACTTTTTAATTAGTTCATTAATATTTAAACAAGTATCTTATTGTTGAAATTTAATAAATCATAAGAACCAAGCCTAGGGTGTTAACATAAAGCGTTTAAAAGAAATAGGAATATGTTTATCATTTCATTCCGCATAAACTGACAATACCAATTAAATAATTATATACCCATAATAAAGAGCAAAATTGCAAAATCTCATGATACTCTTTATAATCTACCTCCGCAATATATTTTTTATCTTCGTTTTATTTGTTAGGAAACAGATATAGCAATTGCTCCAATGACAATAACATCAGAACGCGAGCGAGTCATCGACTTTAGCAAGCCGTTCATGTCCCTTGGAATCTCCATCATGATCAAGAAACCGATCAAACAGAAACCTGGAGTATTCAGCTTCCTTAACCCGCTTTCAAAGGAGATCTGGGTGTGCGTCATCTTCAGCTACGTCGGTGTCAGCATAGTTCTCTTCACCGTCTCCAGGTAAGGAGTAATTATAAACTCGAGGAATAAAACGCAGCACTTGAAAATGCACAAAAATGGCTAAATTTTAGAGTGCCATAACTCAGTTGCATTTAGTTGAAATTGGATGATTCTTCGTGTTTTAGAAACTTTGAAATGTTCTCTTCAATATGATGCTAGTCAATATGATTTCAAATCCATTATACCCCCTCCCATCCTCATATTAAAAAAATAGTTCCTGATGTCAAAAAATGTCCAACTTTGACAGCTCGTACGCAGTGCCAAAAAATCGTAGACTCAATTGGCAAACAGGGCAATAAAGTACAAACATTTTCCTCCAAGTTTCTCAAGTTTCGAGAATCTACGACAATTTGGTGCGAAATTGTGAAGTTACGGCACTCTGAAATTTAGCCATTTTTGGTGCATTTTCAAATGCTGCGTTTTTTTTTTTCCTCGAGTGTATATGGTGCAGTGCAAGGGCAGGGAATTATATATTTCACGAGAGGTGTGGGACTTCCAGCAGTTTTAAATTAATAATAATTCAATTTCAATAAAGATGACTAAAGATGCATTGTTCACATTTTGTTTATGGTAGATAGAATGTTTTCTTTGCACGTATACAGGGTGTCAGAAAACAACGTTTAAAGATTTACAGGATGTGTAACTGTAACTTGAACAATTCGCGACAAAACACTTTCTCCATGATGGATAAAAGGTGTGTAAATATGTGACATGGATCGGCCAGTGTCCGCCATTTTACCCTCGATTTGGCGAACATAGCGCCTGTGGGAAATAATACAATTAACTACGTACGATTGGCTCGGTTCGATGGATAGCTAAGAAGTCGACACACTTCTCTTCTTACACCATGATCCATCCACATACAAACGTCATTGAGATGAAAAACTGTTCAAAACGGATTCAAGATACTCACTGATTTCAATATTACTCTAGATTGGACATAGGCCATATTCTGTCATCTGAGAGCGTTCCCAATTGAACGGGTGAAATTGAGGTTCTGTGACACTTTTGTCAAGTAAAGTGAGCAATCTGAAGCTCTGCCTTCACTCTCTCTACACCGCGCTCGCCACCACCTCTCTTTATACCACGAAGTATGGTCATACCCACAGAGAAGAGAGATAGATTTTTAAATATAGAAGTATCACAAAACCTCAATTTTGACCATCATGGCGGCGTTTAATGGAGTGTTATGATTTTGACGTGAAAGGCAAGAAAGAGAAAGATGAGGTACAAGTTGAGATGGAAGTTCATAATACAAACATCCATGTTTTGATGTTCGATGTGGTGTTTCAACAAGGTTATGTTTTATTTTTGAAGTTTATTATTTAGGAAACTTAATAACACTGGCCATATATTCTTTATAGTAATAATACCGGGAGTCACTATTGCACAAACCATACAGACACTTTATTTTTCATATGTAGCATCATTTTAAGAACTGTCATCTTGACAGCGTTTTGTTTGTATTTCGCTCACGTGAATTTCATAGTAGTTCCATGAAAACATCAATAGAAGGCGGCACGAAAATTTGCTTTTGTATAACCCTCCATTGGGAACGTGCCCCATCGACTTATGGCCAATCTAAGGCGATTTCGACTGGAAACAGTTAGTACTTGGTCCCAGGAATGCTTAGTAAATAGAGTAATCAATTGATTTCGACTGACACTTTTATTACGTCCTGTGTAAACGCTGACAGTTTTGCTGGTATGTTGCATGCTCGAGAGCTCGGTTCGTCCAACGGTTAGTATTCTGATTGGATGAATTTCACTTGTTATAATTTCAAACTAGTACGCTGTCATATTTTTCATGTTTTCTGTCAAATTTGATTAATGTCAAAATCTACCGCACGTTTTCAGTAACCGTTCGGTCAATGTGATGTCATTATTTGAAACCAACCAAACACGTAACCGGCAAGTAACCAATGCCAGTCGAAATCGCCTCTAGTGTTAAGATACCTTAAAACGACAATCTCGACATCAATTTCATTAAAAACGAAGATACTGCAGCAAGTTGGCAATACTTTCCGTACGAAATGATTGCTAATTGTACGAAATAAACAACCTTTTTAGCTTTGTCTAGTAATGGACGTGCAATATGCCGAAGTAGTCATATAAACCTTTCTGTAAATGAACGTTTGCGTTAAGGGTTTAATTGCGTTTGTTGCAGATTCTCCCCATACGAATGGCGGCTCCTGCACCTCTCAGGCGAGCACCGCGACCCCGGCGGCGGTCAGGGCGCGCACGGCGGCAGCATGGCCAACGACTTCAGCATCCTCAACTCGCTGTGGTTCGCTCTGGGAGCATTCATGCAGCAAGGGTGTGATATTTCCCCTAGGTCCGTGTCGGGGAGGATCGTGGGGTCTGTGTGGTGGTTCTTCACGCTCATCCTCATATCATCGTACACTGCCAACTTGGCTGCGTTCCTCACAGTGGAGAGGATGGTCGCACCGATTAATTCGCCGGAGGATCTGGCTAGTCAAACGGAAGTGGAGTATGGGACGCTTTTTCATGGCTCCACGTGGGATTTCTTCAAGGTGAGTCAGATTATATATATATTTTTTAATTATACTTATACTAGAAGTGAAATAGGCTATTTATATTACTGAATATCCGGATGGGTTATCTAACCAGTTCAGTTCGCTAAAATAAATATATTAAATTATTCTTGTATAAGTATAACGTTTTATCCAACACCTCTCATTAAATGTAAAATTTATTAAACACATAGTATTTGACAGTAGCATATGCTTTAAATTTTCTAAATTAAAATGTCTATCGAAGTAGTTACCAAGGTGTTGTGTTATTATCATTGTTATAAATAAAAAAATACTCACTAGTGTTAGGAACAAGGAGGGTATCCAGAAAAAACACGACTTTACTACTCAACGGTTTTTAATGAACTATACCCAAGTTAATGTTGTAACGCTATATATACAATAGTAAAAATAATTATATAAACATGAAGTCATAGATTACAAATAATTTAATATTATTAAGTAACAAAATAATTATACCGAACTTATTATTTTATCCAACACCTCTCAATAAATGCTCTATAACTATGGCGATTTTAAATAAGCAAAGTAACAGATTATCCACTAGTGGGTATAATTTTGAGGAAAGCCACTAGTGAGTATTTTTTTATTTAAAACAATAATAATAGCACACAACACCTTGATAACTACTTCGATTGACATTTTATTTTAAAAATTTAAAGCATATGTCACTGTCAAATAATATTTCTTTAATATTTTTTTCATTTATTAAGAGGTGTTGGATAAAACGTTATACTTCACACGTGGGCAAAGTGGAATTACCCACTCGATAAAATTATCACATTCAGCCTTCGGCTTCGTGTGCTAAAATTTCTCTCGTGGGTAATTCCTTACTTTGCCCACTTGTAAAGTAAATAATTATTATCAAAATAATCATCCCTAACAATAGTGACTTTTCTCAAAATTATACCCACTAGTGGGTAATCTGTTACTTTGTTTGTTTAAAATCGCCATAGTAATAGAGCATTTATTGAGAGGTGTTGGATAAATATATATTTATTGTAAATTTTGTTTTAACACAATGTAATATGTAATAGTTATTTACATATCAAGTTCTAAGTTCACGCAGGAGGTTTGTACAATATTTTTATGTACAAGTATAAAACATTGTTATTTGTCAAACTAGAGAGGAAAGCGCGTTTTTTTTTTCTCACTCGAGCTCGAAGTGTGCCTCTTTAGCACGGCGGATGAGGCAATTCGACTTATTTTCTTACCATGACTGTGTTGAGACTGTATTGCTATTTATTATTGTTTACTGTTTGGTTCTGCCATAAAGTGTCTATTTAAGCTCATAGTGATTTTTTTTACGAAAAAATATAACTCATCATGTCTGAGAAATGGAAACACCGCCGTTAATTTCATTCTTTGATAAAACAGATAAAAAGGCTAAACAGGAATCCGAACAAAATAAGAGTAACACCACGAATAAAATTGAAACAGAACCAACATCTTGTTCAAGTTACTATCAAAAGAAAACGCAAGAGGACACTTACGAAACTAGTGTTCAGAAAGATGATAATACGAATAGTTTAAAATTGAAACCCCCAAAACTATATAGACAATGAATTGTCAATGTTTCATAAATTACAGTTTCTGAATAATAACAAAGTCATAGACACCGACCAATCCAATCAATCGGTAACTACGGTCGCGTTTCGCTCTCATTGGAACTCATCAGCGTAGTATAAACCACCAACTGCTGAGATGCAGTGGCACCGACTGACTGGACCGGAGAGATCTAAGAGGCCAATAGGCTGGTATATGGAACTGAGAAGTAACTGAATACATCCAGAGCCATCTATCGCTTTTAATCTTGAACAGAAATAAATGTTTTCAAAAAGAAAAAACTGTCTATGAAACAAGTAATGCATAAAAATATAAAGACAATGAATTGTCAATGTTTCGTAAAATACAGTTTCTGAATAATATCAAAGTTATTAAGTCACGGAATCCTAAAGAAACAACATCAGATCCAGCGAGAATTTTTATAAATGTCTATTTAAAAAAATATCTTACGTACTCGTAATGATATTTACGTTATCAAATATATTAATTTGAAAACATTTTATGGAATCTATCAGTTTATATGTATATTGGACATCAATTTTTTGTTAAAGGGTAGCATTTCACTACTTTTGTTTTTAGCACTACACTACTGGTAACAAGTACATAATTTAGGTTTTTCTGCACGAGACAATTTATGGGCAAAATAAATAAATTATAAACCCGCCGTATTCTTATTTATCAACGGGATTAAAATATTTTAATCCCATTACTAAAATTATTTTAGTCATGATACTAAAAGAAAAAGAAATCACCTATACTTTTCTTCTTGTATTTATTGAAAATTAAAATTAGCAAATAAATAATTATTATCCAACACCTCTCAATAAATGCTCAATAACTATGGCAATTTTAAAGAAGGAAAGTAACAGATTACCTACTAGTGGATATAATTTTGAGAAAAGCCACTAATGAGTATTTTTTTATTTATAACAATAATAATAACACCTTGGTAACCACGTCGATTGACGTTTTAATTTTAAACATTTAAAGCATATGTCACTGTCAAATAATATTTCTTTAATAAATTTTGTATTTATTAAGAGATGTTGGATAAAACGCTATACTTCACAAGTGGCAAAATGAAATTACCCTCTCAATAAAATTATCGCACTCAGCCTTCGGCTTCGTGTGCTAAAATTTCTCTCGTGGGTAATTCCTTACTTTGCCCACTTGTAAAGTAAATAACTATTATGTCGGTACGTATTACATACAATATTTTAGCTTTTTAGCTGTTCAAAACCCTTGTTGTTTGAAAAATATATTTTCAAGTTGCTAACCCTTTTGACGGCAGAACAACAGAGTTTTTGATCTCATATTTTTATTACTATTTAAACTAATAAAAGGTACTGTCAAAAATGTACCAAAATATCAATTTTTTTGTATAGTAACATGGGTAGTACACAGCCTTTTGACAAGCCAACACTCTTTGTTAATCTAAAAAGAGTTCTTGGTAGTCCTTAAAAAATATTTGAAAAGAAACACAGTGTAGGTATGCGGAAAAATCCGCCCTTGACCGAGACCCAAATTCCGGCGTTACAGTTTTCATCAGCCTTGCAACTGCACCAGCCATTTCAATTATTTAAATGCACCCCGACTTGAAAACTGTGATTATACGTCTGCATATTGATTCTTACATACACACATACCTCCGCACATACACTACGCCCCTACATATAATGCACCAGTAAAAATAACGCTGTTGTCATGTACTTGAGTCTGAACCAGTAACGCAAGTTTCAAATTATATTCCTGCTGGTATTATTACGAGCATGGAAAGTATTTCATGTAATGCGCGCAGCCAGCCAACGAATTTCCCATCCGAGAGCTAACGCATTATAACTAAAATACGAGTTTATTGCGCTGTATGCATTAACTTTTTTGTTAAACTGCGAAGAATATTTCTCTGTCGATTTTTTTATGCAGTAACAATGAAAATTTTTATAAAAGATTATAATTAATACAGCGCAGAAATGTTCTCGAGCATTGAGGTTTCGAATTCGAAGATATTATAAAATAGAACAAGATTATATACATATATACAGCTTTCGCGTGTAAATCTTGACTAAATTTGAGTACTGTCCAAAAAAAATAAACAGATATAACACTTATTCACAATGGAGTAATTGTGGATCACAAGATCCTCAATTCGATCCCGACAACCGACAAATTCTCGAGCATATTTGAATTCCCATAATTACCGAAAAAAATAACCAAAAATAAATTCGTAAATATATAATTTAATTACACCATTTATTTGTTTCCGTGTCTAATATTTTACTTAGAACAAGTCTCGGTATATGATATACAGGGAGTTTTACACCACACGCACTAACCGAATATCTCGCGAAAAACAAAACGAATTGAGAAACCGAAATAATACGTCCAAAATATTTTTGAAATTTCTATTGAGCCAAATGTAAGTTCCCTACGATAGGATTATTATTATTATTATGAGTTAGAAATGAATTTACGTATTTCATGTCAATTTTTAATATAATAAAGTTGAATGTTTTATAAGCATAATTTGAAACCAGAATGAAGAGGCTACACTAGCGACTTCCGAAGTCCCACCTTTCAAGGCTGGTGGTCGATTTGTTAACCGATGTATCGAAATTTTGTTACAAAATATATTTTTGTAACTGTTTTAATAGATTTTCATATAAATTACATTCTAATAATAATGCGATTTTATAACGCAACGGATATGGACTCAGTTCGTTTCCTACAATCGAAAGTACACTTGGTACGGACTCAGTTCGATTCCTGCAATCGAAAGTACATTTGGGGACCGTCGCTTACGGCTGTTTACCGAATTTCGAGTATCACACCCAAAATGGATAAATGACATTTTATTTTTTCGTGATATTGAAAGAGAGTATTGGTTCGTCAGGAATTTTTTCTGTTGAGGCTTAAAGTTCCTGGAAAAGTGTCAGTCGACGCTATTTAATCTCTAAAGAGCCGAAACTACCGAAGCTAGAACTACGAAATTTGGACAGTAGGTTTATTTTATGACCTAGGCAAGCAATAAGAAAGGATTTTAGGAAACTCAACCTTCATGGATGTAAAATAGGGGTTGAAAATTTGTATGGGATGGGTGAAAAAACATTGTCTTATGAGTTGAAATTTTGTACTTATACTCTTTCAAAAAAACAATGAAACTCGTGTATCAGCATTTATCAAAATTCATCAGTTAAGGGTATAAAATAGGGGCTGAAAGTTTGTCTGGTGAAAAGAATTTTTCTTTTCAAACGAAATATGTCTATTGATCTGAAATTTAGTCCGCATACTCTTTAATAAAAATAATGAAACACGTATTTCCGCGTTTATAAAAATTTATTACTTAAGGGTGTAATTATTATATGTATGTATGTATGTATATAAAACAGTTCCCCAACGGATTGGCAGGCAACGCACAAAACCAAACCGCTGGACGTAAAGGGCTGAAATTTTGACAGTACATTCCTATAATGACATGGATAACTGATAAGAAAGGATTTTTTGAAATTTCATCCCTAATGGAGTAAATTGGGACACTCCAAAACGTTTGTGGATATTTCGAAAAAAATTTTTTTTTTTTATTACGAAGATGAGAGGCGGACTAACTACTATGGTCATATGCCGCCTCATGATTGGATGATTGTGAATTTATGTAAACCATGCTCTTCAGTGGGATTCGAACCCACGACCTCTGGCGTGCTAGGCTAGTGACATAGCCACTACGCAATTGTATTTATAATCAGATTTGCGTCACATTCAGAATAAATATTATTTACGTAAAAAAATGGAAGCGGGGAACGAAGTGACGAGCTTTCTTCGCCAATGTACTAACATGGAAGCGATGAACGAAGTGATAAGATATCTTCGCCAATGTTTTGCTATTAATTGCAAGACATTTAAGAAAATATATTTCTTTGAATGGGAGCCGGGTATTAACTAGTAAATAAATAAAAATAAATATTTATGATGAAATATTTGGGGAATATTTGTTTGCGTGAAAGTTTCTATTCTCAGGGTTTATAGTGTTTTCCCCTCGTGTTTATTGACTGTTTATGGTGCAACGGATAATGTAGGTAATCACGACATGTCGTTTGTACTGAAATCGATTTGCATGAATTTCAACGGAAACAAAATTCTTTACCTTGACCTATTTTGTTTGTGCCATTGCAAGACGCTATCATATATTTTATTCAGCTTTAAATTGCACTGGTGAAATTTGTCTACTGATTCTTCAACATGCATTGGATTAAATAAATAATAGTTATTTTCGGTTCTAGTCTTTGGCAGTCTAAATGTTTCTAGAGAACTGTGACGGCAAGAAAATATGCCGTTGGTTTAAATATTGTTTTGATGTCATGACGTTAGTACTCACTTTCAGTGTACATTCGTTAGTAATTTACAAATATACCGGAATTATTTCCATATTGCTTGGATCTTGGGCTGTAAGAGTTATTGTATAAGTATGTAGTCAAATGCGCGAGATCCTACCGACTGCGCCAGGATAATAAAATACAAGCTATTCCAAAGAACATGCATTGTTTTTTGTCCAAATTATTTTTACTCGAGTATTACACGAATATTTTTACAAATTACGGTGATAACGACAAACGTAAAGGTTACATTACATCATTACAATGAACTTAATAGGCTACCACTATCTTTCGAGTTAATATTTCAATAGATATCAATATCATTTCCACTATCGGCTAATTTTAAATATAATTAATATATTAAATCGTTATTTTAAGTCATTCCAACCGATTACTAAATGGATGTGGTAATTCTAATTGATAATTTAAATGCTCTGAATTGAACGCAACTTAGCTCGAACACTCTTAAATAACTTCATTTCTATGATCACTATAAACTAAATATGCTGAAAGTTAGTGCTAAATTATATTCTATCCATTAATTTAAAAAATCTGATGTGTCCAACAAATAACCTCCCGCCCAATACTCCTCTTAAACGGTACAAAATAGTATTTGATGATACACCTCCTTATTTGTATATTTTCTATTTATATTTCGTATATTTATTTAATTTTTTGACATAGATTCCACTAAGAAAACAGCTTCACAATCAAAATGACATGTGTCACATTTCGTAAAAAATTGAAAATTTTTAAGTGTGTCCATGGTGTACAAGGAGTGCAAGGTTTATATAATCTAATTTCTTTATATTTTATTATCTCTAAATCCAATGAAAATTAATAAAGTTAGTGTGATCAAAACACATGTAAAATTAAATATTCTTCAACTTTCAAAATAACATAAATTGTTGAAAAAGGAAATTTAACCGTGTTTTTCATGAAAAACTACTACTTCCGGTTGACCAATTTTATCCAAAATCTAATCAGCTCTTCATTTAAATATAAGAGTTATGCGAGGCGAAAAAATTTCCACAGACTACACACACACACATACATAAATACATACATACATACACACATACATACATACAGACATCATGACAAAAATAGTAAAATCGTATTGTAGGGACCCTAAAGCGTGCTTAACTGAAAACTCACTACCCAATTTTTTGACCAAAAACAATACCTCCCTTAACCTAGAGGTAGGCGGGAGGTAAAAAAAACATTAATTTCCTTGGTTTAAGTGTATCCACGATATAAAACCAAAATTTTAGAACAAAATAATTATGAAATAACTATATGTTGTATTTTCTTGAATTTGTCCGCAGCGGTCACAAATAACGCTCTACTCGAAGATGTGGGAGTTCATGAACTCTCGCCACCACGTCTTCGTGTCAACATACGACGAAGGAATCCGGCGAGTTCGAATGTCGAAGGGCAAGTACGCCCTTCTGATCGAATCTCCCAAGAACGACTACATAAACGAGCGAGAGCCTTGTGACACCATGAAGGTAGGAAGGAACCTGGACGCCAAGGGATTTGGAGTTGCCACGCCTCTGGGTTCCCCATTAAGGTAAGATCTACCCAATTTTTGGGGAAGGGAGAACGGGAATACATTTTTTGTTGTAGGGATGGAATCAACTTAGCAGTTCTTAGTCTAAAGGAAAATGGGGAGCTGACGAAATTGACGAATCGGTGGTGGTATGATCGGACGGAATGCAAACACGGGGATAAACAGGTAATTAGTATTTTATTAATTATTAATTATTAATAAACGTTTTTATTATTATCTCCCACATAATTAATATTTAATGCCAGTTAATACAAATTTATTCAAATTTTGTGACAAACAAAATTTCATGAATATTTAATTCCTTTGATCTTAACTTAAAAATAAATTACTAATTAGTATAAAATTAATTAAATGATATTATTCAACCATTATTTGATAAGTAAAATTAAATTTTGTATATTTATTGTAAAATTATTTGTTTTTTTTTTATAATATAATAATTCAGGCAATATATGATGATGATGAAATATATAATAATTGACAGTTGCTGCATGATATTCTGCAGATCAATGCTCAAAAAGAAATTATCAGATGTTAGAAAAGTTAATTATGCTTTATATGAAGAACATATTTTTAGTGCCACTGGTTTCAATTAAGCATCACAAATATTTCATTAATTTATTCATTATTCAACATTAATGCCCGGTTGCATACAGCTTCGTCAGCAAATTACGCTGTTAATTACTGGAAAAGGTGAATTGGAATAAAAAACAACGCATGTTATAAATGTCAAAACTGTTGACTTGTCAATATACAAAACTGCATAAATTGAAAAAAAATTATTAAACTTGTAATAAATTGATATAAAAACGAATGTACAATTATATATAAAAATAAGTAATTTAATATATAAATTATAAATTATATAAATCCAAATTATAAATTCCATTACATTGTTAGTTAACAATATAGTGAAGAACGGTTTATGAAAGTGGAATTAACAAAATTATTCACACAATGACACTAGAAATATGTAAAAGAATAGTTTATTATTAAAATAAAAGTTGTAAAAGACCATGCATTTTAGACAGAGTTTCAAATTCGGACATGGGGATGAACTTGTAGCGAATGTTTTAATCTATTTTTTCTGTTTCGACTATCTTTTACATCATACATCCAAATAGTTGACAATTTCCAATAACTGAAAGTTTCGATGTAATAGTTCGAATGGTAACAGTGATTTATAATTTATTTTATTCGTTGCCTATCTTTTTATGCATTATTTATAATACAAGGTGGTAGATTTTTCATTGTTGAGTGTATTTCTGCAGAAAAAATTAAGAAACACAAAAAAAAAGATAAATATAAAATTCGTCTAATAGAACATTTTTCCCATTATTAGACTTAATTTAAAGCTAATACCCTATTTATTATAATAACATTATAAAGACAAATTGGTTTAGAATCCTTATTCCGCAAAAATATATAGGTTCATTCATTTAAAAAATAAAAGTTAAATATTTTTCCGGAAATCTAATAGGCCATAGAAAAAATTGTATGTACAATTACATGGAACAGGTACTATTAGACAAGTCTTATTTAACTTTTTCTTCTACCTCTAATAAATATATCAATACTTATACACATACCAGGTGTCTACTTTTTATAGGACATAGGAAATATTAAAATTTTCATATATAGTTCGTTCCCAACGAATTTTAGAACAAAAGGGTAAATTCAGAAACAAATACTACATTAAATAAGCCTTTTTTTGTATTAAACGGTCTCAACTGCTAGGGTTATATGCCGCCTGGGAACCTCGTTTTCAGTGGTGTGACAACGGCACACAGTGTTCGCTGGTATAGGTCACCCATCCAACTACTAACCGCGAACAGCATTGCTTAACTTGCGTTATCGAGTGATCCGGCTTTAACGTTACCTGCCAAACTGTTGCCTACTAATTTTATTGATATAATTTCTGTCATTATATAGACGTAAAATATTACTTTTTATTTTTACTGTTTTTTCGTTAAATGAAATGAAGATTTATTAAGAGCATTAAAATCAGGACCGTCCTATTCCTATAACAGAATTGTAAATTTGTTTAATGAAACAGGAAGTGTTATCCCTCTTTGTAAGTGTCAAGTGTTAACTGTTAAATTCAAATAACACGGCTGTTTGAATTATATTTTTAATTTTCCAGGGCACTCTGTAAATAGCTAAAAATTATAAATTTTATTTTACGTTCATCTCATGGCAGGAATGTACTACATCAATTAGGCGATTTCGACTGGCACTGGTTACTTGCCGGTTACGTGTTTGGTTGGTTTCAAATAATGACGTCACACTGACCGAACGGTTACTGAAAACTAGAGCTCTAGAAGAATGTAGGTATTCTCGTCCGCCATTTTGGGTCCAGATGCCATAAATAAAACAAGTTATTGGAATCCAGTTACTTAAAAAAAAACATTTTAAATTTGTATCTGTCAAATTTGAAAACATATTTCTTAAAATTCTGTAAAATCCAACTACACAAATCATACGGTAATATATTAGAAAGTATTCTGTACACTTACCTGTTAGATATGAAATATAATAATTAAGAGAATGATATATCACAACTATTAATCAATATCAACTTCAAATTTGACAGAAAAGAATTAAAGTAACTGGATTCCAATAATTTGTTTTATTTATGACACTTGGACCCAAAATGGCGGATGAGAATACTCATATATTCTAGTGCCTTACTGAAAACGCGCGGTAGATTTTGACATGAATCAAATTTGACAGAAAACATGAAAATTATGACAGCAAACTATTTTGAAATCATAACAAGTGAAATTCAACCAATCAGAATTAAGGCACTAGAATATATGAGTATTCTCATCCGCCATTTTGGGTCCAAGTGTCATAAATAAAACAAATTATTGGAATCCAGTTACTTTAATTCTTTTCTGTCAAATTTGAAGTTGATATTGATTAATAATTGTGATATATCATTCTCTTAATTATTATATTCCATATCTAACAGGTAAGTGTACAGAATACTTTCTAATATATTACCGTATGATTTGTGTAGTTGGATTTTACAGAATTTTAAGAAATATGTTTTCAAATTTGACAGATACAAATTTTAAATGTTTTTTTTTTTAAGTAACTGGATTCCAATAACTTGTTTTATTTATGACATCTGGACCCAAAATGGCGGACGAGAATACCTACATTCTTCTAGAGCTCTAATCAGAATACTAAACGTTGGACGAACCGAGCTCTCGAGCATCGTACTGTTTTGACATATCAAAACTGTCACCGGTTACATATGACATTATATAAGTGTCAGTCGAAATCAGTTGGTTACTCTATTTACTAACCATTCCTGTGACAAAGTACTAACCGGTACCAGTCGAAATCGCCTAATGTACTCATTTAATGTAGTTTTTGTTTTTGAACATTTTTTGTATTTACACTTTTGTTCTAAAAGTTATTGGGAACGAACTATCGCCTAGTGAAAATTTTAATAATGAATTTCCTATAAAAATAGTAGACACCCGGTATAAGCTGGAGAATAAAACCAACCATCTAATATAGTATATTTAATGCAGTCATACCAATTCGAGATAACAATATTCCCCCAATAATGAAGCTCATTCTAACATGAAGAAAAGTGCGAGAATGTGTCTTCCTATTGCTACGAGTAATGCCGAAATCTCATAAATATATCCCTTGGTTTCGGTTTAAAAAAATTTAATTTGAAAGAGTTCTTACTTTAGGTTATTCCATATTTATATATTTTTTTAATAATATTTAAAACAAAAAATATAGACAGTACAATCAGTATGAATGAATAGAAGTACTTACAATAAATACGAATAAAATATGCAAAACAAATTGTCTATTTTGCATTTCCAACTACAATGGGAGACAAAAAGCAGAGGTTAAAACGTTAAATGGCTAATATGCAGGAAACAGGTGTGATATTAGCAATTAGCTCTATCGCTATCAGCTCAGCAACACCGAAACACGAACCGCTCGGCGACAAAATCTACACACATAGATTCCGTAGCTGGCGAGTAATTAAAATTTAACGAGATTCTGAAAGGCTATTAGCTCATTACTTTAATGAGTTTTAAATGACGTCATACGGTGCTCGCGACTCGCGAATGTCTGTAGGTGACTGTGTTTTGTTGGGAGTTATTCTAATGAGTAGGCTCTGAATTCGCGGTTCACTTGTCATGACATTTGCGCTAACATGGAGACATTTAGGTTTTTTCTGTTGTTAGGACTGCGCTATGCAAAATGGCTGCCAGAAAAGATTGAGAGGAGATTTTTTTGCTTTTGAATTGAATCGCGAAAGGGAAAGTTAAATGATGTGGATGATGCGAGTTCATTTCATTTATTTTATTTTGTTGCCCTTAAATTAATGATCTTCCACAAACATTCCTACCAGCTAGATAGATTCTATTCATTGTAGTATTTTGCATAATACGTTCCAGAAAAATAAAACCCACTGTGGTCTTTCACAACATTTTGTCAACATCTTTTTACTTTCCTCACACATGTAAGTGAAGCACTATCACGGGTCAAAAGTTCGAACTTATAACATATACGGACACACATCCATCCATCCACTCAGACGTAATTGAGAAATATTGTCAAAATGGGTTCACGGGACATAAAAAAATGTATTTCCGTGACTATTCCCCTGTCTGTCATCTGTCAAAAGAAAACTAATAAAAACGCAGAATTTTAATTTCACAACCAGTCAAAATGAATTATAATGCATAGGTATTTTGCACTAGTATATTGTGTCGACTATTCAATACTTTTATGTAAATATTTTAAACAAATTAGTTATTTGTATACCAAGGCCGCAAAAACACTAGTTATCGTACTGAGAGAAAAATTGTCGACGAGGCCGCTTGCGGCCGAGGCAGGACAATCTCGAGGGCGATAAAGGATTTCGTGGCCAAGGTGTACACACTATTTTTTGTGCAACCGTAGAAAATTTAAATTACAAATTTTTAACAGTTTTATTGTAAATAGAAAGTAGTTATGGGATTGATATTTGATAAACAAAACAATTAGTTTTGAAAAAAATATTGTCAATTTTCAAGTCTCAAAATGATTGTTTTTACCCTATTTCGTCTCCGTTGTTAATGGTTAACGGACGCAAAATAGATTAAAAAACAATCATTTTGGATTACCATGACAAAAGCCGCGAAATTCATTTTCGCGATCTATACTGCGGCTGAGAAATGCTTATTTTGCGTCCGGTTGCACAAAATAACTATTTTTTGGTGATTATTTCATTCATTACAAATCTGATCAATCAGAATGTTTCTTTTTCCATTGTTGTACATTTTAGATAAGTGATTAAACAGCACCATGTTGTTTAATCGCGATTAAATTGAAGCTAGCTTTATATGCAAATTTTGAACATTTAGAAGGCATATTTGGCCGGATAAATAATTGCAGAAGCAAGATACGTACATGTTCTTTACCTTTACTGGTATTCTATTTCTTTAAAGATGCTGAATTATTCATTTCAAGCTATTTTTATTTATTAATTTTTGACATTTATTTGACAAGTAAAAAGAAAACAAACAATTTGCTATAGTTACAACATAAAAACAAAATTTTATAGTGCCTTTTGCTTATGTGTGTACCGATTTATTTATGTGAAAATGTGTCAAAATGAACATTTTAGTACAATTTCATCGCCAAAAATTAATATATGAATATGAATACTATGAATTCACGAAATAATCTTGACATATACCCCTCGTGCTAAAGAATGGGGTCTTTCACCATTTTTTTTTTATTTTTTTTTATGAAACTTTATCTATACTGAAGACTATCTACACTTTTAAAAAGTCTTAATTGTTATTCATTAAGCCACAATGATTTTTTAAAAAATGTTGTGACGTCATAGTATAGGTGTTGTTGGATCTAAAACAGTACAGATTGTAAGTAATTGTAGTCATATATTTTTTTACTTATTTTATTATTATTATTACAATAAAATATAACATTTATGTAACAAAAATTATTTAAATATGTAGTGTTTTAGATCTCTACTATGACGTCACAACATTTTTAAAAAATCATTGTGGCTTAATGAATAACAATTAAGACTTTTTAAAAGCGTAGATAGTCTTCAATATAGATAAAGTTTCATAAAAAAATATAAAAAAAAAATGGTGAAAGACCCCATTGAATCGATTTAATTTGATGTCTAGCTTATTTATAAAATTTTGCTTTTAAAAAAGTGTTATCATACATAATAATTTAAGATAAAATCCCTCGACCTGCAGTCTCGGAATTTTTTCAAATTATTATGTACTCAAACACTTTTTAATCAAAATTTTATGCATAAGCTACACATGTCAAATTTAATCGGTTAAATTCTTAGCACTCGTGATATAACTATTGATTAACATTAAAAGTGCGATTACTAGGCAACTAATACTCTATAAAATATCACTTTGACTTAGCAACCGCCCACCAAACGCATAGCAACATATTTTGTTGTCAATAAATTTCTATATAATAAAATCCAGAATGTACTGTTAGCCTCCGAAGGCACATTTCGTAATACTGGATTTTTCTTTGTAGATCAATTATTATTTAATAACTTGTGTGTTTGAAGGATGCATCTAGGAACGAGCTCTCACTGTCAAACGTGGCCGGAATATTCTACATCCTAATCGGTGGACTTCTCCTGGCATTGGCTGTAGCACTTCTAGAATTTTGCTACAAGTCACATGCAGAAGCTACACGGGCCAAAATTCCTCTCAGCGATGCGATGAAAGCCAAGGCGAGGCTTACCATTGGCGGTGGACGAGACATCGACAATGGACGGGTAAATCATAATACAAATTCATCTGTTTTAGAGATGATTTCCTTTTACCAGCATTGTCACAGTATTTGAATTGATACAATTCACAATTAATAATCAGTTTTCATTTATTAGTAAAGTAGTTCGAAAACAGGCAAACAAAACAAAACACATAATCTGACAGCCCTTTGACAGTTTTTATGTATTATGTAGAGTAGAATCTATTTATAAAACGAGACATCTATCGGGTTTAAGTTCTACTACGTCTAAACGTACGTGGTCTAAAATACAAACAAATTACTGTCATGCTGACAATAAAATATCATGAATTAAACTAACTAACAATTATACATTTTTAGGCACAAATATTAAAAGAATATTTAAAAATTCAGAACACTATAAACAACTTGATTAACGCAAACGTCAAAAAAAAATTGACAGCTTTCATTATAACTGCAATTTGTTTGTATTTCGTTCGTCTCTAGCTACTATAAAATCTGCGAAAATAGTTTTTTCCAAGACCGCGATAGAAATTTGGTTTCAATGGCACTAAAATCATGACAAAAATAATAAATTATAAACCCGCCGTATTCTTATTTATCAACAGGATTAATAGTATATTATTATATGAGGGATAATGACCATAATCCCGAATATAATATTATACTTTTTCTACTACTGTAAATTCGGAAATCACTATTGAAAATGATCGAAATCGGTTGACAACACACGTTAAAAAACATCATCATAAAAATACATAATGAGAACTGACTACATGTCAACTGTCAAATGGCCGTTGCTTCGTAATTCACATCACGTCTTTAAAAAAACCCTGAATTATGGTTTTTTGGCTCTGTGATTGGTCGAGAAGAGTGATTTATGAGTCATCGTGAATTATGGGTACTATAATTCATCGAAAAAATTTAAATAATATAAACAATAAATGATTATTATTGTCATGATATATGTTTCTTTTTTTTACAAAAAAAAATTCAAACCAATATCAACCATAGTATTAAATTTTTAAATAATTATTTATAACATTTTTAAGGATAATCTCTTTATATCTTATATGGTCGTGTAAAAAATAGTATTATGTTACACCACGTGAGAGAAGTTTATATTTTCGTCATCGTATTGTAGTCCTCGTCTACGCTACTACAGGTCGTGCTAAAAATTTACATCACGGGAAAAAAACCATGCACTTCTCTCTCTTACGTACTATTGTTTGCTATCAATAATAATTAATTACAACAAAGAATTATTTATTGTTTATGTAGAAAATATGTTTTCACTAATATTTAAAAAATAGTATAGCGGTTGGGACGTCACAAATGAACTAAAATTTTAAATTTTTATATTTTCCTTGTAAGTTTTATTTAAAAGAGAAAATTGGAAAGAGGAAACAATTGCATTGTAGACACAAAAACATAAATATTTTTTGTTTCGATTCGCAATAAATATATATTTGAGAAGTAATTAACATTATACCAGTTTTAATATACATCCTATATGCAGTTCAAGGTTAAAAGGAGGTAACTACAACCTACCCCAAATTTCCCTGGTAAAAGGAATGCGTCTAAGATAGGTAGATTCATAGATACTAGACTTCAGAAAGCACTATGCTATAACGGACAGATTAGAATTAGGTTAGTTTTAGGTTTTAGAAGAAGGTAGAAGAGTATAACATTTGGTTGATTTACTCATGTTTACTAATAATGTTAGTGATTCCCAAGCTTTGCAAGTAGTTAGAGCGTTGATGTTTCTGATTCAGTGATACTGATTTGGCTTCTCGCGACTGGGGCTGTGAACGTACTTCGGAAGGCGACGAAGGTGGGTCGCGCACTCACCCCTCACCCCCCAACACGGCCACCCCTAACTGCCAGCGCACTGTAGTGTACACAGCATGGACTTTCAGGGTGTTTGTTTCATATGCTGTTATTTATTAGTAGTTTTTTTTTTTACCGCATATCTATGTATATATTGTGATTATTATTTTTATTTTATTATTATGTTTTTTTTATAAATTTCTTCGCAAACAAAAATCGTTCTTATTTTTATTTTATTTTGGCATGTTTTTACATTTATCTATCTTATTATGTTTATAATATAAAATTAGTTATTTGTCAAACTAGATAGGAAAGCGCTTCTTTTTCCCCCTCGAGTTCGAAGTTTGCCTCATGAGCGCAGCGAGTGAGGCATTTCGAACGAGAGTGGAAGAAGAGCTTTCCTCTCGTGTTAGACACAACATTTTTTTCACGACATGTTTTTAAAAACGATTTGCTCGGACCTAAAATACACTTTGAGAACATAACTGACAGACTGACACGTTAAAAGTTAGGTTATCAGACACAAGGCGGTGTAGCAGTGTTGCCAGTGAACCAATCTTAAATATCTTTAATAAGTTGTCAAATTGTGATTTAATAAGAAAAAGAAAAATATTAGACATTATTGTAAAATAATTTGAAGTATGCATATAACTAAAATAAGGATTTTCAATAAAATTAGGAATTTATTTATAATTTTTATAATAATTTTTTGTAAATAACATTCATATTGGTAACACTTCGATATTTTCCTCTCTAGAGAGGAACAACACATTTTCCTCACTATTTCGGGAGAAGAACGGTGGGGTTTCCTACCATGTCGTGAAAAAATGATATTATCACTTCATTTACTATGGGTCCCAGTTCGAATCCATGCTAGGATTATTTTTATTCGTTTCAACCATTTTACAGAGTACAAAAGACAATAGCACCTCCGTACTGTAAAATATAATAATTTCATCTGTAGAGATTTGTAACTTCAGAGCCATCATAAGATATCATACAAAATGAATTTGACATGTACCTTTTGGGAATTGTGATTAACACCATCTCTTGATAATTTGGAAGCCCTATAGACAACGATTTGATCGTAAATAACACTTTACCTGTCAATAACTTGTAAAAAGCTTCGGAGTGAATGAATAATATAGAATATATCATCATATCATTTACCCATTTCTGGGTGACACATTGCTTAGGACAGATTTCGGTTTAGATTTTCTTACGTACAATACCGCCAAGTAGCAACCCCCAAAGATTCTAGGGCTCGAACTGAGGATCTCATTATCTTTAATAATATTTAAATTTATTTAATCAGGGATTACAAATGTTTAGTTGTCTTTAAGGTGTTATAATTTTTGTAAAACACATTACAGTTGTTTTTATTTTATTATTTAATAAAGTATTTTTATTTAAGTTTGTTTCATTTTAAAAAAGCATACGAAACAATCTCCCCTCCACACTCCCCCTTCTGGTAAATGCATCTCTTTCAGCCCTGGCCCTCTTGGACTCTGAGTGACCCTTCGACCCTTGCACTCTTTCCAGCACTCAGCAGGAGTTCCGCATTCTGCAAGTAGCAACACCACCACCGTCACGATCGATCGTCGTAGCCGTTGCGTTGATGTTTGACATGGTTGTGTTATACGTTGCGTTGTGTTATGTTTGCAGTACTACACACCAGCCAATCAGATCGCGGGCAACACCGAGCAGGAGCAGGCGCACAGCAACACGCATACGCAGGTGTAACGCGGCAACACTGCGTTTGGCAACGTGCAGCTGCAGCCCGCCCTACGGGATTGTGTGATGGGTTGCTTGGTGCGAAAAAATCTAAGTTGCACTTTTTTGCAAAGAACGAGTTTAGAATTTTAAAATTTAACTAATATGTCAGCACAGCATTTATCTCGTCAACTCACAAAAATTAAATTTGTTGTAAATGTTCAATTGTTTGAAGGGCTGCCCTATAAATAATAAATAACAAAATAAATTGTTTATCCAACACCTCTCAATAAATGCTCTATAACTATGGCGAGTTTAAACAAGGAATTTTATATTATACCTGCATCATAATCCGTGTTTAAAACACGCTACAGCGTACATAAACACAAGATTAAAACACGCCGTGCTTTAAAGGTTGCTATGTAACAACAAAAATATTTACTATTAATATCTGTCTAAACTATCATGACAAACAATAAATGCAAACCAATCTCCATGTAAACGATATACATCAAACGTCAAAATTATGAAATGATCAAATTACAAATGTTGCTTTCCAGTGTTTTTCCAGAATATGATGTAGGTATAATAAAAAATAGCGTATGACACACGTGTATAAGTGCTTTTAAAGCACTAGCGACGTTAAAAACACTCCGCTTCGCGTCGTGCTCTTAAACTCGTCGTACGTGCTTTAAAAGCTTACTTATACACTTGTATCATAATATACTATAACAGATTACCCACTAGTGGGTATAATTTTGAGGAAAGTCACTAATGAATATTTTTTTATTTATAACAATAATAATAACACACAACACCTTGCTAACTACTTCAATTGACATTTTAATTTAAAAATTTAAAGCATATGTCACTGTCAAATAATATTTCTTTAATAAATTTTTCATTTATTAAGAGGTGTTGGATAAAACGTTATACTTCACACGTAGGCAAAGTGGAATTACTCACTCGATAAAATTATCACACTCAGCCTTCGGCTTCGTGTGTTAAAATTTCTCTCGTGGGTAATTCCTTACTTTGCCCACTTGTAAAGTAAATAACTATTATCTAGACGTAATTAAAATCTATCAAACGATAATAGCAATTATTCTAAATAAATAAATAATATATTAACAACTGAATTGCAACCTGAAAATTGTATTTCTCCCTGCGGTGCAATTTGGCGGAGGAGCCGCTCAAAAATTCCAAACTCGTTTCTTTCTGGAAATCTTGGTTTTTTCGCACCGAGAATTGTTGGAGAGACGCATCAGCATCAACAGTGAAGAGAAATCGCCATATCCCGAGAGTTTTAACTAAACTACCCCTAAGTGTTTGTTTCCTAACATGTTTCTTACGTTATTTGTACGATATGATAAGTCTAAGATGTTTATTGTTGTGAAACGAAAAACTATTTGACGCAACGTAGTCTACGTTAGTGATGAGTTATCCAGTGGTTGTTGTATACATGACGTGTTCTTTTTTTATAAAAATTGAACTTAATAAATGGTTCGAATTATTTCAGTGTCATTTCTTTACCTACCTTTCATGTAACAAATTTATACTGTGGATATTAATCCTTCGATTTAATTTACAAGTAGATATCAACTGTGAGTGGTCTAGTTTTCAAAATATGTTTCCTCTTCTTTAATCACGAGTTACTATCTCTTGTACTAATATTCAAATGATTTAATTAGTTAATAAATAAATAAATCTAGCTAATTAAATGCGTGTACCAAATGATAAAGTGCCACTTAATGGTTCAAACCCTCAGATCTGGTTCATAGGTTAATTATAAACTAATTAATGAAATATTCTGTGTATATAAATTGAATAATAATACATAAAAAACAAACATATTAGTATAAATTAGGCTTGCAACGAATATTCGGCAACTATTCGGTATTCGGCCTATTCGGCCACATTTTTACTATTCGGCTGAATACCGAATAGTTAAGTATTATTCGGCCGAATACCGAATAGTTTAGAAAATAGAGAAAAGTGGAAATTTAGGGTATTTCATTCGGTAATTTTTGCTTGAAATAAAATAATAAATGTAAAACACATAAGGGTGTCTATTCTGTAATTTACCTGTTACTTTTTAACGGTCTGTTAAAAATTTTAACAAATGATAACAGACGGTACTGAATAAAAACTGAAAATTTCATTTGCCGCATTTCTATTAGGCCCCATACATAGAGGACATAGGTAATAAATAAAGATACATAGGTATTTGGTAAAAAATTTTTAGTCAAAATTGACAAAATTTTAATTTTTAAGAAAATATTTAGTCCCAGACGATGTTAATTTAACAAGTTTCAAATTTGTTAGCAGGTAACAAATTATTTTTGTGTATTTCTTAACAAAATATATTTATGAATATTGTAATTATTAACATTTATTTTTATGTACTTTTGACAAAATATTTTAGTAATTATATAGAAGCTGAACAATAAATCATAATTATTATAACAAATTAAGTTGTTACGAACAACAATTTCAATTTGATAAATTAGCTAAATTTACTTTTTATTATTCACGAGACTATTTATAAAATTTTATAAATGTAGCAAATAAATAAAAACAACAATTTTTCTTGTTAATAATTCAGAAATGACAAAATTTTAATTTAACAAATTGTCATATTTGTTTAAATTGTTTATTTAACACAAGATATTTGTCAATAATAACTAAAAATACTGAGGAATAAACAGAAAAAACCAGCCGAATACTATTCGCCGAATATTCGGCTATTCGGCCAAGGAATCCGCCGAATATTCGGTATTCGGTCTAAGGCCGAATACACTATTCGTTGCAAGTCTAGTATAAATGCATTAGCGGAAAATCGATAAATTAGCTCATACACTCAATAAGAAATAAGATCATTCTAATACAATCTTCACGTTTTTACCCATTTTGTGTGTGGCACTCTGCTTTCGCAGATCACGGTAAGTGATATATATATATATATATATATATATATATATATATATATATATATATATATATTTGCCTGCAATATACCATCCGTCAAGTAGCAAAGTAGTAGTAAGTAAATTAGTAATAATAGTATATTCTACAAGTAATGGAATGGCACATATTCTACGCGAGTAAAAAGTTTGTAGTCCGAGCCGAAGGCGAGGGCTACGGTTTGCAAGTGTGGGATATGCTGGTATCCTGGTTCATACTGAATTTATTAAATTTGAAATCTGCCAATCTAGTTTAGGCTTCAGCTTTTTGACATATGCTTTAAACAACAACAAAATAACCTTAACTTGTCATATGTGATGTTCTTCAATCAAAGATATTAGATTAATATCATATTTAACACTCTCCGCATCTATGTAACAACAATTTTTTATAATGATCACAAATAAATCAGTTTGATTGATAATCTTGACACATTTTACTGTTGTCAAAATTATTTTTTGTTTCCCAGTCAAGTCGGATTTGTAAATTTAGATTTATAATATAAAATATGGCGATATTTTAAATGTAAATTATAAATCTGTAAATTTATAAATCCAGCATAAATCAATAAAGGTATTCAGATGTATTTTATATTTTTAAAATTAAATTTCTAAATCTAAATTTGTAAATTAAATCCAGTATAAACCAGCCATTATTCGACCATTTTGACAACCGTAAAATAATTATTTTAAAAGTAGCACAATTTTGACAGATATATGACGTAATGTAGTAAATTTATACGTAAAATTTAACAATATGTGTAAAAATAATTAACTAATTAATTCCGATGAAGAAATTGAGAACAAAACACATAATTTTGTGTGTTAGTGTTATTTACTATAACTTCAATGTTCGAGGTTGGCAACTTTGAGTGTCAGTTCCAATTGACAACTGACAGATGTATAAACTTAACCTAAATTATATTTTTTTAAAGTTTTTTTTTTCTAATTTTCGATTTCAAACAAAATTTAATCGGCACTGAAGTTCCTTTTTATCACTCACATGGTTTATTTTCCTCGGCCCTATGGGCCTCGGCAAATAAATTCCATATTCGTGAAAAAAAGTTAAACTTCAGTGCCTTGATACATAAATAACTATTATTTGACACATTTTAATAATGTAGAAAATTTGAAGTTAAATCATTTCTCTCATGTAGCTTCAACGAAACTTAAATCTTATGACATAAATCAATAAATATATCATCACACCTTTTAACCATTTTAGGTTTTGTACTCTACATTCGAAAAACTCGGTAAGTGTTAATTATATTTTGCGCGGAAAGTGCAGTTCCGAGCCGTCAAGTCACAATCCTCAAAGATGGTAGAGCAGGTTAGCCACAGACGTAAAGTTAAAATGATAAATGTTGGCTGTGGGATTCGAACTGAGGATATTATGATTCAAAGTCCGATGCATTACCCCATAAATTTTATGTCTGACAAATAAATAAAACCAAATCAAAATAAAATATCGATTCGGTGTGGTGAGTATTTGTCAAACATAAAATATATGTTGAACCAATTTTTTCAGCTCCTCAGTTAAGAGTGTAAAAATGTCGCTTTGTGAAATTTAAAGCATAATTAAAGACCGCTTAATTCCGCAAAGAATAAAAGAATCTTTGTGGCATATTGATGATTAATTCCTGCAAAAAACTTAAATGAAGAGCGGTTGGAATCCCTTTATTTCTAGAATTTGTCCGTTTAATATTAATCCGTTGAAGATCAAGAGACATCTATTCAAGAAATCTGAAAACAGCGGTGTTTTATTTCCGTCGAACCGCTGCTTCATCAATATTAATCCTTTTATGGCCAAACGGAATCCATTCAGGAGATCTTAAAAAAGAAGAAGGAAACTGGGACCGTCGTTTGCGCCGCAAATGCGCGCCAGTCCAGGGCCGGACTCCGCACTGGATTTTTGTAAACAAGACTTTTTTTTGTAAATGTAAAGTTGAATTCTTTGTAATTACATTTTACAGATGTTTGACATATTGAATAGATGTTTGAGATATTTTTAGAGCAACTATGGTTATTAAAATTAATTTTTCCGCAAAATTAGAATCAGATACAAGAAAATTGAAATAGTTATTTGTACACAAGATTTTTCGCACCAACAATTATGTAAATTTAATAAATAAATTTATTTTATTACTCATTTTCTTAATGACAGGGAATTTTTTTATGTTGCTAACTTCACAATATTTGAATGCCAATTATGTTTATTTTCCAATATCACAACCAAAAATATCTACATATTTTTATTTGGATTTTACACTGCAAATATAATTATAATTACTTACAAATATGTTTAAAATTCCTAAATGTTCTGTTTTCTTGTATTGCAAATACTCAATTGTAGATAATATTGCCATAACATTTTTATGTCAATGTAATACTTTGACATTTCTAGCGTCAGAAGTTAGCTAAAATTAGTGAAGTGATGCCAACATATAACCATAAAAAGTTAGCAATTTTTGTCGAACTAGTACGACAAAAATATGATTTCCGACCGCTTTAGAGATATGTAATTGTATTATTGTCGGACGGCGGCGCGAAAACAATATTTTTTATCAACAATAATTTTTCTAACATCGCATAAACTTGACTTTATGGCCAAACCTGAAGTTGGGCATAAAGTGTCAACTTTATTTTGCGTAGTTTTGGTTTGGTTAAAATTTCGATTTGGTTTTTGAAATTGGTTTTGCGCTTATCCTACTGTATCTGTCAGATTCTCAATTTTTCTACAGTTAACTTCAAGCTTGCCATAAAGTCAAGTTTGACATCTATTGTGTGATACATTATTCCGTAATACAGGTGATTAAAAACTTACGAAATAAATTAAAAGTTTACGCGAAAATATGGATTACTACAATAGCAATATTTATCTTACGAATATTGGCAGCAATTTAGATATTTATAATAACAATATTGATTATTTTCGTTTACTGCTTCAACAATCTAAATATTTTTTTTTTTAAATTATTTTATATTGCAATATATTTTTAGATCATGTCTTAAATATTTTACATTGTTCAGAATATAATACATATTCAACTCAACAACTAATATTGCTTTTCAAGCAAGATATTTAATTTTGATAAATATGTATTATTGCTGAGAAATAAATATATGGGTATTGTTACAGTAAGAATATATAAATATTGCTATTGTAGCAATCCATTTTTTCCATGTAGCTAGAAGTTCTAAAATAAATAAAGTTTTTCCTTAATAAACTTGTGTTAAAAACCCTTTAGCAACCCTGTATATTTAAAATAAACTGTATTGCTTTGTGTTTATTGTATTGTACACAGTAAACTTCGGTTTGAAATAATGACCAAAATCAAACTGTATCTAAATTGAAGACTATCCACACTTTTAAAAAGTCTTAATTGTTATTCATTAAGCTACAATGATTTTTTTAAAATGCTGTGACGTCATTGTAGAGGTGTTGCTGGATCTCAAACAGTACAGGATTTTAAATAATTGTATAACTTATTTTATTATTATTATTACAATAAAATAGATCATTTATGTGACAAAAATTATTTAAATCTCTACTGTTTGAGATCCACCAACACCTTTATAATGACGTCACAACATTTAAAAAAAATCATGTGGCTTAATGAATAACAATTAAGACTTTTTAAAAGTGTAGATAATCTTCAATTTAGATAAAGTTTCATAAAAAAATAAATAAAAACATATGGTGAAAGACCCTATTGTCACTATTTCACTAGTTCTTATTTTATAATTAGTAACCTTAAAATGGCGTCAGGCGAAACCTAATTTTACTATATTTAGATTAAATAAAGGTAGTGTATATTATCTACTATTATTAGTTACCTACAAATCGGACTGTAGGGATCGTGAGATCTTCATTTCGAATATCACACATGACAGTTGTCATTTTACGCATTTTAAATTTACCCCTGTGGTTCCCCCTCCACCAACACATTTGAGGGACATGGCTTGACGGCTGGTAACCGCTTTTCATGCACAAAGATATAACACTTACCGAGATCTGCGTAAGCAGAGTGTCACACCCACAATTGGTAAAATGCATCAGAATATATTTATTTATTAGTTATGAAGATACCAGCGATTAGTATGTTTTGTTTCAGAGAAAGAGAAAAACGTAGTTCTTCGTCAAAATATAAAATAGAGTTTAGAGCTAGCTATTTTTTACTTGTAGTTGTGGGGTTTATTATGGTTGAAGTAACATTTAGAAATCTCATTAATAAGAATTCATCTCAGCTGAAATCTTTCCTATTTCCTTCGAGAAATCATCAGTCATGTCAATTCATTTATTATTCGTAGATCATTTACTACATTCAGCAGTCGAATTTAAAATTCAAATTATTAAAATTTCGTGACAAATACCCCGACATTATTATTAGCATTGAGAATTATGTGGCGGCAATTAGAGGGATAGAAGCTTATTGAAGATGAAATTAGGATGCATTTGTAAGGCAGTTAGAGCTTTGTAGATATGTCTAAATACATCAAATACGTGTGGGCTTGTGTATGTACATATGAAATCCCTGTTTACCCGGGACAGGTAGCAAGCAGCGGCGGCGGGGCGGGCGGGGCACGGCGGCGCACCCCCGTCGGGACGCCCGCCATAGAATATTCTATGTGTCAATGCATGCGCAAATACCGGTGTGTCTATTTTTCACGGGCCGCTGCTACAGTCCCTTTATTTTAAAGGTATTGTGCGCGCGGCCTATTTTAAGATCAAAGGTGGGCACCGACAGCGCAAAGGGCGGCGGAGCCGAGGGGAAGGGGTTTGTTATGCCGTGACGTCACCGTGATGTGATACCAAGTCACGGGGATCGATGTTCTGTGCCCCGGTGAGCAAATACGTTTATTACGAGCAGCGAACGCCGCGGCCGCGGCCGGGGTGGGGGCTGCCACTGCCACTGCTACTGCCACTGCCACTGCTACTGCCACTGCCTGTACACAAGTCAAGTGCAAGTGTACTCGCCTTGAGAGCCGTTCACGCCTTGCCCAATGAAAAATGCAACGATTAATTATAACATCTTAACCAACTTATCTCTGATTTGCTCGATGATTTATGTATCGCATATATTTGTCTAACGCCCGTTTGCACCAACGAAACTTAATACATGAAAGCAGCTCGAAATGAAAGTAGATCACATTCTTATCAAACATTCGTTTCGATATTGATTGTTTATGTAGAGCAACTACACCTAACCCTAAAACTCCACCAAAAGCAAATATAACGACTTGATTTTGTGAGAAAGGAAAAGCGAGCTAAACTAAAAATAAATTCCACTCAAATCAAATACAAGAGCTTGAGTTCCTTGAAATACTTTAGGTGGACTTAGATGAATAATTGTGTTGTATTATTAGGTAAGGATTGAGAAAATACGTATTATCTAAACTACAGTTGGAATAAAATGGACTTTTATGTTCGACTGAATTATACTCACTTGTATATGTTCTGGTTTAGAAGTAATAAAGTGGCTCTTTATAGACTAGTCCATTAGTCCATAATGACAAAGAAGAAAATAAATTTAATTAATTTATTAGGTAAGTAATTAAATAGGTACAACATTTTTAGTAATGGTAATATTAATTACACAATTAGAAATATCAATTTCATGCTACTTGAATAATTTTCTCCATAATAACAGGTCAGAGTGAATGAAATCTAAAATGGACGTTTGTACAATTTAAAAAAAAAACAAATAATAATAAACAATAAACAACTTGGTAACCAATCAACAGAAGAAAAAGCGGACTTTAAACTATCTAATTTTTTTTATATCAACGTCAATCTAAGCTAAATGAAAAATATTTTGCAATAAAACCCTATCATGTTCGTGTTACATACAATATTTTAGCAAAATAACAATTATATTTAATACATGACGTTGACATGAACATTATTTTTTCCTTTGTTTTTTTCCAAGATGATTATTGTTTGTTGTTTTTACCTCATCGCACTAGTCCGCAAAGAACGACTTTATGGACGCTAAACAATATCATAAACAAATGATTATAATACAATTGAACATAACAGCGTTTTATTGACAGGCACTTTTGTCTTAGTCGCTGCATTCACTCGGCCCTTAAATTGTCTCATCCACAAAACTCTACATTATGCACTTGTTACATAAATAACTATTTTTTTTAAATTATAATAAAATATTGACTTTATGTTAGAGGAAACTAACCAAATATAATATCCTTAATATGGAACACCGCCATTTAACTATGCACGAATCAAAGACATTTATACATACATAACATCACGCTATGTCCCACTTAGTGGGATAGCTCGAACCCAGAAACACAGTCAACCAACAATCAATCTCATCCAAACATTCCTATCCTGGCACACCACTTTCGCCTCGTCCACATTTATAGTGCGATTCATACATGCTCGTTTATTCTTCACACTCGGAATCATTAGTTCACGCAACAAACCATCGATCATACCCAACCAGGTATTCCTCGGACGCCCACGCAATCTCACCCACATATATTAGTTTCACCAACCTTTCATTTGACATTCGCTCAACTTGTCCAAACCACCTCAACTGACTCACTCCCACTTTCTTAACAACATTCTTCTCAGTCTCACACTCATCATACACCAATGTATTCCATAATAAGAAAAAGGGCGGTATTCCATATTAAGGATCTTTTTAACATTTGGTGACTTTCTTCTAACCAAGACAACAAAAGAAAATTTATCTTTTTGGTACCTAGTACTAAAAAGTCAGCTCATAAAATCATAAATTTAAACTTGAAATATATTATTCATTTACTTGCAATTGCAGGTTGTGTACCTTCCCAGATCTTTGTTATCGATAGAATAATCAATAACTTGACAACAAGACATGACAGCTTTCAATAAACAATTTCAACTGTTTCCTTACAACTGGTATGCTTATTATTTATTGCATACCTTTCAATTTCTATATTTTCTTTTTAAAAAGTTACAATTTTGCAAAATTTAAATAAAACTTATATCTCGTACAGAAAGTGTATATTTTCAATCCTCATATGATTGCAACTCTCGTCTTCGCCTCGTACTGCAATATTCATATTCGTACTGAAAATATTGCACTTTCAATACTTGATACATAAATAATTACTGTCTTAAATTATTAAATATCTTTATTTAAATAAAAATAAATAACTGTCAAAGTTAAATTAGAGTTCACACTGATGTAAACGGGCAATAGTAAATTAGCAGAGAGTATGTTTTTGCTGAAACTGTTATTATTAGCGAGTGTTTTTCATGGGATATCCAGCTTGTAATAAAGTATAAAATATTGTCGGTGGCGCATGTTGTCGCCGATAATTTATGCAGGTTTATGTTTAGCGAGGCCGTTATAATGTACCCGTCAACTGAATGTGACATCTTCCAATGGGATACGACTATTGATACAAGCGAAAAGATCAAAGGTCAACCAAGTTCGATGCATCGCCCCACCACAGCCAGCAGGGGGCCAACTATTCGCATTCACCGGGCAAACACCACCTCATATTCAATTCATTCTTCCGGGTCCGAGCTCAATACATCCAGAAAATTGGACCAACCTGTTTTATTCCCACAAATAAAACTCTCGAGTGGTCTCCAGTCGACTTTCTTGCGGATACGGTTTTTAGATCGTGTAAAATTTATTACTTACAAGACTTTTTTATTAATTATGAGCGCAACTCTTCCTTCCCGACATTTCTCTGTAACCAGGTTTCACTGCTACTCTTTTTACATTTTTAAAAGGAAAAAGAAATCTACCGACATTATTAGTTCATTTTCTTCTAGCTTCTAGGGCACCGTTTCTTAGCTGGCAACTTGGATACAACCATTATTGCACTCTTTAATATTTATGAAGATTCATATTATTTATTGATGATACAACTCGGTCATTTTCCTTCAACACTGAACTGGTGTTGTGGCAGAATGTGTAGCATAGTTGCTAATGAATTTTAAAATACTATTACTGTGTCCTCGATTAAAGGAAAATTAAAAAGTTGGGTACCTTAAATTTAGACGATAAAATTCAATTGTACTTTATATCTTCAATCAGATATATTTTATATTGTAACGTTCGTGGGTTTTAAAACGTTTTTATTTAAATAAAAAGAAATATTATTAATAACAAATAATGAATAATTATTATAATTAAAGAGTAAATGTTAATTAATACTATATTTAAAGACTAAAATAACGAATATAAAAACTTATACACTTATCACTACTATAAACAAACACTATTATTTATATAAACTAGCCGAGCGATATTTATATATTTATGTTCACAAGTTCTTCATAGTACCTTCGGAGTCTACTGAGTCAACTGACTGACTCAGTCTGAGTCAACTAACTAACTGACTGACTGAGTGCTCCCGGTGATTCGCTGTTTTATATTGCTTTTCTTGTTTCGAGAAGCTTCGGGAATATTCCCTATTGTGACGCTAGCGGGCTTGTTGAAACAAGTCACCGCTGCATCTATTTTTAAACGGCGGCATAAACCGACAAGCTTCAACTTGTCGGTACCACGTCCGTTACAATATGTATTTATTAGCGAAAGCTATTAAATAAACAATTATTATTATTAAGAATAAGGAATAATAAATATATCATCACGTTATTTACCCAATTTAGATGTAGCACTCTGCTTTTGCAGTTCTCGATAAATGATAGGAGTATATTTTACCCGTTACCAACCGTTAAGTCACGGTCCCAAATATGGCAGAGAAGAAGGAATCATAGAGATAAGTTTGTAATAACAGCTGTCGGTTAAAAACTAACGAAAAATATTTTTAAAAATTGAAAAAACTTGAAGAACTCATACTATTCATATTCAACGAAAATATTTCCAGATTTAAATCCTATAATATTTTATTAAAATTGAATGATTCGAATTACTATATGTACATAATTCTTCGTCCGGAAAAATAAATCTTTCCATTTGAAAAACATTCAGTTTTATGTTATGATACACATAAACATCGATTTATTTACAAATAATTAAAATTAAAATATTATAATGGGATAAATAGCTCCGTTGGAACGCATCTCCGTGGATCCCCAGTCCCAGTTCGAATTCCTCAGCCGACCGTTACCATTTTAAATTACCACCGTGGTTCCTGTCCCACTAACATCTTTGGAAGCTATGATTTGCGCAAAAATATATCACTTACTGAGATCTGCGTACGCAGAGTATCACACCCATAATGGGTATAACAAGCGTGATATATTAATTAAATTTAAATATTTTTTTTTTATATTTTGTTTCTATAACAAAACTGTTACGATACCAAAAGGAGTTTCGTAGCAGCTCAATCGAGTTTTATAATAGAGCAGTACAATTTACATTTTCAAGTTTGGTAACTCTATTGAAATATTACTAAATAATTAAGTACAAATTGTAAGAATTTATTTTAGTATAATTTTGAATTTAAAAGCAGAAGTTAAGAATAGTAAGAAGAAGAAAAGATAGGAAAGGTAAGGTTAAGTGTTGAATTTTCAAACGTCACATAAGTGTCACTAACTAACACAAAATTCCCTGAATATTGAAACTTATATTTTTTTAATAAATAGATCATAAAAGGCGTAAAATATAAAAATAGTATTAAGAACTCGTTTATTTTGTTCGAAGGGCTTAAGGGTTGGGTCACTCCGCTGCGCGTCGTGACCAAAACTTCCTTCTCACAAAATAAAATGACAATTATGAAACGCGTTCTTTAATATACTAAATATGACATGATTTTCGGTCCTATATTTGATGAACGTCCTGTGAATTTTTACAAACTGGACTTAGAAATCCCAACCTATTTTTACAAAAACTAATTCTGCCGATTTCTCGATTTCTTGTAGACGAAATGCAACATCTCTTATTTTCCAAATAAGTTTTTTTGCTTGTTTTGGGATACGATAAAAAAGTCAATAAATATTTAAATATTTAACTACAGATCTAGATTTTGAATATATATTTACCACAATTATTTAAAATAATTGTGAAATTTTTAATGGAATGATTAAAATTCATACCAATTACCTTTTATTGGGTGTAGCATTCTATGTACAGCAGATCTAAGTAAATAATATAATTGCCATCAAACCACGGTCTTCAAAATTGTTAATGGAAGAAAGAACAAAGATAATTTTCGAACAGAGGATCAAATATTCCACAACTTGGTTCTCCTAAATTATATGTAAATAAATCATTTCCTATTGTAGAGTTATGTTTAAGAAACGTCGTAGTAGAGAAAACGACATGTAAATATTTGTATTTTTGCTGAAGTTTCTTTAGCAAACTGGATGTGAATTGTAAATAAACTATTGACATGTAATATTTACTAGTGTTCTTAAAATTTCAATACATCGTAAAGTTGTGCTTACACTCACACAAACCCTGACATATGCTTCATAAAATGAATAACCAATAACCAATATTTACAATCCTACAACGTGGAAACAAAACTGCAAAGACATATTTTTCAATAAGGAAGAAGCTTAGCGAGTAAAGACAGATATGCAAAGTTGTGATATACGACTCGGGTGCAAACGAAGAAATAAGTAGCAAAGTATCGGACGCGGATATAAATCAAGGCGGGTGGGAAGTGTGCGAACTCGGGCGAAGGAAAGAAGTTATCGTGTGCGTGTCGGTCAGGGCTAAGTGTCGGATTGCGTGTGCTGCGTGCTGCGTGCCGCACTGCAGCCTGATGCTATCACGTGCAAGTGCACGCGCCAGGAATACGTATTTCACGATGACTTTCTGCCTCAGCAACGCACTCGCACTCATGCTTATGTGCACCACGGACAACCGTTTTACCACAATATAATGTAACGTTCGTGAGTTTTAAAAGTTCTAAAAAGCTCAGAAATCGTCACTAAAGTAACCCATTATACGACGAATTTGAGCATCCCAGTAACCGTTAAATAATTATTGTACAATTAGGGTAATTTTGGCAGATATATTGACGTACTATAGTAAATTTGGACGTAACATGAAACAAAATTTGCAAGAAGAATTAACTAATTAATTCCGATGACGAAATTGAGGAAAAAACACATAATTTTGAGTGTTATTTACGATAACTTCACTTCTCGAGGTTGGCAACACTGACTGTCAGTTTCAATTGACAACTGACAGATGTATAAACTTAACCTATATTGTAATTTTTTTACAGTTTTTTCGAATTTTAGATTTCAAATAAAACTTAATATGTACCTCGGCACTGAAGTTAATTTTTATCACTCACAAGGTTTATTTTCCTCGGCCCTACGGGCTCGGTAACTAAATTCCATATTCGTGATAAAAAATTGAACTTCAGTGCCTTGATACATAAATAACTATTTTTAATTAAACTGATAATGTAATAGTATGTACTTTCAGAAGTTTTATTAACATTTGAAACTATCGTTTTTTTTAAATCCTCGAACATGTCAATTTTTATCTTAAATGAGACATATTTTAATGTAATTTTTTACCTTTAGATTGTCTTTTGTTTTTAAGTAATGGCTACTTGATTTTCACCTTCCGCGAAAAGGAAGGTGTAGAATCGTGAAAATATTCAATGTCGAGTTTTTAGTCAATATACGTTTTAGTATCTTTAGAATCCATTTATACTATTTTTACGGGAATGTCTATGTGTGCATATGTGTGTTCGTTTAGATGGATGGATGTATGTGTACTACTACTATTAAATTTTGCTCTTTACATTTGTACACCCTAAGGTGGAGCTCAGTTGATTATGGTTAAAATTTGCCAATCGAAAGTGGTATTTTACTTTGAACACTATATCAATTTTTCTTAAATATACTGATAAACCAATTATTTATGACAATTTTTGTTAAGACAAATGAAAGAAATTAAGTTTATCTACAAACGTTTCTTAACACATTTTTCCGTACCTGATACCATTTAAAAACTAGTATAATTTATTATTTAGTGATTGAAACTCCGGTGTCTTGTAGTTCATGATCATTTTATTATTGTTTATACATTTAAATTGTTATTACAGTTACAGTGACAGTAAGTTGACATCATTCATTGTTTTCATCTTGATTTAAATGTGGTTTACATAAAACTACGAGTATATGTTAAATTTATTTGTTAGTATTAGCATGGTATTAGTAAAATGAATTGAACGGGAGGTCTTGTGTGAACAGAAGAAATTTTTTTATATAAAACTTTGAATTCTTGTTTATTAGATTTTTGTTTTAAAACTTTAAAAGCAATTATCAGGAAAATTTCAAAATACAATATTAACTTTTTCAACATTAGGTAGTTTGTCTAAGAACTTCGAATTCATGTTCTGTCCAAATACATCATAAAAAAGAAATGTCAATCTAAAGATAACAATTACACTAAAATAATTATCTCACAAAAATTGACGCGTTGGAGGATTTTTTTTCAAAAATGTTTAATAAAAGATGTATTGCGATAGTTCCACTGTCGTACTGTATAAACGTATTCATAAGTAAATTAAATTATACATGCAAATTGCAGGTATGTTGAGGGCCCTCATGACTGTCCATTTGGTCGGCGAAGTTGGTAATCGTTGTGAGAAGCGTGTGAAATTTATGACGAAAACAATCCAGCTAGGGTAAACAAGGAAGCGGTAGTTCTTTTTGTAATCAGAAGCAATGATGTTTGTGCAGAAGGGTTTTGAACTATGCGATGCGATGCGATCTTGGAGCGGTATGTAGGTAGTTAGTTGGTAAAGTTTGTTGACGTGTTGGGTGCAGTGCATGATGATGATAATTGGATCGCGTTCGATTTGTGGGATGTAATTAGAGGGGTGCGAAGTGGTGAAAATCTGGCGGATGCATGTGTGTTATGGTGCCGCTGGGTGTGCTTGGTGGAGATGGAGTTCCCCGCTGGCGTCCCCGGGGCACCGAACGCTGATATATAGGTCAGCGCACCGCAAGTCCGAGGTGGCAGCGTACCTCGGGTAGGTAGGGGTGGCCTCGGCCTGGCGCGCGCTGCCGGCTATTGATTGGGGTCGGCAGCCTGGGCGGGGTAGCGGCAGCACAGCGGAGCCGGCCCGGCACACCATGCGCAGTGGCAGGCCGACTGTGCGGGGCCCGAGCGACCACTCCTAGTGGCGAGCCCCGATGCGTTACATCGCACGAGCAGCAGCGTGCGAACCACGTCCCGGTGTCGCAGTACAAGTGAGTGCGGAGTGCCTGCGGCGGACATGACGCGGTGCCGCGGACACGTGTAGCTGCCGCCGAAGCCGTCATGGACGTGGGCAGCAGCCGCACACCTCGGCGGCCGGGAGCCCCCTGGCCCTGGCCGGCGGTGCTCCTCGTCATCGTCGCCACCACTGCCCGACTGCCGCTCATCATTGATGCAGCGTAAGTATCCGCGAAAACCGAGACAAGACAACCTCCACCAAATCATACACCATAGTCATCATCATACAACAGTGCCATTCAGTGTTCAAGTTGTGACGTCATCGGGTGTTGGTGTACACAAGGAGGCTGTGGCAAACAAAACAAAGAACTAGAGAAACAAAGAGCCGGATCGTGCATCGTCAGCGAAATCTGCGGTTCTGGCGTGATTCTATCGTGTCGTGCAAATGTTTACCCACTCCCAGCAACCAGCGACGAGCTTAAGTGTGGATGTTTGCGCACTTGATACAAGTGTTGCCGTAATCACGAGCCGTTACTGCGATCGATATCATCTAGTTTTACAATCTCATTCACAGCATCACGGCATGCATTATTCGCCATATGACGTCATATTCATGTTCATGTAGATGTTTGTTATAAATAGCGGGATGAGGTTTTGATGCAGGTGTGTTTGTATGCGTGTTGCAGAGTGCCCGGTGGCAGCATGCTGGGCGACGTCAACATATCCGCCATCTTGGATTCGTTTAGTGTCAGTTATGACAAAAGAGTAAGACCCAATTACGGAGGTGAGTAGCAAACATAGTGGCGGTGAACGTGAGATGTTGGTGAGGTGTTTGTGATGATATGATGATGCCGTGCGCGCGGGCGACGTAGGGCGAGCGACACGGAGTGTTTTGATGTGTGTGTGTGTGTGTTGGTGTATGTGTGTGTGTATGCGCCGGGACGCCGGCGGCGCTGCTCGGCTGGGTGGGGCCTGAGATCGATGCTTGGGTTTGGGGTTGCCTAGCGACGGTCAGCATCTCGCGGCGTCGCTCGCCCTCGATACCAACAACACCGTGGTGTGGTGTGAACGTACGTATACACTTCCCAAGTGCACTCACTGTGACTTCGGGAAGTTGATTGCGACGTACACGATATGATGATGGCATGTGTTCTGCGCCGTGTGCCCTGCATGCGTCCCCGGCCGGCCCGGCCCAGTCCCGGCGAGCCGCGGCCTTGTACTCGTAGGCCCGCCGCACAGGGCGAACCACCCACTGACAGTGCCAACCTGTACGCTTGCAGGTCCGCCCGTGGAGGTCGGAGTCACCATGTACGTGCTGAGCATCAGCTCGCTCTCTGAAGTCAAAATGGTACTTGGTACTCTCTGTTTACGTCATAAGAGCTAGCTACACTATACTAGCCTTAATCAACATTGTTGTGTGCTGCTCGCCTGACGCCTGCCACCGACACCTATCTTTCTATCTCTCTCTCTCTCTCAAATCTCTCTCTTTCTCTTATCTCAATCAATCAATCAGTCACATTCACGCACACATCTACACGTACACACACATAAACATGGACACACACAACACCAACACATCTACACACACTTTGATTTCAACCATTCGGCATTTCACTCACTCCAATGCCATTTAATCTTTTTGGATCCAAGTATCACCATCTTGCACTAATATCAATCAATTTAATCGTTTTGATTAACCACGAAGCTTAAAATCACTAGCAACTTTAAATCATAACCACCATTTAACTTAAAAATATTTATAAATTATTATAAAACAATGTAATAAAATGCCAACTAAAATCGATTTATAATATAATATTCTAAATGTGGCAAACAAAATGTCAAACAATTTTTTGTGATCCAACTCTTTCCTTGAAATTTATCTACATTTTTATTCAAGAAGTGTTCCAAGTACCACCATTTTATAATCCTTCTATATTTCCAGATGCCAAGTCAATAACATAATATTTTTAATCACATTCGTGTAAAAACTTATTAAATCTAGAGGGTGGCGCTCGAGAACTCCCGGAAATTATGTTTTGAGAAATACTCTCAAATCTTCAGAGAAAAATAATTGTATTACGATTGAATATAGAAGTATATATTTTTAAATCTAAATAGATGCGATTTGTGTACTAAATTTCATTTGAAACATTTTATTGTGATTTATATACAGAAGAACCAAAGAGGATTGTTACTCCAACTGCTGCAGATGGGTTTTATAGTTGATACAAAAATACAGCATTCATTTATTCTAGCACATTCTGAAATAGGTACACGTTTGGTTGTTGTGCCTGGCAAGTTTAGTGACTGAATATATTTGTTTATCGTTGTGCGCAGACGCCACCCTCTACTGAAATCTGTTTAAACAAAAGAAACCATTTAAAAATAGCTAAAGGAATGAATTACATGTAGCATCCAGGTTTAGAAAGATGAAAGAGGAATAAGAGAAGGCAGTATAAGCCAATAGGCAATTGCGAATTGCGATGTACGATAGTTGGGTGTTGGAGTGAGTGGTGTCGGCGCTCGCACGCTCGGGCAGCGTCGGCGGCCGGGCAGCCGGCATCCCTGCCCCCGCCCAATCCCAGCAACCCCGACCCGTAGCCTTCTGTGACCGCTAACACTAGAGTGTGACACCTTGCAGGCCCGCCCGTGGAGGTCGGAGTCACCATGTACGTGTTGAGCATCAGCTCGCTCTCTGAAGTGCAGATGGTATCTAACTCTTGACAACGTTTTAACCCCGGAGTGTAGCGTGTTTCTTTGGTCTTTGGCTGTTCTTTACATCGCAACCTTTGCTGTACATCATATACCACCCGCGCCTTCTCAAACTGTACCAATCAGTTGTATTGTTTTGTTTGTTAACTAAATTCACACGAGAATTTGAGAAGGCTAACCAAACCAAACCATTCTAGTAAATGTTTCTTATCTAAATGTTTATATTATTAAATGTCCTGTTAAGTATAAAGATGGAGTAAAGTGAAGTGAAGGGACGGGTTTATCTGGGATAAAGCCGGCCCTACAGAACGTGAAGCTGTTAGACAGCTGTGGCCGTGTGTTGCCGTGTGTGAGATGCCAAGCACGCGCAGCTCTCTCTGTCCCCAACACCGAGACACACTCCCGTTTCGCTCCCGCCCACCACCACCTTCTTACTTATTGTCGTTTGGAATTGGTGATGATGATGTTGCGATCCATCATCATCATCATCATGTACATACATAATGTGTTCATAACGGTTCGGTGCTGGCGGCGGCGGGCAGGCCATGGGCACGTCTTGTGATGATTTGGTTTAAGAGTCGAGATGTCGCGCTACAGAGTGTGTTGGCTTGCAGGCCCGCCCGTGGAGGTAGGAGTCACCATGTACGTGCTCAGTATCAGCTCCGTCTCCGAAGTGCTGATGGTACTTATGACACTTGCCATGCTCGCCCGATCACTGTACTTGTTGTCTGAATCCGGGTACGAGACGCCGGCAGCTATCAAATCAAACCTAACACAAATGTCTCTCTTTGTATTATAAGTATATCAGTACTGTACTGACCGTGTTTGGCCGTTGACCGTGTTGTTATATACATATGACCGTCAGTCTCGTCCAGTCAACAGAGATATGATGATGTTGTTGTGTGTATCGTCGCAGTCTTGAATACTTGGACTGTGTGCATGCCCTACAAGTTCTGTTGCCAGCTTTGGTCGTAACCGTGCCACCGTGCGCGAGGAGCCGATGTATACACGTCGTTCGACCTACATGATTGTGTCGCGAGATGTTCGCGTGCGTGATGACGGCGCCGCGCCCAGCCCCTTCCCACGAGGGCTCCCGACCAAGGGCACATGACCCCGACCGAGTCCCGAGTGTGGAAACCAAATCGACGGTTCACCAAGGTCACTGCAGGACGTGACCCACGCCTGCCCTCCTCCAGAGACGCTCCTTCGAGCGCGCGAGACGAAAGACTACTCTGCCACCAACCACCCCTTTCTGGATACGTCAACTTACACTAACAAGCCTCTCATGAATGGTCCTACACCCAACTATCCTCGTCCACATCAACTCCAACAGCTGCCCTGATCTTGTTGCCGCGCACACCACCGCATGTTGTGCATGCTCTCCGTTCGCCCGTCATCTCATCATCGTCGCAGCATTCAGTTCAGTTCATATGTTCGGTCGCCCCGATCACTACTCATCCGGCAGTGTTCTCTCATTGTAGTCCAGTTGTAGCTAACTTGTCCAGTGACAGTAGTTGGATAGCGCGAGTCGAAATCCGCTTCACTAGAGCCTAGAGCGGCTAGAGCGAATCCGAGACAATACGCAGAGCAGAAGCTGGCGTGCGGTCGCAATGCGTCCTTGGCACCAAGCCAACAAACGAATTGCGCTCGAAATGCGAAACGGCGAAACGAACTAGCGCCGACATGTTGCATTGCATTGCATCGCATATCGCAATAATCGTTCGCATCGTATCGCATAGCATTGCATTGCATTGCCTCGCATTGCATGGCGCACTACCCCCTGTAAGATCTCTAGTTACATGCATCCATGGACTCTGCATGGTTGTTACTCGTTTACTCGTAATGATCCTCCTACAGTCACCCGAAGTGGATTTCACGTGAATCATTTCGCTGACGTTTTGCATACATTACGATACCACGTTCCTGACAACGTGCATATCGTTCCTCCCGCTTCTACTTATGTAGATTTCCTAGTCAATTTATGTACGTTCTTACTTTGATCACTAGATAATAAAAAGTAGCCTGCTTTCCATTACTTACGAATGCAAAACGTGTAGACAAGTTAAGCGACGGAACGACCGCATTTGATTCATTGAAATCCGTTTCTTTCAGCTGCACGTAAATGGATTTCATTTAAAGCTGTGCTTGTGATTCCTCCAGGACTTTACGTTGGATTTCTACTTCCGTCAGTTCTGGACGGACCCGCGGTTGGCTTTCCGGAAACGGCCGGGGGTTGAAACCCTTTCCGTGGGATCGGAATTCATTAAAAACATTTGGGTACCGGACACGTTCTTCGTGAACGAGAAACAGTCTTACTTCCACATCGCTACCACCTCCAATGAGTTTATCCGAATACACCACTCGGGATCGATCACCCGAAGTATTCGGTAAGCGCACGCCCTGCCATTAAACATTCATTCCAATTTGATATTTACCACTACTAGCTCTCCGAGGTCAACAGGCACCTACCGCCAGCTAATCTCGTGTTGTGTGATTGCAGGCTCACTATCACCGCCTCGTGCCCTATGAACCTACAATACTTCCCAATGGATCGGCAGTTGTGCCACATAGAAATAGAGAGCTGTAAGTACTATGACACACTACAACTCACACTACTACACGATCAAAGATCTAAGAGATTCGTTCACTTGTGTTCGGTCAGACTTACAAACTATGTACGTGCATTCATGATGTTATTGTTTGTAACTCTGGTCGACCGAGGCACTGGCTCTGGCTCACACACCATTCTGTGTACTGTGATGTCGAGCACGCCGGTGCACAAGCACGGTGTCTTCCCATTTCGAACATTTACACTTCGGCTACTATCAAATTTGTTCCCACTTCGACCGCGAGATCAAACGACCACTGGGATGCCGTCGTTCTTAACTGCAAACTCTTCCTATTTCGGAAGCTATAAAACAGCAGCTCAGAATTTTGCAACCTTGCAATGTTGCACTCTATTAAGATATATTCTAAATGTAATTTTATAAACATCAGAACTAATATGGATGCAGATTAGTGAAACTATATTTTTCGCTATCAAATGTTCTAAAATTACGTTAGATTAAAAGTTAAATTAATATTGACAGAAAAGTTAATTTACTACGCTTTTCCCAAACTAATTTAAGAGTGTTTAAAACTCAATACGTAGTAAGTTATATTAGAGTCATTAACTGGTGGTATTAACATTAGACTAATATTTCGATTTTACTATACATCTTTTAAAAAATAACTAAGTTTAAAAAATTGTTGAACCACATGCGATATCCGATATAGATTTTTGTTTTATTCTGGCAAATATTTAATTACTAGATGATGTACTCGACGTTGCCCGTGTATAATTCGAACATATTTCCGTTACTAGTTGTGAATAACTACAATAAAATGCATAAATAAATATTATTTTATATACATTTTACATTAGGTACAAAACAAAATAACCGGTTTCCTTTTTAAATTACAAATTTGGTTAATTGCGAAAAAAACATGTTATAGACTTCCTTTGTTTACGCATCATTTGATACCAAAATTAACTTCTTAAAATATTCACGTTTTTGTACTTTACGAAAACCAAATTTTTTATGCGATCGGATCAAAATTCTTATTGTGTTTCTATTTCTGCTAAGCTATATTATTCAAAATTTTGTCAGATTTAAATTCAAGGGTTTAGAACATACAGGGGTGGGACAGCTACTTGAAGACGCAAATTTTAATAATTTGTTCTTAATATGTGTGTAAAAAATATTGTGACCATGAAAAACTGTGTGGATTTATAGGACAATTATACATATATATTACATAGGTTCACTTTTATATAAATAAATTATCATTAGAACGAGTAGATTTTGCATAAAGTATTTTTGAGCATTAATAGTAATGTTTGAAACCTTGATTTCATTTTATTTATTGCGGCAAATATTGCTATTGTTATATTATTTAAATCTACAAAATATGATTTTATAAATAAATATTAAATCACACCATTTACCCATTTTGGGTGTGGCAATCTGCTTTTGCAGGTCTCGGTAAGAGATATATTTTTACGCGAAAAATACAATCCAATCAAATTGCTAGTGTAGGGGAATCACTTGGGGAAAGTTAAAATAAGTTGTTAGATTTGAATTGAGGAACTTATGATTCATAGTCCAATACGTTACCACGGAGCAATTTATAAATTTTCAGTTTATAAAAAATCGCAAACATTAAATATTTATCGTTTAAATTAAACTACAAGTTTCGTGTTTTAAAATTCGCTTAGCCTAATCGAAGAGGTACATACTTGTGATTATCGTTTAACTATTGGTCAGCTGTCAAATTCTTTCCAAATTACTTTTGAGGCAACTTTTCTTGAAGCATTTTTTTAATAATAGTTAAGGTACATGATACAGCTGACAAATAATGAGTTACCTACTAATTAGTCACTTGCTTGTTACCTTTAGTCAAGTGTTAATACTACTATTAAATAGGTTGCTGTTTATATAATCAGAAATGTATTTTAATGTTTTTGAAATAAATTACAATTTTTTTATTAAACTGCCTATAAGTATAAAGGTCAACAAGAGAATAAAAGTTGATATTTAAACTATTATTTTCATGGATTTAAAACTACCAGAAAATATGAGCATATATTTTAACATAGATCGCTTACTGCAATACCTGAATTATCTTTTATCGTCCAAGCATTGTAGTACGGCAGCTATTTTAAACAAAGCACGCCGAAGTTAAATAATTCTTTGAAATGGAAACACAAACAGTCACAAAGTATTTTCAACTTCAAATTTTACCATAACTGTTCGGTGTGTGAAATGGGAATAGATGCAGGTAAGAAAGACGTTTTCTGAGCCTTGCTGTCGTTGTTGAAGTGCGAACAAATTTCTTGGTGGGAATGAACGAAGTGGGGCCTGGCCACAAGCACCACGCACACAGAATGGGGAGGCGAACGTGCATGTGTGACAACTGATGAGTGTTTATGTTTACACCAAACTCTAAGCGGATCTAGTGGTCAGTTAGTGCTAACCGACGCTGATGTCTTTATCGAGACAACGTTCTGTATGATATTGTAAATAATACGGTGTTTCCTGTGTGTGGCAGTGGCTTGAACTTGAACAAGGAAAGTGCTTAGCGATAGCGGCCAGAACCGTGGTTTGTATTCGTTTTACCGCTTTGCGGTTCACATCGATGTAAACGTAACCACTACAGTAGTGAGGGCTTACTCCATTTTCTATTTTCAAACATTTTAATATTTACAATATCAGCCGCTGTTTTATTGTGACCTAGGATGCGAATACGAAATGTAACTAATAGTTCGTTCATAAACTTTCTATTCGCTCTTGTTGTTTAGACATTAGAAGGCCTATTCTTTTCAACAGTGATTATGTTTATTATTGCTGACTTTATCTATGACAATCATTATGAATTAGAAAAAAAATAATATAGGTGGCAGGTTGGACAGTAGCGAAACGGAGAAAATAAACTATATGCTAGAAGCTTTTGTTAAGTAACCCTTCTTATCCGATATTCGGGCCTATTCTCTAAAAAAGTTGCTACCGTAACAACTTGCTAACTGTGACAAACATCAATCGTTTTTTTGACAGTTAATGAAATATTCCCCAATAAACATGAAGTTTTGATGCGATTTTGTCATCATGTGCAAGTTTGGTACGTAACAATTTCGTTAGAAAATTGGGCAGATTATTATGAAGAAAGTTTTTTTTTTTTTATTGGGATGGTACAAACCTCAGTTTTTGAATATTTTTGTTGAATATTGGCGAACTGAAATCAATTTTATTTATCAATTAATGCAAAAATAACTGAAAACGAACTAAAATGATCGGAACAGATATGTATGCTGTCTGAGGTTGGTTTCCTCATTCAGAGAGCAATTGTCCATTTTAAAAAAATGATTTTTCGATATTAATATATCTTTAGGGAAGAAGTGTATACTGATATTCTGTTTTATATAATTATAACATTGTAACTCTGAACAGTATCTTTTGCTCGTTCTCATCATTGTTAGATATCACATATTTACATACAAGAATTAAACAATATTTAATACTACTACGCTAGTAGTTAAACTCTATTTTCTAAATATAATAATAAAAAGAACTTGAATAACCCCAGTATACTTGTAAATTTGAAAGTAATTCTACCAAATGGCCATGTATTTAAATGGAAGTAATTAATGTTTTCTCTGTTTCTATTTCTGTCACAAGGTGTCAATTACTTTGATTTTTTCCCCAATAGGTAGAAAACATACAAATTATGAACTAAAAAAAAATTGATATTTAAACTTTGTTAGGGATTAATAATCGTCCTAATTACTCTACTTTTAGATTAATAATAAACAATGACTATCAATTTTGACATACAATATAATTGTATCTACATATTTTTTATACAGTTAGGAATAAAAATTAATTACTTATGATAACATCATAATTATTATGATGTAGGTAATTATTGTTTAATGGTATCATATAATTGTACAGTAAATATTATTAATAATTACTTTTTCAGAAAAGTAATCATGTCATTTCAAATAATAATTATTTCTCTGCCCTGGATTGTAATCGGAAAGCTGAAATCTTATAACCTAAATATCGCGTTTTTTTCTATATGGTTGTTTATTATGACGCGTAACAAAATTTAAATAATACGGCGCAATATAGATAATGGAATATTAAAATTTTTGAAAATAAATTTGCTGGAGCTAGTAGTGAATGGCCGAATGGGAGCGAGCGTGGAGGATCGGCCTGTTTTACACCACAACACAACAATAGTTGAGTCGTACTCGTACCTATACAATAATGGTAGAGGGAACGTAGAGTATTCGTAGTGCGTGATGAAGGCGCGATGACAATGGCTATGCCTATTTGCCTATAGTAATAGTGTGTGGGCATAAGACAGCGCCCAAATCCTGAAAGCGTGTGAGCCGTGCAGGACACAATGAGATTGTAACTTGTAAACACACGAAGCCGTAAGATGCGTGTGGGTGAGTGCGTGGAGTGTGATGATAGTTTTTCTATGATTTGTCATTTGTTGTGGTTGGTTGCGGTCTCCTTCTCGAATACAGCACCCGCGGAAGGACCGATAGTGTTCCGTGTCGTGAGCAGCAACCGCAGTACGCTGTGCTCACCGCTAGTGCACTGTGCGGCCGCCCCCGCACGGCCGGGGCGGAGGCGTGTGCGGGCGCGGCTGCGACGGCCCGCGGGACCCCAGCCGTCAACACCCGGAACGAAGCCGCCCGGCCCTCGATCAATCCAAATTCAAACAAACTTGACTTGAGTTGTCGCGGTGTACATAAGTTGACCGATACCGGTACCGGTACCGATACCGAGACGATGACGACACCGCCAACATGCATTGTGCATCCCACTCGACCCGTGCCAGAGGTCGCGCACGCAGGCAAGACGCGTTCCCGAACACCACGACCTGCGTTCTATCCTCTGTCGAACCGTCAGCTCCTGTCCCACGCTTCGCTACGTGCTGCACGCTCTCTACATACCCCTCAGCCAAGCCCAGCGCTTCGCACGAACCACGTACTTATATATATGCTTGTGCTAGAAATGGATGTTCTGTTATCACTAGACCAGTTTATTTTCTTTCAGTTCTTCTCGTATTTCATTTAGACGTGGTGCACACACACACACATACAGTAAAGCCCCAAATCTCACACGACATTACTCAATGCCGCCGTACTGTGTGTATTAAAGGAGATGGTGCCTAGTGGTGATTTTGGGTTGTACATGTTGTGTGCGTACCCACACACAGACACACACATACAAACCGAGTCATGATGATACTTCCCCTCATCATAAGTACATAGTGTTTATTTTGATTCTTGTTGATGTAGAGTATGACGATTGTTCACTCTGACTTGTGAATAGTTGCCCTCCGAGTGCAGGCGCGGCGTAGCAGTGGCGGCGGCGGCGACGGTGACGGGGACACGCCCGGCCCGCGTTTATCGATTGTGCGCGTTGCGCCGCCGCCTCCGCTGCCGCTACGCCGCGCTCAGCCCCGACGCTGTTGAATGACGTGGCTTTGTCTGTTTTGGCGGCCGGGTTAGTCGGGTACACAATGCGAGATATCCGCTATAAGTGGAATTCTGGCTCTACGAGTGTCGGCATTAGCAGGGAAGTGGAGCTGCCACAATTCCGGGTGCTGGGTCACCGCCAGAGGGCGACCGTAATTAACCTGTCCACAGGTAACCGCACGGCACGAGACCTCACCACCACTTCCACCGACCACCGCTAACTAACTAACTATATAAACATCTCTCTCTATCTATCTATCTATCTTTCTCTCTATCTATCTCTTCTTTACTCTAACTCTGTCACAAACTAGTCACTCTGTCTCCGTCTCTCTCTGTTCCTCGCCCAAGCCCAACGTCTCTCTCTCAAAGCTTTACTCATACTCGTGTGTCCACTTCACTACATCATGCTGATCCGATCTGTTCCGTTGCGTGTTTTGGTTTTATTCGGTGTGAGCGTGGCTGCGGCAGTGTGTGGGCTACTTGGCCGCAGTCTAGGCACTGGCTTGTGATTGCAGTCGGTTACACCATGCGAGATATCCGGTATAAGTGGAACGAAGGGCCCAACTCGGTGGGAGTCTCCCACGAGGTGTCGCTGCCTCAGTTTAAGGTTCTGGGCCACAGGCAGCGGGCCATGGAGATCAGTCTCACCACAGGTATCCCGAGCGGGGAAGGGTTACGGTAACACACCAACACCACCATCCTGCTTCCCCTTACCGCCACCGTGCACACTGTGCCACTGTGCGTGTCTTTACTGTACTCTCTGTTATTGTGAGTGCTGTCTCAGGCAACACCATTCCAAGCAATCAAAGACTAATTTGTACATACTGGCATACAATTCAATGGCACAAGCTCTACAACTAAAAGTAAACATCCTCAATGAAGCCGCGGACAAAACGAACGACTTGGGCATTCTTGATTGACTTGGCGCATTTTAGTGGTGGAGATTGTGTAGGAGAGTAAACGTTGAAGGGTTCGAGTCCTGGAAGCCTGAATAAGTCTCAAGTGAATTGGTTGTACATACACAGGTCGAGCCCACCCTATACACTGTTTCTCTCTCTTTCTACTCTCTGTCCCGGCTTGCGTGGCAATGTACCGCGGATGACGGATTCTAACGGGGTGTGTGGGCGTGTAGGAAACTACTCCCGCTTGGCGTGCGAGATCCAGTTCGTGCGTTCGATGGGCTACTACCTCATCCAGATCTACATCCCGTCCGGTCTCATCGTCATCATCTCGTGGGTGAGCTTCTGGCTGAACCGCAACGCGACGCCGGCCCGCGTCGCGCTGGGAGTTACCACCGTGCTCACCATGACCACCCTCATGTCCTCGACCAACGCCGCGCTGCCCAAGATCTCGTACGTCAAGTCGATCGACGTGTATCTGGGCACCTGCTTCGTCATGGTCTTCGCTAGCTTGCTCGGTATATAAACAAACATACGTACTCTACACCCTTAGTCCCAAGGTAGACTCATCAAAGAGCATCGCAGAAAATTGCGACTAAAATAGGAAGAGGTCCGTTGCTGTTCAAACACCTTGTGCTATATTCATCATCTTGTACATAATTCCCGGATGTCTTCTTCTTCTTTTTCATCGCAGTTTTCTGCGATGCTCTGTGATGCTCTTCGATGAGTCTGCAATGGGACTTGAACAATACCACCTACCTGCGAACCCCCCTTTTACATTGGGAAAACCTTGGGAGAACCGGGATATCTATAATATCGGTCATCTGATGGGATCTTTGAAATTTTAATAAACGCAAAAGTCTAGACTTAGTTTTTTTTAAGTCATCATTATTTTTTGTAGTGTATAGGTATACGTTCTGGCTCAAAGCTTGAGTGAATTTTACCCAACACACAATAATATGTAGTTTAATGAGAACATGGCGGAATCTCTATAACATATAAGTACATACACTGACTTGTGATGATGATGATGATGATTATAACGTTGCACTTGCAGTACCATATGATGACGATGATGTATTGTGTAGATGGTCGAAGTTTAATACTGTTTGTTGTCTGTGTTGTGTAGAATATGCTACTGTAGGTTATATGGCGAAGCGAATACAGATGCGGAAGAACCGGTTCCTGGCGATCCAGAAGATCGCGGAGCAGAAGAAGCTGGGCGTGGACGGCGGGCCCGACAGCGACCACGCCCCGAAGCAAACAGTGAGTAGTCGTGGGGTCGGCGGCGGCCACGCACATCCACCGGTATTTATTTCGGAGGGGCGCGGGCGGGTACTTGTTAGTGCGGCCGTTTGTTCCAGGAGGTGCGCTTCAAGGTGCACGACCCCAAGGCCCACAGCAAGGGCGGCACGCTGGAGAGCACGGTGAACGGCGGCCGGGGCGGCGGCGGCGGCGGCGGTGGCGGCGGCGGAGGTGGCGGGCCCGACGAGGAGGCGCCGCCCGCTCCGCAGCACCTCATCCACCCGGGAAAGGACATCAACAAGCTGTACGGCATCACGCCGTCCGACATCGACAAGTACTCGCGCATTGTGTTCCCGGTGTGCTTCGTGTGCTTTAACCTCATGTACTGGATTATCTACCTGCACATCTCGGACGTTGTCGCGGACGACCTGGTGTTGCTCGAGGAAGATAAGTAAACACACACCAGCGACACTGTATACCACCACCACAAACAACAACAACTCGACGACGACGACGACGACGATGACGAACGAACGAACAAACAAACGACAATTTATCTTTTTGCGATCGCGCGATCCGCCACAGTGGAAACTGAGAGACTGCTCTACCTACTACCAACATACACCGAGTTCCATTTATATAAAACTCTAGAGTTTACCAACGAGCGTAGACACCGTAGACGTATGCGTAGCTTCCACGGCGAAACGTATTTTATATAGGACCCAAATTCAACATGCATTTTAAACGCTATAGTTTATTGAAATGATATAATATATGCAGGATGCGTTGCATACATGTTACATTGTTTCCAAAAAGAGAAAAAGAAAAATCGTAAACAAGTTTATACGTATATACATATAGTTTATCCTGTTATACAGAGTATCTAATGATTTCATATTATGTATAAGACGTTCAGTTTCGCTTGACCTTGTAAATACAGTGCCCGTTTTATACTTCCCCGCACCTCCATCTTACCGGCGGCACCACCACTACACACGACACACTCACACTAAACTAAATACACACGGGCACGCACTAAACACATCGTACACACAACACTTGAAGCACGCCACCACTTCTCGTTCCGGGGGCGGGCGGTCGCGGGACATCGCCTCGCGTGGCCACGTGTCACGCCACCGCCCGCCCGCCCCGTCAAGCAACAGCCCCCTGGGCCCCACCCGGGCGGGCGCAAACGAAATTCTAAAATGTAATATATATAAATTAATGTAACTATTAAGAATTTAACAATAGAACAAAAGGATAGACATGCGCTCTTAGCCAATAAAATAATATTATATATATTATACATATACCTAATGGATGAGAAATAGTACACAACATATTTGTATATAAACATAGCCACACCTACCTTAATAATAACGATGATACATACAAATACGTGCATAACGTTATAAGTGATATTCAAATATGTGTGAGTGCGTATTCGACTGAATGCAGCGCGAATGCCGCGTGATAGCCGCACGATATTAGCGACCAAATTACACACGATTTATATACATACACGTAGAACCAGAGGTTACGAGACACTCCGGAAATATTAATTATATTAAATAGACCACCGCCCTTTTCTCCTTTAACACACACTTACACATACACAACAACAACCCTTTATTCACACACACACACACACTCACACAAACAAGATGAGTTATGACTTCGCAGTAGATCACGCTACCTTCAAACGAAACACTTTTCGAAATGAAAATTATATTCCTTGCTTCTGTAAACATGATTTCCTAATATTTCTGACCCCTGTCTTCGAATCTGAACAAGAGGAAAAACTAAATATATATAACTAATAAAATTGTAAGCCTATCTCTTTTATTAGTTTCAAATCAGTTATAAATTTGAATGTAACCGCTAAAGTCAATAGTGTTTTAGGGGTGTGTAATGTTTGTTTGAACTAAAAGCAATCAAATTGTGATGTGACAGATTCTGACAAATTCAAGCCAAACCTGATAAATATCACGATAACGATTCAAGGAATATAACCTATTTTTGTACTCGTGCAGGATTATCGTTTGGAAGTAGCTGTATAATATTATACTACATCTAAGTGAAACTTACTCAACATTCAAAATCAAAAAGTTATTTGTGATTTTGCATGTCGAAGTTTGGTCAGTACTCATCACACAAACACAATACACCTATGCATAGTTGTTATTATCCAGAATTCGATTCGTTTCCATTCTAAGAATATGTATTTATTACAAAAACACAAATTAAATCGTTGTTTTACATATACAACGTCCTTATATTGTTAAATTATTTGTCTAAAGACAAAACATAAATATATTATATTGACAAGTTATTGAATTAAAAAATTCTTCCAAAAGTCTTTGTAAAGGACTTTAAACTTATTATTAAATTTGATTCATGTTCTTAAAGAAGTGTCAAATATGTTACAATCTGAAAATTTATATTCTTTGTATGTGTAAAACATGTACATGTCATGTGCGTTTAATGCATTTAAAATCAAAATGAATGTGAATTAACCCCGGCATTAGACGCGCATGTAAAACCCCCCACCACGGAACACTTCCGAACATTATCCGCTACCGGGCATAATGTTCCGAATTATAATAAAAGTAAAGCAGAATCTCTACAATTAGTAAGCACAACATTGCACAAATAAATGGCAAATCTTCACAGAGCAATATCGAATATCAGATCAAATTCAATTCTTATGAAAAAACGTTAATTAAATGAATTAAATTCCCTCAACACACATTCACACACACACGGACACACAACAGTTTGTTATTAATTGAAGAGAGCACCCTTCTTACGGTATATTATATGAAGTCACAGTACACCCATACTCTATCTTTCAAACTCAATCAGTCAGTAAGTAATCTCTCTACTATCTCTAAATTCTCTCGAGCGTACAAACACACATATACAGTTTCCTACTCATTCACGAAGATCCAAGTGTCCCTATACATAACATTAGCAAATCGGTACCGTGTACGAGTAGAAACAGAACAGATAGAGGGTTCGATCCCAGGTTTGCATTGCAATTGCACCCAGTTCGATGGGAGATGTCAGCGGGCTCCGCCAAGATGGCAAGAGCGACTATTGCTCACTACTGAATATTCTAAAATGATAAGGAAAGAGTTGTATGTAAACTATATTTATTTGAAATATTTTAAATTATTTGCGCGGCGTAGCATTGTATATGTACTACGCTCTGCGCGAATATATACTGTTTGGCGTTTTTATTTCAATAAAATTTAAAATCGAATAAATCACAGTCTACATTTATTTCTACAGCATCCCTATCCATCTTCCTTTCAGCAATTAGAGTTAAAGCTATGTATTTCTGTTATATTCAGGTACATTAATTCCTTAAATTATCATCATTAATTTTAACATTTATTTATTTATTACATTTAAACTAGAAAGTACAAGAGCACAAGAATGGAACATCTTCATAATACAATATACATGAAATGTAGTGATGTAGGTCATTTACCATGACCAGTCAGGTCACTTATTTGGTCAAGTAAAATAAATAAATTACAGGTCATTTTTAAAACTGACCACGCATGCGTAGTGTGTAGGTCAGTGTTATTCCTAGGTGCACTATTGTACTAGATTTAGTACAATGAGTAATTGTTTAGTACATCAGCACCTCTTTCTAAAATCTAGTACTATTTTGCTTTTGTGAATTTTTTATTTCAAGGATCAATAGGTTTTGAATATAAAATTTAAAATCAATAACTTATACAAAAATTTTCGCATGAATTAAAAAATTGTTCCCCTACAAGTTTTACTTTTGTTTTGACATTTATTGTATTTAGTTTACGTAAGTATAAATACATATATTATATTGTTTGTTCCTATCATACCAAAGAATAATTATTGATTTTTGTAACCTATGTTTTGTTCAACAATCAAAGCAATTTTCAGTAACATTTTATTAATATATTATGATTTGCCGCCATTTTCTGAATTTAGTACAATTGCGTCTATTTTAGTACAATTTTCCCCTAGAAAGTAGTACAATTTTTTGTTGTCTTGGAACAACACTGGTGTAGGTATATTATTATTATACGAAACGGCACGTAAACATAACCCTCAAGAAACAGAATTGAGTGAACGATTATTAAAATTTTAATTGAATTATTCAATTATTGTTAATAATCTAGTGTCAGTGTGTCATAGTAAACCCAATGTGACAAAAACGAAAATTCACAATATGAACCTAATTACGGATAGCCATGAGAAATAAAACAAAAATCTGAACATTATTGTTGACAAATCTGTCAAAATATTTTTTAATCTATTTAACGCAATGTCTTTTTCAATTACACTTTATTTTTTCATTTTTAATACCAAATATCAGTAATCCTTTAGCAACAAATAGAATAGTTTGGAAATATTAAAAGTATTTTGACAGATCTTCAACAAAAATGTTCATGTCATTTGTTTTATTTCTCAAGGCATTTCATTATTAGGTTTTATTTGTAAATTTTCTCTTGCTTTTCGTGAAGGAAACCAATTTGATTAATATAATTTAGATGTATTAGATGCAATTTTTCATTCTAAACATGTTTCGTATTTATACTTTTAGTTTAAAAGTCATAAGGAACAAACTGTCGTTACAATACGAAAATAACATTGTATTTCGTCTGTAACAACAAAAAATTACCACCCAGTACAGTTATTTTGTTTATTAAGTCAGCCTCAGATTTGTAAAATAATTAATTATAGTACCTATTTAAAAAAATTAACAAAAAGACGAACTTTATTGCACGAAAAATTTGATAAAGCTTGAAAGTTAGAAATTAGGTTATCATTCTACAACTCGCAATACATCCACGTAAAAGGTGTCATCTTCACAATAAAAATTAATCTTCAAAACATTTTCTAAACTTAAAAATTGTTAATATCCTAAAGCAAACTAAAACGTCAAAAATTTCTTGAACAAAACAAAAACAGAATAATTACAAAACGCGCACATGTATAAAATATTCTAAGGTTTCCCTTATCAAAAATCAGTTTTCGAAACAGTTTGACCTCTACAGCAAGATATCGACATATACGATGTCAAAAGGCGCTATTACTACGAGATAAGAACTCAGCAGGGGGCATATATTCTCATTTGCCGTCTGCGGACAAATACGTTTCTGCGTCACAGAAACAAAAAGAAACGTTAGGGTTGCCCGATAGAGTTGACCCGTTCTGATAGCGCTCCATAACCAAGACCAAACGGATTCCTACCGTGCGATCACACTCTCAAAAAGATCATTCCGTCATCTGATTTTGGGTTGAAACAGTGCAAAATGGTTCTGCAGCGATTAGCAATCCGATCACGCCAAATTTATAGTGCGTCACAGTTGTTTAACAATGTAACAAAATTCAATAATAATCTAACCTATAAATATTTTAGTGTCACCGGTTGTAGTGCAGCAGGTAAGTCAAATAATGACAAGTAGAGGAAACATAAAAAATATATGTATTTTACTTTTGTAGAAAGACGATACACCGATAAACACGAATGGGTAGAAGTTAATGGCAAAATTGGAACAGTAGGAATATCACATTATGCACAGGTACGTATGTCGCCATAAACTTCTTAAGCGTGTGTACTTAAAGATTTCTACTTTATCATAGGAGGCGCTGGGTGACGTAGTTTATGCGCAGTTACCAGATGTCGGAACTGTATTGAAACAGAAAGGTATACATGTAAAACATTGTTTAATTTTAAAATAATTGTGCCCAAAATTTCATCTAAAATGTTTCGTTTATACTATTTTTTATATTTTGTCTACTTTATACTAAAATATATTTTAAAATATCTACTATCTAAACCCAGCTGATTAAGGATATTTTAATGTGCAATATTCTAGTTTGCACCTTTGGTTTGACGTTTATTTAATTATTTGAAACTTAATTGTCAATTTTGATTTATTTAGGATCGGTATTTCCAACCTCAAATAAACTAGAAAATAAATTTATCAATAGAATTAACAAAAAATATCGCATCAAAAGATGACAGCTAGAATAAAAATATATATTTAAACTTAGATTTTCATGCGAAAATTTTTATTTATTCCACTGATAAATTTATCTCTAATTTATCTGAGGTTGGAAATACCGGCCCTTAAATATTTTTGTATTCACAACCTTGGAAACAACATTTGACGCATGCTATTAACAACCAAAAACTTTCATTAGGCATACTCGTACGGTAAAATATACAAAAAAAAACTTACTTTCTCTGCGCATTCTACAGTATAAGTACGTAAAATATTACACCAATTTTCATGTATTAAAACCCAGAATAAAATTGTGTGCATAAAATGTTTTGTCAACTGTCATGTGATAAAATTTCTTAGCAACCGGTTGCTATGATTTTGCTGTTGTGAATTTGTTTAAGATTGTTTTGATTAAATTTTAATTCCGTTAAATATAATGGGGTCTTTCACCATTTAAAAATTTTTTTTATGAAGTTTTATCTATATTCAAGACTTTCTATACTTTTAAAAAGTCTTAATTGTTATTCATTAAGCCACAATGATTTTTTTAAAATGCTGTGACGTCATTATAGAGGTGTTGGTAGATCTCAAACAGTAGAGATTTAAATAATTTTAGTCACATAAATGTTCTATTTTATTTTAATAATAATAATAAAATAAGTAAAAAACTGTTTAAGATCCAGCAACACCTCTACAATGACGTCGCAACATTTTAAAAATATTGTGGCTTAATGAATAACAATTAAGACTTTTTAAAAGTGTAGATAGTCTTCAATTTAAATAAATTTCATAAAAAAAAATTATAAATAAAATGGTGAAAGAACCCATTTTGTTTGTTGAAAAAGCATCGTACAAACCTCTTATGGGAAGACGTGATTCACGCATTCTCTCTCAATGCAGGAAGAATGTCTTCCCGCACTTGGTATGTAAATAACTTAAATTAAATAAATGTCATCTATTAGTACTAATCTTTTAAAACTAAAAATTGCAAATCGAAATGAAAGAGGTTTCAATGTGTAAATGCGTTTTATAATGGCTTCATTATGAATACAAAATATTAAAAAATAGCATTTATTTTCTTCGTTTGTACTAAACATAAACATCACTCGGTCATTTCTAAAAGTTTTTTCATTTTGTAATGTTTTGATTAAATATATTTGTATAGTTCTTTGCTTTTATTGGATAGAATTTGATCATGATTTTAAATATTTTTTAGAGGAATGTGGTGCACTAGAAAGTGTAAAAGCAGCCAGTGAATTGTACAGCCCTGTTTCAGGAACTGTTACTGAAAAAAATACCTCAGTTGAAGAAACACCATCGCTTATTAATTCCTCTTGTTATGAGAAAGGTATATGACCTTCCAATCGAAACGAAACGCTTTGTTGTAATCAAATAATTGTACTTTCAGGTTGGTTGTTCAAAGTAGAATTAAATGACGCAAATGAAGTGCAACAATTAATGAATGAAGCTAAATACGAAGAATATTTGAAGTCTGATGAACATCACTAATGTCATTTTGAATTTGTAGCATTGTCTATTTATGTTTGTTGTAAATAAGTAATAAAACATTGTTTAAATATTTTTTTAAACTCCCTATGAACTCCAAATAATTATTTCACAATTCTGTATCAGAATAACGTTGTTAATAAATGATTTATGATAACTACTATTTGATAATTTATAACGTAATGCAAGGAAAATTTTACTTCTTGATTAGAATACAAATTAAATAGCAATTAGATTAATAAATCAAGCAAAATTTTATAATATTTTGTCAGTCCTGTCAAATTTGTGAACACAACAGAAATATATACCGTGTGTGTACGTAAATGTTGGCATAGGCAGTTAACATGTAAAATCAGTTTTTTGTAAATAAAAAGTGTCCGGCAAAAAATTATGCATTCAAATTTTATATCACAATACTGCCAATATCCCTACATCTTATTTAATACATATTACCTTATTTTGATACCGTAATTTAATGAAACAATAATAATTCTTAATTTTCCGCCTACTCTTTTTATTGTTACTGACGTACAGTGCTTGCAATTTGTTTTAAATATTTTAATCTGTCACTGTCAATTTCTTTTGATGGAAACCATTCGGCATTCATGCCTGTGAAGTATTCAGATATTTGTCTTGCACTGCGCCCCCCATAATACATTATAATAATATTTACACGGTTCTCGACATTTAATGTATTCATGATGACAGTGACAGATTAAAATATTTAAAAAAATTTGCAAGCACTATACGTCAGTAGCAATAAAAAGAGTGGGCTGAAAATTAGGAATTATTATTATTAATTACATTAAATTGCGGTATCAAAATAAATTAATCTATATTAAATAAGATGTAGGGATATTGGCAGTAGTGATATAAAATTTGAATGCATAATTTTTTGCCGGACACTTTTTATTTATAAAAAACTAATGTTACATGTTAATTGCCTATGCCAACATTTACGGGGGACACACGGTATATTGAAAAATGTCTTGTATTTTGTAACATTTTTTTTTCTTATTAAATTATGCCCAATAAATATTTAATATCGCCATAAATGCATGCATAAGTGATTGTTTACGTACCTTTAGTTGAGTATGGCTTTAGAAATACTTAGAATGACAAAGTAAGAAATTATAATTTAACTAATCATACCAGTCCAGTAGGCAACAAAATAGGTCAAAGTATTTACATTTACTTTAATCACACGTAAGAACTTTCTTTTTTTTTTTTCCTATTAGAATATAATACGGATCAAAAATTAAAATGATAACAAAATTATTAGGAAATTCGCTAAATTCATAGTAATTTGATATTTACATCGCATTGTACAAACATCAGCAGATTGTAAAGATAAGATGTTGATTTTTTAAATAATTATCATAACTGACATTACTTGTCCAAGTTTTACCTTATAAAGGAAATGTATTTTATTCAGGAATATCTAAAGGGCCCCAAAAACTTCGATCTCTTTGTATGGTTTAGAACGTAAGGTACAATGGACCGCCAGCCCCACACAATATCAGTTTTGAAGTAGCAATCAGGAACAGAAAACTTGTTTCTTTGCTGGCATAATAGCGGCGATATTTAGCACTGGATAGGAAAAACCGTGAAACGTTACTGCCACATACGGAATGGAACGTACAGTCAAAATTGTGCGGTTAAAATAAAGTTTGGTTTGATATTTTGGAACGCGGTTAAGAAGGACGGTTTTCGGCCAAATACTATGGTTTTTGCACAGACTGGAACTTACAGTTATAACCGTACGTTCCAAATTACAAACAATAAAACTGCGTGGCAATTTCACCCCGAAATTCTTCTAATTATCAATTGACTTCTGGTACATACATGTCTTTGTATTAGGCCATCGAGGAGATGAACGCATTCTTTGATATGGCAGGTAAACTGATTTTTCGGACGGTAGGCTAGTGTATGGGGCCCTTAACGTTTCTTCAAGGTTTTATATGTTTTCTTACCACCCCGAATCTTTTCATAAATACTTTAAAATAGTTACAAAATTTATCATCAAGACAATTATCCATTCCTGGATATGAGAATCGGTTTAGAGTAATTATATTTTTTGTTTGAACACTGAACGTTAAATGTCGGTAGCGGTTACCAGCCGTCAGATCACTCCGATAAAGATGTAATTTAATGTAAAGAATTGTGAGTTATGGGAGTCGAATTGGGGATCATCACCACGGAGTTGTGTACCCTAGGGTGTAGAATTGAAATGGGGCGTATAGGGATTTTAATGCTATTTTCTTTTTATATTGCTGTTTTTTTTATTTATTCTCTTTATAGCAAAAGTGTAAATAAAAAAAATAGTTTAGAATTAAAAAAATACTGACATTAAGTTCCATTTGATTACCCAAATATTATTATTTCAAAATATATCAGTCAAATTAAAATTTATTAGAAATATTTCATAAAAGATATTTAGATTTAGTTATAATGTTGTATTGTTATAGATAGAATGCATTCAATTTTAATAATAATAAAAAAATAGAACTAAAACTGCTATAAGACACATTTTAATTCTATACACGGTTATGCCAATCTGTTTTTCTGTGACACAAGTAAACATAATTTTATGTCTAGACTTTCTTACAAAATATCAAGGTCAAGTTCAAGTTTGGGCTATATTCGCCCGTAAATATTGAACATCATTTAAATTTTTAGGGTAAATATCTCCGTGGTAACGTGGACTGTGGATCATAAGATCCTTGGTTCGAGCCTCACTGCCGACAAATTATCGAAAATTTTTACCGCATAAAATTACCCCAGTGACTCCTCCACCACTACCATCCTTGGAGACCGTAATTTGACAGCTGGTAACCGCATTTCACGCGCAAAAGTATATCATAATACCGAGATGTGTTCTGAGTAGAGTGCTAGACCCAGAAATGGGTAAAAGGCGTATTGATATATTTGTTTATTTTATTATTTAATTTTCTAAATATCAATTAATTTGCAAATAAAAAGATCATGGAATTGTGATGGGCGCTAAGAAATATTTGGGTAGTTCCCCGTTCGATAATTACATACTGAATGTTGATAATTCGTAATTGTTGTCAATTTAGTATAAAACACAAATTTTCCATCATGTAACTAACAATTAATCCGAAATGTAATAATTGATTAAAATAGTCGTAATTATAAATTAAAATTTAAGAACCGTAAAATTATTTCCTAAACACGAATACCAAATTAACACACACACAAATAAAATTTCTGGTAACTTTCCAAATTTTCGCAATTTCAAAACGGCCATAAATCCAGTTCAACTTCCGGATTTCCTAAAGAAACATCAACAAAAATATAACAAAGAACACATTTCCTGTTCAGTGCGAGAATCGAGAAAAGCTTGCATATTGTCAACTCACAACATTACCATAACTTTAAACCGAATTGTAATCCAATCCATGACTTTCAATAATGCTCGGGCAGCATAATTCGCGGTAAACACCTCCAATACGTTCAGTGTGCTACCGTTGTCGCTCGTCGCTGTATTTCAGTCAGTCAATAGTCGGCGGAATCATACGCAAGCGCGCTGCGTCACACACGTGAGAATCGCAGTTCATATAAGTAGTGACGCTATCTGTGTGAGTTGTGGTAGTTTTCGGTTTTGGTGTGCTCCTGTCGCCTCAGTTTGCATCCAGCATGCCGTCCGAACAATCAGTTTACCTGCCCAACGCGGCCATCTCGAAGAATGCTTTCATCTCCTCGATGGCCCAATACAAGGACATGTACCAGAAGTCGGTTGATAATCCAGAAGAATTTTGGGGTGAAATTGCCAAGCAGTTTTATTGGGAAACCCCCGCTGATGTGAATAAATTCTTCACATATAATTTTGATATTAGAAAAGGGCCTATTTTTACCAAGTGGCTAGAAGGAGCGACGACCAATGTTTGTTATAATTTACTGGATCGAAACATTCGGAATGGACATGGAGAAAAAGTTGCGTTCTACTGGTAAGCAAATTTTATTATAATTCTGTCTCAATTTAGTAAATAATTAAATAAATGAGCAAAAAGAGCGGAGATTATATTGATTACAACAATGGTTATTTTGACAACTCTCTCTGGCATTGATTCAAGTTTGGCGCGCTGCAAACAAACGAATATCGTATCGATCCGGTGCATCCCGTCATTTCAATTAATAGGTCACGATAGAGCTGCGTTGTTCTCGGAATAAATGATCTGATCGTGTATGAATGTCCACCGATAGTTACGTCTACATGTCATGTTATAACATCATGTTTCTCCGATTTTAAAGCATGTTCGGAGTTAGCGGATGTTGTGATCGGTGTTGCGATGTTCAATTGTTGGGTGGTTGCGCCGCACGATAGTCCAAGGAGCGTTTTGATTGGTTGGTGGCATCGGATCACATGGCGTGATGAGGTGGTTGTTTAGCTAAAAACCACTTTTAAATACCATACTTGTAATCAAATTGGTTTAGTTATAATATGTAATTATTTGCTGCTGTTTTATCATTTCTTTGTAATTTAAAATCGCGCTATTACCTATTTATATAATTGTATAAATTATTTGCAATTTCCCAAATGTGCTTAAAATTATCATGTTGTGTATTTTTTTAAATAATAAATTAGGTAAATATACGCGCATTAAAATAAACATTATTAAGTATAATTAACGAAAATAATTGTGTGATTAAAATATATCTGAAGCAATTATCTTACTTATTATTTTCCTCAAGGAATTCCCAACAATATTTTATTTCTTCTTAACGACACAACTAGAATTGTAAAATCAATACAAATAGCCCAGGAAAGTACCCATTGTCCAACTAAATAAATAAAAATATAAATCGTTGAATAATTGTGTGAACTTTTTCATATTCTGCCAGTCGAATATTGCATTACAAATAAAAACAATGTACCTATTTTCAACCTTGAAAGTCGAATCTATATTAGTTTTACCACTGTACAGGTACCGCATGACCTTAAAATTTTATATTCATATCACTTGATACGAACATTAGGAAATGTAAACATTAAGCATAAAATTTAACCTTCCTTTTTCCACCTTGATTTCATGAAATATCAAATTACTTAAAACCATTGTTCAAAACAACAATTTCGAATAATAATTCATAAAATCCATCAGTATAATATTCAACAATGTATGATTCTGATTAATCCATTATTTAAGCAACAATTTTGAATAATTTAAAAAAAATTCTTAGCAAATTATGCTCTCTTGTAATCATAATAATTTTCTGTAAGCATACTTTGGAATAATGACAACAATCAAAATTGGAATTGCTCTGATCATTACCAACACGAAAACGTAATTTTCCTCTTTTTTCATGTATTCAACTATTCAAGTTCAGATTAATATCTGACAAACCCTTGGCTAAAAATAATTTATTTCCTAGAATCGATACCCTTGTATCTACCCTTAACTAACAACCGCCTAAAATGCTCTTTAAATAATGAAGCAATGTTTTCCTTCTGACGTCAGATTACCCAGCAAAAGAAAAACAACATATATTGAGAATTGTTTGACATGAGCTTTAAAGAAATTTTGCTGATAATTATTGAAACTGAATTGCAAATATTAACGCTGTATTTTGAATAACTATGAGTATTTTGCGTCATGTATATATTATAATAAATAATTTAAAATAAATCTGGAATGTTGTCATAAAATAACAATAAAATTTTGTATTCAAGCAACTGCATGAAATGAATTTCAATAGTAAACATTTATTGAATTTAATCGATCATGGAATATAGTGATTATCATTGAGTTTATCTAAAAATTTTATGCACTGCAGTACTTCAGATAATATATAACAATAATTTTATTGTTGTAATCAATTTCAATAGACTTCCGGCAAGATTTGTCAATATTTCTATATAATAATTTCTAATATAATATCAGAATAGTACTTTAATTTTAAAATTAATAAATTTTAATAAACCATTAGTGATTAATTATTTAGGAAAATACCTAAATAATTAATAGCATTAATGACACGTATTTTTTCCCAAAAATCTAATAATCATTCTTGCCCTAATTTATTTTTAATAGGACTATCGGCCAGTAGAAAAGGTGAATGGTTGTAGTTAACCTCCCGCCTAAACAACTTTTGAACGGTACAAATCTTTTTTATTATAGCAAAATTTACTCTTAACTCAATTATTTACTAAGCTATGCTCAAAGATTCTCACAGGCTTTCATGAAAACTACCAGTTCCTGTTGATGTATTGCTACTAAAATCTATTCCGCTCATAATTCGATATCCAAGTTCTATTTATAAAATTTGCAAATGATATTGTTATTAGAATCTGATATGGCCACCATATAGCCTATCGAAAATTTTAATTTCCCAACAACGGTACAACATATAGAAAAAAGTTTCAAATAAAAATTGTACACATTTTTATTTTACATTGTTTTAGTATATCTCATTTATTTACTAATTTTACGGACCCCAAAGGGTGCTTATCTGTTGAAAACTCACTACCGAAAATTTTGACCCATCACCCTTACATATATGTGTGGCAGTGTGGGAAGTAACAACTCATGTAATAATGATAAAACTCTGACTTTTCAATATTCAAATCTGTATAAATTCAATAAAATGTTAATTAATTATTATGAATATTATCGCGTTATTATTGTTGACCTAAACATTACTAATTTATCAAATGTAAATTATAAATTATATAATTAAAATAACAAAATGTGTAAAATGTGGTGCCAGCCTTTATTTATTTATTAAATCCGAGATTGCATTTTTTAACATTAATATACGACAATATGAAACTATCATCATTTTTAGTTCAACAGTCAGATGTGAACTTCCACATTCTCAAATCTCTTCTTCCTGTCGTGCAATATAAAATCATGCTTACATACATAACGTCGCGCTATATCCCACTCAGTGGGGTAGCACGAACCCAGAAACACAGTTAACCAACAATCAATCTCCTCCAAACATTCCTATCCTGGCACACCACTTTCGCCTTGTCCACATTCATAGTGCAATTCATACATGCTCGTTTATTCTTCACACATAAAATCCTCGATAAAATACGTTCACGTAACACACCATCAATCATCAATCATACCTATCCACTCATTCCTCGGACACCCACGAATTCATTCACCCTCAATCTCACCCGTATCTATTAGTTTTACCAACCTTTCATTCGACATTTGCTCAACATGTCCTCAACTGAATCACTCCGACACTCACTTTCTTAACAAAATTTTCTCAATAAAAAAAATCATAGATTAATAAATTTTTAACAAAATACATGAGCTAAGAGCTTTAACACCGTATGCTCTCTTTTTCGAAAACATGAGAGCCATAATCATCCCTAAAATATCTATTTTCACTTAAAACGTTTGCCCTATAGAGAACGTGAACGGCCAAAATTAATCTGGCAATTGAATGTTACCAGATTTTATTTTTTTCTGTTATAGATTAATTGTACATATCAAATTAATTTTGATTCTAATTCACATAAATATTGACTCTTATATCGTTTGATAAACTAACTTTAAGTCAAAATTTAACTGCAATCTCACCCGTTCTCTCATACTACAAAAAATCTATAATTTCATTTTGAAATCATAATAACCTGCGGTACGAAAGTTCTAAGCGAACCAGGGCCTCAATACCCGTGGTATGTAATTGATTCGCGATCTATTCATCCTGGTGCAGTCATAATCTCAATTTGTGTGACGACCTTTAGTTACCAATGTAACCAAAGCGGCATCAGAGAGGTTCTTGTGCGTACTACATGTCTAAGTGTTCAGCCTGTCTGTAGTATCCGATGGTATAATAATAATTAATTCCAAATCATAAACAGGAAAAATTAATATAGATGTACGCTGTCATGTACAGTCGTTAATCTTTTGTTTATGCACTCAATTATAAATTTATGAGTACAAGATTATTCGTAAAAGTTAAAAAATGATAATAAACAACATTAAACATAATTTAGTAGTTATTTTTTTCTGTAGTAAATTACTTTATAGTATAAAAACTATACATTTTGACCACTAAAATAAAACAGTTCACAAAAACTATATCTATTAACACTGTTAACATTTTATTGTTATAGACTTTACTATGATAAAGTCGACTTTTAGAATACGACCATCGAGGACATAATAAAAATAGCACACGCTCTAAAATCAATGTTTTTTTTTTATATTGCTGTTATCTATTTATCTATTCACTATAGAGCAAAAATGTAAATACAAAAGTTGTTCATAATTTAGAAATGAATTCAATAAAGCCCATTTAGGTAACTCAATATTATTATTTCACGAATATATACCTACATTAAAATAAAATTATGAAATGTCGAATATTTTTTGTTTTTGTTCAATTTTCCATAAATATTAATTTTAATTTAATTAATATATAAATATTAATGTATAGGTAACCAAATGGAACTTGTCTCATGCATTTGTAAATTCTAAATAACTTCTGTAGTTACACTACACTTTTGATGCAAAGGGAACGGGCAAAAATATAGAGTAATATAAAAGAAATAGCATTCTACATCCTGGATATGTCTCATGTATATGGCCACTCATTATTAAAAATTTACCACGTTAATTGCTACGAATAAATTCTAATGTCATTTTAATTGTTAATTAGGAATATTTTTATATGTCAAGTAATTGTGTAGTGTCAAAAATATATGTCGTTTGGAATGTTATAAAAATATTTGTATTATTAGTTAGAAAGTTTTAAAGTCTAGATATTAATTTATACCTATTTAAAAATAATCAGAGTTACAATGAGAACAAAAAATTAAACAGGTAAAGTAATATCAAAATTAAGGCAAGGAACAAGTCATATGCGTTCAGTTGATTGAGGGGCCGAGTACCAAAACTCGCTTTATCCAACAACATAAGTGATTTTGAGTAATTCGCAAAAAACCTATTACTGCTATGCTATATTAGCAGGACTGTAATTGCATACTACAATACAAAGAAAATAGTGTTCTTATTACAACATGAAAAGGAAAAATAAAAACATGGAGCGATTTTGGAAATATTAGATAAATAAAATTGGATGTCTAGTTTTGTTGCAAAGCAATGAATGAGAATAGTTTTGGAAATAAACATAATGGATATGGAAATAAACATAGTGGATAAGGAAATATATGGAATTAAATTCAAAATGATTTACTGTTACAATTTATTTTTTTTTTTTAAGAGATACATGATGGAAATATGAAATATCAAAAATAATAGAGAAATTAGATTTTAAAAAACTTAGTTATTCAATTTCTTAGACTTTTTTATGATTACCCTGACGTTTCTTTGGCAAAGACATTGGCTTATATCTAAAACTACAATAAACACAATTTTGGTAACTACAGCTTTCAAGGTTAGAATCTTAATATTAAACAATAAGCTGATTAAACTCAAACAGATAAATATTTTGAAAGTAAAAATCACTTTCGGATGTCAATTTTGAAACAAAACTATATGAAAACACAGCATGTGAAACAGGGACAAGGCACGTTTTTGTCACAATAATAAATTTAAGGATTTGGCGAGTTGTGCTACCAAAGAGGGTATGGATAAGACAAGTTTTGGTAATAAATCAACTTTTGCACAGTCAAAATATTGGGTTTGTAGCTAATTTTGACGCAAACTAATTTCGGAAACGAAGCAGTAGTACAAACTGAACAATATAGAATATTTAACTCATTTTTTTTGGATATGGATAAGGCGAGTTTTGGAACTCAGCCCCTCATATGTATAAGAAAGTAGTGAGGTGACCACTCCAGATTTTTATTAATTGGATTCCATCTTTAGCACTGCTTGATTTATTTGTCCCTTTTGCTTCTACTGATTATAATAACTTAGGTATTGAAATATGTATTTAGATATTCTTATTGCTTGAAGGCTCAGGAGTTAGATTTAATATTTTACGAGTAGATTGTTTTTAGCCTTAGAATTTTGCAATTTGTTTTATCCATGTTTTATTAATTTAGGGAAGGTAATCACCCAGACGACTACAGCCGATTAACCTACAGAAAACTTTTGGAAGAAGTCTCCAAATTCGCCAATGTACTAAAGTCTCATGGAATTCAAAAAGGGGATCGGGTTGCTATTTACATGCCCATGGTCCTAGAATTAGCTGTAGCTATGTTGGCGTGTGCCAGAATTGGGGCCGTGCATTCTATTGTGGTGAGTACAAATTAATAATTCATTTTGATTATTGTTAAACATTGCGTTTAAATATTAGTGCTGTTCTGTGTTGTACTTTTATACGTCTACGTAGGGAATATAAGTTTTAGAGTCGAAAGTCGCTGTAGAATTTTATGCGTGTGACCCAATTTCATTCATTCTTTGCAATGCGTTTTATTAAATATCTTACACATTATTTAAATTATATTGAGCCTTGAAATTTGCATCATATTTGTTTTTAAATATTTGGAAACGTCCTTGACAACTTATTAATATTTATTTTTGTTCCACAAATACACAAAAAATTGTATTTGCTTACTATATTACGATCATGTCGAAATTTATACTGTTTCTATACTGTAAAATATTTCTTGTGTTCTAGTTCGGCGGATTTTCTTCCGATTCTTTAGCTGAAAGAATGACCGACTGTCAAGCAAAAGTTCTAGTCACTGCTGATGGCGTATTCCGTGGTGAAAAACCTTTAGGCCTCAAAGCAATCTGTGACCAGGCGATGGAAAAGACCTCTAAAAATGGCCACAACATACAGAAATGTATCGTTGTGGCTCATTTGCAAAGGGTTACCCATCCTACCAACTACACTTTCCCAAAGGTAAGTCCACACATTTATGACGATTTGTTTTTAATGGTAGACTACATTTGAGTTTCAACTAAACTGCAACATTTACTTTTATTATCATTAATGTTTTATTATGAAAACCAGCTATATAAATTATCGTACTGTTCCAGATAATAGTTATTTATGTATCAAGGCACTGAAGTTCTACTTTTTATCACGAATATGGAATTTATTTGCCGAAGTCCAAAGGGATTAACTAGTTAATTCTTTTTGCACATATTGTTTCATTTTACGTATAAATTTACTACAATACGTCATATATCTGTCAAAATAATCCTATTTGCACAATAATTATTTTACAGTTACCAACATTGCGTTGCTTAAAATCGTCGTATAATGGGTTACTTTAGTGACGATTTCTGAGTTTTTAATGACAATTTTTGAGAACTTTAGTGCCGATTTCAAATAAAAAAAACTTTTCACATACTATAACCACAATAGGATTATTTCACATTTTCGGTTTTATTATATTTTTTTTTAATAATTCTTAAAACTGTATATTCTAGAATCTAGAAAATATATTACACCTTATAAATGTCTTATTTTGGACAAATAATGATTCAAAAACATTACCAAATTACAAATCTTTCTTGATGTACGTCAGAGCTACGTAATTTATTTACAGCTAATAACAGTAATGTCACTCTAGTGAGCATATTTGAAACTATTCTGATTCACCGGAATAAGCAACCATCTTAACTATATTATAAATAGAAGTTATTATTTGTTTCATATTTGTATTTTGTACATATCACTATTTTCAAGTTAGTACACTGGTGTTTGGACGTGAATGTGTGAGTAAAAAGTATCATTGCATATGTAGGAATAAATGATGTCACGAATTCGCATCCATGAAAGTTTATTATAAAAATTTTGAATGAAAAATATTCCATTTTCCAATTTTTTTTGCTCTATTGATAAAATGAGCAAAATTTTTATTTATGCAAAAGATACACAACTTATATTTTTTAAATAACCCCAAATGTATCAAGTAATCATTCGAATGATTTCTTCATTAGTAAACATCACTAAATTATGATGAGAATTTCATTTAACATTGATACCTACAGGGTCATATTTAATTTTACACCTTTTGTATCATGTAAAATCAGGCTTAAAATTTTATAAAAATGCTCATATGTAGTGATAGCCATGGAATTTAAACAAAAATAAAAACATATGCCTATGCGCGAACTGTCAAACTATTGAAAATTGTTATTCATAATATGGAACATTTTTTTTATATACCGGGTTTTAATTTAATTTTATCTATACAATTTACAGCAAAAGTATGAAAAAATTAATTTTGCTATTTCACGTACACAAAGTCAATTTGTGACACTATTTTTCTCAAAAACAATGCTACAAAATTGAATTTTGTGCAACTGTTTTTGGGGAATTTATTATTTGTAAAATTAACAGTCTGTCAAACTTGGGGGCTGTAATTGCTCACGTAAAATTATTGAATCTGAGCCCCTGCGTCGGGGTTGCGGCCTGGGACCCGATAAGCCCCGCGGGCAAAGCCCCTTGGTGACCAGTCGTATATTAAACATGCAGAACAATTTTATTTTATTTTTATTTTTATTGAATTTATGAACGTGAAATAGGAAAAGTAGTATGAACAACTCGTGTTACAATGCCTAATTGTAATACTCATATTTTGCGTAACTTGCCTGCGGCTCGTTTACGCAAACTATACTCCTATTACAAAAAAGGTCATTGTAACACTAGTTGTTCAATATACTATTGTTCAGAATTTGAAAATACATGCAATAAGGCCCATTTGCCTACCTAAATATAATTAGATTTGTTCCAATCTAGCACTTCTGACATTTTCGGACTGTCGGAAACATGTATTTGAGAGTTATATTTTTCCATTTTTTCTGTTAAATAAATACATACAAACATAACGTCACGCTATGTCCCACTTAGTAGGGTGGCACGAACCCAGAAACACAGTCAACCAACAATCAATCTCCTCCAAATATTCCTATCCTGACACACCACTTTCGCCTCGTCCACATTCATAGTGCGATTCATACATGCTCGTTTATTCTTCACACTCGGAATCATTCGTTCACGCAACAAACCATCAATCTCACCCAACCAGTTGTGTATGTATACATGTATTTGAAAATTCTCAAAAACTACTGTATTTACACTGCTGTAAAGTGAATAGGTAAAAAATTACAACAATATTTAAAAAATATCATTGAAGTTCCTATACGCCATATTTCAATTCTATATCCGGTATAAAAGGATATCCATAGTAACACATTAATGGCAGAAAAGTAAATGTTGTATCTTAGCTGGAACCTGAAAATCGCTATTTTGCTTATATCTATAAATGTTAAAGTGCATTAGTAATTCTAAATGTGTTTTTTTGGATTTATTCAAAAAATTCTCAACGAAATTCTTGTTTTTATTGTTTTACTAAATGTCAAAATACGACTGGCTTAGTTGTAGTTCCCGTCAAGGTTTGGCGTGTATGTCATACTTTCCTAGTTTTTATTTTTAAATGTAATAACATTTGATAACTTGATACTAATATTAAAGTAATTTTTTTGGACTTAATTACGTAGCTTATAACCTTCATTTTTTGCCTAAACAATTATTTTGCTTTAACAATGAATTCCTTTTATAAAAAAATATTTCTGAAAATTGTTTCATAATCATTTGAGTAATGATAATTAGTATAAACTGAAAATTAAGTAAGTTGAGAGTAAACATTGTTTACTGACTGAATTTGTTTGTCTAACATTTAGCCATGAACTTGATTATCGAACTAATTATAATTATTAAAAGTATATGCAATACGAGACAGTGTAATAACACATATTAATTCTCTACATAATTAATCAGATTGAGCTAGGTATATATATATATATATATATATATATATATATATATATATATATATATATATATATATATAACTTTCATTTCCAAATAATCAATAGGACAGGTAAAAGCACATTTTTTTAAACATTTATTTCATCCATATGTACAATTAACTCGACCTTCTGCTATATACACGTCACCCTTGTCTCTTTGACATCAACAGAAAATTTGTATCATTCAATTAATTTTAATTTTCGTACCACAATCAATTAAAAAACTCCTGTGTTGTTTGAACATAAACATAGTAGAATTTTTGCACACTTTGTATGCGTTTTAAATAAATACCTAATTAATGAATTTCTCAATTGTTCTTTGCAAAACATAATAGTTATTTACTTTACAAGTGGGCAAAGAGAGAAATTTTAGCTCACGAAGCCGAAGGCTGAGTGTGATAATTTTATCGAGTGGGTAATTCCACTTTGCCCTCGTGTGAAGTATAACGTTTTATCCAACACCTCTTAATAAATGAAAAATTTATTAAAGAAATATTATTTGACAGTGACATACGCTTTAAATTTTTAAATTAAAATGTCAATCGAAGTAGTTACCAAGGTGTTGTGTGTTATTATTATTGTTATAAATAAAAAAATACTCACTAGTGAATTTCCTCAAAATTATACCCACTAGTGGATAATCTGTTACTTTGCTTGTTTAAAATCGCCATAGTTATAGAGCATTTATTGAGAGGTGTTGGATAAAATTTATTATATGTTTAATATTTACGAACAACTATTTCTGTCTACAATATTAGTCATATTTTATATTTATTCAAAAATCGAATATCTATTTGTCATTGTTTTTTTTTTTTTATAAAACTAATTTAGTTTGCAATTTCATATTACTTTTCGCTACGTCAGAATTGCCGCACCCAAACATAGGTGAATGAGATAAAAATATGTAATACACTTTTATGTTGTGACCAAATGAACTTTAGACTATTCTATAATTTTTAATACGATTCTAATTTCAATTTTAAAAATATCGCTCTTTGCACTCATGCAGATTAATATTAATAATGCTCACAAAACATCCAACTCACAATAATAATCATCATGGCAGTTACTTAAATCAAATTTTAAAACATCTTTAGATAAAAAATAATTATGTATAAATGTTAAGTCATCAATGCAAAATAATTAAGCAGACACAATTCATATTTTATAGTTTCCTCTTAAATATTTTAAACATAAACAAAATTTCAAACTAAATAATCAAAGGTTATTTTTCTTTTGCAAATTTGAAACTATGGAAAAATAAACAGTTTCCTTTCAACTATGATGTAATATATGTACTTAATTATTTCAAATCGCATATTTTTTACAAAACAACAAATAAAATTACATAACATCAGTCTAGAGACCAGAAATCGTTGACCGCGTATAAAAAATTGGAAACACCATTAATTACATGTGCACAAATTTGTCGGAGTTATTTCTTTTTTACTTTCGTATACGTAATGCGCAAAACTGAGTAGATTTCGGTCCTAATTCCAAACAGGAAGTGGAAAGAGCTGCACAAAAGATGTTAGATGTTAAAATTGTTTTTTGTGCAACCGGACGCGAACTAAACATTTCGCAGCCGCGATACAGATTGAATTTCGCGGCTGTAGTTATGATAACGGCCGCGAAATCCACAATTATTGTTTTGTTTATCAAATGTCAATCCCATAACCACTTTCTATTTACAATAAAGCTGTTTAAAATTCGTAATTAATATATTTTTTACGGTTGAACAAAAAATAGTGTGTACACCTAGTCCTCGAAATCCTTTATCGCCCTCGAGATTGTCCTGTCTCGGCCGCAAGTTGTCTCGGCGACAATTTTTCTCTCTGTACACTAAAGAGTGATTTTGCGGCCTTGGTATACAAATAACTAATTTGCAATTATCTAGTAACTACATTCAATTTTAAGAAAAATATATGTACAATAGCATATTTTAATAACCATAGTTGCTATGAGAACAAACAAATAATTGAAACATCTATTCTATATGTCAGACTCCGACATGTGTCAAGTGACATTAAACAATCAAACGCATCAGATTTTATGTCAGATGACATTTTTTTCTAAAAAAAAAAGCGTAGATTATCCGTTGTAAAGAAGAATGTTTAAGTACCAATTCTTTTCCATTCCTCTCTATCTTTTTTTGTTAATTTCGTTTCTTCTTAAGTTCCATGTTCTTGAACGGCACCTTAAATTCTTTCTTCTAATTTTTGATTCAATCACCTGTCTAACTATTCTCTCCTCCGTTCTCTTTTCATGATCGTAACATCGCAGCGCCACTTCTATTTTCTCCCCTATTTTTTTTTTCATGACAACTACTAACAAATATCCAATTTTATATATGAAATTTCAAGATGTACATTCATTGGATTTTGAGTTATCGTGAACGGAAGAATCGTCACACACATACTGGGTGATTCATAACGTACGGAAAAGATTGAAAGCGTAGGTAGAGGGGCTCAAAATAATGATTTTTCCTTAATAAACTTTTGACAAAAACTCAATAACCAAAAAATTACAGAAAATTAAAGTTCTTAACGCTCGCCTATTCAATACCGTTGAAAATAATACATTTTTTAGTTTATGTTATGTTTTGTTATTATTTTAAATTATGCACCTAACAAAATATAATGGTAAAAGCAGTGAATTCTTGAAATCTTTTTAATTAATTAACTTATTCCATAAACCATAATCATGACTACAAATTCCTCGTTACTGAAAGTATTAACAATTTTGCACTTAACTATATTTTATTATACTTTGACTTTAAAGAACTGACATTTGTGTTTTTGTTTTTAAGTGGCTCTCAACCATGTGGACAGCAATTTTTTAACAATAAAAGAAAAAGAAAATAGCCGTAACTTTTATAGTAATAAATAAATATATCATCACGCCTTTTGCCCATCATGGGTGTGGCACTCTACTTATGCAGATCTCGATAAGTGATATATTTTTGCGTATGAAATGCGGTTACCAACCATCAATTCATAGCCCCCAAAGTTGTTAGCGGAGAGGAAACCACAGGGGTAAATTTAAATTGGTAACTGTCTGTAGTGGGATTCGAACTAAAGATCTCACGATCATCAGTCCGATGCGTTATAATAATACAATGCTATTAAATTTTTTAACTAAACATTGTTCAACTAACTTTAAAACATAATTAACTGCAGTAGTTTGTAACGTCTGCTCATTAATTGATTCAACTTTAATATTCTGTAACTTTTTTGTTATTAAGTTTTTGCCAAAAGTTTATGAAGGAATAAACATTATTTTGAAGAAAAACCTGATACTCTACTTCTGGTTTTAGATAGTTATCAAAATCTACATCTAAATTATAATATAAAATTTCAAAATAATATTGTCATAAGATTGGCTGGTAGGTACTACGAATTCTGTTTTTCGGTGTCTTAAAAGAAGTGTTTTAATCATGCTTCGAATAGAAGTCACCGAGAAATATATTATCTACCACTGTTATTTGCAGTATTTTTTATAAAATAATTTTTGAACATTGTGCAGCACTAAAACCGAGGCTAAAACACTTCCTGTAAGGGAGGTATAGGAATCATGCTAAAAATTGTGTAGTGAGTTTTCAGTGGATGAGCACGTTTTAGTGTACCTAGAATACTATTTTAATAGTTTCGCGATGATGTCTGTGTGTGTCTGTCTCTGTCTGTCAGTCAGTCTGTGTAGATCTCTGGAGTTACGGTTTCTCAAAAACTACTAGAAATTATGATATTTTATACCCTTTGGAATAGCTGATTAGTTTTTGGTGATAATCCAATTTTAAAATATCTCAGTAAATTATGGTTAAATGAAAATTTTGTTATTAGAATAAGGTTTCAAATATTAGTATCTACAATTATTGTTTGCAACCTTTTCCTCTTACTGTCACCATTTACAAATTACAATACGTTAAAGAAAAATTATATTTTGATATTTTCGAACAAAACAGCGGTTGAAAAATGTCATTTTTTGACATGTGATTTTTTGAAGGGATGAGCGTTTCTTGATAGTGGTGGTCCGTGCTGCTGTATTGTTCGATAAGAAATCTATGGCGGGAGTTATTACAGATTTTTAAAATACATTTTTCTCCTTTTAGACGTATATGAAAGAAGGCCGGGATGTGTGGTGGCAAGAAGAAATGCGCGATGCTAGTCCAACTTGTGTTCCTGAATGGGTCCGAGCTGAAGACCCCTTCTTCATGTTGTACACCTCAGGGTCCACAGGGAAACCAAAAGGTGTTCTACACACCACTGCAGGGTACATGCTTTACGCAGCCACTACCTTCAAGTACGTCTTCGACTATCACCCTCATGAGGTTTATTGGTGTACTGCTGATATCGGTTGGATCACTGGACATTCCTACGTGGTGTATGGACCTTTGGCCAATGCTGCTACTAGCGTTATTGTGAGTATTTATCATTTTAATACTCGTTATTTGTTTTTGTTTTCGTTATATTTACTATTAAAATTCAGTCACCTTCCAACGCTTTGACTTCAATTAAGTCTTTATCAAAGTGATAATTGTTCTTAATTCAAATTAACAGATTTAAAAAAACAAAAAATTGTTACAGGAAAATTGGTCAAAAATTAAAATAACACGCAATTAAGTTCATGAAAAGGAAATTTGTTTAATTCACCATATTTATATCTTAAATTCTATCATTTTTACATTCCGCACATACATATATGTAATAAAGGTATTGTCTATGTTACTAATTAATTCGATTTTGCAAACAATTCATCAACAGTAAGTGGTTAATTATTTCAAGGCCTATCAGGGTTTTTGGGCTTATCTTAATAAATAAATGAGATAGAGAAAATTTAATTGGAATCAAAAATATGTAGAATAATATTACTTACAATTTTTATTTGAAACAATTTTCTGTATTTTTTTGTCTTCAGCTTTTAAAACAGTGTTTGTGTTATCAGTCAATACATTTGGGTCAAATTGTAAATTTGATATAATTTCAGTTGTTATTTTTCCTTAAAATATTCTTTAAAATAACAGAATTTATGATATAAATAAATTTAATACAATAAATTATCCCTTTGTTAGATCAGAACTATTTTTTAAAGCTATTCTAAAAGTCTTAATTGGGCCAAATAATATGATTCTGGGCTCGTACAGTCCACCTCCTGTAGACAGATTATTTATTTTTACAGGAAGTAATTTCTAACTACAGTTTTAGTATCAGCTGTAGATGGATCTATTTTCGGTTCAAGTTAAAAAAAATTATTAATTTATTCACCTTCAATCTATCTTAGTTTTTAAATATTTCATTGAAAACGACCTTTGTTTCGATTTCAAATTCTCTCGATTTTTGTACAAAACGGTGATAAAGATTATAACGGCTCATCATATATTTGTATTTACATAAAGGATAGACCTGTAAAGAATACGTAAGTCAAGGTTATTATATTATACTGATTTGCATACGACATTCTTATGATAATGTACTAGTATTTTAATTATAATTAATACAGTTCATGTTACGGTAATGACAGATAATCAAAAGCTTATAATATTTTACTCTATACGATATGGTCAATAGCATTTCATATTTTAATTACCGAATATTGACAATTTCCGGGCCAACAACCCAACCAAATTTACATATAATGTAATGAAATAAATTAAAACACTACTTAGCACTCTTTTGTTTTTAAATAACAACGAAATGTCAACACCCATTGCGTAAAAAAACAATAATTTAAACATTAAAGTCAATCAGAACTTTGACACCGTAATTACAACAAAATAAATTAAACAGGGATCCCCGATGATAAGAAAATACCAAATCATGTTCACTGAGTGCTCATTAACCAATTTCTCGGAAATTGAAATCTTTCGTAGAATACACAAACATACGATTTTATCAACAACTGATATGACATAATCACGGTGGTGTGATTGCAGTATGAGGGAACACCGTTCTACCCGGACAATGGTCGCTTCTGGTCCGTTATTGCAAAGTACAAGGTCACTCAGTTCTACACAGCACCTACAGCCATCAGGTCTCTCATGAAGTTCGAGGATGACCTCGTGCTAAGGTCAGTATCACGAACAAGAGCATGGCATGGGTTTACTTTGACCTTCAAAACTTCAAAGATGATGAAACTAGTTATCAAAACAAATCTATTAAGAAATTTAACTAGCATGATTGCTGTCTAATTAATACTACGGAAACAGGTTCTAAAACGGAAGCAAATAAAAAAATATGGTGTGACATCACACGACTTTCTTATACGTATAAATTTAAATTTGATTGTTTACTAATAATTATACTTGACACCTGTTTGAAATATTGAACTATGATGATTAATTTTCATAATTTGAACCAGATACAGAAAATTGTAAATATATTTTATTCCAAATATTATTGCTAACATTTCTTAATTTGGAACTTTTTTTGTACCTATTTCTATAATTGAAATTTATTATTTTGTGTTCACCGTCCAGTATACTTTCCCTTTTAATTTTATAATTAGAACCAAAATTAATTTCCACTCATTCATTTCTTGTTTCAAGAAAATTTTCAGTTTTCCTTTTGTGTGCATTCGTTGAAGAAAATTGTATTTCTTACAAAATAATTAGATTCAATTTAAAAAAAAAAAAATTTTAATTTAAATTTTATTTATTTTTTTTCTGCATTGAAAGAAAATAAATATATTTAAAATTTTGTTTTTAAAAATTATGAAAAAAGGTCGTTTTTAATTTTAAATAAAACGATATTATTTAATTAAAACTACTCTATTCAAACTACTTCATCCCCATGATGAGTCTCAGATGTATACTTTGAAATGTTCCTTCAAAACTAAATTAATTTTCATGCAAGAATATTTATAAATCTACAAAAATTTTTAATGAAAACAAAATCGGATTGACACTATTCAAATCAATTTTTCTCTTTATTTAAGAGGAACCTTTTTGTTCCAAGAATGCATTTTTATTAGTGTACCTCTGTATAATATATAATATAATAATATTTCGGAAAATAATCAAAGTCCGGGATAACAGTCAATCAATATTTATTAAAACACATTTGCCTTCTTCAGGAGGTGATTTTGTTTAATAAAATTTGACTTTATACACACTCTAATATAAAAATTAACAGGAATAACATACATACAACAGTTTAAAAATACATATGATAAATACTCTAAAATTGTCAAAAATATAAATTTGTAAAAAAGTTAGCAACCTTTGTATTTTACCTTGTTATACACTGCTCAAAAAAAAAATGCGATCACTCACTCAATTCTTCACCGATGAGGACGAAATTTTCAGCTCTGAAAAGGAAATTGACAGGGCTTTGTGACAATCGAGTTGAACAACCCCCTTAAGACAGGATTTTTTGGAGCTGCAAGCCTTCAAACTTTGAGATTTTTCATTGCTCAGACATGACATCACGTAAAGCGATTTTTTTGGGGGTCGGGGGGAGCGAATCTCTTCGGGATTTTTGGAGAACGTAGAGGAGGAATGTATCTCCAGAGGGAATTTCCAGATTTTGGTTAACATGTCCCTGAAAGAAATGCCCCACATTTTAAAAACAGTCATTTTCTTGGTTCGGCCAAGTGGCTCGATTTTTTTTTTTTGAGCAGTGTATTAGAGTATGTATAAAGTCAAATTTTATTAAACAAAATCACCTCCTGAAGAAGGCAAATTATGTTGACGAAACCGGTAGAGGCCGATTTTAATAAATATTGATTCATTGCAATTCAGTATTTTGATTATTTTCCGAAACATCATTCAAGTGAAGAAGCTTCAGATTTACAATAATATATCATTTATTCCTTTCGAAAATAATTACATATTATGGGAAGCGTCACAATAAAATTTTGAATACACCACACATAGAATATCACAATAATACAACCGTAAGATAACTGTAGTATTTATTATAAAATGTCTATTATTAATTAATATCACAGCACAAACAAATATTCGTTTAATAATCGGTTATCGAGAAGCATTTTTTAAAGTTTGCTTTGAAATTATTTAAAGTTTGCAGTTCATAATATTCGGCGAAAAACTGAACATTTCTTACCAATAATACTAGAATAGTTCTTGGCACAGTATAGTCTGCAATATGGAATTACAAATTCATTTTTCCTTCTAGTATTGTACTTGTGATGGTCTTCATTAGAAGAAAAAATTATTTTGTATATTTATTTTATATGTTTTGTTACTTTATTATTGAAAATACCGACACACACATTTACGCAGATGTCATTGAGAGCATAATGAAAAACTGACATATTTTATTTGCATATACTACGTATAATAAAGTAAAAAGTTCTTGTTTTTTCTTTGTATATCTGTTAAATAATATTCTTCTTCAATTTCGGCGTAGTAGTGCTTGATTTTTTTTACAGCTATAGCTCTTTTTTACAAATGTCACATTCCTCTTTCGATTTTACATTATCATGATAAAAAGTTCTAGTAAAAATGCAAACAAATTAAAAATGTAAATTAAATCTTTGCAGACACGACTTGTCATCCTTAAAAGTATTAGGATCAGTGGGAGAGCCAATTAACCCTGAAGCTTGGATGTGGTACTATAAACTTGTAGGCAAAGAAAAATGTTCAATCGTTGATACCTTCTGGCAAACAGAAACAGGAGGGCACGTGCTTACCCCACTTCCGGGAGCAACACCCATGAAACCCGGATCAGCGGTAAGAAAAACTTTCAGTTTATCATTGCATCATTATTTCATGATTTCATTTTGCAATTTTTATTCGATCACGCGATGAAAGAGTACTTCGATACTCGTATGATTTTGCACAGTTTGATTGAGTGATGCAGATGTGAAATTTTTGTACTTTTAACTTTTAGTTTTGTTTGATAATTAGCTTATCTCATTATTACTCATTCTTTCCTGACAACGTTATTTTTTTATAACTATTTTACAAGATAATTTGTGTTAATTTATTTATTTAAATTATTGCAATATATGCCTCGTGAAACGGTACCTAGGTCAACTTACTATATATTTATCTAGCTGATAAATTTAAACGTGTTTCGTAACAAACACAAATAACTAATTCTTTGAAATATCAACTTCAACAAAGCAAATTTATCGATTACAACAATTAACCAAACAAAAAATATATATTTACTTGTTACGCACTTGTAAACACCATTTACCCAAGCTCGCTATTGCCTTTGAAAATGAATCTTTACAAGTCACTAATTGACAGCTGCATTTGGCTGCATTGTAGAAATTTTTAAGTTAGTAAACAAGGTAAACAATGCACGTTGCCACAGTAATGCTTACAAGGCTTATGCGAAATCATTTAAAATAATTTTTGACAGAACTGGTTATAATTTGGACTTGGTTATAATTTTATTTTGATTTACAAATGAGTAACAAGTAAAATGTTGTACAATACACGCAAGGTAACTGTTTTACTGCTTCAAGGAGGTGACAAGCTCGCCTAATCGGCTCGCCGGTCATTTCCTCCATTCAGCAGTAAAAACTGTTTTACCTTACTTGTAATGTAAATAACTATTGATTACTTTTACTGATTGTAACAATGAAAATCTTTCAAACATATCACGTGAAATCTATTATCAACGCGCGGCCTTCAAGTATAAATAATCAAATTTCCTTTCGCTACAGACATTCCCGTTCTTTGGCGTGCAGCCGGTTTTGTTGGATGAGGGCGGAAGTATCATCGAAGGTGAAGGAGAAGGATATTTAGTGTTCCAACAGCCCTGGCCAGGCCTAATGCGCACATTGTTTGGAAACCACGATCGTTATGAGACTACATATTTCTCCAAGTTCCCCGGATATTACTGCACGGGAGACGGTTAGTAATTTATTTATTTATTTCAGTACAGATAAGAGAAGTGATAACCATGAAATTTAAATAAACACAAACATATGCGCGAAGTGTCAAATTATTGATAATTGTTTTGCATATGTTTATATTTTTGTTTAAATTCTATGGCTATCACTACAAATGAGCATTTTTATAAAATTTTAAACTTGATTTTACATGTCACAGAAGGTGTAAAATAAAATATGATTAGTGATTTAGATGCAGAATTCAATTATCTACAAGATTATTAGAAGTATTTTGTTCTAAACTCAATTGGGAACCACCCACCGTAATTTGAATAAATTAACATTGTATTTCACCACACGATATACAGCCTTATTTAGTTTACACTGGATTATAAGTTTAAGTTGTTAGGTTATGGGCTCTTGCTTGTAAAGTGAGAGCACTAGCAAGGTGCAACAATTGTTGATAATCAACGTTATCATCTAAGATGATTTGTTAAACTGCAGAATTCTCTCAAAATTTGTTTTATTACTTCAATATTGAGCCAAGTACGTTAAAAGAATCGTGTTTTCCTACCGTTTTCCGGCTCGCAGTTGTCCGGGCTCTGGATGATGGTCCATGGGATGTAGTGTAGATGGACAGTCTTTTTCACACACTCACACATCAGTTTTTTTAATGTAAAACACCACAAAAATGTTAAAAAGTACACAGAAAACGAAGATGATTCACCTCACTACAAAACACGCGACGTTACACTGTCGTTTCGTTGCACAAACTTGCAAAATCTAGCAAGTTCGCTCATTATTTCTAATAATTTTTATACTTGTGGATTGGTCTAGAATTTAGCCGCGTTTTATTTTAAATTTAAATTACAGTAGTGCAACTATACAAGTAAATAAATATCGACTAACTTTGACACAAATGTTAGCACTCTCTACTATTCACAGGGAATAAAAATAAAAATCAGGCACACCGAGTATTATCCACTTATAAACTCTTTATTCTACGACAGCCAACTACATAATCAATCTAATAATCTCCAATACAATTATTTATATATTTATGTTATCCCGACTCTGTACCCTCTTCAATGATTTACGTCTGCCCTAACGTATTACGCCAACACAAATATAATTTATTTATGAGATCAGCAGTTATAAAGAAAAATAAATAAATGTAGTATCCCGACATTTATCCATTTGTAAGTGTGGCACTCTGCTTAAAGCACATCTCCGTACGTAGTTTTTCTTATGATGTGCAGCTATTACACATACATGCATACATAACATCGCGCGATATTCAACATAGTTGTGTAGCAGGAGCCCTGAAACGAAATCAATCAATAATAAATTTCTGCCTAACATTTTTAATGCCCCTGTGTCTTCATAAGGGTAAATTAGTTTGTATCCACCACCACCGTTGTGTTGGCTTTGAACGTTATTTGCTCATAAGACGTGCAAAATTTAATAAATTTATATTTTATGACCATTCAACAAAACTCAGTAGATAAAATTGTTCATCCAACACCTCTCAATAAATGCTCTATAACTATGGCGATTTTAAACAAGCAAAGTAACAGATTATCCACTAGTGGGTATAATTTTGAGGAAAGCCACTAGTGAGTATTTTTTTATTTATAACAATAATAATAACACACAACACCTTGGTAACTACTTCGACTGACATTTTAATTAAAAAAAATTAAAGCATATGTCACTGTCAAATAATATTTCTTTAATAAATTTTTCATTTATTAAGAAGTGTTGGATAAAACGTTATACTTCACACGTGGGCAAAGTGGAATTACCAACTTGATAAAATTATCTCACTCAGCCTTCGGCTTCGTGAGCTAAAATTTCTCTCGTGGGTAATTCCTTACTTTGCCCACTTGTAAAGTAAATAACTATTTTTGTATTTTATTATGTAAATCTATTTACATCAAAATTAATTACTAATGTACCCTGATGAAAACACAAGGATGTATCAAAATGTCGGTTTTTTAGTTAAATAAAAATAATATTGACTGCAGTCCCGATTATTTACGTCTTGAACATATTTATGTTTAGCGAAAAATCTTTATCGAATTCAGTCTTTTCGACTAAACAATAATTGGCGCGTCACTGTAATGTTTCTGACAGACTAATTTATTACTCTCTCCCCCATTCTCATGACTCATATAAGCGTCATTCATGCTTCTTCATCCACACCCAACGCTTAAATTAGGCACCAACACACCATACACTTAATCAAGTATCTCTAGATACATTCACATTTCGAGCAAATATACCCAGAGCATCTAATACCTTGCCCTGCAGACACTCGCCTTTCAATCTCCTGGTCAATACGTCCATCCCTCGAAAACATCCAAATGTACATACAAACTCAAAAAATACTTGCATTACCTTTTAGACTATTCGTGGGGCATTTAGTTATTTTTATTCTATTGAGGGGATGTTTTTAAGCGCTAGGTGTTGATTTTGGGGGTGTACGATTTTTTTTACCTCGGATTCGGATTCAGCCTTGAAAATTACATAGGGATATAGTTGTCTCGATAGAGATTCAAAAAACAAATAATTTTTTTCTAGGGCTGTGTAATGTGTTACCACAGCTATATAGCCTAATATTGATTTTAAATTGTAGGAATATATTATTTATTTAATTACAGGTGCAAGACGAGACGCCGATGGCTACTTGTGGGTAACAGGCCGTGTGGATGACATGCTGAATGTTTCCGGACATTTGATGTCCACCGCAGAAATAGAATCAATCCTAACCGAGCACAACAGCGTAGCCGAAGCTGCAGTCGTCTCAAAACCACATCCAGTTAAAGGTGAATGCCTCTACTGTTTCATTACAACCACGGATTCCGCAAAATTCGACAAAACTCTCGTGGACGAGCTCAAGAGAAAAGTCCGCGAAAGAGTTGGGCCGTTTGCCCAGCCCGATGTTGTGCAGAACGCACCCGCTCTACCAAAAACTCGCTCTGGGAAAATTATGAGGCGTGTACTGAGAAAAGTAGCCGTGAATGATAGAGATGTGGGTGATATTAGCACCCTGGCTGATAGTTCTGTGATAGAACAGCTGTTCGCTAACCGACCAATAGCTTAATTTATATACAATATTAAACAATATTTTGCGCACATTTTAGATTGTGTGTTGTTATAAAATCATGCACCAGCTTTAAATGCTGAAGTTTCCAATTTATTAACATTTAACTATAGGTCGACAAAACTGAACTGCGTCTCTGGAAAGTATTATTAAAATCCTAACTGAAAATAAGCTAATTATTTTTAAATGCCAAGTCAGTGATGCACTCGAATATTATTTCTTGTGTGTTATAAGCTGAACTTTTGATTCGATGTACAATTTAAACTTGTACAAGTCGTTCACATTTCTGCCAGAGACGCGTATCATTGTCTACCTATATTGGGATTTTTATCTACTAGGAATGGCGCTGATCACAGCATATGCGTCAATGTTATTTCCTTATAATTTATGTTAAAAGGCGAGGCGTTTTTCTTTTACCATTAAGAATAGGGACATGTAACACTTCTTTCTTTTCTACCCAACTGAAATAATAATACAGATAACTTCTAAATTGATCTCGCATACATAATACTGCTTAGTGGTTGGTTTTATGTTTGTTAGGGTTAAATGTTGACAATTTAGTGAATATATTTTAAAAAGTCTGAAAAGTGAGAATACTTATAGAAGTATCAATTTCACTGATCTCTGTATATAACTGGATAGGCTACGCACACAGATATATTTTAGTACAGGAACGCCAACTGGTGTTGATAATGCGAGCCTGTACAGTCTGCTTAGAAAGTTACTAGAACATTCGGTGGAGTAATAAAACTCTTAGCCTAATTTTTAAGGAAAACTATAAGATGCAGGACTTGTAAAATAAACAAAACTAAGTAAAAGAAATTATTCATTTTTGGACAAGACTGTACTTCACTTGGTTTTGGTAATAATGCGCAGGCGCATAAGTGTTAGACAAAAAAGGGTTGCCCTCGGTATTATCTATCTCAGACTCGATTGTTACTTTCTTAAAGGCCTACAAGTTAGCGTTCCAGTACTACTATATTTCAATGGCTACGAACGACACATCTCTTATGATACGACTTTTATTCAAGTGAGAAATGTGCGCACGAAAATGGCGGCAAATATGAGTAAAACTAAATAATCAATGTGAATAACAGGAAAATTTATTTTAAAATAATGAAAAGCAGTCGCTCCACATGCGTCAGTCACAAATTTAGTATTCTTTTTAAAAATAGGTGGGTAGTTAAGAATAAGTTTATTTCGTCACCTATATCAAAATAGAACGTAAAAGGAAAATGCCTATTTATGGCTGTGACCATAGTTTATTTCAATTATTATAATTGGGCGCAATAATAAGTAGTTTTCTGGTTATTTGTTTTATTTAACTCTTAATTAGCAAACAGTAGATAAGCTAGAATAACAAGTCTCGTAGTAGAATTTACATTTGTGCGTGACAGCCAAGTATACTCTGGCAGTTCCAATTCTCTCCGCTACCAGCGCAGTCTAATTTAAAAATCCCAATTTGATATTTTTATTCCAAATTTACAGATCTGATATATATATTTTTCTTTGTATATTTATAGATAATTTTCTTGTATATTTATATTTTTTTAGAGTAATATTTTAAAATGTTGACTTTTCCGATAGTGTACGTAATATTAAAAATGTATTATGACTTGTAAGCATTTAAAATTATTGCAAATCTACGGATAGACCAAAAAAGGTTTGGGAAAATATTATGACGAATGTAATCATAAACGAAACAATCAACTTATACTTATTTAAACACATGCCGTAGAATTGTGTAGAATATTTTGTTAGGTTTTTATTGTTGGTACTTAAGCAATTTAAAATAGTGAAGAAAAATGTTAATTATATTTTATTGTAGTTTATAATATACGTTGTTCATGTCCTCATATTTATATATAAAGCCTGCTACCATACATATCATTCACAAGGAAAGATTAATGTTATATATGTAATGTAAATTTATGTAAATACTGAAAGTGTTGAATAAAATATCATCAAAAGTTTTGACTATAATAAAAGTCATATACCTTTCTCTATTTCGATTAATTTTGTTTTACCTCAGTTCTACATGAAATAAGTGATTTGAAATAATTTCAATTCAAATTTAAAATTAAGAATCATCTGCGCTGAATCGAAATTATTGATTTTTTGATCGAATGATCGTCTATCCGCATGCGCTACGAAACTGCTTTGGAATTTGAAATATGTTAAACTAGAGCACAAATTATAGTTTAAAAATTTGACAGGAGATGGCAGAAGGAATCTCATCCCAAAATTTGATAAAGTATTTCTGGCGATTTTTAGACAAACGGTTAATTTTACAGAAAAGTCGTAAAGAAAGAAAATAATCCCTAATTTTTTCTCTATCGGTATTATTTGAAGCATTTTTTTTTTTAATGTTAAAATTATTCTAAATGAGCTCTAGAAATATAGCTGTAACATAAAAACTTGCCTAGTTAGCGAAGTGTCTTCTACAAATTTGCATTTGGCTAAAAATTATTTTATGAATAAAAAATATTGTAATACTAATGGGTTTACTATAAAAATGTATTGAAATTAATTGTACATTTAATTTCCAATAACTTTTACTTGAACCATTTTACGATTAGAGGAAGAATATTTTTATAAAATCACATATAATTGTTTTGTGTATCAGAAACAATTAATTTTCTAAATCAAAAGATATGTTTAAGCTTCATAATGAATGTCTATTAAAAATATAGTAAGATGGAAATTATAAATAATAAATTTATTAACTTGAGAAATTTTTTAACACAAAATAAAATATAATTTAAACCTTTTTATAATGACAAATGATTATTAAAATTTATTTCTCTATTTTACAATCTAAATAATATATTTCTTGGTAAAAAGGAATTATTATAAATTAAAATACATACTTATTGGTTGGTAGTTGGTTTTATTTTGTTGACGATGTATACATACTTGTTGGTTGGAAATTGATTTATTTTATTGACGATGGGTACATGTTTATTGGTTGGTAGTTTTTGTTATTGTGTAGACGATATCTGTATTTTAAGTATATACAATTTACTTATTTGTCTATACAACATTTCTATTTGAAATGTAAAGCATGGATCAGTCTCCTGCATTGTCTGGACTGACCTCACCTTTGAAAATTCCTCCCTTAGGCTCCAGGAGAACTTTCAGCAAAACCTGAAGTATGGGTGCGGCTTCATCACTGCTGCAACTATATCCGTAAACATCCAAAAGAAAAATAAAAACAATCAAAACAATTTGATAGTTGTCAGTGCTGAAAGTTTAAGGTACGCCCTGATACAAGTGATAAAAGATAAATCGAGCACTAATTACATTTCATATTATATATCTGAGTTACATTGACATCAATAAATGAAATAATAGTTTTTGATCAACGTTCCGCGCAATTTTTTCAAAATTAATCTGATAAATTCAAATTGAAAATAACTAAAAAAAATTTCAAGATTTCGGCCAGCATCCTAAGCAAAATAATAAAATATTAAAAACATCGTACGAATTAAGAACAATTTCTCAAGAAAATAACGAATTCAAAGTTGGTATAGGGCTTCGCGCCACACTACTGTTCAATTGTTTTGTGATCTGTCAGTGAGCTGTACAAAAAAGTGTTTGTGTGCGTAGAAAAATCGAATTTTCACCAAAAATATTATCGATTACATATGTAAAATTTATTTCAATCAATTCAGAATTTCTTTGTGGTCATTTTAGTGTATAATATAAATTGTTGCTGAAATCAAAAACTTTAGTTATGCTCAGTTGAAAACATTCTACACCGCTTCAAATGTTAATATTGTTTATTGTATTTCTATTATAATAATGTTTATGTCTAAATATATTAGCAGTAAAATAAGAATATTTACAAATATTTATAGATATTTATATGTATGAAAATATTTGAAATATTTAGTTGTCATTATTTTGATTCAACGTGTGTAGTATGTACATATGTGTATGTAATGGCTATGTTTTCATGGATTTTGATGGCAATTAATTGATATTAGTATGCATTTTTTCGCATTTCAGGATTCAATAATCATTGTTGCAAAGTGAGATCCACATCCGAGTAGCCGAGCTTCGCTGCAGAATATACTCAGGCTCTCGTGTTGTTCAGATGCAATGAAGACATAACAAAAGATAAGTTTTTTTTATTTATTTACCTCTTTCAAATTATAACGATTAACTGATTCGTGCGTTCATCAATTATACCATGATATTTTAATACATATTGACGGTTCAGAAACACTAGTCAAATATTCCTAAATTATTATAACAATAAATGCATCATGTAAATTTTCTTTATTCTACAATATAATTACTATTTATATAGTCGCCATTTAGGTTAAGTTAGATATAAGTAGCTACCCTTCGTTCCGAAATATACACAATACACATATTAGTTTTAAGTCAGGCGTTTATATAAATGTACTTTAACAATTAATTTAACAACAAAAATAACCCAAAATATGTAAAATGTTATAACACTGCACATTTTATTTGAAGCATTGTTCAAACACAATATAAATTCAGTATTATAGCTCAAATGTTACAATTGCTTAAACGTTATAATTTTGCAAATTATTGAAATAAGCTACAATGTCTGCAGAGCAACTGAACACAGTGTGACTGATGCCATAAAAATGTTTCAGATTTCAAGTTCACGAAGCTCTCAGACAGTTTCTTCCAGAGCAGATGATGGTTGTCAGGAGGTCGTGAATGTTTCTACCTGGAGAAGTTACCATCGAGGATGACGACATCAAGAACGTTTAAGGGAAGTAAATATTTTACTTGTCAAACACATACTGGTGGTTAAGAAAGACTTGATTAAAATATACCTAAATTATTTTAACAATAAATGCTTCAAGTAAATTTTGATTATTCTACAGTTATCACTAAATCAATGATTATTTATGTAGTCGCTATTTAGATTAAGTTAGTTATAATTAGCTACCGTCCGTTCCGAAATACACACATGTTAGTTTTAAGTAAGCGACTATATAATTGTTCAACGATGTTTTTAACAATTAATTTAACAAAATATAAGCGGAAATATTCAAAATAAAATAACACTGCTCATTTTATTTGAAGCATTGTACCATTTTAACATAAGTCACAATGTTTTAAACGTTATAATTTGATTAATTATTGCAAAATTTTTGATTGTCTAAAGAGCAACTGGACAGTTTGACTGATGCCACAAAAATTTTGCAGATTTAGAGTTCACGAAGCTCTCAGACAGTTTCATCCAGAGAAGCTGATGGTTCTTAGGAGGTCGTGGATGTTTACACCTGGAGAAGTGACCATCGAGGGAGACGTCAGCAACATCGTTCAAGGGAAGTAGATATTTTACTTGACACACACATACACCAAAATTAACAATACATTCTGCACATTGTTGCTTTTTCAATCCTTTTATTATTAATTTTATATTTTATTTAACTTTGAATAATTAAATTGTTTCGTGCATTCAGTAATTATACCACGATATTTTACTACATACTGGCTGTTAAGAAAGACCTGAATAAATTTTCTGTTGTAAATATTTCTAAATTGATTTTACCAACAAATGCTTCAAGTAAATTTTCTCTGTATGACTATTCAAATATTTATTACGTAAATAGGTTCGGGTATATACCTACAAGGTAAATAATTTTATTAATATTTATGTAGTCGCTCTCTAGGTTAAGTTAGTTATAATTAGCTACCCCTCGTTTCGAAATATACACATTTTAGTTGTTAGTCAAGCGACTTTATAAATGTTGAACGACGATCGTTAACAATTAATTTAGCAATAATAATTGATAAAAATAAATATAATAATACTGCTCAATTTTATTTGAAGCATTGCTCCAAGAAAATTACTGGAAGATATATAAAATATTTTCATCTTAATCAGCTTTTATGCTGACTGTCATTGTGAGTAAATCTCTCGCGATATAATTATTGAACTCAGAAGGCAGCCAAATAAAACTGTGCAAAGTATACACATCATGTAAACTTTACAATTATTTAAACATGATAATGTTGTTGTTTAATGAATATAGCTTGAATGTTTGACGAGCAACTGGACAGTTTGACTGATACCATAAAAATGTTTCAGATTTCAAGTTCACGAAGTTCTCAGACAGTTTCATCCAAAGAAGATGAAGGTTGTTAGGAGGTCGTGGAGGTTTGCACCTGGAGAAGTGACCATCGAAGGAGATGACAGAAACAACGTTCAAGGGAAGTAGATATTTCACTTGACAATTTCTCTTTGCATCCAGTTACTATGCTCCGATAATATTTATTCAACACGTTGTTGCTTTTTCATTCATTTTAATATTAATTTTATGTATTCGTTACATTTATTTTATATGTATTTAGCTTCCCCCGTCCTTACCGTTTACACATGATAGTTTTTAAGACAAACGAATATATAAAATTATCTACCCATAAAGGGTGATAGAAATCAATATTGAATTAATATAATTAAATAATTAAATTTTGAATAATCTACACTCTTAATTTCAATAAATATAGTAGGTTTATTTACTTAAAACTTGAGAATCATGTTTTTCAGCTCGAAACACAACCAGCCGTCATACATAAACTTCGGTCAGTGAGTAAGAACTCCCGATAATCCGCGTCCACCACCAAGAGTAGAATTTGGCCCTCAAACACGTTCAGCAGCCAGAACGCAGAAGAATATCTATACAATAAAATGTATTATATTATCTTATATTTATTGTAATATTTCTTTCTAAAAATTGTTGTATTGTACGACGGACCGATCCAAAGAACAGATCGGTTCCAATATTCTATAATTCTTAAAAAAGAAAAGAGAAAATATGCTGGGGGATTGGGATTTGTGTTTTATTGATTTGCCTGTGAGCAGATATACATGAATCAAATATTTTTTTCGGAATTAACTTTGCACCTCATGCAAACATTTTTTAACTTCAATTTTCACTTTAAATGCATGAACAAAACCAAATTTTCGGAAAATCGTCCACCGTCTCACGCAAATTTTTTTTTTGAAAATTAATTTTGACATGCAAATACATGGATAAAATCAAATTTACAAAAAATAGCCCACCGTCTCGCGCAATTTTTTTTTTTAATTAATTTTCATGATTTCGGCCAGCATCCTAAGCAAAATTATAAAATATTAAAAACATCGTACGAATTAACAATTTCCCAAGAAAATAAATTCAAAGTTGGTATGAGACTTCGCTCAATTGTTTTGTTATCTGTCAGTGAGCTGTGCAATAAAGTGTTTGTGTACGTAGAAAAATCGAATTTTCACCAAATATATTATCGATTAAATACGTAAAACTTATATCAATCGATTCATAATTTATTTGTGGTCATTTTAGTGTATAAATTGTTGCTGAAATCAAAAACTTTACTTTTGCTCAGTTGAAAACATTCTACACTGCTTCAAATATTGTTTATTGTATTACTATTATTACTACTATAAAAGTTATCGATAAGGACAATAAGGTTAATTCTTAATAAATTTGCACTAAAATTAGAATTAAATATGTAAAAAATAATTGTAATAGTTGGTTGCTGGAATTTGGATTTAACGTGTGTATGTAGTGGATGTGTTCATGGATTTTTAATGACAATTAATTGATATTTATATGTATTTTATCATATTTCAAAATTCAATAACCATTGTAAGTGAGACTCATATCCGAACTTCACTGCAGAATATGCTCAGGCTCTCGTGTTGTACAGATGCAATGAAGACAACAAAAGATAAGTTTCCTTTTACTTATTTACCTCTTTTATATTATAACGATTAATTGTTAAATGCGTTCAATAATTATACCACGATATTTTACTACATACTGGCGGTTCAGAAAGACGGGTCAATTATTCATATATTATTTTAAAAATAAATGCTTCAAGTAAAATTCTAAAAAGAACGTATTTTTATGACAAAGAAAAATAGTTTATACGTAGAATATATCCTTTAGTGTTGCAATTCTTTATTTTTTTAACACTTTGCAACACACTATAATGAATAAAACACACAAAATTCATATTAATAGCTTACTTTTATTCGGCAAGTATAAAATTACATGGACAGATATGTTTCATGGACTCGTGGAAGTCTTTAGGGCAGTAGGAGTTTGAAGGAATCATCTGGAACATGCAGAATAAATAATATACACCATAACATTAAAAGACTAACGATTTTCATGTTGCAAGCAGCAAGATTCTTAAGCTATCTTGGGTTTCAAATTGTGTTTCATGTCAGTAGAACTGAGACTGCTGCAAAAGACTGTAATGTTCCAGAAGCTGATGACTCTGGCGATGTTGTCCACGATGATATAATAGTCCACGATATCTCTGGTGATATTGTTCACAATGATTCTAGTGATGTTGTCCACGAGGATTCGGTGATTTTATCCGCGATATCAGCTCCGAAGACACTGCTGAAAATAATTAAAGCTACGGTGACATTATCCAAGAATACAATTTAAAGATGCCTGCAAAATAAGAGATAAATAAATTAGTATTTAAGTAAGTCATTGGCAAAATTGTACTATTTACCTGCCAACTACATAGACCTGTAAAATTTTTATTTTCCTTTATAGTAACATCCTTTCCCTCTACCATATAATGCTTATAATATTTCTCTTGATCCTCAGAGCTTAAAACCTTGCAATAGCTCTCGTACAATCTATCATGTACCTCAATACAATTCGATTCTAATACCTCTGTAACAGCTTTAAGAAAAGCCTTTTGATATGAGGATTTTATAGGAAACTTTTTAAGTAAATTGCTTTTAACTGTTTGGTTCAACAAAAGCTCTTGGTCGTCCCAGAAAAGAGAAGCAAGGCAGTCCTTAACAGAAGAAGAAATATGTTAGGACATCTTGAATAAAACATTGAAATATTGGGAGTTTGAGTGAGTTCATCATTTTGGATTGCAACATCTATTCCATTATCTGTTTCACTTATATTTTAAATAGACCCTAATTTATCTGACTAACTAAATACATAAAACGATATGCATATTACCAAGTACAACACATTTTTAAATAATTTATTATAAAAATAGACATGTGCCCAAGAAAAGTTTGGTTATGCCCTTACTTTCAATTCAATATCTCGTACAGGAACACAGCATAAAAACTTATTTTTAAGTGTCTGAAGTTTCTCATTATTCGACAATTCAAACATATATCACTAAAAACCTTTTTAAGTACTTTAAAAAATCTTTCCACTCAGCTGCCACGTTTCAACGTTACACGCAACAAGAGTCACAAAAACATGTCGCATACTTCACAACTCTTTTTCAGTCTGATTATCGTACAAGAAAGTAATTTTATCGTAAATAAAAGTAATGTTATTGTTACTTTTAAAATGTTGTTAACGATTTGTATCAATAAATCAACAAGTATAACCTTACCTGTCAAAATATTGTTCTACATTTTTTAGTATTCACTAATGTTAACTTAAGATCAAATTGTAGAAAATATTCTCTTTTCCGTTCGGGTATCCAAACAGCTACTCGTGTTATCGCCAAGCGAGGATCATTCTCTTTTCCGTTCGAGTATCCAAACAGTTATTCCTGCTTGAAGGTGAATCATGTACTATTAACCAATCAGGAAGTACAAAAAAGTCACGTGACCAAGTCGACCAGGAATTTTTTCTCATCTCACTTAAGTTTTTCCACTCTAGTACGTTTCCTAATTATTTTAGAGAAAAATGTTTCAAGTAAATCAAGTAGAGAATGTACTTCTCCATATTTTTTACTTATAACATTTTTCTCTAAAATAATTAGGAAACGTTTGACAGGATAAAGAAGCAAATTTTTACGCGTAAAGTGTCGTAGATTCTAAGGGTTTTAAGGTTTAAATTTATAGGGTTACATTTTAGAGAAAAATGCTTTGAACCGTTTTGTAGAGAATTTTATTCTCTACAAATTTGAATTTAAACTTTTTTCTGTAAAATAATTAGGAAACTAACTACAGTGCATTTTCTGTTTAACTAACGTTGAAAAAACTGAAATTCATCGTACATCAAGGAATTTTCAGTCGTGAAAGCGTCTGTTAACAGGAACCAATCAGGACGTCGAAAAGAACCACGTGACCGGTTTAGCTGGGCAATGTAGCTCAGATTTGCGTCCATTCGAGTCTAAATCGCGGAATGGTAAAGTGCGTCGCTCTGTGTAATTTGTTTTGTGTTTTGACTCGACTCGCGTTCATTAAATGTGAATTTTGTAGTTAGATATGGTATGCAATTACTGTATTTAAGTACAAAATTCAAGTTTGACCGTTGGGTAATTAAGTGGGTGACTAAATTTTGTGAAACGGTTTAGCTGTCGTGTACTTTTGATGGAGGTTGGGCGCGTACGCGAACTGAAGTGACCTGTGCCTTGGTCACAGCGAGCGTCTTTCAATCAAAATTTATCGTTCGCGAGTGGGCTTCTCTCACTACACAAGAGTATGATTTCGTACGTTTGGCTCACGCAGTGCATGCCTGGAGTGGCTCGTACAGTCTGTGAGTCTCTCCATCTTCCTATAGGGTGGAGAGAACAAACCTCTGCAGGTCATACTCTTGTGTCCGTTGCAACTACGTGTAGAATCAGTCGTGAACGTTCGCGGAGTATGATTTCGTATGTGCGGCCTACGCAGTACGAGCTGGAGTGCTTTAGTACAGTCAGTAGGTGGGTGGGTGAGAACGCACCGCTGCAGGTCATACTCTGTGTCCGTTGTAGAATCAGCCGGGAACCGTTTACGGGATTTTTGCAAAGCGCTGTCTTCACGTGAAGACCATCGATTAAATTTATTCCGATTACTGGTTTAGCGCTAACGCGGCGCGTGGGGCATGCTCACAGCAGTCCGATCATCTAGAGTGGATCCAGAGTCATGACTGGTACCAGCTCTCGGCAAATATCGCATCCGATGCCTGTTAACAAGATTCGCTCTTGACAGTTCTCGTTCATTACATTTATGAATATGATAGGCTCTATTCATAAGTGCTTGTACAAAGGGAATTCCGGATGGCAGAGAAAGTAGTTGATCGACTAACGTGATTCTGTGACATGAGCTCGGGCCCCTGCGGGATCGCGAAGTAGGAGACCATGCGGGGTTCGGCTAGACGACCCACGTTTCTTTTTTGAAAACAGACAACACACCGGTTGCTGTTATTAGAGTCTTAAAGGCACAGGAATGTCTGTGGGGTGGTGTGAATCTTAGTTTTAATTTAGCTTTAATGGTTTTGGGTACCTTTAAGCTAATTTTAAGTTAATCCATTTTATTTCAGCTTTAATTTAAGTTAGGTTTAAGTCTACTAACCCATGTACTTGTATTCCTTTACAGCATTTTTTCTTTCAGATTTCTATTTTTAATACGTAAGTTTTTATTTCCAGAATTAAATATATTTCAATGTTTCTAATTTGTGTGTTTATTTTTATTTGATTACAGAGTTCAAGAATAAAGAAGATAAGAATCAAATTATTATAGGTAATATTTATTTTTCTATTTCAGAAACATTTTCGTTGTTTCTTTGTCTCTAATTTGTTTTGTTTTTATGTTTCTAGAGTCATTGCAGAGTCAACCACCGTGGGAAATGGACAATGTAGCTGAGACTACCGTCGTTGGAACAGTAGCTGAGCCAGCCACCGTAGGAAATATGCAATGTTCCTGTGTCTACCATCGAGGGATGAAGTTGCAGATTCTACCACCGATGGAATTGAATCATCCGCCGTGGGACAATACTTCTCGTCCTGAATTTCTCTTTGTTTATATATTTTTGTGTTTTTTCTCTTCCTTTTAGTATAGGTGTTTTCTGCTTCCACTGTTTGTTTTATTTTTGTGGTTTGTTTTTGTTCTGTTTCTTAAAACAGGAATGAAGATGACACAGTGAACTTCGTCTCCGCTGGATTTCTACGTGTTTACTTTCTACTTCACACATGTAATTATACATTTTTTCATTTTAATTTGCAGTTTCTTATTTGTTTTGTTGTTTCAGCCAAGGATTTACGAGTGACAGATGCAGTTGAAGATTTTTCAAGAGAGTTTCACCCCTCGTAGTCAAGAGCCTGCGGCCAGCAGACACAGTTTCAGAGCCTTCAAGTAATTCTTCAACATAGTTCGCCGTTCCCAACACAAATGTAAGTTTATTAAATTTATTAAAGAATTGATTTATTTACTGATGCATTTCTGTTTGTTTAGTGGACGGCGACGCTGCTCTTCTGTCCTAGGTTTTCTGGAAGTTTCCCTAGGATGTCAGGTGAATGCCAGAGGAGTTTCAGTCTCTTTCTTCCAATGTCAATCCAGGAGATCTGATCTTTGTATTCATTCCAAATAAATAATATAATAAAAATTATATACTTGTACATGTACTCTTGTGTTTTATTTAAGTTATAATATAAATAAATGATAACTTGTATTTATGCATTGAGATAATAAAGATATTGTTACAGAAATAAAATATGTTTTATTTACTTTCAAATTAACTTTAAAGGGCTAGAAATGATTGTATACCCCTTTTATAATGTGCTGAATACGATTTCACAAACCATTTTGCGATAGGATGTGTAGTTACATGATTAGAGCAGTATTTACTTTGCTTTATTTAATTACATAAGATTTAAGGCTGAGCTCCAATTTTCGAGACCACCATGGGAGTTTTTAGGGCTGAATCTATAGGAATCCACCCTTAACTCGATTTTTTTGGGGTTTTGCCAAAAAAAACTTGGACTAGTCTTGGTGTTTTTACAGTTAAATTTTGGGGGTGAAAAAATTGAGATAAGGGTTCTACACCCTTCATTAGGGCCCGTAGATTCCGAATCTGTGATTCAAAATAGCCTAGGGTTAGTATTTCTTGCGTAATTCGCATTTAACTTTTATATATTATGACCCATTGCTGACTACTAAAAAAAATAAATTCACTTTCTCAATGATATTCTTGGCTTCACGTTCACAATATATAAAATTTCCGCTACGCTGAGGAAATGTGACAAGCAATAATAAACCTTATATACATGCTACATAAAGCACGTAAAATTGGAAAACTTCAAATACGAATTACTCCAAATTTAAGGGCGAGGGCCAATTTTCGAGACCGCCATTGGAGTTTTTAGGGCTGAATCTATAGGAATCCACCCTTAACTCGATTTTTTGGGGTTTTTCCAAAAAAAAGTTGGGCTCTGTAACGTTTAATCATTGGTTCATAATATATAAACATAATCTGTAAAGTTTATTCATTGGTTCATAATTTATATGCATAGACTGTAACGTTTATTCATTGGTTCATAATATATATGCATAGTCTGTGACGTTTATTCATTGGTTCATAATATATAAAAAAAAAGTTGGGCTATAGTCATGGTATTTTTACAATTAAATTTTGGGGTAAAAAAATGAGATAAGGGCGCTACACCCTTCATTAAGGTCCATAGACTCCGAATCTGCGATTTAAAATAGCCTAGGGTTAGTATTTCTTGCGTAATTCGCATTTGAAACTAAAACTCTTTGAAAATATTTTCTATCACACAGACCTGGATTGGCAGAGAAACTTTACCGAAAATCTGATTTCGTACCAGGGCAGCAAGGATTGGAAGAGCACTCTTTTGGATAAGAAGAAGAACTTGTCCATTTTTGCTATAGTTGGCAACACTATAAAAATCAATGTTGCCAACGATAGCAAAAATGGACAAGTTCTTCTTCTTATCCGAGGGCTCCGTCAGTCTCTGCTGCCCGGATACAAAGTAAAAATTTGAGTTTTCAGCCTACAAGCCAAGCGGTCTCTGGCACTTTCTCGTGATGAGAAGACATTATCCCTTAATTTAAAGAGTTAATTCAATAAAATAAGAATAAGGAAAGATAAATATATGAAACACAAGTATAGTTTTAATTATTTATTGCAATAAATAAAGCATTACAACAAAATTATACAAATAAACAATAAATATTACAAACAATATAACAAGAACATTTTTAATTTGCCAATCTTATTAATTAATAATAATATATTAACATATATAATTTTTCCTAACTCTATAACTAATATATTGGTGAGAATTTGGTACTTGATTTTTCTAACTCAAATAGTTTCAGAATAAACAACAATGGAAAAATATCCACCAAGATGGCTACATGAACATTTTTATATGGCCTATATTTTTCTAATTAACAATAATTAATTAACAAATGTCATATTTCCTAATACTACAATTTACCTAGAGTTAAAATTTTCAGAGTAGAATAGTCTAACTCAAATAGTTTAAGAATAAACGACAATTAAAAAATGTCTGCCATGATGGCCACATAAACATTTTTACATGGCCTATATTTTTCTAATTAACAATAATTAATTAACAAATGTGATATTTCCTAATATTACAATTTACCTCGAGTTAAAATTTTCAGAGTAGAATAGTCTAACTCTAATAGTTTAAGAGTACACGACAATTAAAAAATGCCCGGCATGATGGCTACATGAACATTTTATATGCGCTATATTTTTCTAATTAACAATAATTAATTGAAGACATTCTTTCTTGGTGAAGAAGTTCATTGTGGCGCTGCAGATCTCACCAGAATCTTGAGGAATCCCGAATGTATTATAAAAACCATCATTGCTCTCTGCAAAGCAAAAATCATATGTAAATAAATAATTTGAAACATTTCATTTTAAAGATTAAAAACCATATTCAAATGGTTGCATTTGAAAAGCTATATGATTAATTGGTTATTACTATTTTACTAATACTATTTAAATAAACACATTACAATACTTACAGAATAGAGAAGCTTCAAAACAATTCCAAGCTATTATAGCACGATCATCAAGGCTGTAGAAGATCTCAAACGAATCCTGATTCCAATTGGATAAGGCAGAATACACAGTAATCATCTCAGTAACCTTCCTAAAAAATTAGACAATTAGTCGAGATATGTAGTTACAGACTTGTATCATTAAAATTTAGGTAAAAGTAAACTATACACGAAAGATTTGTGACTAATGGACGTAGACCACTAACTTAAATTGTACCCCAATTATTACAAATAACATTAGGACATAATCTCTATTTTTAAATTACCCCTGGACATTTTGGTACAACATAGAAGCACAACTTAATTGACCTTACAAAATAAAAAAGGCAAAAACATTGTGTCAAAGTTTAAATCGTTCTGAATAACTGCCTTCTGATTTTCGAACTTACAGCATCTTAAGAGATCTGCAGCGGTAAATGGACTCATATGGGTGTTGGGAACAGCGAACTATGTTATGTTAAAAGTGTCTTGAAGGCTCTGCAACTTCAACTTCTGCTCGCAGGGTCTTGACTGCAAGAAGTGAAGATTCTTCAGCTGCATCTCTCAACCGCAAATTCTTGACTGAAACCAACAAATAAGAAATTGCACAACAAAATTAAACATTGTGTAATTACATGTGTAAAGTAGAAAGTAAACACGTAGAAATCCAGCGAAAACGACCGAGTCCGCTGCATCTTCATTTCTGTCTACAGAAACAAAACACATCCAAATGCAAACAACAATAGAAGCAAAGAACACCTATCTTAGGAAAGAAAACAAACAACAAAATGCAAAAACAAATAGAAATTCTCCATTTGATACTATGTTTCACGATGGAAGATCCAGTTCTATCGACGGTAGGCTCTGCAACTTCATACCTCGGGGGTTGACTCAGCCACATTGTCCATTTCCAACGGTGGTTGATTCTGCAACTAGCTACTACATCCCTCGCCGGTAGGTTCAGCTACTGCCCATTCCTCGCGTTGGCAAAAACATAGCAGTAGATTTTGCGGGTACACAGAAGATGCCTCTGAGGTTTGCAGCAGACACTAAGGGAGCCTCTGGACTCTGCAAACAATCCTTGTAACCAGAATAACAGACAACAAATACGAATATATAAATCAATATACACTGCATTACATTTAAAATATATTAATTTACAATTATATTTTACTGAGAGGAAAGCAGATAAATGCTATCATAACAGTTCTAAAAAAACATCTGCAACAAAAACTAGCACAGTATTTACTGTCAGTTATTTATTTCTTAAAACAATGTTTACAGAGTTTTTCAGTCAGTTTATTTGAATAGTTGATTTCATTTTGTCACATGAAATATCTTAATATTACAATATTTAAATTATTTATGAATATAAAATGTTTATTTTAAAGCCTGGGTGTTCTGGTGGTTCGACTTGAAGTGCAGAATCTAACCCATATCCCCCGGGTATTCACCATATCGTCCTAGAGAAAACCTTTCGAACTATGTCTAGAAATAAACAAAATAAAATCAGGAGCAATCAAATTATTGTATATAAACATTTTAAATGTATAAAATATTTTTCACTTAATAATTTATAAAATAAGTGGAAAATTTTTCAAAACTCATAATAATGAAATAAAAGAGTTTTGGATATAGTTCTCTATGTTTAAATTTATAAATATGCAGAACTATATCCAAAAGCCTTTTATTTCAATTTATAATAAATTAACTAAAACTAACGTTGATGTTGCTAGTAGCGGACTATGAGTTCGATGACGGTAGAGCTGAGACTACTGTAAAAGAAGTCCGTAATATTCCAGTAGATTACTCTGGCGATGTTATCCACAATGACTCTGGCGATGTTGTCCACGATGACTGGAAATGTTGTCCACGATGACTGGTGATATTGTCCACGATGATAATTAAGTCCAAAAAAGAAAAAATAGCGCAACGAAAAATTTAATGAACATAAATAAATACAATAAACTGAATGTAACATATTAAAATGCTTTAATCAATCATTAATATTCAATAATACGAACCCCAAAATATGATTCTTCTAATGTAGTTAATACGTACTAAAAATTCAATATTGATTATAACATGAAATTAATTTACTAACATTGATGTAATACTGCCTCTAATGATACTCTTCCAGTAGAAAATTCTTGAGTTCGGTAACATCATCTAAAGATTCACCAAGATGAAATCGAAGTTCTTCTGGGGACGCTTCCAAATGAATCTGGAAATAAGTTTCGCCGCTATTAGCACATGATACATATTTTAATGTAAATATATTTAATAAAATTACATATTTTTTAATTGTATGGTACACGTCTATTTGTTGTTAAATTATTTCAATGGTGAAGTACATTTTGTATATTTTTATTTAAAATGCAAAGCCGGATTATCCTCCTGGATTGAATCTGAGAACAAAAGACTGACCTTACCCTAATGTTACCTAGATATATGCTATCGTTGTCTCGTTACAAAACAAACATAACTTCTCTTAATTGGGCCAATATGATTTAAGTTAAATATCTTTAATTTAAAATAACATAGGTACATAAGTATTTAATTATAATAGAAAATATACCTTCATTATAAAATATTACCTCCTAAAATTGTACTAAAAATAATGTTAGAATTGGTTTTATTGTTAAATTAGTTACCTAAAAGCTTACATACAGATACATATATAAAGTACTATAATATTTGATAACTTAATAAAGCAAAAAATAATTATATTTGTAAATTAAATTTTAAAATGTTTCATTCTTTTAATTATGAACAAATAATAAAACTTAATATAGGTAATAACATGTCCAAAATTTCTACAGTATAAATAAATGATAACTAATGTTTATTTCGCACAATACTAAATAATGTGTTAAAAATATTAATGATAAAGATAAAGTTAATTATACTAATCAAATCCTATAAAGAGAAAATTGGTATAAAACTACGTTTCTGTTTATTAGATTTACTTAGTCATCTGTTTGTCCAGTAATCTTAAACTGTTCTGGAATATATGTTGGTTATCAGAAAATAAATTTGAGAAAATAGTGCATAAACATAATATTTATTTATCATAAATATTAAAGAAAACTTATTGTATGTTGTTGCTAAGCTAATAATAATTGAAAAGCAAATAATTAACCAAAAACATTAATTCATTTCCATTTCATTTATAACAAAATTCTAGTAAAATATGGCGGAAAATTTGGAGAAATATTTCAATGTAGCCTTAATATTGGCAAAAGAAGCTGGACAGGCGAGTAATAAGTGTTATTTATTATAAAATTTACTACGTAATTCTCAAAATATGGTTATGTCATAATAGGCAAAAATCAATGTCATCATAGCGTTCCCTACCTACCTGAACTGGAACTAATTTAAGCGGGAATTCATTTTTCAGATCGTACGAGAACTAAACTCCGACGCCAAAACTATCGAATCAAAATCTTGTGAAATTGACCTTGTCACCGAGACCGACCAAAAAGTCGAAAGATTACTTATCGATGGCTTTTCCTCCAAGTTTCCTGACCATAAATTCATCGGGGAAGAATCCGTTGCTGCCGGGGACACCTGTATTCTTACAAATGATCCAACATGGATAATAGATCCCATTGACGGAACGATGAATTTCGTGCACGGTTTTCCGCATTCTAGTATTTCAATTGCTTTATTCATACACAAAGAACCAGTGGTTGCTATTATTTACAATCCAGTTATGGAACAACTTTTCACTGCGCAAAAAGGAAAGGGAGCGTTTTTAAACGACAAACAGATTCATGTTTCTTGTCAAACCGAACTAAGTAAAACTTTACTGATGGTTGAAGGAGGCACTAGCAGAGATCCCGCCAAAATGCAATCTGTTAATGTCAACATGACAGTTTTAACACCGCTGCTTCAAGGGTAAATAGCTAATTGAAACACAAATCACATGACTTAATGAAATATGTTTCAGGACACGTTCTCTGGGTTCAGCGGCTTTAGACATGGCAATGGTAGCCCTGGGAGCTGCTGATGCTTATTACGAATGCGGTATTCATATTTGGGATATAGCAGCAGGCGAGCTGCTAGTCAAAGAAGCAGGCGGAGTTGTTATAGATCCAGCCGGAGGACCATTAGACCGATTCTCTCGCCGAGTTTTATGCGCAAGTACTCAAGAACTAGCTGAGAAACTATCGCAGAAACTGGTTCAGTATTACCCGACTCCAAGAGATTAAATAGAGTAAAAGTTACCTTATGTGTTCCATACTTAAATACTGACTCGTTAGAATTAACTGCTACTCCTCTTGTTCGGTTACCGCGCTATAAAAAAAACTTAGGATACAAATCAACATTACCACTTTATGTAATATTACTAACCGTACTTAAGTAATTATTAAATGTACTTTACTTATATGTGTATTGATATCTGTCAACTGGAAGCTGCATTTAAGGGCCCACTCTTCTTTCCCGTAACACTGTAAATAAAATTACAAAAGATAATAAATTTGTTCGCCACATAATAAAAAAATGTTTATTTATTTAACAACATGCAATAATAAAATTATAATAAAACTAATAAAGTACGATACGAAATATGTAACATCTTTTATCTTTTAAAATGTGTTTTTACGACTTATAAAAATACCTTATGGCCAAGTTTGCTCTGCTTCTGCAACTGTAGCGCAACTCGATGAATTCGCGCATCTGAAAGAAAAATCACGTGTAGTTGTCATTGCACGATGTCAAAACAAAAGATATTGCTGTCCACAGGAATATTATAGGATTGGGTAAATAGTTTTCGGTATTTTTACGGTACTATTTTATTTATGTGAAAATAATCAATCATCTCCACAGTCAACCGAACTATTTATAAATTAAAATGGCATAAAAATTATTCACATTTTTTTATATAGTTTTTAAACATAAATAAAATAAAATGCAGATGATACAAATTGATTGGTTACTGTAAGTATATTGTTGTTGTTTTGTTACAAAGTTTACCTATCACGCCCTAGATCTTGTCCTGGATGAAGGGGTGCGTGAGCGCCGCGTTGAGGGTGACCCGTTTGGCGGGGTCGAGGGCAAGAGCACGTTCCAAGAGGTCGCGCAACTGCCCCACCTTGCGCAATTGCTCTGGAGGAAGCGCTTGCCCCGCCACAAGCTCCGCCTGCAGGTCTCGTGAGGGTTTCACCATCGACATCACCACGATCTTCTCCTACGCACCACACAAATTCCAATTAATATTTCGCTAATTTACTCTAGCAGATAAGTCAACAAAAAGCGAGCGACTGATCCCTTAATATTTGCCTCTGAAATATGAAGCAATACTTATCCAGTATTAAATTTCGTGTTCATGTAGTTTTGACTAGCTGAATACCATTTTCCGTTGAAATAAAATAACTTTATCACAAGCAATGTGTTCAATATTAATCTACCTTCTTCCGATTATACTTTGAACATTTTTTACATAAGTATAATAAAGTAATTCTAACATTTATCGTTATTTCTTAGCAACAATGTTATTTTACAGACGACTTAGAGAATGCAACGAAATAAAAACCACTCGAACGCAGTTATATGTTGTTATAAGTGACGGGCGTGAGGTTAACTTCAATCTCAAAACTGCCTCTATCCACTGAAACACAGTAATAATACTGGAACGCTAACTTTAAGGCTTTTATGAAAATGAAAAACAAGCCAGAGAAACATAGAAGTTGTACGGCCACCCTTCTTTGTCTAACACTTGTTAACATACATGATTGTTAATTGAACTCATTTTTATTAATATAATTAATATTTATACGTCCAAAATCAGTCTGTAATTTACAAGTCTGTTTAGTGAATCAGTAAAATTATATAACTTTAATTTTTATTTGAAACATTTTAATTCAAAACCATTGAATAGTAATATTAGATAGGCTGTCTCTTTCGGCTCGCATTTTCATCGACAATTGGCGTTCCAGTACTATTATATTTTAGTGCCTGTATCGAACAATAATTTTGTTAAACTTTTTATTTAAAATATATATTACAGATCTTATTTAAAAAAAATTTTGACCAACTATACTATTCAAAGTTTCTAATAATTATCAATCGTTTGTCCAATTCTCGTTTGAAAATCGTCTCAACTCCTGTCTATTGGTTTCTATGGCTAGATAATGTCCTCTGCGCTGAGTAATCGCAGATAACCGTACTTCAAAGAATCGAAAATGAAACTTATATGTGCACTTCTTTCTTTAAATTTATTAAAGGCGATTTCGACTGGCACTGGTTACTTGCCGGTTACGTGTTTGGTTGGTTTCAAACAATGACGTCACACTGACCGAACGGTTACTGAAAACGCACGGTAGATTTTGACATTAATCAAATTTTACAGAAAACATGAAAAATATGACAGCATACTAGTTTGAAGTCACAAATAAGTGAAATTCAGCCAATCAGAATACTAACCGTGGGACGAACCGAGCTCTCGAGCATGTTACTGATTTGACATACTAAAACTGTCACCGTTTACATATGACATAATAAAAGTGTCAGTCGAAATCAATTGGTTACTCTATTTACTAACCATTCCTGTGACGAAGTACTAACCGGTGCTAGTCGAAATCGCCTTAAGGCAACAATATTTAATTCTTTTGTTTACATAGTGCAAAATTTTTATATACTACAAATATCAAAATTCATAAAAATTGCTAAATATTTTGAAAAATAACTTTTAAAAGCTGTTCCGCTAGAAATACGTAATTAGTTTGATTGTAAATTGCAAGAGTTGGAATGACTTACCCTTTCGGTGACCTTGTCGATCTCGTGGTAGAGGAAGTTGCAGTTGTTGTCAAAGTGCTGGTCCTTGTAGGCACCTTTGCGCACCACCTTGTTAGGAAGCTTGCCCTTGACATCCATGAAGAACTTGAGCATCTGATTGTTGGATTTGCCTGAGAACATGATTCGACCAGTGTATAGTTCATAAATTGTACATGCAGCGGACCACATATCAATGCCGTGGTCATACGGTATGCCTAGGATGATCTCCGGCGCTCGGTAGAAGCGGGACACCAGGTACGGGGTGATTTCGTTGTCGCTGCTGTGGCACGCCGACCCGAAGTCGCACAGCTTCAACACCAGCTTGCTCTCGTTCACCAGGATGTTGTCCGGCTTTATATCTACCACAACACAACAATCAAATTTACTTCGCAACAGACACTCACAATCAGCTGACATGTTTTCAGATAAATTACAATCCGATATTTGATCAACTCTGTGGATATATCTATTCGAGTTTAAAACGGTATGATAAGCTAAGTGTAAAATTATTGAGTCCGATTTTATACAAAGACAAGTACGAGGTGGGTTAAATTAGCATGCAATTTCTATTTTACAAAACAAGAGCAAAAAAAAGTTATTTACATGAGTTAGGAAAGTGGTACAATACTGTCGAGAAGCCATATTGAAATACGAGGCACTTTGTATCGAGTATTTTACGGCTCCGGTCTAAGTACAGACATTTTACTGACGAATTATGTATTAATTTCTTTCTGCATTTTAGGAGCGAAAATACTATTTTTGCTCCATATTTCAGGCGCGAAAATACTACTTTCATTCCGCATTTTAGGCGCGAAAATAGTACTTTCGCTCCAGTTTCAGAAAAAGATATATTTTTTTGCTCATTGTAATCCTGTAAAATAGAAGTTGCTAGCTAATTTAATCAACCTCAACTCTTATCGTTTTCGGAATGACAATACTTAATTGTGACAATATTGCACTTATTGCAGGCGCTAAGTATAAAATTGACAAATCAGAATTTATACATATTTAAATAATGTATTTGTTAATAATACCACGCATATTGTTTGATAATTTGCAGCTACACTAATTAGAATTAACAGGGGGTAGCACGAACCCATAAGCAGATTCAACCAGCAACCAATCTCCTTCAAACATTATAATCCTGGCATAGTTTCGCATCAACCGCCATTCATAGTTCGATTCATACAAGTTGGTTTATTCCTTACACTCAGAATTATTTATTCACGCAGCTCACTTTTAACCTCGACCTCATAAAATGTTTCACAACCTTTCATTCGACATCCGATCCAAACCATTTCAACTGACTCACTCCCATTTTTGTTAATCTATAGCACTAAACTTTAAATAATTGATGCGTGGTTTGTAATAGCACATTATTTAACTCATTAAATTTTACTGATAAGCGATTTAATTTCTGAATTCTCAACCAATACTAAAAATTTTTCTAAACCGTTACAGAAATCATGTTTATTATAAGTATTTCTAGATCACTGTAAAGTCAAAATTGAAATTATGTTTAAAAAGTGCGATGCAATGAACAGATAAAATTTCTTACCAGCATGAAGAATTCCAGTCTTCTTTAGCAGCTTTAGAGCTAACAATAACTGCTGTGTATAACTCCGCACGGCTTTAATATGAAGTCCAACATCTTTACCATATTTCTTAAGAACTTCTCGTAAATTCATGGCAAGAGGTTCCATTACCATACATAAATGTTGTTTGTGAAAGAAATGTCTAAATAAGCGTAAACAATGTAGCCTGTCATCAGGATCTGCATCGTTTAGACGTTTTAAAATTTCTAACTCTCTTAGCCCAGTTTTATGCCTTAAAAAATATTAAATTACTCGTGAACCTTGATATATTTAATTGTAATACTTACATTATTTCGTTATTTCTAATGATTTTAATGGCGACATCTTGGTTTCCTCGAGCTTGGTCTCTCGCTCGAATTACATTACTGAAAACTCCCTGACCGGTGTAACCATAAACACAATACCGAGAATCGAGAACTTCGCCGATTCTTACACGGTAATATCCCTCAGCATCATCCCAATTATCTGTAAGAGCAGGATTTTCTGCTCCCGCTTTCTTAATTAAAGGCACTTCACTTGGCGACTGAAAACAGTGTAAAATAAAACATTTGATGCATTATAATATAATTAAAATTTACATTATATTCGTTCCTGAAGATATCTTGCTCAGCAAACATATCCCAGTTGTTGTTTTTATTGTCTTTAGACTTTTTGTCCGAGTCTGGTTTGTTCGAATTCCCCAGGAGTTTAAGTTTCATCTCTGGAGGTAGTGGGGGAGTATGGGACTCTTCTTCTACAGGTTCGGGTTCTGGAGGGGGTGGTTTTGGAATTTCTGGAGTCTTGGAAGGTTCGGGTTCGGGTTCTGGGACTGTAACAGGTTCGATTACTGGTGTTGAAATAGACGTAATTGTATTACTGTCTTCGCTGGCTACCCCCAAACGCTGCGGAAAATAATGATTAATAATTGTTATGAAAACAAAGAAATTAATTAAAGTTACCCGTAATAATTCTTCGCGTTGCTTCCTCCGCTTTTCAATTATTTGTTCTTCGTCTTCGTCGTCCTCTTTAATCTCAAGATTTTCATCAATTTCGCTATCACTACTTACTTTACCCAAACCCTCACTTAATGAATCTTTATATTTATCATTATCTTTAGAATCATTTTTATCTCTACCTCTATTTTTATTTTTATCGTCATGTCTTCTGTCTCTATGTCTATGATCCATTCTTCTATCAAACATTCTTTCCCGCGATTTTCTATCTAATGAATTAATATAACGATTATCGTCTCTAGATCTACCTCTTTCTATTCTCCTCCCTCGATCTCTAGATTTAGATCGCTCTTTAAACCGATCCCGAGTTCTGTCTCGAGATCGCAGCCGTTCTCGAGACCGTTTTCGTTCATCGCGGCCTCTTCTATCTCTATCATAAGGAGAACGTCTCTCTCGTGACCGTCTCTTTTCTGGGGATTGGAACCCGTGCCTATAATGATGCAATTTATTTCTATCATGAGGACTTCGACTACGTTTTCTTTCAGGTTTTTCTCTAATATGAGAATGATGATGAGTGGAATGGTCTTTTTTGCTAATAACAACACGTCTTTCGCGAATGGAATCTGATTTTGGTTTATGATCAGAATCATTGCTAGAGTCATCGAGAAGTATGACTTCATTATCAATGGAATTTTCAATTCTTTTAGCGGCAGTTACGGAATTTTGACCGTCTTTGTCTGTACCATCTGAAAGATATTCACCTAAACGAGCTTGTAATAATTCTTTTTGTAGCATTAATTCTTCCAAGTTCATGTCTTCTTCAATGACTGCAACGTCGATGTCATCGCTATCGCATTCCTCCGGCGGAGGCTCCGGGTCACTTTCAGACGAGACAATTTCCAAGGACTGCTGCTGCTGTAAGCCTGTAGTTATGTATTCCACAACTACCTCTGCTTCTGTACTCGGCAACGATTTTGCATCTCGTTTTCCTGAACAAGACTTACCATTAACCACATTATTAGTGTCGTTTTTACATACGTTTGGAGATATTGCATTAGGTACTGGTTCGGGTGTATACCGTGCACTGTCATCACTGTGAACTGGAGACTGTTCCTTGTCGGAAATCTTTGGTACTTTACTATCCGAATCGCACACTGAACTACTACTTTTGCGTTTTCGCTTATGCTTTTTATGCTTCTTAGAATGACTGGTTTTATCTGCATTATGTTTCTTATGCTTATGCTTTTTCTTTCGTTTCTTTTTTATACCATTATCTACAGCAGACTGTGATTGTTCTGGATCTGGGCTATCCATAATAATTTCTACAGAATCTGAGTCTGCATCAGACAATCTGAAAAAATTATTCAATTAATTTACATATATTCATTAATACAAACTATATCAATATTAAATATGTAACTTTCTAGAAACAAAATATTCTAATGCACGTCAGAAAGAAAGCTTAAAGTACATTACTTACTTCGTGTCCTCCATCCTGTATCTTTTAATTTCTTAATATTTCTATCTACAATTGAAAAATGATAACTTTTATGATATAATTAAATGTAACGTTAATTTAACGACAAAGCGTCCACCATTTTCTTATGTTTTGCAAATTTCTAAACGCCATTTTTATTTTAGCGAATAAAGATGAAGAAGACGGAACAATTGAAGAATAGGCGGTAAATTTAAAATATATATAAGCTAGTCATTCTCATTTCTAAAATGTAAATTTTACTGAAAATACTTTAGATAAATATAGAATAAAAAATAATGTTCCTAAAAATAATTTAATATGGTTATATATTTTTGTTTTATTTATAAAGTTGATGTCAATAAACTATTATAGCGCATCTAAAAGTAAATACAATGAAAAGGTTATAGCGGTTACAACAAAAAACTATTTTCCGCATATAAACAAGTTATGGTGATATAAAAATATAAAATCGAGTGGGAGATATGTATACCGCTCATACCGGCGGTGGGAGAGACAGACGCCTAGCGTCGGACTTTCATCTTATCCAGTTCAAAGGCAAACATTCAAAGAGCCTGTAGTAATACATTTTTCTGGCCGGGCAATCGGTTACTAGTGATAAGAACTGCACACCGGTAAGTTAGTAAATACCGCAATGATTCCAATAACAATTACTACAATGTGTGATGCCTGTTCAATTGTGCCAATTTTTATTTTGGTTTTCAATTCACGGTATGCCATATTATGCAAGAACAAGTCTTTTATTCGATCAATTCAATCAATCAGCCTTGTCTAAAATTATTTTTTCTTTGGCAACTAAAGCATTAAACATTGGCAACTAAATAATATTATATATGCAAGTTCCGGCTTTATACTTCCGCTATGAGAGAATGCGAATTTCCGCGAGTTTGTGGCTAAATTCGTAAATTATTTTCATAAATCGGCATGAACATGGCCCGGTGGAACCGTTCTCATGTATCCGCTAATTATAGTTTGTGTACCAAAAGCGAGGTCTGCTATCTTTATCTTGCTAACTTTTGGAAGAAGGCGCTATACGCACGCGTTATTGGCTATCAATGTGTTTGAAAACTTCAACATCCATTGATCCGTTCGTTTTTGACTTTTTCCTTTGCCGCTTCAATGTACCACTTTAAATACTTGCTCTAATTTTATTAGGTCGAGCTATTATTATTTAAGGAATAATGAGTACACATTAGAAGTAGGTTAATAATAATTATTTTGAACTAATTTCGCTTGCGATCTTGCCCCAGCAGTGCTAATGCTTGGGTTCTATCCAATTAGAACATTGCTATTAATAATAAATACTTTGACATTTGAATACATGTAGGTAGCCACTTATGATTTTATTTTAACATGTACCTGCTTTCTTTCCAAGAAGGAAGAAAGTATTAACAAGAAATGGGAGTAACATATCACTTATAAAATATTAAATGTATTATTTATACTATATTTAACTACAAAAACATTAATTTGGCAGCCAATATGTTATTCTATGAATTATTAACTTGTGACGTGCATATGAAAATTTTATTAGATCAAATCATTACATCTGCGCGCATTTATTCCTAAAATGTTTACCTTTAACTGCCAATTCTACAGTAAACATGAATAAAATTTTAATATAAAACTGCTTCAGTAAATACCTCATATAGTATTTGTTCTTTGTAGAAGATGTCTCGTCGCCCGATTTTAAGCCGTCCCCGCACCAGGGTGTACAACGCTAACTACGATATTGGCCAGAGCTACTACAAATCGGCTATCGATAGATTGGACCGTAAATATTCTGGACGCGCGTTGAGCCCACCTGCACGTTCTCCACAAATCCCGCAGGAGCTTCTGGAACGTCACGATCGCGCCTTCACCGATGATGATCTGCCCAGCGCACGCCGTCGCGCTGAGCAGCACATCACCGAGGACAACCCTTTCGACCTCATCGGCACTCGTCGGCGCCGCCCCCTGTCCACTGCCTTCGAAGCTGAGGATGAATTCGACGATGAGGTAAAAAATATGACTCCATAAACATTTTTGGTTATCAACTAAATAATAACGTAATTTCATGAATAAAAAAGTATTATTTTTGAGCAAAATGACCAATTTCACTTTTGGTTCTAACAGTACAGCTGTTGACATACTTAATTTATGAATCATCCTGTGAAATATGTAGGATGTGCGTCTACCTGTGAAATTGACTTTCTTGGCATAAAAACAAAGTATGACTCAAAACATTCCTAATGCATTTGTAGCATTGAGTGCATCAGAATTTGTAAACAATCCAAAAATACCTGGCCAAATAATTATGAACTATTCTAGATCTCCAACACACTGCGAGCACTCCGCGCAAGAAAACAAACAGCGAAAGTTATCAATGACGTCGATCTGGAGAGCACAGTCAACAACATCAGCTTCGCACGCATGATCAACAGGACCGACAAGCTGCTGGACTCCGTAGGCCTGAACGAGAAATCCGCACGAGGCATTCTGAGCGGTGAGGAGGAACCAAAGGTTTCAAGCATTCGCCGTCGCGTATTGAGGATGACCGCCTCATCTGAAGACAACAGCGATTCGCGTGACATGACCAGGTGGTCTGCTTTGAAAGAGTCTGAGGAATCTTCTTCCAATTCTGCGGCCGCTTTCAGAGCAAAGGCCTCCCGAGCGAGGCTTCAGGATTTGGAAGATGAGATGGAAGCTATGAGTGAGAGACAAGTTGCTCGTGAACGCCGCGCTGCCAACCTGCGTGCCATCGTTGCTGAGAACGCTGAAGAAACCGAGGCCATGGATCACGCCATTAAGTCTGTCCACGCTCGAGTCCAGAAGAAGGCTCTCGCTTATTAATTCCTCTTTCCTTTACCACATACCATGCGGCTTTCAAACCATCTTGATAAATTAAAAGACAAATGCGCACAGGCTAATTTTTATTACATTAAACTTTTTGATATTGCTCTGAGGTCGGTTTGAAAGCTGCATGTTTCCGTGGTAATCCTCGCAGTAGCTGTCATGCCGGCATCCATTCATTTTGAACACCTTAAGCAGCAGGTTCAGATCTTCCACTTTGTACATACTTTGATGCATTTCTGTACACTGCTTTTGAACTGCTCTGTCGAATGTATATTTGATGTGTAATATATTGTTTAATTTAAAATAAAGTTGTCCTACATGGTGAGTGGGTTTGTCTGGGGCGCGGATCTGGCGGTTGGCCTGGGTGACACTAATTTTAAGCCTGGGCGATAATTTGTAGCGTAACTTATACGTAAAACGCAATGCCAATGTCAGTAGTGTTACCCGGAGAGCGTACACACGCCTGTTGGGTTTGACCCGCTGATATTTTTAGCTCGTTCATTGCCTCGACTGTTGCTGTTAACGATGGTCTACTTTACGATTTAGATTAAATAATGCAAAAGAAATAGTCCGTTATGCGTTAACGCACGTCGCAAGGCCACTAGGCTATTGGCAGCTGGCCTAAACTGTTCCGACGTTTTATTAAAATATTATGTTTGAAAATACATTTTCATTTCCAATATAAACACCCTTCACTGTCTTCACAAGTACGTTACTCAATGAAAAATAATATCTATTAATAAAATTTGCAAGAAAAATATGATCAATGATTACAACAATATAAATACAATATTATATACCGTATCATAACAATTAATTAATCCGTATACAAATAGAGGAATATGCATTTAAAATAAATATTATACTTTATTAATGATATAGGTACCTATCGAAATAACATATTACATACAGAGGTGGAAAGTGTTTCATTGCAGCCGAAGGTTAAGATCGCGACTAATGAAATTTTCCGCCGAGGTTTGTACACTATTTTATTCATAATCAATAATTAATAAATGAAACAATATAAAAATAGGGGTTTTCACGACCGGGAGGGAAACTCGGTTTCTATGATACAAAAATCATGACAGAAACAGCCATTTTCATATCTACGGGAAATCAACAAATCAAAGGTAACTATCGTAAATTATATTACAATTCAAATAATTTTGAAATACATAAAAACCATAATAAATAATGGGGTCGTGAAAAAATAGTACATACACCGCAGGAGAGAAGTATATTTTTTCCTAGCCGTATTGTAGCCCTCGTCTACGGCTTCAATTTAGAACGCGGGAAAGAATCATACACATCTCTTCCTTAATGTGTAATATACTATTTAATGTTTGCTGTTTCCGGTGAAATATTATTGTTTAGTATTCGTACGTGGTGAACTTTATATTTGTTTTGTAAACAATTTCGGAGTGACATTTATATTTGTCAATATATTTTCGAAATGACTGAGTATAAAACTCAATAAATGGTTTGTAGTCCATCCGTACAAGGGCAAGTGGCAGAAATAGCAACAAAAAATTTCTTTCACAAAAAAGCCTATATTATTCATAATCAGTTAGTAATCAAATATGCACTGATTTCGCTAGTTGAAAAGTGACAAATTTTCGATTGGTTGAAAAGTGAAAAGAAGGAATAATTGACATGTTGGCTGCTTGACTGCTAATTGTCAATTTTACTGCGTAGAACCGTTCAACAAACGCATGGCAACTTAATTTGATGGTGATACTGATAACCTTCAAAATATGTATTAAGAATAATCACTTAATTAGTATTAATTCAAATCGACAAAAAAATAGTGTGTTCAATACGGCACTAAACACAGATGAATAAAATATTTAAAATTACCCATTTTAAGTCTAGGCAACCAGTTTAAATTCTGAGTGAAGCTAGGAGGTCTATTTTACGAAATTTTGTTCAAGTGGTTCAGTAAATTAAAATTAAACTACCTTGGCTGAGAAAACTATGTGGCGTTAAAGGTTTACAATTTCTATTATGCTTGGCACAAAAATAGATTTTTCACAAAAAGATAAAAGACGTGTTGAAATAATAAAAACATAACTGTGGCAGGTGGTGAGATATCTCATTATAGGACAACGAAAAAAAAGTTGCCCTAGTTCCACTTCCTAAAATATAGCTACTAAAAAATGAGTTTTAAACATGACGAAAACTTAATTGTTTTTTCCTAAACTAGTAAAAGTTATCTTTCCTGAAGAGTTAAATTTTGTTTGTGTTATACAGATAAACATGCCACACAGATCAAGTAATCAAAAATATCTGCTGTATTAGCGTACGTAAGTGGGCACATAGACATGATGATATATAGCGTATAATTGGATTGGAATGAATCCAGAAAGATTATAACTTGAATGTCTAATTAGCTATAGCAAAGTAGATACATCACATAACGATTTATTAAGATTTTGATTTCAATCTTTAACAATTAACATCAGCATAGAAAATATATGACAATTAATAATCGTGGCATTAAAACTTCCACAAAAAGTGCTTGAAAATTGTTAAACGTTTAAATTAAAATGAGATGATATAATCATAACAAAGACCAAAGATTAGTTAACACTACTTGTAAGTAGAGCTAGAGACACAAATAACATACCTTCGTACATTCTTCTATCGCACTGCCAATTATTAAGAGTCTAATTGCTGAATTGACATTAAAGAGCAGGGTTTGAGAATTGAACTATTACCAGGCCAGTACTGTGAAAAAACCTTAACAAGCTCCAACAAAATAGAAACACAAAACAATAATTAGTCACCGTCATGGGCAATGGCATTTTAAAATAGTATCAAGCATTTTTACAAGAAGGGTTTATAAATAAAACGATATTATAAATTAGGCTCGTCAGCTGAAATATATTAATTAGAGCATAAAGACCTCACAGATTCAGAATTTGACAATTTCCTGCGATCAGGAGATCCCGTACGGCAGATTGAAATAAATTGAGAGATGCTAATAGATAACACGGGACCATTGTGATTGGCAAGGTACTTCCCTGGGTGGGGGGATAGCTTAAAGACAAAAGTTCAGTTTATAACAGTCGTCGTGCCCGACCACTAGAACACAGGTTTACTACCAGGTGAGTCATTAAGAATTAATTATTCATTCCGTAATTATTCTACCACCTTTTGTCAAGACTAATTTTTCATTATCTAACTAATTTGATTACAGATCTTTAATCATTTTCATTAATAAATTTATATTTTTAAATTTGTCTGCGAAGAGACAGAATGGCGGATGACGATTGGCTATCTGCAGCTACCGAACCGGATCCACCAGCACCTGCACCTGGTGCTGATTCGGCACCAGCTGGAGATGAGCCCGTAGATCTTTTAGATGATGATGAACCAGAAGAACAATCAAAGAAGAGGTCAACACGCGAAAAAGCCGAGCGTAATCCATTGTACAAAGTTTGGAAAAGGTACGAGTTAAAATAATTTGTTTGCGAAAGAGCTATTAAAAACTTTTAGACAGGCTTGCTTTTACAACTCAATCGATTTATCATAGTTAAAACTAAAATATACCGAGCGTAATCCATTGTACAAAGTTTGGAAAAGGTACGAGTTAAAATAATTTGTTTGCGAAAGAGCTATTAAAAACTTTTAGACAGGCTTGCTTTTACAACTCAATCGATTTATCATAGTTAAAACTAAAATATATTCGACCAACTCTTGTCAAAAATAATTTTCTCGATTTGTTTCGTTAAATAACAGTTGCCAATAGTAAACTAAAAATATATCGATAGTTAATTTTAATCCTGCCTGTAAAAAATCAAGAACATTTTCGCGATTTTATCGCAATTTATTTCCAAGATTCAAGTTGTAATAATTGTTTGTTTTATTTCAGGCCTGTGTTTCTACAATACTCGTACTTGTACGACTACAGACACAATTACTACGATGACGTGATCGATTATTTGGACCGCAGACAACGCGGGCTTACCCGTGATATTCCCAGGGCCCAGACCTGGGCAGAAAGGGCGCTCCGCACTTACACCAGCAAAGTCCGCAGTTCAGCCGCTTACGAGAAGAGAGAGAAAGACATCACCCTGTTGTCAGACATGCGCACTTCTGCTCGGTTCTACAACTACCACACCAAGGAGTACATGTCGCACAAGTACTCTAAATACCTCTTGTAAATAATAACTATTCCTGTAGTAAAAAAGACAAAACATGTACATGGTAGAGTAGTTTATATCATCTGTCATTTCATATTACTGTTTATCAACAGATCATGATGTAAATATTAATAAAGTCCATGAACCACTTACAATGTTTCTTTTTTCCACCTGATGTTACTGATTGAAATTGAAGTTCACCTTCTGAAATTGGCTGACATAAGATATAATTGATAAGATGTATGAATACAGCTCAATCATAGCATTTTTTATTTTGATATTACATGTAAGACAAGTTATATTCTGAATAATATAATAATCATAAATACAGGTCGAGCAGACAATCAGGGAAGATCAAGAAAGATGTCTGTAGTGTGCTGCAACCGTTTGTTTGTGCCGACTGCCGTTAACTGTATGGCCCGCGTATGTACGCCAGACGACTAGAAACTATTGCGCTCCTCGTGGTTAGGCCCAAAAATTTGTAACGCCGTTATTATTAAAGTAAACCGTTTTATTTCAATACGAATTTGTTAGCTACTCTGTAAATATTAGGTACCTACAAGTAGTACTTGTATTTAGTAACTGTAATTGTAAATATGATAATTTTCGAACACGTTGATTGAAAAACAAATCGGGTAAATTCCAGTGTGCATCATATCATATCATATCGTACAATCAAAGAGAGAACGGAATAAAATTTGGAACTGGTGGGAAAGTGAAAAGCCGGAACTGCAAAGAGTCCCGCCGAACAAGAGAAGCACCGATATACAATAGAGTAATTAGGTATATAACATCACAATAAGTAATGAGTCTCCGCTACTCTAAACTTCAATCACGTAAAAATTTCCCAAAAACAGTAACATTCAAATATTTTATTATTTATGCAGTATTATTTATCATTAATATAATATAGTAGATCTCGATAAGGTAGAGAAGATAGGTTCGTCAAACAGAACAGGCGTACACGATAAGAATATGTAACATCATCGCAGTTTATAAATAATCAATATCCGATTCAACTAGGGAACGGTACAACGAATGTATACAGGTATATGTGTGGGTCGAATGAAAGGAAATTACAAATCACACTAATCATAAATCCTATGCGAGGATGAGCATAACAATCCGCCCTTCGCCACACGAGACAGAAAACTTATGCAAGAGAAAGGAAAATGAGATTCACAGTTTCAATACTGTCCATTGTCTAACGAAACTGAACTGAACAACTGAACGTGAATGAACGCAGAACGCAACGAACGCAACGCAACACAACGCAACGGAGTTGAAGTGAGCGTCGAGCGAGGACGAACGACTGAACGACGAACGCGGTCGCGTCGCTTATTGTGCTTGCGGATCGCACTGCAGCAGGCGCACAATGGACGGGTCGCTCTTGGCGCCTTCGATGAACTCGTCCAGGCTCAGCTTGCCGTCCTTGTTGCGGTCCATCTGTCGGAAGATCTTATCCGTCCGCTTCTCTGGCGTACTCTCGTCCTCGGGCATCTTCATCACTGAACCTACCATCTTGTATATCGCCTGCAACACAAGCAAACATCAACGACACTAGCTCAACAACACCACCCGGCTACTGCCGTACAGTTACAATTTCAAGCATCTCCTGGCGTGATATGTATCCGTTTCCATCTAGGTCGTACATGGAGAAGGCCCACTTGAGCTTCTGCTCCAGCTTGCCGCGCGAGGTAACAGACAACGCACACAAGAACTCCCGGAAGTCGATGGTGCCATCGCCATTGGCGTCGAATGTGCGGAACACATGCTCCGCGAACTTACTCGCGTCTCCGTACGGGAAGAAGTTCCCGTAGATCTTCTTGAACTCTTCTACCGACAAATGTCCGCTCGGACAATCCTTCAAAAAGCCCTTGTACCATTCCTGGATTTCTGCATCTGTAAAACAAATAATACTAGTTACAATACACATAATTCGCATGTTAGATAAGTAAATAAGATATTTGTAATGAGTATTTAATTCGTAATAGTGTGTTGAAAGAAATATAATATGGATTGCATGTCGCAAATATGAATATGAAGTAGTGGATTAAATTTAAAAATGCTGAAGGTGAAATATTTAATTTGAATATGTTAATGATGCAGACACGAAAGGTGTGTTACTGCTAGTGTAACTTTTTGTAGATGGTCTTGTCTTACCTGAGAACTCGGTGTTCTGCTTGAGGTCCTCAAGCACCTCCGGCTTGAGCTTGCTGTTCTGCTTGCCCATGGCGAGAGTGCGTCCTCGCTCCGCTCTGTCCCGGCCCGCTCACTGCTGCCGCACCCTGCGCCACACACACATGTAACACCACGCCATACTACACTCACACTGTCACATGTCACTCCACGCAAACCACGCTCCATTCGCTCAATAAACAAAAACAACAGCGTCTTGGCAAATTATGTATGTCGTTTAATTTAGTGATATTGAAATTCACAGTAATCATATCTGCCATGAATGTTGTTTGTGACGGATCCTAAGTAGCTGCTGCGTTTTCCGTTACCATACCACTAGCTGGCTACCTCGGCCAAACGCAAACCTAATCTCAAATCTTCCTCCTAGAAACACTCTGGAGATTTCACCCGGGAAATATATCATCACGCAAAGTGAAATGTATAAATTATGACAAGTACTGATGATATATTTATAGACATGTGTGTTAATGTGCCACCCAGGATGACAATGACGGGCTCTTACAGAACATGAAATCTTCCGAGTGTTTGCGTTTGACCGTTACAAACACGCTGATTTAATTATAGTAGGTACACTGTTAATTATAACATTGTATAAACATCTAGAGTAGCATATCATTAAGTATTTCATTTTATAATAATATATATTACAGTATGTGCAAGTAGAAAAATATGAATCAATAGATAAACAATCGCCGAACCATACCAGACGTAGTAAAGTTCATAATCTCCATTGGACCATCGTTACAAGCACGCCTCTTAAAAATTCGGTTTCGGGTTGCTTCATGGAACGTTATGAAACTGAACATCAAGAACCAAAACCAAAAGGACTGCAGGTGATGCAAGTGTTGTTGGTGTGTTTGTATATGATGTAAATGTAAATGCAGAAATGAACGGTCGAAAGTTGAGATTCTGCTGCTGCTGTTGCGGAAACGAAACTGATTGGATGAGTGCGCGTTGCGCGCGCTATACGGAATGAACGGTGAACACATGCGAGTGAGAAGTACGTACATACGAGACGACTAACTGTGCGCTAGTAATTAAGTAATTAATTATAAGTTATGTGTTTGCAGTAGATATGTTGAATGAAGTAGTTCTAGAGGAAGCGAGATTAGAGAGAGATAGTTTAGTTAGTTATATAGGAAAAGTCCACGTGTCGCGACGTGAAGAATTGACTCGAGACATTGTCACACGCACTGAATTCGGGAAAGAGCGCTGCTGCGCGCTAGCGAGCTCTAACAACATTTATACCTAGTAGTAAGTTACAGTAAAATGTTTAAAATACGTCTAAACGTACGTCGAGGTACGAGGTACGTGGTACGGGCACAGGGTACACCTAGCACGGGGAATGCGACACGGACATCGGACATCAAGACAAGAGCACGAAACACGGAACACGGGTTCTAGTAACGTAGACGTAGGCCGCGGCGCTTTGGTCGAAATCCCGTGGCTGTGGATCTGTGTGTACTCGATGTCACATTTACATTTTGATTTGTTTCTGATTCAAAGCATTCCCGTAGCAAATGACAGATGGCTTATCGATAAGTTGAGTATAAATGTTTTGTCTCCAGCGGATTGGTCTGTGGTTGCAGTCTCTCTGCCGGGGCAGGCACTGGGGGGATTACGGCGCCAGCATCTTGCTCAGCTCCTCGTCCTGCAGGCAGCCCTTCAGGAACTCGTCCTGCGTCAGCTGCCCGTCGTTGTTCTCGTCCATCTTCGCAAAGATGTTCTTCGCCCGCTCCTCCGCCGTGTCTGCTGGTCGATTCGATGAACACGCGCCCAACATGTCATATATTGCCTAAAACACAAACACACTCACATTACTCCCACTGGATCAGTCAAACATTCATTTATTCATTTCGCAGTATTCATATTTAATGACAACACTCATTACGAAATCATCAATTTAAAAGTGCGGACAGATTTTCAGACAACTAAATTATTTAATTATTAAGTGCTTATTGTTGTACGTTTCTCATTAATGCAGTAAAAAATTAAGACATTCCATGTGCGTCAAACGGTTTTATTTACTATTTGTTTTTATGTAAATACATTACTGAAGCATAATTAAAACGTCAGATTAATTACAGTACGCACATCTCAACGTTACACGCTGCTTCAATCAAATATAATTACGCTCGCAAATTTCATATTTTGCGCTGCATTTAATTACAAAAAATACAAAATCAATAATTATCTGGAAGCTTTTAATTTTCCATTAACATGTTCAAACGACAGAAGATATAATCAGTGCATTCAGAGTTCACTGTCACGGAATAAATCAGTTCGCATGCAATAAAATCAACGCTGATTTGCACATTGTTGTAATCTACTCAACTGATTTACCATTATTGTAATCAGGGAAAACAGTCGAACTACATTTTATAATTCTATTTGTGGCTAATTTATAACATTAGTCCCGTGCTGACCTAATTTGTTAACACTTTCCTCATATACTACACATGAACCAAGGGAATTGTCACATCGAGCACTAGTCAGAATTTGATCGTACCTTTATCGTAAAATTGTTTTCCATTATTGTAATCACGCACACCATCGAAATTATTCTATTATAATTTAACCAAGGCAATATTCTAATTATAACTTGAAATTCTAGTGTAAAGTGAGATAAGTTGCGTTAAAAACTAATTCTTATGGCGAGCAGCAAACAATCGCGTGTAAATTTGTAATATTATTTAACCTCGCAACTTCTTCGCATTTAAAGGCGAACATTTTAAAAATAACAGTGATACCTTGCGGAGCTATTGATTTTCCGTCATGTTATCGCAACGTTTGTCCTGTTCGCATTCGGACGCTAAGTGGTTTTGATATCATTTTAATCGGCTCGTTAAAGTTCAAGTTTTCATGTCGAAATTTATAATTTGTGTGTGATATTTTTGGAGTTTTTATGATGAATGTTGTGAATAATTCGTGATGAGAGGATATTTTCAAAACTGTCGTACCCAACTCAAATATAATCCTCGATTTCAAGGGTGAAAAGTATTCAACTATAAAATATTTTTCACGTCGTAATCGTTAAAATTTGTTGCAGTTGAATGGGTATCCAGTAGTTCAAGGTAAATTCTAGCTATCTCGGAGAGATACAGGTGCAAGAGCACTCTCGTAAATTACGTTAACCAGCGGTGGAAGTACAGATTAAAACCATTTAACGCAATTGTATGAAGCCAGTAAGCGAAATAATTAATCTTCCCCCTTGTGCCAGGCCTGGAATGCGCTATAACCACACGCTGAGTCTCCCCCGAGTTCTATCGAACGAACATTTAAATAAAATACGCCTCTCGATTTAAATGAATTTCCATGAATCGATGTGAAAATATGTTTGACGAATGTTTGGAATAAGTTTCCCGCATGCTGAATTTAAATGTGAAATTTAACGCGAACATTCTGCGGTGGGATGACACACTGAATTTAATCAAATGTAAAAATAGATGAAGGTTCGTATTGCGTAAGATTCCTTCATTTTCGACTACAATACAGTTTAATTTATTTAATTCTCCGCAGCAATATATCATAAACTAGATTTAGTGGTATCTATTTTCCGTGTTTTGGCAAAATGTCAAGCAAAACAAATCGACATCCGAATTACATTTGATAGGATCTTAAAACGATTGGAACATAATTGGATGTGAATCGAAACGAGAATTGCTGATTCATCTAAACGTTAAACGGATTCCAATATCCAGGTAAATTTTAATCTTGCAACCAAATAAGAAAAGTTCAAACACAAACAAGCGAAAGTAGTTATTTGTAGTGGATGTGTGCAGCGTCTTGAACAGATATTCAATTCAATTTAAACTTCCTAATCGTGTTTCGCGGCTGTCAAACTGTGACAGATTGCGCAGAAGACGAAGACACAGAAGAGTCTGAAACATATTTTCATTTCAGCTTCACCTTTCAGAAGGAACCCGATCATTTTATATCTCTTTTTTCCACTCCACAACTCGTAGTCAAAAACCCTTGAGATATATTATGAGTACGCTCATCTCGCAAGCGAAACTTCATCGAGAAATACAACCAAGAGTACGCACCAGAACTTCTGAAATAAATATTCTTTTCTAACCCTAAATACCAGCACACGCTAAAGTTTTTTGCCAATATAACACCTACATATTTTGATTCACTGTCTTTGCCTACAGTGCAGAAATATCAATAGCGTTGTCTCATTTGTAATCACCTTTTGAACTACCCACTGACCAAGGTCTTTTAACTATTATAGAGACCTTGCCCACTGACAACCCCGAAAAATCGCGCTGAATTTCAAATACTGTGATGTGCAATTTAGCTAAACTTTACATTATTTAAGAAATTAGACAGAAATAACTATAATATATAACAATATACATGCTAGTAGTTACTGTTTTTCAATTAACATAATATATTCGAATGTAAAAAATTTATTCTATACTTAGAAATCAATACAAAATTTGTTATTATTTATTCCAATTTAAAAACTGTTAAACAATGAAATTAAGTTTAATATATTTACGCATCTAACTATTGCTTAATTATATCTCATTCATTGTGAAGTAAAATTAATTTCGTATATTTTTGACAAAACTGGAAGCACGACGGTTTTTGACGTGGTACACAGCATAAGTTTTCTAATTCGTTTGCCAACAAATACACCTACATGATTTACAATTTTGTTCTACAAATGTCAATAGATCATGATCAGTATTGATATAACAAGAGAGTGAGAATAAAATGAAAATAATTTGACAGATCTTTCGAAAACTTGTTGCCAAATGGCGACAAGTTTGAGAAAGATACTGGAGAATTATTTTCAGTAATAATATAACAAGAGGATGAGAATAAATCGAAAATAATTTGACAAATCTTTCGAAAACTTGTTGCCAGGCAATAGCCACGAAAGTCCGTAGGGCTTGAGTGGCTATTGCCAAATGGCGACAAGCTTGAGAAAGATGCTGGAGAATTATTTTCTAATTTATCGAACTCTCGAGTTATATTTAATTAGATTATTTTTTGATTTCACTGTCAGGCACAGCACTAAATCTATCTTTCTTTGCTCATTTTTACTTGTGTTGATGATACCTATCTGACATGTCAATAAAAACAAAAAAGGTACAGAGAAAATTGCCGGGAATAATCACAAGAGCATTATTCTCAGTATAATAATGACAGGATTGGTTAAAACGCAGACACGTGACATACAATAAAGCATTTGATTGGTTTAAAGAAACGTCAAAAAATAATCTAATTTATCGAACTCTCGAGTTATATTTAATTAGATTATTTTTTAATTTCATTATCAGGCACAGCACTAAATCTATCTTTTTTGTTCATTTTTACTTGTGTTGATGATACCATGATACCTATCTGACATTTGACATCTGTCAACAAAAAAAAAAAAAAACTACAGAGAATATTGCCGGGAATAATCACAAGAGCATTTCAGTACAATAATGACAGGATTGGTTAAAACGCAGACAAGTGACATACAATAATTCATAGGCTTAAAGAAACGTCAAAAAATAATAAGTGTCATCTATTATAGCATCATTATTAATTGCAACTAAAATTTGAATTAATTTTTGTATTTTTTGCTTTGAAATGAAAATTGCGAATCCTTTACTTGTGTAGTTTTTCACGTCAAACACTTCCGCATCATTATTTTTTAATATTATAATGCGCAAAAGAAACAAGTATAACATTACTAAACAAAGTTATGTTAGGTTGTAAAAAGTGACAATTAAAAATCGACATACGATTCCTTTTATGCTGACTGGTCAGTGACTGGTGATACCAACAGAGACAACAAGATAGTATTATGCACACTGTAAAAAGTGATAGTGAAACTTAACAGGAGGGGTTCCCTGAGGTACAAGATGAGCAAATATATATTGAATATTATTAATTCATCCAAATAACATAAAACTTAATCATAAAAATAAAGCTAATAATAAAGTTATTAATATATGACTTGAACTTGTATAAATATAAGGAAATAATCCTATAAAATTATTAAATAAAATTAACGAAAATAAAGAAATAAAAATAAAAGTTCTTCCCTTTTGTCTATAAGGACCAAACAAAGTTTTAAATTCTTTATGAAGAGTTAATAATACATTAATTCAAATAATATTAAATCGTGATGGAAGTATATTCTACATGTTAGATCTGTATTTTGTATTAGGCGTATAATGCCATTTTGGTATCTAGAGGTAGAAAATAACTGAAATACACTTTAATTTAAAGTAATTACAAGATATTTTAGTAGTTAGTTAAGTTGTTTTATTGGCTAAAGTTGAAACAGTTCTCTTAGATCTAAAACAATTAATTTTAAATAAAATATAAAACTAAGATAATCTGCAGGAACAAAGGTACAAATCTTCTTTGATGTCCGTACAAAGGATAATCAGAATCCTGTCGGAGTTATAAACGTCAGGAAATTCTTTGTGAAGCGTACTAGTCGATGGAACGAGTCTCGAACCTTGCACTCGAGAATCGCGTCATCACTGACATTGATTGATTTCGTTCGATAATGTTCGCATACTTAGCAGAATGTTTACGCACTTAGGCACTTTACATGTTACAAACATAAAAAATATGACTGATTACTTTTGTCCATTGTTGTGAGCAAGTACATTGGATATTATAGCTGTAATCAATCAAATAATCCAATAATTTCATTGTTGTAATCAAATTTTGTCACTGAAACTGCTTTTGTAATAACGAAAATTACGGAATTACTTCACTTACGGGCAGGTGTTGGAACTGATAGTGACAGTTAAGGTGAACTAAGATAGGTGTACTTCAACACTCGACCATAATTTGTTTGACATAAATTGTCATTTTTATAAAGAATGAAACTAAATATGTATTGTACATATTTTTGAAGTCAAAGAATCAATATTTCATAATAAAAATTTGGTGTGGGCACCACATTACTTTCTTATACAACTAAATCCAACTGAACACATATGATTTGTTCCTTGCGTATGACTTTATTTTGACAATTTTTAGATATTAAATGCTAAACCTGTTTCATTTTTTGTTCTCTTGTAACTATGAATTTATTTTAAAATAGAAATCAATTAATATCTAGTCATCAAAACTTTTTAACTAATAATACAAATATTACTTTTATAATATTTCACACCACTCACACGACATATATTTTTGACACGTTTGACACATAGATAATAAAAATGTTTTAGTTTTTGTTTGCATTTTAACTAAGATTATTGAAATATGTTTATATATAATTTAGTTTTTCTCAAAATTAGAAGCATGTACAAGAAAAGTGCAAATAACATTTTATATTCCAAATATTATCTTTCATATGAAACTTTTTCTCTCAGCTGATTCTGTTTTTGAAAAAAATGGAATTTATTATTATGAGTCCAGTAAACTTCGGTAATATTTATAATAATCGCATAAAATAAAAAAATACAGACCGATGGACCACCCTGAATATGTCTTTAATACAAACAAACGAACCAATTTTGAGAAAATCATCTTTTAAGTTTTGTTTCTTTGAAAATTATTTACTCCAAATCAAATAAAGTTGCATGAAAATGGATTAATTATTATGCAACCTTGATTCTTTGACTACAAAAATGTGTAGAATACATATTAAGTTTTATTCATTATAACACTTACATTTTGTTTCATACAAATTATGGTAGAGCGGTGAAGTGCACCTATTTTAATAGCGTATGGTTTACCTTAATTACGCACCTTCCGATTTAATTTATTCTGCTGAAATGATAAAGTTGTTGCTGAATTCAAGTAAAGTTTATCTTCGTCGAGATTACGTCGTCTTAACTTGTCAAGAGTGTAACCGCAAAAAGTCTACCATCACGGCTAAACGCTAAAACCGCTGGAAAGCGGTAACAGAGATACGCATGCCAACAACTAAATATTTAAATTTCTCTAACGCAACACATTTCTGTTTTATGTATTTAATTCCAGTCTTTTTGTTTGGGTTAATTACAGAAAATAACACGTTGTTTTTGTTTCGGTTGCTGCTGGTTTTGTATACTAAAATGCGTTGCAAAAACATTGAATGCTGTTGTTGGTACGCTTGTTCGGCACGCCCACCAAACAAAAAATTAAAATATCGGGAGCGTTCGACAGAGCCAGAAGAAACATACGGTGGATTATACGCGCTTTTGAATGTAATTACAAGGGTAGAACATCGAATTGATGAACAATTATCAACCAGATATTTTTTTGCTCATAAATACTTTAATTCCTATATACGTGACACTTTTCTCATAGTCGCTAGTCTTATCGCAAGGATGAAACAATATTTATATTAAAAATATTATGGAGTAATGAAGTACCCAGCTTCCTGGTAAAAATGAGATCGTTTGGTTCCCATAATCTACACTTTTTAAGGGCCAGTTGCACCAATCATACTTAAATTTTAAACTTGGATTAATTCGACAAAAGCAAATCAAATGTTTTACAGCAATGTCATTGGGCACGTTCAGCCGAACCTAGCGGCTATCTAGCGTTTGCTAGTGATAGATTCTAGCAGATGAAAAGTACTATGAACATGAACGGATTTTGCTGGTACTGTCATCTTGTGCCAGTCAAGTTAGGTGGAATTAACCTCAAATTCTTATAATAGACAAATCCAAAACAGTATTTTAAAATTGGTAAGTAATAGATGTCAAATACTTCATATATTTCACTACATTTTAAGTTATTTTTATAGTTTTTTTAGACATGGTTAATACTGATGACATTACAAATGAATTTTTATACATTTGACAGTTCTAGAAGGTTCGCTAGCTCATCTAGCGCAAATTTATTCGCGATCAAGCTGCTAGGTTCGGCTGAACGCGACAATTTATTCCATATGACATGTAACTTTGATTTGCTTTCATTTACTTAAACCAAGTTTAAAATTTAAGTTTCCTTGGTACAACTGTAATGTTCTGATTCCCCATTCCATTTTTACTAACACCTTTTTTAAAGGAGCTATAACTTGAAGTCTAAAAATATATCACATACCAAGATCTGAGATAGAGACTGCCACACCCTAAATAGGTAGTAACGTGCTGATTTATATTTATTTACTTTATCTAAGATCGTGCGATATATCCTGTATATTCCACTCATTTCAAACAGGTAATGACTTCCATTACTGCATGCTTGCGTTTCTTATTATTATTACCGCACTGTTTACTTGGTTGCCGTGTTTTTCAACACGTTGATATCATTTTAAAAACTATTCCAACCTGCTTTGATTTGAAAGTAATTAAATATTTATTTCAATAAATACGTACCAATTTAACTATTTTACAAAATTCCGAAGAGTCGTAGATAAAATTTTGTTCGCAATACGATAGATTCATGATTACCGCACACTTACCGTACTACCAACACAACAAAATTCTCGGTTAGCAAATCTCGGTTAAGTAACCTGGTTTTAGATACTCAAATACGAGGCCGGGTTAAAATATCGGTTCCAAGTTAAAAGAGATCATGTAACTAAGAATCTAATCCCGTACTGAAATACCGGGCCTAAGGGTACTATTTGCGGCGCTTTTCACTTCCTACTGTTGGTATGAATGCTTTCAAAACTGACAGATAAATGACATACTATAACCTCAAATGGTATGTTGTTGGTGCCGAAATTTTACTTTCAACTATGATTCTTTTATTTTTTTCTACGTGATGAAACTAAAACGAAAGGAAATTTATTGCTATATCCAGTAAAAAATTAATTTTCATCTCTAAAGTGCTACCTATGCAACTGATATAAAACACCAAATTATATTTTTGTTAAATGGCATCTAAACAGAATTATAAAATTACCTAAACAAAAAAATATATAAAAATACACATTTCATAAGGCCTGTTATTGCACTCGACCATTGTATAACTTGAACCCTTTCTTTAACAGATTGCCTTATGAAATTATTATCTGTTCATTTGGCTCTCTATTAAATTTTACTGTCTATAAAATTGTAATTTATCAGTGAGGCGTTCAAATAAAATAAATGTAAACTACATATTATAAATTATTGAAGTAGCAGCGCTATCATATCCAGAAAGCAGAATTAGATAAGAAGAGAAATTGTGCGTAGGTAATAAATATACGAAATGAGGAAAATGTTCGATCAATATTTTAAGGCGACATTATTTATCTAAATTTGAAGTGGTTTGTGCCAATTAATTTCTCTATAAACTGATAGGTATATTATTATATCTGATGCAGCCAGTAAATAATATTCCGCCAAATGTTTTACTTTACATATTATTTAATTATTATCGTCTAGTTCAGCTATTTATTTGCCTATATTTATTATTCAATTTTATGACTATATTTGTGTACAATCTCAACATATTGACTCAGAATTTTTCTACGTGTTTTTATATTTGTTGTGTCCATGTAAAATAGTTGTTTTCAACCAGAGCTGGGAGTATCTTACATAAAAAGATATTCGACAGTATCTAAGATACTAAAAGTATCTAAGATACTTTATCTTAGATACATTCTATTTTATGTAAAATGTATCTTTTATTTAAATACTTTTTAAAAGTATCTGTATCTTTTATCTTAAAAAGTATCTTATATCTTTAAAAAGTATCTTTCATCTTATAAAGTATCTTTTATCTTAAAAAAAGAATCTTTTGTCTTAAGAAGTATCTTTTATCTTATAAAGTATCTTTTATTAAAAAAAAAAGTATCTTATTTGCAAATATTTAAGATATGTGCCAGTGAAATATTTTGAAATATCTGATATATTTTTTAATGTTTAAGCTTACAGTTAGTTTATATATTTAAAATTTAGTCAGATATTTCTTAAATGTACCTAAGATATTTTAAATAAGATATTTAAAAGTATCTAAAACATCTAAAAGTATCTAAGATATTAGAAAGTATCTAAAATAATTAAAAGTATCTTAAGTATTTATATTAGATACTTTTAAGAAATATTTGTATCTTAAGATACTCAGAATAAAAAGTATCTAGATACTTAAGTATCTTTAACAAATTTATGTAAGTATCTTAGAAAAGTATCTAGATATTTATTAAAAGTATCTTTCCCAGCTCTGTTTTCAACCCTAGCTTAGCCCAGATGATGAAAGCTACAGTTATCAAAACGTTGGCGTTGTTTTTTAATACATAATTGATTGCTAGTCCGTTATTTTTATTCCTACCATATACAAATTACATTTGGACATCATGTTTCCCCACCATGTCGTCAATCTAAAACTAATACCTTTTTTGAACTGTACATTAAGTGAGCTCGATAAAGTCACGCCATTCGTACTTGGATGGGCGGAGTTAACGAGCATTTTTTCCGGAGACTCATCTGACTATCAAATGTCATTTTAGTGACCTTTTTTAAGTATGGATCAGTAGATCTATCGAAAGTGCTGAATTCTCGATTTTGACGTAGAATTATGTATTTCTTTCTAGGGTAGGGTGTAACTTCGAGAGTATTGACGCGACGAAAAAAAGCTTTTATATATCTAAAAAAAGTATTAACATTATAGTAGTAGGTACAGTAGAGTTAGAAAGCTCAACTAAATTTCGCATATTTTTTTTAATGTATGCCATTTTAAGATAGGGAATTCGAATTAATAAGACAGTGCAATAAAATGAATGTAATAGTCGACTGTAGCTCTTCGATTATTTTATGCCCACTTGTAAAAACGCATTTAAAATTTTATGTTTTAGGGTCAGTTTTACTATCACCGGTTAAAGTGTCTGTTAAATTAACTGCCATTTAAATGAAAAAATTTGCAACAATAAATAACAGTTGATATATTTTACAAGTATAGAATGATTTTGATGAGAATTTTTTCATTTAAATGAATAAAAGTAAATTTAATCGTAGATGATAAAACAGGCACTTACACATGTGAAAATAAATGATGATGTAGTTTTTCTAGGGATTTTACCTACGGAATATTTGTTTAGGTTTATAGAAAGACATGAAACAGTTAATAACCTTTCTGAACCATATTTTATTCCAAACACAGGAACACAGCATTTTGACAAAAATTAACTTTTTTTATTTTGGACTATGAGAATAAACACATAGGGTTTTTATTTTTACGTATTGAAAATTTATTTAAGATAATGAAATCTGGATTTACAACAAGGTAGCATAGAAGTTATGCGAATGCTGCGCATGAGGAAAATTAGATGAAAATCGTGGGGTTTCTTAGACACAGGGTTAAAAGTATAAGACCTGCATATCAATGTCGCAATCAAGAACTTTTTGTTTTCATTTTAAGAAACGAACAACAAATTATAAAACTATCAAACTAATTAGGAAAGAAAATATAAGTATCGTTTTTCTTCTTCCATTTGTTTGGTCGTATCTGCTAACTACTAACCAAAACTTTGGACCTTGTAAGCTCTAGCTACGAGACAAAAACGCTAACCATAACCACTAACAATAACCAGTTATTTCGAATTGTAAATACAGTTTACGAGATCGTTTAATTTGTAAATGTTACATTATAAATTGTAGGTAATATGAATAATAGTTATATATGTAACAGAGTACTTAAGTTTAACTTTATATCACGAATATGGAATTTATCAGCTGAGGCCCGTAGGGCCGAGGAAAATAAACCATATGAGTGATAAAATGGAACTTCAGTGCAGCGGTACATATTAAATTTTATTTGAAATCTAAAATTAGAAAAAACTGTAAAAAAGTATTATATAGGTTAAGTTTAAACATCTGTCAGTTGTCAATTGAAACTGACACTCAGTGTTACCAATCTCGAACATTGAAGTTATCGAAATAACACTCAAAATTATGTGTTTTATCCTCAATTTCTTCATCGGAATTAATTAGCTAATTCTTCTTGCATTTATTGTTTCATTTTACGTATAAATTTGCAACAATACGTCATATTATCTGTGAAAATTATTCTACTTGTATAATAATTATTTTAAGGTTGCCTACACTGCGTTGCTCAATGGTGATTTCTGAGCTTTTAATGACGATTTTTGAGCACTTTAGTGCCGATTTCAAATAAAATATATATCATCACACCATTTACCCATTTCTAAGTGTGGTGGGTGTGGTACTCTGCCTAAAGCAGATCTCGGTATAATGATATATAATGTTAGATATTTTCTACTTTTCTCTTGAATTTTTGGACCTATCAGAATACCTCCCTTCCAAATTTAGTTTCAGTTTTTCTCATACTATTGATCGAACATTCCCACATGTTGTATTTTGTAAAAACCCTTGAAAACGATATCGAATAAATTCCGAAGGTAGTGAGATACATACCTGGACAATCTTCGTCATCTCCTGGATGTCAATAACACCGTTGCCGTCGACATCGTACATGCGGAAGGCCCACTTGAGCTTCTCCTCAGGCGTGCCGCTCGACGTCACATCGATCGCCAGCAAGAACTCCTGCAACATCATCCTCATCGTACACATCGTCGTTACTTATTCATGCAGAACTACACTCTATAGTCCCATTCATACTCCGCACAACACGAACAGATAGTTTCGAAACTCGAGAAATAATACAAATTAACACGGTGCCTGCAGACTTAAAAAGCATAGTTTTAATGGATAGGAATTTCTCTGGGAATATGTAGGCAGTTATGACTCTTTCAGCGGTACATATTTCCAGGAATATGTATGCATCAGCTCCTTTATGTCTCTAAGTCTAAATAATTGGTTTTAATAATTTTCTAAACTTTTGATCAAATTGATACATCAATAGTTCTACTACAAAGTCGTTTTGGTCTCCAGGGAAAATTAAGGTACAAGATAGTTTCCAAAACCATAGTTGGAATTATTCAGTAACAAGACGATGGTGAACATATTGCAGTGGCAACGGTTTGTTTTCAATTGCCAAACGACTTTCAAGATAATTTTTTTTTACATATCCCCAAAGATGTGTACTGGTTAGTAGTATTATAAGTATTCATTTGCGGGATATATTTTTTAAAAGAAGCAAGAACTAAAAGATCAATCAGAGACAGTTTTCTGAAGCGCAGATTAGAAATGTTCATGAAATAAACTGTTGTGGGCACTACAATACCTCCCCACATAGATTTCTTATTAAACAATGCAGAAACACGTACCACCAGTACCAAAACACGCTCATCCCTTAAAAAAATTAATTTCTATAATACTGTTTTGGAAACTACGCATTCCACAACTAAAAATTGTATTGGAATAACTATCTTTCTATAACACTGTTTTGGAAACTAAGCATTCCACAATTAAAAATTGTTATGGAATCACTAACATTCCACACGCTGCGTATGGAATATTTTCGACGAATCAGAGCCACATATTAGCGCGATATATGAAGTATCTTTATTCATTAACTATGGTTACGTCTGTTTGTTTTAATTTGATTTATTTGAGTTTGACGTTTTCAACAGATTTATTAAGGCACTAGAATATATGAGTATTCTCATCCGCCATTTTGGGTCCAAGTGTCATAAATAAAACAAAGTATTGGAATCCAGTTACTTTAATTCTTTTCTGTCAAATTTCAAGTTGAAATTGATTAATAATTGTGATATATCATTCCTTCAATTATTATATTTTATATCTAACAGGTAAGTGTACAGAATACTGTATAATAATATATTACCGTATGATTTGTGTAGTAGGATTTTACAGAATTTCAATAAATATGTTTTCAAATTTGACATTTACAAATATTAAATGTTTTTTTAAGTAACTGGATTCCAATAACTTGTTTTATTTATGACATCTGGACCCAAAATGGCGGACGAGAATACCTACATTCTTCTAGAGCTCTAGTTTTATATTTGTATTTTTTTGTATAATTTCCAAAATCTTGTTATAGAAAGTATTGTCTACAACATGTAACGGAATGACATATCCCACACTCGCAAACCGTAGCCCTCGCCTTCGGCTCGGACTACAAACTTTTTGCTCGCGTGGAATATGTGCCATTCCATTACTTGTTGTAGAATATACTATTCCATACGCCGTGTATGGAATAAATTCGACGAATCAGAGCCGCACATTAGCAAGATATTCGAAGTATCTTGGTTCGGTTACTTCGGTTATGTCTCTTTGCTTTAATTTGATTTATTTGAGTTTGACGCTTTCAACAGCTTTTGTTAAAAAATAACATTTTCAAGCGTTGTTTTATTAAAAAAAAAAACAAAATTTTTCTTTTACTTGTTGCAATTCGTAAATGGTGACAGTAAGAGAAAAATGTTCCAAACAAAAATTGTAGATTATTATCTGGCGGCTAACGTTGGGATAATCGGAACTAAGGGCTAAAGTAATACACCAAATATGTAGTTAATTTAAGAAAAGTGAAGAAATATTATTAATTTTAATACTGGTCAATAAGAACACATATTAACATATCGGTAATACAGCTCTCAGCAATGCAGTTTGAAATTGTGTTTCTTGATTGGTCAGAGGCAGAAGAAGTAAGGCGAAAATTCGTCAAATTACTTCTGCTACTCTATGTTGCGTTTAATTTGTATATGCTGTCCCAAGTCCCATATATTTATCTCTTGCGTTACTTCGTTATAAATCGCGTTTTACGTAGAAACACTACTCATGCAAGAGACTTGGAAGACAAAACCAGGAACAGTGCAATAGGACAGAAGAATCAAGGTATAATAAAAGATATAAATATATAAAAACAGATGAGTCCCCAAATATCTCCTGTCAAATAAAAGTATCCTGTCACAAGATTTAGATGTGGTAATGAAGAAAAGAATAACAGATACAGGTTGACCGCTGATGAAAGAAGCTGCACACCATGTGGAAGAAGAGAAGGGACAATACATCACATAAAACTCTACTGCAGAAAAACAAAACAGAGAGAGAGAGAAACTAGACATCCATTTGATAAATGAGAAGGGTTTGGGAGTTGTACTGTTCAAAATTTCGAATTTCCAATATCGATATAAATAAATACAAATTTTAGAGCTCGAAAACTAATATAACTTATTTCATTTTAGTTGAGTAGAAATATAAATTGGTAGATGGCGCATCCCTCGAACTGAGTTATAATTTAATTTCAATATTTTTAGCACATAATACTTTATATGTAAATAAACTTTAAATGGGTAAAAGTTCTGTATAATATTTATTAAAATAACGACGTTCCGACAGTAAAGTACTGCTTTCTTCAGGTAAAATATGAAACAAATAATAAATATGTAGTCAAGACTACGAGTTGACAAAATATGGGTAACATTACTTGCCACTTTACCTTACATTGCTAATGTTACCGACAAAATTGGCAGAATTTCTAATAAATTTGAAATATAAATGTCATATAAATCAAATTAAAAAATCCGTGATCTTCTGGACAATTTTAAAGATATAGGCTGGTACCACGAGCTCTGTTTTTGGGTGTTTTAAGAGCAGTGTTTTAAGTTCGGTTTTAAAATTATTTTATAAAAAAAATACTTCAAATAAAAGTAGTAGATAATAAATTTCTCTGAACTTTTATTTGAAGCATTTATTTATAAAATAATTTTAGAACATTGTACAGCTCTAAAACCGAGCCTAGAACACTATTTTAAAACACCCAAAAACAGAGCTCGTGGTACCAGCCATAGTGCTTCTACATTCTTCTGGCATTTTTGAAATTCCGTGCCAGTGTGGTGGTAAAGTTTACATTGGCCAAACTGGTAGAACTATTGCTACAAAAAGAACACAAACGACATATTAGATTAATTCAACCTGATAAATCTGCAGTTGCTGAACATGCCATTCAAGAATTATACGATATTGACTTTGAAAACACAAAGATCCTAGTAAGAGAAAAAACTGCTTGAGAAGACTAATTAGAGAAGCTATTGAAATCAAGAAATTGTCAAATAATCTTAATTTGAATACAGGCTTTGAGCTTAATAAGTCTTGATTAACTGTTGTTTTTCCTTAATTACTTGTTTATATTTCGTAGTCTTGACTACATATTTATTATTTATTGTTTCATATTTTACCTTAAGAAGGCAGCACTTTGCTCTCGAAACGTCGTTATTTTAATAAATATTATGCAAAATTCTTACTCAATTATACTTTATTTATTATATTATTTACTTTATTTCTATTACAAATTCGATTTATTTTTTTTTAAATCAACATCGTTTGGGAGAAATCTGGAACTGGTTGAACAAAATTGTAAAGAGCAGAAAGAAGTCATGGAACTGACAAGTGACAATTATATCATGTACAGTTCTAGTGTATACATATTTATTATACGAGTAATTATGTATGAGTATGATTGCAATTAAATGTAGATTCCAGGCCGTTTGGTGATGAATAAAGTTGTACAAGTACTAGTACGAGTATATATTCCGCTTTAAAGAGAACTGGTCTGGGAGGCGTGAGTTGTAATCGCGCTGCCAGGCTAGTGACGTAAACGATGTTCTACAATTTTTATTTTGTTTCCCGCTGATCAGAATATTCACAGATAAATGCACATCGCGCTATTAGCACCGACAAAACAAAATAAAACAAAATCCCCTCGGACGTCTATTTCACTATTTTAATCCAGACCGGAGGATAATTAAAATTTTCTATTCGCCTTTCGCGAAGGGAGAAATATTCGTGCAATTTACTAAGCGAATAAATGAAATTATTATGCAACAATGAACGTGAAATTACGAATTCGATGAAATGCAAATAAACCGTCGCACACCGCTCGAAATAAATGAATCCGAGTCTGATTAAACTCTCATGGACGAGAAATCAATACGTGGATGAAAAATATTCTGTCAATATATCACGGAATTTGAATTTCCAAGTATGGGAAGGGTTCGATTCGTTCAGCTTATGTTGTAAATGCTATTTCTCTTTCTGCTTCTGTTTAAATTATTACTCCTGTCACTTGGAATATTCTAAATTGTGAAATATGTTCGTCCTTAAAAATGTATGGAAGCTTTCTCAGTCACAATTTAATTTTTAATTGTTATAAAGCTTACATGAAACAAAAGCATTGAAAGTTCATCTGCGTGAATTATAATACCTACTCATTATCATTATTTATTTATAGGAAATTTTAAACAGCCAAACTTATACCATGAATTAAACATCTATTAATAAGAGAAAAAGTTGAGCAAATGCTCGTAAATATTTTATTTCGTATACTAAAACATAGTACAGGAATATTGAAAGAAATCGATGATGAAATTTTGAGATGGCTTGAATCCATTTTGACCATTTATAAGTGTCATCTATGTATGGATGTATAAATACTCAATATCGAAAAATATTTCAGTAATAATATAACAAGAGAGTGAGAATAAATTGAAAATAATTTGACAAATATTTCGAAAACCTGTTGCCAGACAATAGCCACGAAATCATGTAGGGCTTGAGTGGCTATTGCCAAATGGCAACAAATTTGAGAAAATACTGGAAAATAATTTTCTATAACACTATTTTGGAAACTGGGCATTCCACTACTAAAAACTGTTATGGAGTCACTAACATTCCATACGCGGCGTATGGAATATTTTCGACGAATCAGAACCGCTTATTAGCGCGACATATGAAGTATCTTGATTCAGTTACTATGGTTACGTCTGTTTGTTATAATTTGATTTATTTGAGTTTGACGTTTTCAACAGTTTTATATTTGTATTTTTGTATAATTTCCAAAACCTTTTTATAGAAAGTATAGTCTACAACATGTAACGGAATGGCCTAACCCACGCTCGCAAACCGTAGCCCTCGCCTTCGGCTCGGACTACAAACTTTTTGCTCGCGTGGAATATGTGCCATTCCATTACTTGTTGTAGAATATACTATTCTAATGTATCGAACTCACGAGTTATGTTAAATTAGATTATTTTTTGATTTCATCATCAGGCACGTCACTTTAATCTATCATAGGCAAGGACTGCGGTTTGCGAGTGTGGGATATGCCATTCCGTTACCTGTTGTAGAGATTATACTTTCTATGAAAAGATTTTGGAATTTATACAAAAATTCCAAATACAAAACTGTTGAAAATGTCCAACTCAAATAAATAAAGAGCCGTAACCATAGCAACCAAACTAAGATACTTCATACATCGCGCTAATATGCGGCTCTGATTCGTCGATTTTATTCCAAACGCGGCGTACGGAATCATAGTTGTTCCAATACAATTTTTAGTTATGGAATACATAGTTTCCAAAACAGTGTTATAGAAAATAGCATATTTTATAATACAAGTGAGACAAGGGCTTTATTGCAAAACTAGTACGAACGTTGTTAGTGCTACGTGTGTTATAAAGGTTGTTCATTTAAAGTGTGCCACCATCGCTATCTCGAAGACTATAAGAGCTATAAGAAGAACTGTAAGAGATTGGTTAAATTAGCAAACATTTTCTATTTTACAAGGCTATTAAAATGAGCAAAGAATTAGTATATTGAACAACTAGTGCTACAATGACCTTTTTGTAATACGAGTATTACAATTAGGCATTGTAACACGAGTTGTTCATACTACTTTTCCTATTTCACGTTCATAAATTCAATAAAAATAAAATAAAATTGTACGGCATGTTTAATATATCCCTGGTCACCAAGGGGCTTTGCCCGCGGGGCCTATCGGGTCCCAGGCCGCAACCCCGACGCAGAGGCTCCGATTCAATAATTTTACGTGAGCAATGTCAGCCCCAAGTTTGACAGACTGTTAATTTTACAAATAATAAAGTTCCCAAAAACAGTTGCACAAAATGAAATTTTATAGCATTGTTTTTGAGAAAAACAGTCTCACAAAATTGACTTTGTGTACGTGAAATAAGGAATAGTTATTTGATTAATTAAGCACCAAAATATAAGATATACAGCAGAGGCTTCTGTTTTATTGAAATAATGTTGCTTAGTGAAAAAAATCAAACTACAGAGAGTGAGATAGCTTGGGCATACATAAGTATATGGAGAGCAGAAGAAAATTAATTCAGTAGTAGAATTGAGACCAGGAGGAAGAAGAAAACGAGGCAGTTCCAGATCAACATATTTAAAGGAAGTACAAGAAGATTTAAAATCAACAGGAATAAAATGTGGTAAAGTACAACAAAAGATAGGAAGATGTGTAAAAACCAAACTACAAGAATTTAAAGGAAAAGAAATGGATATTGATCTAGAAAGCTTTATAAGAAACGGCGTTATTAAAATTAACAGTATAAGCACATAAAAATTAACAACAAACAAAGAAATAATGTTATCCATAACAATATGTTCAATTGTTTTGTTTTATCTTAAACATAAATTTCTTGTTCTAACTGTTTTGCAATATTTAATTAAAACTAGTCGCCATTGTGAGTTTATTTGATGTTAAATTGTTATGTGGATTATTTTACTCTGTTTAACGAAGTTTATATGACGGATATATCATCTAACTGTTGTTAATTGTACATTTTTTCTCTTTATATAATGTGTTTCATATGATGTCTGTACATATTTTCATGTATGTTGTTTGGCAGCCCTGAAGAAGGCTTAGGTGTGTGCCGAAAATTAATTTTGACTGCATTTCGAATACTTTTCTACCTCTATAATTCTAATATTACTACCTACTACATTCGTGGTGAACTATTTGTTAGGACCCCTGATTTTGCTGGTGAAAGCAAACGTGTTAGACCAACAGTACTCAAAAACGTGATGACAATTATATTTATTTAAAATTTTCTCACAGCACCGAAATGCGAAAGAACACATTTTCGTATGCGCAAACAGTGACAGTAATTAACAGTGATCTAATTAAGGCGTGATTTGCTAATAACGAACAAAATGGCGTGCTGAACGTTAACACTCGTCAGTATTAATTTGTCTAACGCGTTGTCTGCTGACTCGTTGACAAATCGGACTGGTTTTAATGTTCGTAACTTCGCATGAAATGGCGTCCCTTCACTCCGCCCCCACCCAATCACGAAGTCGGGCTATCACAATGCCGGAAAGTATTTTTAGATTTCATTACTTTTATATGGCGATTTTATTACACCTGAGACTGTTAAATATTCTTTTATGGATTTTTAATGACACATTTTATATACTTTGGAATTTATTGTGGTATAGATATACTTGCAGGTTCATAAATTTTGACCGAGTCCATCAAATGAGTTTCGTTATTTTTATTAACGGATCTAATATGACAGATCCGAAAACGATTAAATAAAGCCTGAATATCATTAATAGTAAATAAATCCTCACACCATTCAACCATTTCTGGCAATGATATGGTAGTCCCGGGATGTATGGTACATTTATGCTCAGCCTTCACAGACGTAAGGAAAGGAGAATTTACAGGAGTAATTATTATTTGTAATTGTAATTATTAGGCTCTCTGTCTCTCTCTAGTCACCATATAAAAAAAATAACTTTCAATAAAATATATGATTTTATGTTTTACTTGTGATGTCACAACTGCTACACATGGCCAAAAATTGTTCATTTCACTGATTATTTTTTGACGTTTCTTTAAACCAATGAAATGCTTTATTGTATGTCACGTGTCATTATTATACTGAGAATAATGCTCTTGTGATTATTCCCGGCAATTTTCTCTGTAGCTTTTTTGTTTTTGTTGACAGATGTCAGATGTCAGATAGTTATCATCAACACAAGTAAAAATGAGCAAAAAAGATAAATTTAGTGACGTTCCTGATGATGAAATCAAAAAATAATCTAATTAAATATAACTCGAGAGTTCGACAAATTTAAATAATTCTCCAGTATCTTTCTCAAACTTGTCGCCATTTGGCAATAGCCACTCAAGTCCTACGGGCTTTCGTGGCTATTGCCTGGCAACAAGTTTTCGAAAGATCTGTCAATTTATTTTCAATTTATTCTCACTCTCTTGTTATATTATTACTGAAAATTTATAATATACATTCTAGTATATTGATAATATTATTTTTGGGGCAATGGGATATTTCAGTATAATTTAATTTATTCCAAAGTAATCTCTTTTTTGTATAATTTATATCATAATTACAATGGAAAATACAATAAAACATGCATATAAACGAATGTAAACTCCCTGAAAACTGTGACGTCACATTTATATTGCAAAAGCAAATATAATAATTTTTTTTTTCTAGTCTTAAATTTTATATAGACCAAAAAACCGATTTGGGTCCCTGGCAGAAATTTGCCCTAACTCATTCTACTGAAATACATAACAAATAGCGTTAATATCTACTTGTACCAGTTTACATTACTTTCCAAATCAAAATTTTATTAATATAATACACAAGAAATATGTAATATTAAAATGCATTATAGACGTTGTAGATATTATTGCATCAATTATCAGGAATTTTATGAAATAAAAATTAATTTTGTCTGTTTTTGAATTTGAATAAAATGTAACCTCATTATTGGAACATAAAAAATACGAGTTCAATATATTCTTTACTAAGGGTCGATCTTTCCATCTTCGAATAAAATACCGAATAAATTATTCACCGAGTAGCTCAAAAATGCCGCATCGAAATCATAGCTCAAATGATACTTATTGTTCTTGATGTCATTTTTTGATGCGTAATTTTTTTATTTATTCGATGAATAAATTATTTGGAAGTTTATACGTAGATGGAAGACCGGCCCTTGGTGTTATGATTTTATGTATTCTTCAAGCTTAATAAAATCAAATAAAATCTCTAAAGCTTTGAAGATTAAATTGGATTCAATATTGACCACTGGCTTGACTAAAAGTTGTGTAATCTTGATTTATTCATGTTAGTTCTACTGATGGTAACTTTTTTGTAAGATATCAAAATTTTCGTGGGATCCCTGATTACGTTTTTATATTATCTCAATGATGTCTGTGTGGATGAATGCATGTATGTATGTAGTGTACAGAACTGATTTGAGTTTGGTCAGAATTGCAAGACTGGAATTGGAAGTTTATTTGTCACACAAAACAATTAATTTAATTTAGTTTAAATATAGAATCAGCTGTAATAGTTTGTATGAAATTAAAGATTTTGGAAATAATATTTGTATCTTCTTGTAATTTTGAGAAAACCTATATTATATGTTTAATAATATGCAAGGTAGTTCCTATTAAGAACAAACAAATAACTAATACATCTTTCGTAGATATAAAATATGTATAAGTACAATAACTGCTAAAAATTTAAATGATCACATTAGAATTTTTGTTTTTATTTTAAGAGTTAGTGGCTTGATTCTATTTTATTAAATTAATTCTTAGCTAGAGTTTCTTATAATTTATGTCTTTCAAATTTTACTGCTTTATTAAATTTAGGCTACGGAGAAGAATTCCATTTCTCTTTTGTGGAGTATCAAATAAATAAAACGTCAGATGAATTCACGAAAACATCCAGAGTACATTAAGATACTTGTTTCGATAACGATTCTTTCAACTAAACTAATTTTTCTTTCAGCAACGTTCGTCTTTGAGCGAATAACAACTTAATCTGCATAAAATAATTAAATCGACATTCTACCTAATGCCGAAACAGTATCAAAATTACAAAATGCTCATTTAACTTTGCGCTTACGAATCCATAGCTCGTCAGTTAAACTTCCATGTACCAGGGAAGCTTCTGGTGCATCCGCCAAAACTTTTAATGAAATCAGCACTAACTCAATCGAACTGCGCAGCGATCCGCCGGCGAGCAGCGCAATTAGCCGTAAAATACGCGTAAATGTCGTAAATTTTCAATTCAATTACGGTGAACATATTTTCAGCAAGCATATCAATGTTGTGATAATAGAAAATGCACGCGATACATGACAATGTTGTTTAATGATCAAAAGCAAAGCGAAGCGCCACGACCAAACGGGGAACTAAGTAACTGTGTACAATGGTTTGTTATCTCAATACCGACAGCCATTCTTTAAAATGACAGTTTACTAGGTACGTACATTCTCCCTTACGAGAGGTGCTTACCAGAAGTTCTCCATACATAGTGACAAACTTATACGTATTCTGGGTTCAAAATATTCTTATATAAATTTTACCTAATGACTGGTTTATATTAAATTTAATTCATAAGTTAAAATTTAGAAATTTAATTTTAAAAATAATACGTATAACCTTTACTGGTTTATGATAGATTTATATGTTTAAAGATTTAAAATTTACATTTAAAATAACTATATCATAAATGTGTCAAGATTGTTAAATAATAGTTAATTGTTCAACTAGGCACCAAAATACCAGATTTACAGCACAGGCTGACGTTACTATGCGCGGTTGCTATTGCTATGCATTTATTTATTGACGGTTACTATACGTTTGTGGAGCGGTTGCTATGTAAAATATTTACAACCGAGACCTAAAAGTGACACTTTACAGACTGTTATCAGTCCGTAAAATGTCACATTTAATGTCAATCGGCAAAAAACTGATTTATTTGTTATCACAAAATATTATTGTAACGTGGACACGGAGAGTGTTTAATTAATTTATAATGTTTGATTGAAGAACATCACAAATAAAATCAAGTTGAAAGTTAATAGTATAGTATCATATGAAGTGAATAATGACCATAATCCCGAATATAATACTGTACTTTTTCAATTCCCGGTAATTCGGCATTAATTTTTAAAAATGATCGAAATTCGTTGAAAAAACACGTTGAAAAACGGAACCATCAGACGGCCGTAGCTTGGTGATCCACACAACGGTTTCAAAACAAACAGGAATAATTGATTACTGATTCTGTGATTGGTCGAAAAAAGTGATTTATGAATCCATAATTCAGTATCGTGAATTATGACTACTATAATTAATAGAAATAATGGGAATATATTTACACAGGAGTAGAAAAAGTTATTTCATCATTACATACATACCTATATTAAAAAAATTAGCCTAATTATAATTGATAGATTTCAAATTCAAAAAATTCAGTATGAAGGTAAATCGTAAATTTAAAATCTAAATTTGTGAATTAAATCCAGCATAAACCAGCCATCATTCGATTTAAAACACTACAACAGTTTCTCCACCAAATAACCGAGCGGAAAATTCAGATAAAAACAATTTAATTAAAATTATTTTTTGATATTTTAATTTAATTCTGCACTATGAGATCTCTAATTTGATACCCAACTCGAAAGGATTTAATTAATATTTATTACATGTCATATTTCAAATTGTACCTATAACTAAATATACCAAAAGCAGATATGGAAATAACATTTTATATTCAAAATACTACAAATATCTTAAATTTGAATTTTTTTTCACAGCTGATTTCAGATTCGCCAAAAATTGAATTTAATGCATTGTTCGTTAAATTTCCACTTCCCATTTTGCAACTACCAAAATCAACTCTTTCTTATATAATTATGAAATTTTGTTACTCTCTTTTTCGTTTTTGAGTTATAGGATATGCGGATACTGATCCTTCCATCCACACAGATGTAATCACAAGAATGGTCAAAGCAGAGTCAAAACATGTACTTTCGTGTAAATTTAGCGATCAATTTTTTCATGATTGCTAGCTATACTTCCTCGTAATAAAGAAAATAAAATCAATGCTATGCTTTCGTACAGTGCATTTTTGTTTACCGTATATTGAAATCAGCGCCATCTCTTGTCTCCCTAAGTAACCATACTCTAATATAGCTTTGGTTATCAAATTAACAAAAATATGATAGTGTTATTTTGAAAAAAACTGGTTATCTCTAAGCAAGGAAACCAACAAGTTACATTTACAGATTAGAGAATCAGGCATTAATTTGGTTGTAAAATTAGTATATCAAAATCTTTTCCGTGTTTCCTTACCTTGAAGTCGATGTAACCGTTTTTATCCATATCGAAGGTTCGAAACACGTGGTCGCAAAATTCTTCTGCATTTCCAGAAGGGAAGAACATCTTGTACATGTCGACAAACTTGGCCGGTGTTAATCGACCATTGGGACAATCTTGCTGCAACAAACACAAACAAAAAACATTACTAAAAGTTTTCTTGCTGAAGACAAATTGCTGGTTGGTTATTCTAACTTCTAGCAAATCGAGAAATGGTAGGTATCGGTTGTTCTTTCCAAGTTGCGTGTCAAATTAAATACGTCCGCCAGCAATTTATAGCTGCATGTGGCTGATAAGATCGTATCAAACTTGGAATTCTTACTTGGAAAATAATGAAACCTGGAAAGTTAAGTGGTATTTCAGACGTGATTTCATCAGCCGCGAATTCAAGCTACTGAAACTAACAAGCAAAGTTCACTCAAATTATAGAAAAAATACGGAATTATTCTTAAACACGGCAAAAATTACTCCTTCATGTTTTTATGTTAACTAAAACGTTCTTCAAAAATAAGATTACTTTTCAGCAAATGTGTAATTGTGCCTTGTATGCAACAAGTAAAGCTAATAATTATTATAATTCTATATCTGCGGGGATCATGAGTAAACAATTGAAAAGGAACAAAACGGAATGATAATCAAATCGGTGGTTTTATGGTGAACAAGAGTCAAAATTGAAGCAGCTCTTGATTAATGGAAACTTCTAAACGATGGACGAGTTCTTATTGAAGAAAATAAATAAATATTACAACACCTGTACTCGTTTTGGGTGTGACATTTTGCTTTTGAAGATCTCGATTATTTTTCTTCCATTATTCTTTATTCATCGAGAGAATTTAACATTTCTACAGCTTTATTGCCTTATAAGTTGTAGGATTCCATGTGCTAAATATAACTTTGTGCACTTAATAGTTATTTACTTTACAAGTGAGTAAAGTAAGGAATTACCCACGAGAGAAATTTTAGCACACGAAGCCGAAGGCTGAGTGCGATAATTTTATCGAGAGGGTAATTCCATTTTGCCCACGTGTGAAGTATAAGGTTTATCCAACATCCCTTAATAAATGCAAAATTTATTAAAGAAATATTATTTGACAGTGACATATGCTTTAATTTTTTTAAATTAAAATGTCAATCGACGTGGTTACCAAGGTGTTGTGTGTTAATATTATTGTTATAAATAAAAAAATACTCACTAGTTGCTTTTCTCAAAATTATACCCACTAGTGGGTAATCTGTTACTTTTCTTGTTTAAAATCGCCATAGTTATAGAGCATTCATTGAGAAGTGTTGGATAATAGTATATTCTACAACAAGTAATGGAATGGCACATATTCCACGCGAGCAAAAAGTTTGTAGTCCGAGCCGAAGGCGAGGGCTACGGTTTGCGAGTGTGGGATATGCCATTCCGTTACATGTTGTAGACTATACTTTCTATAATAAGATTTTGGAAATTATAGGTATAAAAAATACAAATATAACTGTTGAAAACGCCAAACTCAAAAAATTAAATTAAAACAAACAGACGTAAGACGTAGCCATAATAACTGAATCAAGATACTTCATATTTGGCGGCTCTGATTCGTCGAAAATATTCCATACGCGGTGTATGGAATGTTAGTGATTCCATAACAATTTTTAGTTGTAGAATGCGTAGTTTCCAAAACAGTGTTATAGAAAATTTGTTATAAGGCACTGTCATACTTACCTAACCTAACTGTCTGGCATTTGTCAATAAAAACAAAAGCTGCAGAGATTATCACCGGAAATAATCTCTAGAGCTTTATTCTCGCTATAATAATGACAGGATTGGTTAAAACGCAGACACGTAACAAACAATGACTCATTTTGATTCTTTTAAGAAACGAAAATAAAACATTTTTTTTTCAACTTAAAATATTAGTAATTAAAATTACACTACGCAAATTGGAAATGGCGTCTCAAGCTATGTACTCGTATTTCATATTTATGTTAGCTAATAAGAATATAAGTATTAGATAATGTTAACTAAGACGTATTAAATAATAATCAATTATTCTATTGCATTAGGGTATATAGGCAGTTATCGTTGGTGTGTCTTGTGGATAGGTTGTATATGAGAGTCGTGCTAATAAAGTGTTAAAAGATATTAAGTGTTTCTTTAAAAGATAATATTTATGATAACTGTTCATCTATAAACTGCAATATTCCGTAACTTTCATGGTTAATTTTTAACGCTCGGTTACAAATTTTAACCAATAATAACAGACGTCACTGAAAAAATACTGAAAATTTCATTTGACACATATATTTTTATTGGTTAAAATTTTTAACTAGCAGTTAAAAATTAACAGGTAAGTTACAGAATAGGGCCATATGTACTTCTATAAAAATTTTATTTTTCTGCGATCTCCGCAAAGTACATTTAGATCTAAGCGTACTTTTGCACGATTATGCGCAATAAAAGCTTGCTGCTCTGTAAAGCATGTGAGAAGTGCAATTATTCTCTAGTGGTCGTAAAAAAAACCATTTGTAAATATGAAGTAAGTTCGTAATAGTTTCGTTACGGGGAATCAAATTTCGTCAAGGAAATAAGCTTCTCCTTTAACATCATTCCTAAAATAAGTTTTGAATGGATATTTCCGTTATTATTCCATGCAACTATTAATCAAGTAAACTGAACGCTGAATGTAATGGAATATAAAGTCAACAATGATGGATATTTATTCATTACTTTATGGAATATTTATTGAATCGATTTTGTATTCTGATTCGATGACGTGAAATGACAAACACTAACCCATCATCAAGACAAGCTTCTAATAATTTATTTTTCCTAATTCTCATAACGAATTTACTTCATAATTTCTTTGAATCCTTGACATGACATAAATGCTAGAATTTTTCTCCGCATTCGTTTCTTTTTTACTCCGAAAACTCGTCTAAATGTCATCGGCATTTAACCTTTACATCAATATTAATTTGAGTTAAATATACTATTTACCCTATTGCTTAATTTGAAGAGCGAGGATTCTACGAACGCTTTAGGTATCAAAAAAATAAATTAATTAGTCATTCTAATATTTAGAATTACTTAATTAGAGAATTAGAGCTCACCTAAATGTTACTGGACGATATCTTTATAGCTGATTGACAACTTAAATTAGTATAAAAAAAATGATATAAAGAGCACAGAACTAGCCGCAAATTTTATTACGTTCAAAAATATATTTTATAAAATAGTTTCAAATAAACATTGTAGTCGACATTTTAGTCTACACATTTTGAATATAACAAACTCAATTATTTACTGAGATATGCTCAAATACCTCGTAGGCCTTCAAATAAACTACCATTTCCGGTTGATGCGTCATTATTTCTAGTACACTTTGAAACACATGGTATATACCGTGAGATTCAGCTATGCTGCAACATTTACTTTTCTGTCATTACCATACTATTCTATATAAAATACAACATAGGTTGTCTATGTTAAAACCTTGTCATCATAATTTACTGATTTATTAATATATCATAAATATATTTCAATTACAAAAGTAAAGGAGGAGGGTTCATAAGGCCGGTTTTCAACTCAATTATAAAACCAATAAAAATGCAGGAAATTTATATTATTATATATTTGTTCATGTGGGCTAAAATCCTAAGATATAAAATTCACACATTTTTATTGTGTTTCCAATTGGGCCGAAAACCGGCCTTATAGAGTCTTCTCCTTTAGAAGACGCTAAATTTGTTCCCTACTCGAATTATTAAGTGAACTATTAATGATTTATTTATTAAATTTTAATTATAACATAACATTGCTTATTTCTGGGAAAATAATTTATAAACTCAGCGTCAGGCGAAAACAAATTAGTGTCTAATTATTTTCTCATAAAATTTTATTGTTATTAGAAATGTAAAATTATACTTCATTATTAACAGAAAAATATATTTGTTTTTGCTATATTTTTTGGGTTATATCTTATATATGACCCGCTGGTTAGAAAATAAAAATATGTACCTATATTATTTGAAACAATTTGCTCATACGGGCCTATTCTCCAAAAAGTTGCTGATTGTGAAATAATGAAACGGTTTTCCGTTTGAATAAATTTTTATTCTTAGCCCTCATCGCTGAATAAAATTTTCAAATTAAATTTGTACAAGCGTAGTTCTGGCCAATGTACCCCTTGGTTCTGAAGTAAGTTTATTTATTGTGAAATGGCAAAGCAAACTGAACACAATACAACTGTCAGCTGTCAAATTGGCTGTCGCTGAAAAAGTGTTACCAATTTGAAAATTAAACCTCTTAAAAAAAACTATTATTTTTCTTTCAAGAGTAATTTTGTGACTGGAAAAAGTGTTGCCAATTCGAAAATCAAACCTTCCAGAAGTAATTTTGTATCCATCCATTTAGTGAATGTATGAACAAAATACGAACGAATTTATATCTATGTATAAGAGGTTATTTAGTGATAAGCGGTTGGTAGTATAGCGTTGCTCATAACCTCCTATCTCCTCTGCAACCACAAGTTTTTGGATTGTTGATAGGTCGTTCAGTTTTCGTGATATTGTTATTTAAGTGTTAATAGAGATTTTTGAAATGTGCAATTTTCCGGAGCAACAAATCATAAAATTTTGCGTGAAACTGGAGAACACTTTGACAGAACCACAAAAAGAGACCAGAGTTGTGACGGGATAACTCATGGTTCTTGCACCACGTCAATGCGACCGCATACTCAGCTTTGTTAATTCGTTAGTTTTCTGTCTAAAATAAATGACCGTCCTTCTTCAGCTTCCTTACTCGCCAGACCTGACTCCTTGCGATTTTTTCTTATTTCCGGAATGAAAATCAGTGGTAAAAGGACGCCGTTTTCAGATTATTGACGATATCAAAGCAGAGTAGTCACATACCTCAAATACCATTTTTATGAACCTGACAGAAAAGAGAAATGCTTTGCGAAATGGAAACTACGCTGGGACAAACCTCGTATATAAGTACTTCATTTAGCTATCATTCATGTTTAATGTACCCAATTCTGGGTAGTGATATATTTTTGAGTGTAAAAGGATAATTCCAGGGGTCGATTGTGGGATATGAACTGCCTCCAAAGGTATAGCAATGCAAATTTTAATTAATTTCATAAAAACTCCAGAAGTAAAAGAACGACCTTTCCCAGCCATATTTCATCAAAGGGAATAAAAGTGCCCTGCCATCTAAATGGAAATAAATTTCATTTCCACTGCATCAGTTGTAGAATATTTCGGGTCGACTCCTCTGGGTTTAATTACATTGACAGGTGGTGGAGCTCGCTCCAGCTTCAGACTTCCAGACCTCCAGAGCCTCAGAGCTCCGCTGGTGGCCTCTGTCGTATTTACTTCCAACGACGTATTGAATTACATTCCCATATACCTACATTATCTGTAGGCGAGAGTCGCACCCACTGCCGCGCTAATCACATTAGCTGGGAAATGTCAAGAGAATTGTTCCCAACTCAAATGTCCTCTGCGCTTCCGTCAGGCTCGGACTGGGGCTTGAAGTGCGAGAAAAAAAATCGACAGAGCACAGTAGTAATTGTCATTCTTCACTAGTTCAAATTAGGAACCTTAAAATGGAGTAGGTACCGCGAAACAAAATTACGCTTGGCTTTCTATATTTACTCTGTGAAAAGCTGACACTGGTGTTGAAACTCTTTAAACTGTCTTATGATGTACTATTTACTCGCATTGTTTTACAATTATTAGAGGAAAGTGACCAAATATGGAATAGGATCCTAATATGGAATACCGCCATTTCTTTAGAATAAATAGTTGAAGAAGTAATACAAGAGTATCTTCTTAATATCGCACTCATTTCATCTCGGCTGACGGACGATCGCTGTAGCTGTGGCAGAAGTGTTTTGTTTTATCGGTGCACAACATTTCTCAAGATATAATAAAAAAGTTGTGCCATATATGATTGCGCTGGTTTAGAGTTTGACACTTGAATTTGTGATTTTTGTAAGTATATTAAGCTACTTTTTATTTAAGATAGAGACTAGTTTAGTTTTTTTGTTATTTTTAATCAAAAAAGTTGTGCCTTATTCTAATGTTCCATATTTGGGTGTCTATTCCACAATTAGCTACTTTATTGTCATTTTAGTTTCTGTATTATAATAATATCAATTAATATTAAAAACAAAACTGTTCCTAAGTTATGCGAAAATGTATGATTGATTATTATTTATCATTAAAAGTCTTTAATTTACACCATGACTTTTTTCTTTTGTTAAGGAAATAAACTGATATTCCATATTTGGTCACATTCCTCTGGGTTAAAAGTGAGATATGTTTTTTGTTGATTAATACCCCGATGTTATTTTCAAATCACTGTTGAAAAAAAAAACGTAGTTTTACATCAAAATATGATATATCTTACAAAAATTTGACCACCACTCATATGCACTGTTTTTTCCAGTGCCATTATTTATAGAAATATTGAAAATTCCAAGTTTAAACATAATAACATATTGGGAAATTATCATGTATATAACTATTTGTTTGTGCATTTTGTGACCTTAAAACTACATTATTTATTTCATCCGAGTTAAATCGATAAACAGAGTAATTTTATTTGAATTCTTCAATGTGCTAATTTATTTGTTTTTTCGCACCAAAAATATACAATCCATTAAAAATTGTATAAAACAAAACATTGCATTTCAAATTGAACCCTCAACAGTGTGAATAAGTCCTTCAAATTTTGGAGGTCCACCAGCGTTTAGGATATAAAAATAAAAATCTAAGGAGACTAATCCCCGGCTAACAGAAGAATTAAATTAAAAACATTTCAAAAAAACTCTTGAAAATATATAGTTACTAGCGGACCCAGTAGGCAAAAGCTGTCCTGTCACAGACCTGGCTTACAAAATATATTTCTTGAATAAAAATCTTTTACTCAGTGTAATTGATATACCTCAATTTCATTAACATAATCAGAAAAGGAAGAACTAAATTAAGAAAAGTGGATCTCCTAAATCTAAGTAAATAAATGTTGTTTATCTCTAATGCTAGTAAAAGTAGATAAATACTGATAAATATTTTAAGATGTTACTATTTTTTTCTTTCGACTTTTAATACAAATAATAATAATAATATAACACTTCAAGCTATCAAGGCTCATGCCTTCAATTGCATTCTATCTTACACCTTTTTCCCCAGTTCTTTACTTTTAAAGATCAAAGTAATTCTTTGCTATTTGATTCCATTTTTTCTTGGATCGTCTGTTCCTTCTTTTGACAAGATCGCTTTGTTGGAATACCCGCAACCCAATCATTTGGTAAACTCTCTAGATGACCGATCTAACCGTCTTAACTTGAGGAAAACTTTTAAATTTATTTAATTTAGCAGAAATTTATGAAAAAAGTAAACGATTTTCAATGGCAGCGCGCACGGCGTAATCTTATAGATTCATATGTGTTTTTATTTACTGCTGTTAACAAAAGACGATTTCCTTGTAGCTACAACCATATTAAATATACCCAGGATATTTTTACATACGTATTTAAAATCAGCTTAAATACCTAAGCTCGTGGTACCAGGTCACATAATAACGCGTTACTATTTCCTGGATTGAATTGGTCAAGACGAATTTTACATTTTATTGGCCAAGTTGAATTGTGATGTTTGATTCTTTTGCTTCATAGTAGATCCGGTCCTGCATTTCCTTCCCCTTGCCCCACTTTCTTCCGCCCCAATGAAGTGTTGCAAGATGAAAAAACACGACGCCAGACAAAGGAGAATTGTTTTCTTTTGAACTCGCCAACTTGAAGATAACTCTCAAGATGAAATGGCAATTATGCGAGGAATATGTGACGGAATTAAAATCTTATTGACCCTAAAATTTATCCTACAATTGTTATTCTCTTTTACGCTTTTGTCAAGTCGCACAATGGAAAATTAAATGTCGTCATGTAACAGAATTAAAGATGATTTGTTTTATGGAGTAAATACTAAATGAAATTTTGTATTGCCTATGATTTTCTTTAGCAAGTTAAATAAACAGAGTGGAATGGATGTCAATTCGCTAAGTGAGAAAGGCGGGTTTCTTCTATGGCCGATTTTCCGGATGAACGATCCTGTGTGGCGAATTTTCTTATTGGTGTAGCGTCGCGGAGGAAGTTACATTTCTCGGGAGGTAGTTTTTACTGCAGCTTTCCACGAAATGCAATTTATACCTTAAGAATTTCAAGAGAAATTGAATGAATTTTCTTTGGAGCGACGTTTCAAAAGGCCTGTCTTAATGTTTGCTTTCGACGGCACTTCGCGATGTTTGACTTATAATCTCTTTAGAAGAGTATTGTTGCATTTTGAGTGGATCCCAATTGCTTTCAATTTTGCTGGTCGTGCTCGACCGTTCTTGATCATATCCATTACTGGCGTTTTATTAATTCAATTCCTTGCTAACAAAACCTATATATTTTTTCATGGCAACGCCCCTTGACAACGATTTATTCGCCTGAAAATTCGCTAACATTTCAGTCTCTGATGGCAGGGCTTTTATTTGACATCATTCCTTTCCTAGCTTATCCAATTATACTTCTATGATGATGAAGGCAGCGTAATAACCGCTGATTTAACCAGTGATTAAAGGTGATTAACCCGATATTTCCTTTGTCAAACGAAACGTTCCGGAGAGAATAATGCGTTACTAGAGGTAGAATAGGAAAATAGATCAGTGGTAACGTATTTGACTGTGGATTCTGAGACCTTTAGTTCAATTCTCGTCTACTTGCTAGTATGCTATTGTGAAATACTAATATTTAGGTAAATAAATTGCATGCATTTTTAAATCCGGAACAATTTTTGTACTTATACTTTTGCTGTAAAATGAATAGAAAAAAATATATCAATATAATTTCAATTCTACACCCGGTATGTATACAGGAATAAAATAATCGTTGGCTATCAATCCTTGTAATATAGTTACACTCAACGTAATAACATGGATTGATATCCAACAATGGGGTCATACACCTTTTTTCATTTTATTTTTCTTTCTGTAAGTTTGAGTAAAATTATAAATATACATATTAATTTTTCGCTTGTGACATCATCTTGTAATTCTACGAAGTACGCTCTTGTGGAGAGCGAGGAACTACACCAACTGTCAAATTGACTGTTATCTGTCATTGTTATTTACTGAGAGGTTTTTACAAATATAGTTTATTCACATTACCTGGGCAAAATAATTTAACAAATATAATAAACATAAGTTTAATTTGAAAATCGTTGTTAACTGCAACATATAACTTGAGATGACAGATGTGATAATGAGACTACCGACATTACCGACAAGCGACAAAATATAGTACATCAAAGCATTTTTATTTTAACACGTCCTACACTCTTTGTCTAAAACCTTTATAATTAACGAATACCTAATTTAATTTATCGGAGTGTTTATTTTAATAATAAGTAATTATTACAACCCTGAAAAGCAAATTATTATTTCTTATCAACACCTCTTTTGATTTGCCATACTGTATATTATATTACAAGACGACGTTACAATTTTGCAACAGCGAAACTTCATAAAGGAAATTAAGTATGTATGACCCCATTATTTTATTCCTTTATCTCTAATCCAGAAACATTAAATTTTATACACATATGTATACCCCTCATAAATGAGTTGTTATGTATTTTTATAAATAAACCAAAGAGATAGTTTCCTTGCTTATAGCTGAAAAAATATAATTTTTTCGTACACTATTTACTCTCCTCTAAATAGTTGTTCAGAAAAAAATATTAAAATATTTTATATTTACGACTTATTCCCAATCCAAACTTTATAGAACCGAATGAAAAAAAATACGAAATCGTCCTGTAAGGTCAGTCAAAGAATTGCGATACACATTGCAGAAAATTTGGGACTCTTTCTTCAGAGAAGCCTGTCAAAGACTTATGAATACTATTAAAAAGTAAAAATGGAATTACACAGTGGTAAAGTAGATAATATTAGAACAAACTTACGTTGTACAACAAAAAAAGTATGCCAGAAACCAGCTTTACAGTTTACAAGACAGTTTATTATCTAAGTTTTATATAATGATAAAAGTAAGTAAATATGTTAGAAATTAATATTAGATGAAGCAAACTTGTGTTGTACAACAAAAGAAGTTTGCCAGCTGTACACAGTAAAAAATTACATTTTGAATTTTTAACAAGAAAAATTTTGTTTTATTTATTTGCTTGATTTATATAATTTAACAAATAGATTCGTCAATAATAACAAGTAAATTTGGCTAAGTGTTTTGGCTAAATCAATTTGAAATTGTTAATGAAAGTTTATATCCTTTGTGATACCTTAATTTGTTATAATAACTATAATTTATTGTTCTGCTTCAATATAATTACTAAAGTAATTAGTCAAAGCACATAAAAATAAATGTTAATAATTACTACATTCACAAATATATTTAATCACGAAATACAAAAAAATTACAAATTTGAAACTTGTTAAATTAACAAAAATTAAAGGGGGATCGTCTGGGACTAAAATTTTTGTTAATTTTGACTATAAATTTATTACTGTGTACAGTCTATTATCTAAGTTTAATATAATACTAAATGTAAGCAAAAATATACAAATTTATATTGTATAATTCAGTAAATATTCGATACACTGCATCATATTTGTCTTCCGACATTTGTAAAACAATAAAACGAAAAATTTGAGACGAGCGAACTCGTGTGAATTTTTGTTCGTAATTATGCAGAATCTACATTGCGATTTTCTTTCTGTATATCCATCAGCATGGATTAACATTCAGAAAAATTGATTCAGAGCTGCAATGTACTCGAAAAAAACTTCACATAATAGCCATGCACTTGTGATATTACAAATGATGCAATACCAACAGAGAAATATGAAAATTTAGGCTGTCGAGATATTAAGAACAGCGAAAAAGGGATTTAAAACGTCCTATTATAAAATAAGCTTCATTCACAATACAAAATTAGTGGTTATCGTTAGTAGTTATGGTTAGTTGTTAACTTTTTAAAAACAGCGTTCACAATGCACAAAATTTAGGTGTTTTCTCCTTAATTTTTGTTGGTAATATAGAGATCACTTCTGATTTTTCAGAATGTTTCGACAGATGTCGCACTAAACGATTGAATATTTATGACATTTATGATATTTTGGTTAATTTGTATGGCGTGTTTGATTTTGTTCCTAACCTAAATAACAGACGAAGCATTTACAAGAGGCCGCACAAGTCGAAGTAAATAATCAAATTTATTTGTAATTAGCTATATGTAATTAAAGGTATATCTTCAACATATGTTCGCATTTCCCAATCCCTTGGTTTCTACTGTTTTCATTTTTTGGACGTATCCGTTATCTTCTATTATTTCACTTATTTATTTTTTTCAAGGTGTAAAATTTGCGATGCAATCGACATTTTTTTTCTTATTGACACTTCCAACTTCTTGCGTTACTTTTCTACCTCTGACCAATCCGGATGCACTATTTCAAACTAGTGTTAGAACGCTATATTACCGATATGTTTGTTTGTGTTCTCGGAACTGATTTCAAACCACAACTTGTATTCATTTTATTTTTTGTGATTTTTAGTTTGCGCTATTGACAATTTAGTTAATTTTCAAGTATTCGCAAAGGCGCTTACAAGATTTCATTTCTGTATGAACGGTTTATTGTCTTTGTATGCATTTAGTGCTAGACAGACTCCCACCTAAGCTGTTAATTACCGTCTGTGCGAGCATCTGCAAATTCATATATTCACAGAAAGTTGGAATTGGGAATTTTTCATGCCTCTTTCGTGGCCTGTTCAGCCCTACCATTTGAAGGGTATATTATTGTTACCATCCTCAACTTCAGCATTCCATTTAAAACCGATTTTGTTCTTCATTCGACTAGCAAGTACAAACGTCAAATTCAAACAGCTGAAGAAGCAACACGCACTAGCGCTGAGATTGGCTACAAGCAGCCACGGATTCTTCATTATTGGGCTTCCAAACTATCAAGAGATGGCGCTGATCACAAATCTCTTGCGGTACATGTCAGATTCATTTTGTATGGTCTTCTATGGCGAATGCGTGCTCTAGTTGTGGTAATTTGTGTTTTATTAGTGTATTTGGTAGATTTGTTTAGATTTTATTATTATTAATTATTGACTAGAGTTATATTTACATTAGCCATTAGTTGTTTAGTAGTTTTTTACTGTAGGTAAGTAGTTATTAACTGTAGCATTATTTTGTTTAAGATAGGTTATCATTTTTCTTTGTTGATATTAGTTTGTAGTTGTATATATTTTCTAGTAGTATTTAATATTAATATTTTTATAGTTATTTGTTGTTGTTTTCAGTAGTTTTATTTTACTTTTAGTTTAAATAGTAATATGGATTCATTTATTTGCTTAGATTTAGATAGTATATGTAAGTTCGCACGTTGCTCTTTATCTTCTAGAAGCATGGTAGAAGGCCAGCAAATAATAAATAATGGCCACATAATATTATGTGGAAGTACATCAACAATATCATCGCAATTTTCAATGCTCTTTTCCATGCCTTTAATTTGTCACACTGTCACACATCATTGTGACACCCCATTTATTCTTCACACAAACTAGTCTTTCACCTTTTTTTCAGAATGAATGAAATCGAACTGTTCGACTTTTATTAGCAGAAGAACTGCAGTCATCAACAACGCAAATTTTTCTGTTTTTAACAGTTTTTTTTAGAGAAAACTCCATCTTAACCTCTAATCTACAAATTAAATGTAGTACTTATTTAAATAATACGTCATAGATAAATGTAATATTTACATTAAAATTCTTCTATAGTCACTACTATTGATATAAATTTAGTGAAAATAACAAATAAGTTCAAATTCTTTAAATAAATAAAAACTCAGAATAAACGTCAAAAACACAATGTACCGCGAGACGTAGTTCAGAATTCTGCCGCTAGTTAGCGTATTTTAATATTGGAAGCCCAATAAGCCTACCGAAGTTTCTTGCTTTACTTCTGCGTCACCGCCTGCGTTGCATCTTGCGTTACTTCTTACTTTATTTCATTATAAATCCTGCTTAACTACTAACCATAAAGTTTGGAGCATGCAAATTTTAGTGCTAACTGAAATTAGCGCAGCTAAACGCTAGGCTAATTTCATTGTTGTGACCGCGTAAACCAAACTTCTGACGTTACTCATAACGACTAACGATAACCACTAATTTCGTATTGTGACAGGCTTATGTTAAAAATTCCACAAATTGCTACAGTTGACGTAAAAACCGTGGCCAGTTTGACCATCCCGCAATTATTCGTAGTCTGCAACGACTTACCGGTGTTTGGCGGTAATGGCGGCTGGTCCCGGATGTTTTTACGAAAGCTCTCGCGATAGCGTCACTTCTGTGGTCGGACTCATTGCATCTCACTGCTCACTGTTTATCTCGCAAACAAGAATCGCAATCATCCAATTAAAAGTTTTCAGGGAGAACGCAAACCCGGATAATTAGTTTAGAACCGCGCCGCGACAGTGGCGCTTTTTATCATCGCGGCGGACGTAAAAACTAATAAGGTGAAATTAACCGTAAGCAAACTCCCCGATCGGAGATCGACAGAAGAAAGAACGGGAGGAAATTAGAACGATAGGAAATTCCACTGTCTCATTAAAAAACAAGCTTGCCTTGTACGCGAATTGCTTTTTTTTTCTCTTCGTTATATTTTTCTTTAAACGACAAAGGGATTTACTGGAAAATTCTAATTATTATGATATAAAGTATTTTATATTCAATTTTATGCAGATTCTCTTTTGAGACCAAGCAAAGTGAATGCAAACCATTTCTTTGATTAATTAAGTGCAGAAATTTATCCATTTCACCCAAGTTGTGAGAGTTTTATCACGAGACGAAGTGGAGTGCTGAAATCACACGAGCGTGAAATAGGTAATTCTGCACGAGTTGCACACTATATTTTTCTTCACATTTTTGTCAAGATTTAATAATAATAAGATTTATTTGAAATCGGCACTAAAGTGCTCAAAAATCGTCATTAAAAACTCAGAAATCGTCACTAAGGTAACCCATTATACGACGATTTTGAGAAACCTAGTGTTGGCAACCGTTAAATAATTGTTGTACAATTAGGATAATTTTGGCCGATATATTGACGTACTATAGTAAATTAGGACGTAACATGAAACAAAATTTGCAAGAAGAATTAACTAATTAATTCCGATGACGAAATTAAGGACAAAACACATAATTTTGAGTGTTATTTACGATAATTTCACTTCTCGAGGTTGGCAACACTGATTGTCAGTTTCAATTGCCAACTGACAGATGTATAAACTTAACCTATATTGTAATTTTTTTACAGTTTATTCGAATTTTAGATTTCAAATAAAACTTAATATTTACCCCGGCACTGAAGTTCCTTTTTATCACTCACATGGTTTGTTTTCCTCGGCCCTACGGGCCTCGGCAACTAAATTCCATATTCGTGATAAAAAATTAAACTTCAGTGCCTTGATACATAAATAACTATTACTCTTCAGAAATAATAAATGACATCTCAAACTCAAACTATTTGACGTTTATGATTACAGTATGAAGGTGGCGCAAGCTTAGATGTTCGCAGTGTTACCAACTATAAATCTATAGATTGTAATATGAAAACTAAAAACATCTTTTATTAAAAAATTGATACTGTATTTTCTTTGTAATCTCCATATTGAAAACGAAGATATATAAATTTTTATATAATTATGAATTATTTTATGATATATAAATGTCATTATACTTGACATATTAATAATCATACAGTATTATATTATTAATAAGTTAGTCACACTTGCATTTGGAATAATTGCCCACGCTATTCCACACATCAGTGCGAAATATAAAATTTTCAAGCTTTGTTTAGTGTGGATATGGGGTAAATAGCTCCGTGGTAACGTATCGGACTGTGGATCGTGAGATCCTCAGTTCGAATCCCACAACCGACACTTGCCAATTTAAATTTACCCCCGTGGTTCCTCCTCCACTAACAACTTTGGGGGCTTGACAGCTGGTAACCGCATTAATACGCAAAAATATATCACTTACCGAGGTCTGCATAAGCAGAGTGGCACACCCGTAATGGGTAAAAGTGTAATTTTCAGCAGTGATCATAGAAAAACTAAATTTTACAACAACTTAATAAAACCATTGTTGCAAACAACGGTGCATAGGATTATCGAATTTAATTGATTATTTTTCCTATTTCCAAGATTACTTGTCATACCCTCAGTTCATAATGTACCATGAATAGTTTAAGCATGATCTGTACAGTTGATAACTTCGTTAGAAATAAAAATGAAGTTAGTTAAATCAACTTGACCAATTTGCCTGTGTATATTAGAATGCTTTTATTGTGTTAAAATAATGATAGAGTAATATACTGAAATGATCGTTAAAGTACCAAAAGATTATGTATAATTTGATCCTATTTATACCTACAGCACAATAGCTTTAATGAATCAATTAAATTATAATGATCAGAAAGACCTGGGTCAATACAAGAACTTGCTTTATTCCTAGTGATAATACCCCGTAGTGGAACGTAAATTCGCCCCATTTTCCGAATTCCCAGGCAATTAATAATACGGCTTGACGTCAGCACAGCGGTAAAGTCAATAAACAGCCACTACAAATATTATTATAAGAGAATGAACAAAACACAGCTAGCTGTATAAACACGTAGAGTTGCTGCGGAGGGGAAACATCTGAAAGTTTACTTACATACGCTAAGTTTCCGACAAACGTTTACTCCTTTACTGTGCTCCAAGTACGTGTTAATGTATACAAAACATTCTACTTACTTTAAATCACAGAAAAGTTGAAAACAAAGAAGGTATTTTGCTCTGCTGCGCTTACTCGTACACTACCACTACACCAACCAAAATGGAAGTTTCTTTGTGTGGCTTTATTACAAACTAGTTTTACATTTTATTTTAATTAAATGAAACTTTAATTTATTTGTGATGCAGAACTATACACCGGAAGTAACACTTAAATGATTAACTTTATTGAGTATTTACAAAGAAAACGAAATCATGATTAATAAAAATGTGTAAATACAATAAACAGATTAAGCAAACAAATTAGCCAAATTAAAACACAATTTCATATCATTACTTCAAGCTCGGAATAATTTACTTGATAATTAGTAAATATTTAATATCTACTATGACTTAAAATTTAAGCACATGATTCAATGACTCACGGAACTAAACTAACCTCACTAAAATCTCTGCAAGACTAAACTCTAGAACCCAGGTCCGCCAACGTTAAAACTGACACGACTAGCAGAATATGCTGAATATGTTGTATACTCAAAATGATTTTGGAGAAGACGCACGTCATCAACTTGAAAAAAAAAACTTAAAAATGAAAAATATTTTTAAAGTTTGTTGAAGTATGCTAATGTTTAAAAAAGCAACGTAAAAAATACTGACATTAGGAAAAGTATATATTAATGCAATTTACAGTGATTTTATAGTCAATTTTATTTATTTAATGGAATTTTAAATTATTAAAAATAATTCTACTTCATTTTTTGTTCCATATGTTTTTACTGTATTGTTAAAATGTGTGCTCCTCTTGATCCAGTATTTTATAATATGTATATATAAATATATTGTGTTTATTGCAACAAATCACGTCTAAGAATGGCAGCACGTGTGATGCAACTTGCATTGCATTTTTAATTCAACAAAAATTAGTATCCCTTATAAACGTTGTTGCATAGTGACGTCATTATTTAGTAATATTTTGGATGACGTGCGTCTTCTCCAAAATCATTTTGAGTATAGGTTTGTTATTGGTTACGGAATGGTAATAAATTTTTTTATCCAACACCTGCCAATAAATGCTCTATAACTATGGCGATTTTAAACCAGGAAAGTAACAGTGAAAAGAAAATTTTCATTCATTAAGATATGTTGGATAAAACGTTATACTTCACACGTGGGCAAAGTGGAATTACCCACTCGATAATATTATCACACTCAGCCTTCGGCTTCGTGTGCTAAAATTTCTTTCGTGGATAATTCCTTACTTTGCCCACTTGTAAAGTAAATAACTATTAATATTTCTAGAAACTTTTGTCTTAAATATATATTCATTTTTAATATTTATTATCATTGATTAGAGATATACATTGTTAATGTTATTAGGTTATAAATAGATCAAAAAGGCTGACAAACAAGTTTATCTCTTCTTCTTTTACACTACACAGCAAATGTGAAAAATTGTACAGTAATGTACACTACTTTCTTGCCGAACACATTACACAAACTTGGTATCTTATTCAAAAAAAAAAAAAACCATAACTCAACGAAGTTAACAGAAGTATACAGTAGTTTTATTATAGGTTGGTAACACTTGCGTGCGAAGTGGTTTTGTGAAACAAGTAACTGTGTATAGTATGTGAAAAGCAATATTTCATAGTCCGTAGAAAAATTATGATTGTGATTACCCCTGAGCTACTTCAACATACTCAAAGAAGACATAATATTCAAATGTTGTTTACTGCAAGATATTCGTCACATTTCACTTGATAAATATGTAAATTATTAGGTATTACGTTGCCAGAAAATATTGCCTCTGTAATCATGAAATCAATGTCAATCAAACATCGTAAAAAAGATCATTGTCGGCCCAGTAAGTGACAAAAACAGCGAGTAAAAAAGCTCGTTAGGTGTGGGTGAATCAAACATGAAACCCAAGCTTTTAATGAAACAACCATCGTCTGTTTCGCAGCACAATGGGTAATTATGGAAGTAAAAGCAAAATTAATAACAAATCAATATTTATTCACCGGCCGTCATCAGTTTACGTTCGATGATCAATACAGTGATTTCCCGGCGGTGGCCAGCCGAATTAATTAGTAATGGCGAGTAGTGAATTCTCCATGTCGCTGTCGCTTCCATTCATTGGCTCAGCGCTGGCCACATCGCGTTCTCGGTAAATGATGAAATGGACACACAAAACAACGAGAGAGACACACCCTCGCATTGACAAACAGGGGACTATTATTTGAAACGAGGGCTGAAATGATGCCGGTGGTTTTTAATTATTACTTCTATAAATCAAAGAGATGTTTAGGGTGATTTTTACTCGATCAAATACGCCCTAAATACACGGGGAGATAATTATTTCTAAAGCCTTTTCAAAATATACTTCCCTCATTTTACCAAAAATACTGTTGGCAGAATATCAAATAACAATATAGAAAAGGCTACCAAACTTTAATATATCTATTAAAATAAGCAAAGAATTATAACAAAAATACACAGCCATATCTAAATACTCAATAATCATAATTGAGTAGGTAACTATTGTAACAAGTCTTAAGTCAGCACATTATAGTTCACGCAATGATTAATTAAGTAGGTCAGATAGTTTCAATAATATTGTTTTTGCAATACCTGTACTGTAAGTTACCCATTAATAACAAAATTTAAACACAGTAAGTGGAACTTTTATTGCACTATTGGTTTCCATGGTTACATCATTTACTTACCGTCCACGGTGGATGGTAAGTGAAACTTACCATTTACGGTGGACGGTAAGTAAATATATATCATTCAAATTTTATTTTTAACCTCAATCTGACAGCTGTTAATTTTGATACCTATTTTTCCTTTTCTTATATTTACGCAGGTATTGCAAAAAATATCTTACTAACCTCGAACTGTAAGTGATTTATTAGGTCTCGAATGTTTAGGAAATCTCGACCCTACGGGTCTCGACATCCCAAACTACATTCTCGACCTAAAAACTATCACTTACAGTTCACGGTACGTAATATCCTATTGTTTACTCGTGACTCTTATTTTGCTGACTTAGGACATGTACAAAATATATATATGTGTTAAGTAAGTAAGTAAGTAAGTAAGTAAGTAAGTAAGTAAGTAAGTAAGTAAGTAAGTAAGTAAGTAAGTAAGTAAATAAGTAAGTAAGAACAGTAGCGTACAGTAAGTTGTAGAGTACGTTCATCATTGATTATTGGTTAATGAAGATCATGTAAGTTAGTCCCGATGCAGTCTTTTATTATTGCTGATTCCCAGTCTCGACAGGACCCCTTTTATTTTCTACCCTCTTAGGAGGGTTAGAAATGGTGGCAGCGGTGGGATGGGTACATTTGTCAGACCAGAGTGGCCTTTATACACTGTATTGGTTGCTCGCGGGAGTCAGCATGCTACAAAGATTGTTGAAGTCGAGAGTTGTGGCCGATAAATTGTAGAAGACGCAAGAAGGAAGATGTACGGTCAGAGAAGATGTTACCATAATGAAAGAAGACGCACTGTATAATATTACAATTGTAGCGGAAACTATTTTCGCCAGGTAGTGTGTGCAACGATTTAACAATCCCAGAAGAGGCTACGAAGAACGTGAGCGCTATAGAAGATACGAAGAAAATCAACGTGCTTCGCGGTATGAATGTCACAAAAGTAACCAAGTCGAACAAGAAAGAAGAATAGAAGAACCGTTCGATATAGAAAAAGAGACAATAAAATGCTGGTTTAGAAAATTAGTAAGAGCCCATTTATTAGGTCAGGAGGAAGAAACATACAGAATTTATGAACATCTTGGTGGCCTCCCGATCGATAAAGGCGTTTTACGATGTTTTGGATGTCTGATGCCTAAGAAAACTACTGTCTTTGTAAAAAAAAAAACTGAAGAACAAACAAATGAAATTAAAGTTGCTGTACCAGAAAATACTAAAGAGGAAGACGAGAAAGACTTGTTACACAAACTTCAAACTTTTGGCTTTGGTTTAAGTTTATGTTTAGAAATTAACCAATGGCAACATGCATAGAATGAAATAGAACTAAATAGTTATTTCTCTTTATGAAATGTCAACAATAATCATATAACCTCAAAGTTTTTTGTATTATTATGAATCGTTAAAACAGAATAATTTTGGAAATTACGTTGATTTTGAATATATATAATTTTAAAAAATTAATATAGGAAAACGTAGATGATGAGTTCGGCCTATATTGCAGAAACGTTCCACGCAGGGAGATTAGCACAATTTTTCTAAATTTCTCATAGATGACACTAGTAACTAAAACTATTTAAAATCTTATATGAACGCTCATGTTGTGTTAATCTAAAACGTAAAACTAATCTTTATGGGAATGAACCTTGACAGTAAGCAAATTTCGTGTTGCTAGGTAACCTATTCAGAATTATAGCGCCAAAATAGCATTTTGCGAACTCGAATCGGTTTCCAAAGTAACGAATTAGGGGAGCGAATACAAAAATATAATTATAATTAACTGAAATCCTCTGTGATAATGAATAATGTGTATTGGAAATGTGATCCAAATATTATGAAATCCACAGAAATAATCAGAGTAATTATAACATTTATTAATAACATTACATCCGACAAGAGCTTAAATACAGAATAATCCGCTGATAAATATGATCATAGGATATAAATAATTCCTTTTAAAATTTAGCAATCAATTCGAATCTTCCGCCAGGTGACAGTAATCTGGTCACAGGTGTCCAACCTTAAATGAACAAACTCACCAAAGCGTAAAACGTAATTATCCTAACCCGAAACCACTCTGACCAACATAACAAACAAATCCGAACAAATGGATATCTCAAAACTGAGATTTTCACTCTTTAGATATTTTGTATTTGTTAAGTTGTGTAAAAGTATTGCTAATGAAATCACTGCAGGAGGTTTATCGCAACAGATTAATGTAATAGACTTTTATATTTTCATTGTTTTGTGCTTTCGCAAAGAAATTTTTAACTATATCCTAAGGTAAAGAAATTTTATATTTACGATCTAAACAAATACATACTTTATTTGTTCTACTGAGAGCAAAATATTTAACTAGCATAGACCCCTACTGTAAGTGTAGCAAACTTTCTACAACGAAGTCAAGCGAATTTACTTGATCAATACTTAAGTTTTGTGTTTAATGCTAAGATATTCTTGAGACTCTCATTCAAGAGTATCGGGTGCTTACAAACAATGTCCAAATTTGAAATTTCGTATCTATACAAACTTGTACAACGGTACAACCATCTGTCAATAAGTAATTATGTTCTGTTACACCAATGAGATCTAAATTTTCTGCCAGTATATCACGATCCACAGTCCGAAGCGTTACCACGGAGCTATTTACCCCATTTGACATTTCATCAAACAATTTTAGGGTTATTTATTTAACAGATAGAAATGTATTCTCAAATTTAACATTATAAACAATCTATGCAATCTCTGCAGAAAATAATAAAACACTGTAATAAATAAATATAAATCTGTTTTCTAAAATGTTAAATATTTCGATTTGTTTAATCTTCAATGGCCGCGTGCTACAATTCCAAATGTGGCTTATTGGATGTACGAGTATTTTTAAATTCTGAACAACTTTTGTATTTACTCTTTTGCTATAAAATGTATAGGTAAAAATTTACAGCAATATAAAAAAATAGCATTTAAATCCCTATATTCTACACCCGGTATCATTACTTAATTAGATACAATATAATTTTTAATTTCTCAAATTTGAATGGAGGGTTATACAGAAAAAAAACTACGATGAAATTCCCGTGGGTGTCAATTGGCAAAATACAAATAAAACGCTGCCACGTGAGCTGTCAAGATGACAGTTCTTAAAATGATTCTAAATATGAAAGATAAAGTGTGTATATGGTTTGTGCAATAATAACTCCCATTATTACTATAAAGAATATAAGAATAATGTGAAATTTATTAAGATTCCTAAATCACAAACTTCAAAAATAAAAACATAACCTTGTTTAAACACCATCTCAAACCTCGAAACATGGATGTTTGTATTATAATCTTTCATCTTAACTTTTACCTCATCTTTCTTGCCTGTGACGTCAAAATCATAACCCTCCATTCAGTCGATCCCGGCCTAATGGCTATGAAATTAGCCTAGGACACCAGAGATTTTGGGTTCGAATCACTCTGAACAGATGATAGTTTGTAATGTTCATATAAAGTCACAATTATCCACTCATGACAGTCATGAGGCGGTATAAGACCAAAGCAGTTAGTCCGCTTTCCATTTTCGTATAAAAAAATTAATTTTAAATTTGTATGTAGAATTCAGAAGTTCGAGTTAGGAGCTCATTAGAAACCGGATGTAATAGTTTACTAAAAAACTTAACAGGTTTCTTGAATATATCTTAGTAAATAATTGGCTTCGAATAAATTTTGTTAAATGCAAAAAGAGTATATTATTTGGTACGATTTTTATTTGAAACTTTTATCTCTCTAACTACTAAATATTATCATGCCATTTTGAGCGGTTACCAGTCGTCAAATCAGGGTCCTCAAAGATGTTAATACAGGGGGAAACCACAGGAGTACCCTATAAAATTTAAACTTCAAGATACACTCATTGCAAATCAAAAATACTGGTATTACAAGCGTATTGTATTATATTGCCGATTACAAAATCTATTTGTACCTCAAAACGTATTATGTTGTAGCAAACGTCCAAACCAGCATTTGATGCCGTGCTGAACACGGTTTTAGTATCTAACCACTATCCATAAATCTAATTGAAATTTGAGCCTGGTTTTCTGTGGTTGAGCGCACTGCTGGAATTGCAGTATGATTACCGACAGAATGCAGTTACCACTCACTGTAATGTGTTTATGGTTTGGTTATTAACCAGAGTGGAAAGGTTCGTATTTCATAAAGATCTGATTTGATTGATTCAATACCGAAAGTTTTTTGTTGTTTTGATGAAGCCAAGTTATATAAAGATTACTTCTGTATACTTATGATTGTATTCAGAGATTATGGAGGAAAATATATTTTTCAGATTCTTGCTTATCTAATGGATTCTTTAAAAGAAATACTTAAAAGGAGAAAAGATAGGACAAATATAAAATATATCATCTGGTTTTCGATAGAATCTTAAATGTGACAGATTTGCATAAAATAGCAAGTAGATCACAATCATAAAATCAAGATATTCATATATTTATTTACAAATGTCAGAATAAAAGCTTAGGTTAGAAGAAAATGAAATTCCTAACTGCGTTGTATAAATATATACATCATCACGCCTTTTACCCATAATGGGTGTGGCACTCTGCTTACGCACATCTTGATAAGTGATATATTTTTGAGTATTAAGTGCGATTACCAGACGTCAAGTCATAACCCCCAAAGATGTTAGTAGAGGATGAACCACAGGGGTAAATTTAATTTGACAACTGTTGAAATCGAACTGAGGATCTCACGATATACAGTCCGATGCCTTATCAAGGAGCTATTTATAGTTTATTCAAATAAGAACAATCTAGGGTACCATTAAAACTGACGCATCAAGGTCAAATCACTGTCATCCTTCTGCTCTGGCCCTTTAAATATGTTTATTTGAAATCGGCATTAAAGTGCTCAAAAATCATCATTGTAAGCTCAGAAATCGTCACTCAAGTAACCCATTATATGACGATTTTGAACATCCCAGTGTTGGCTCCGTTAAATAATTATTGTACAATTAGGATAACTTTGGCAGATATATTGACGTACTATAGTAAATTTGGACGTAACTTAAAACAAAATTTGCAAGAAGAATTAACTAATTAATTCCGATGACGAAATTGAGGACAAAACACATAATTTTGAGTGTTATTTACGACAACTTCATTTTTCGAAGTTGCAACACTGACTGTCAGTTTCAATTGACAACTGACAAATGTATAAACTTAACCTATTGTATTGTATTGTAATTTTTATAGTTTTTTCGAAGTTTAGATTTCAAATAAAACTTAATATGTACCTCGGCACTGAAGTTCCTTTTTATCACTCACATGGTTTATTTTCCTCGGCCCTACGGGCTTCGCCAACTAAATTCCATATTCGTGATGAAAAATTGAACTTCAGTGCCTTAATACATAAATAACTATTATCAGTGTAATATAATATTACATTTTTCTATTTTCGGATTTTGCGGTTGTACTGCATCTGTCATCGTTTTATAAGTATATATTTTATCATTACATTTTCTGTTATCTTAATTTGCGGTAGTAGAAAAGTATATAACTCGTTATATAAACTCTTGTAACAAGATGACTTTCATCGGTTACGCTCTGAGCTATCGCTTTCTTGAGCTATTTTTAGAAACGATAGTTCAGATTCGAAGACACCCCCTGGCATCCCTTAGCCAGACGACCCCCTGGAATTTCGGGCGTCTGAAATTCAGTGACGCGTTGGTGGTGAACAGATGCAGTTCAAAATGTAGCTGCGCTACGTAAAAATGTATTTTTACGTAGCTTTAAGTTAATTAAGTAGATTCATTTATTAGATAAGTTAGTGCAACGTTAAGTTAGTTATAAGAAGTTCTGCATTTTAATAAAAATCATATTTACAAGTTTTCCATTATTTTAAGTGTTGAGTGTCATGATTTACCAGCTCCCAAATCATCCGCTCCCAATTTAACCACGACTGGTTTGTTCCCTTTCCTTCAATAAAGTTTCCCTCCTTTTTATTATCCCTATCCTATAGCCACTCCCCCATTTGCTACACTCTTTAGATACTCGTTTTTTATACACTCGCTTCATTCGTCCGTAAATAGATATTTATAAAACTTTTTCAATGATATACTATTGTAATATGAATAAAAATAAATAAATCATCTCCGTCATTACCCACTTTGGGTGTATCACTCTAGTCTATAATAGACTTTTAATAATACCTTACATATTGCTTGTAAAAATGTCAATGTCTCTAATAAGAGAAGGCGAATTGAACTCTAGAAGTTATAAAACTAATGATGAAAGCATAACGAAATAATGGTATAACGCGTTGGTTTGTGCTCCCATATATATTCACTTTCAAAGCTGTATTATATGTCATCACAGTACATTTCCACGAATGGAATAAATGCGTAGCCTGGCGAATTATTGTAGAATACAGAGGGAAGAACATCAAAGTAGCAAAGGGGAAATTTCCCAGAACATACAATGAAATTCCTTCTATGAGACACTTAGCACTACACTAAAAACTCCTTAACAATCGTTGTAGAACTGTAAGGTCAGCATACTAACAAAGATCACTAAAATAAATCCCCAGTTATATACTTTCAACTCCACTGAAACGAACAAAGAAGTTCTTAGAACGGCGGCAAATAAATAATTGAACCCACCCTCGGGAGCTCCGATGGTGTAGTATTAAAAAGCGCTTTCCAGCGGTAATCGATTGGTTTACAGAGTGAATATTTCAGAGAACAATTTACAATCGAACGAGGCTGGCAAACGTTATTGAGGAGGGTTTCCTATGTGCAAAATGCATCCAAGCAAACAAACCCAATCGATACCATGCAATCAGGGCCGGCCCAATGGGGGACCTATTCCAATTCAAACAATAATTGTATGTAACGCTTGTCTAGATACACACCTAACTCTGCCCCATTAGAGGAAGACCGCCATTCCATTACGTTCTAAAAAGTTTAATTGTTTTTGTAGAGATATGTACATGTACTCAGGAGTTGAAGTAACGAACAAATACGAAAAGAAAAAAGAGATAAAAGAAGGATTAACAAAGAGTAGAAGGCAAACTAAATAACCTTCTGACGGAAAGAGAAACATTACGACCGTTGCCATTTTAACTTTGCACTTGTGGTACCCACTAACATCTTTTAGTAACTGCACATCACGCAAAAAAATAAATCACTTACCCAAATCCACCAAAGAAGAGTGCCACACTCAAACTGTATAAATCCTTTGACATTTACCACACAAGAAGAACAACTATTGGAAATATAGGAACAAAGTTACGACGAAATATGTACCGGGGAATTAAAGATAGAGAACAAAGTATAAAAAGAGGGAATGAAGAAGTAGCAGAAATCTTAAATGAACCACATATCAGGACCCAACATTGCTACGACACATACAAAGGTAGCCAGAAGGAAAAATGCTAAAAACAATTACAAACAGGAAGCAAGAAGATAAACAGAAAGGCAGATCAAAAAAGAGCTCAAAAAGATCACCCCATAGGAGTGAAGAACTCGAAAGCAATGGCAATGGACAGAAAAAAATGGAGAGAACTAGTCAAACAAACCCAGGTTCTCTTCTTCGGACATTGAAGAAGTACCATAAACATATTCAACCAAAAAACAATCTCCTGCAAACATTTTCAACTTCCGCCATGACACATTCATACAAGCTTGTCTATTCCTCAAAATCCGTTACTAATCTTTCATTCGAATATCGCTAGGAAGATTCAGTTCTACTCTTCTGATGCCATTCTTCTCTATTTCACACCACCACATCTCGAGTACCTATGCACTCATACCTCTCAAATACCTGATGTCCACACCAATCATACACCGTCGTATAGGATGTTTCAGTATAACAAACATTAACAGCTAATTCGTAAGGATCCTAATTCAGTAGCACTAAAGCCTCATTCACATAAGTAATTTGTTTTAAGGTTTACAATTACGTTTAAGTTTAAGAAATATTGTTTCCATGTTACCATACGAGAGCGTTCACACTACCCAATTGCAGTTAAAACTAAAGTTTGCAAACTTCAAACTTTTGGTTTAGGTTTACGTTTATAATTAGGAATGAACAATAGTAACAAGCATAGAATGAATTAGAACTACCTAGTTATCTCTCTGAAGGAAATGTCAACAATATTCATAACCTTAAAGTTTTTTTGTATTATTATGAATCGTTCAAATAGAACAATTTTGGCAAGTACGTTTATGGTGTGTTCTGCCCGTATTGCAGAAACGTTGCACGCAGGAAAATTGGCACAATTTTTTTAACTGCTCATAAATGCCACTAGTCACTAAAACTATTTAAAATCTTATTTGTGAACGCTCATGTTATGTAAATCTAAAACGTAAACCCAAAACGTAAAACTAATCTTTATGTGAAGGAACCCTAAAACCACGTATTATGAAATAAAAATGCAATCAAAAGTATAATTATTTTCATTTATGATAACGTATATTTTCCCTATAAAACTATTTGTTCTTCAAAAACATCTTATTCACAAAAATTAGTACCTATATTTCGTAATATTTGCTTATAAAACTTCAACTTCATGCATTCTGGTAAATGGAAGATATAGGACCAATGATTATATAACATTTTTTGTTGAAAATATCCTCAGGAATAAGTGTTAGTTAAACATAATGTTTACACCCAATGACCAACATAATTTTGTATTAACTAAATGTCCAAAAAAATAAAGTGAACTTCCTAGAACAGTGATGGCGAACCTTTTTAACTGGTCCACGATTGCTTTCATTCAAACACTTATTGCAATTTGCAATAAACACTTAAGATTTTTTAACACCACTAAAAATATTAAATCGTCATTTTTACCCGTTAAGCCAATTGAATTTTAAAGATGTTTAGTTTTATAAATACTCAGTTAAAATTTTTTCAACTTAACCCTGGTGTAAATGGGTATTAGTGACCCACGAGCTAGTACTAAAAAAATATGAACAAAATTTGATCCACATCTCAAAAAGATTCGCCATCCCAGTCTTAGAAGATACACTTCAATTCCGAGTTGTGCCTCGACGGCAAATAAAACGGGTCCGGCCCTGGAATGAGGGGAATGTAACCGGCTTTTAGTGGCGTCCACAACAGGTCGATAGCATGAATAATGGCTGCGAATGAGTTATCTGTCCAACTATGTCACGGAAATGTCAGCTCTGCTCTGTTGGTGTTGCGAACGGACACCTGCCTACAAAGCTCCGGTGATGAATGTGCCACTTTCGAATCTCCCGAAGCCCGGATCCTGACAGGTTCAAGGCCGCACCTGGATTTTTTCACCGGAAAGATAGATATATCGTTTCAGGGAAAGTTGGATCTAGTCAACAGATCCTATCTAGATAGACATTTGTTACTTTCAAGTCTACAATTAAATAGAGATTTTTTTAGGTGAAAAACTGTCCAAACCCTTTTCAGGAGGAACAAGGAAAATAAACTATTCAGTTTAATCGATTGCGTAATCCATTATTCAGGTTTTTAAAATATTTAGGAGTTAGAAAAATATTTCTTTGAACATTATTAAAAGATCAATATCAACAAAACAAATTTGAATTTTCATATGACAGACACACAGGATGTTTGTATAATGTATACTTCAGGAATAAATTGTAAAGGTAGGTATTATACAATGTATCGGTATACAAATATCTTCTTCAATCATTCCTCTCCTGATAACCACTTTTACATCGTCCACATTAATATTTTCACGTCCTTTCAATCACTCACCCCTAATCTCTCCTTCACAAACATATAATTCCAATCAATCTATCTATAAATCTGTAGATACATTAAAATTTCGAGTAAAAGTATCCAGAGCACCTAATACTTTACGCATACAGACAGTCGCTTTTCAATTTTCCGGATATACTGATCACGGAAGAAAAGGAATTTATTAAATTCGTTAACGTATATTAAATGTACCTATGTTGTTTATTTACGTCTACAATTAATCATTTATCTGATGTTATGTAATGAATAAATTAATATAATTTTCTTTGTATGGTAATTATGGCATTATTAGACAAGTATGCGCATCCAATGTTATTGAAATATACGTTTTAGGAAAACCGCACTAACTTTTACGAATATCTTCTGGTTTGTAATCAGTATTGATATATTGTCTATTTCAAATTAATCAAAGATACACTTTTTAAAGTTCGTGCAACTTGATCATGTATTGTTGTTTTTTTTTTTTGCGATATTTAGTAGCCATTTTGTTTTAAGATACCTGTTTATACTAAACAGATAAACAATTGCGCAGTGTCTTCATTTTATTTATAAGACAAAAATGTTAACTTTACTTAGAAACCTTTTCACTTTTAAAAGAACCTAAAAAAATTAACTTTATACAAAAAAAGGTAAACTTCTAAAAACAAATAATAGTTTTACAATAGGTAGAGAGAGAAAAGTACCGTAAGTAATATAATTTTTTTGTGTATATTATGCTATTTCTTTTTATTTACGACCTCAATTAAATATTAAGTAGATTGATTTGAACGAAGTATCTATTACAAAAAAGAACCATTTCTAAATATACCTATGTGAACTAATACGGTAAGTTTATTTTAAAGTGAAACAGAGTATTTTACATAAGCACATAGTCATAAATTTGTCTGCAACGTATTAGAGCGTCCATTACAAAATGAAACAGGAAATAAATTTAAATGAATTATTATATTTAAAGATTATAGGAAAGTTACAAAGTAAACAAGCAAATAAACCAAATAACGAATAAATTCAACAAACATTCAAGGCTAAACAATAACCTAATTGGCTATGAAATTCTTAAACAATATTAGATATTTGCGCATCTGTAAAAACGATATCAATATCAACTTCTAATTGTTACAAATTCAGAACGATTAATAGTTCAAATTTATCCCCATATTTCACATTCAAGAAGGCTACTTTACTGTCAAATTAGTAAACTATGAATATGATAAATCTGAAGCGGACTAACTACTATCATTATTACATCATTAGACTGTTTTTTTTATTTCACACAAAAGCTCATTCTTTCTTGTGTACGGTATAGAGAATATGTATTTATTCATGAGGTAAAATGTACTTATGAAGAGAAAAGTTTAAAGAAGAACGTTTTGAAATCAAAAAGTATAAATTTATTGTACCAATACTGATAAATATTGAGTAAATTTCCCAAAATTGAAAAATAAACGACCGTTTTTATTAATTAGCAGTGAATAGCGCTCTCTATAGGCAATAAAAAAGTACTCAATTGACATTATTTTTATAGATTTTTTGTTGCTCTTTCATTTGCCACCACTTACAAATATTTTCATTGGAAGTGATCAAAGTTAGAGCCGTTTTAAAAATCAAGCTTTTTGTTTTGTTTCGTCCTTGAGTGACCTCTAAATTAGGTTCAAACAAATTATAATACCCTTCAAAATTCATATTCACATATTCTCTAAACCATACTCAAGAATGAGCTAAAATTTAAACAGTGTGAAAAAAAAAACAGTCAAATGGTCATATACCACCTATGAGTACATGATTATGAAATTATGTGAACAACACAAACGATTATGTTCTTCAGTGGGATTCGAATCCACGACTTCTGACGTACTAGGCTATTGACATAGCCACTATGACACCGATATCGGCAGGAAGTATATTAAAATACATATTATGTAAGAAGAGAATAATGTGTTATTTCTGTTTTGCGATTATAGAAACGAACAAATATTCCAGGCGTAGAAAAGTTTCTTCAGTGTAAGAGAATAACAATAATACTTGCTGAACAAGTGGACAGTTTTCGAAAGATAGTAAGTGTAGTTCAGGGAGAAATAAATATAAATATGAATCTAAAATCTAGCAGATTTGGACGCTTTGCATGGGTTGTAAGATAGTAATATGTTTTTATAAAGTTTTAGTGTTTCCATTTTCGTGAAGGAAAAATCCTTCCACGGAGAAGATTCCGTGCTGTTCAGCGGAACGCAACCAATTGTTATGTAAATGCCCGGACACAAAAAGAAAAGTTTGGAAGTGGGCACACAAAAGCTTTCCTAGCCGCGGCCATCGCAAATTATGTTAACGCGTTTACCGCATAATTACGCGAGGAAAAACCGGAAAATGTACACAACATGAAAATGACTCCCTCGCTACGTGACCGAGATTACAATGAGCAATAAATTATTGAGATTAGATGAAACCACCCACGCGATAAATTTCTACACCCTCGCCATCTTGATTTTAATAAATATGAGCGGAACACCACCTCAAAACAGGTAGAAGGAATGTGGAATTGTAATTAAAAAAGGAATTTCTCGGTTCACTTGTTCAGATAAAGTTTAGAAGAAATTTATTCTTTGAGTTTGAAACTTCAAACACGGTTGATTTTAATAAAAAGTACAGTTACGTATTCCGGACACCACGAGAAGTACTTCATAAAGAAAAAGAAGACTGGAGTTTTACGCATTTATTATTACAAAAGCAGGGGAGTCCGGCTTATGGGCCGCAGGCCAGACATGAATTTATTATTCCGACTCGAGACCCGGGATCTGTCTCTTAGTCAAGAGTGGGAAACCAGGCCTACGTGCTCGGGAAATTAGCTTAAGAAGTGCTAAAAATTTATTTGAAATGTTATTCAAATATTACCTTCCACCATTTTGATAGTAAATTTTCAATAACACGCACTGGGTTCCCAATTTTTAATTTTCAACAATAGTTTAAATTCTAATGAAATCATTTTGAAATTTTACACGTAGAAAATGGTTGTTCAAGATTTCATCAATTGGAAATGGCAGTTTATTTGAAGGCCTATCAGGTTTTTCATACATTTCTCACTAAATTATTGATTTATAGTTAATTTTAAATAATCTGACGTGCCCTGCAATTAATCTCCCGCATAACGCAATTATTTCCTGAGATATGCTAAAAATACCATAGGTAGAGCTGTTCAATATCTTGTTTTGAATATCGATGTTCGATGTTAAAAAAATATCGATAATACTGATATATACTCCTGTGTATTTACCAAAGACTAGTTATAATGGGGTCTTTCACCATTTTTTAAAATTTTTTTTATGAAACTTTATCTATATTGAAGACTATCTACACTTTTAAAAAGTCTTAATTGTTATTCATTAAGCCACAACGATTTTTTTAAAAATGCTGGATCTCAAACAGTAGAGATTTAAATAATTTTTGTGCGTTAAATGTTCTATTTTATTGTAATAATAATAATAAAATAAGTAAAAACATATATGACTACAATTATTTACAATCTCTACTGTTTTAGATCCAGTAACACCTCTACTATGACGTCACAACATTTTTTAAAAAATCATTGTGGCTTAATGAATAACAATTAAGACTTTTTAAAAAGTGTAGATAGTCTTCAATATAGATAAAGATTCATAAAAAAAATGGTGAAAGACCCCATTGCTTAATTTATTGTCTGATTGATGGTTGAAAAATAGTTGCATTTTGATCCTGGGAATGTCGTTAATTGTTATAAATTTTGATAAAGAAAACCACTACATTTTTACAATATTTTTTTTCATCTAAAATTGGATATTGTGTCCTATGGCCCTAAGGTATCCTGCATCAAGTGTAGTTATTAATATCAAATTCGGATCTGATATTTGAAGAAAGTTTTTAAAAATAATCATTACCTTACTTCAATAATATCGTGGACATTATCTCTACAGGTAAAAATTAAAATTTAATCTAAACAATAATTAGCAAGTGGGTTGGTGCGGCACCCCAGTACTTGTGGTGGCTAATACAATGACCTCTGCGACCCCGAGTCAATAATTAGTGGTCCACCATCACGCAATATTAAAATTATATCGTGCGGCTATTTCGGTAGCCCCATCCAGTCGTAGGTTCACAGGCCGCAGTCGAAGCTTCGCCAGTGACATTTCGGTTACGACCGCGCCGAAATTCGATACCGGGTTATATTTTCAACACTCACCGGTTAATTAGAAAGGCGTGGCCGGGATAGGCGTGGTCCTATATAAACATAAGTAGGATAATTGCTTTTGTTGCGGACTTTTATTGGCGATATTCAATTTTGTTGGTTTACTTACTGCCATTGATTTATTGGATAGCCTAGCGATATTGAATTAATCGAGAAAAATTGCATTTTATGGCCGGACGGTCCTGAGTGCTTCGGGAAATATCACCCTTTTATGTTACGGAGAAAATTAAGTGTACTAGAAATTAATGGCCGTGGAAAATTACCAGAAAACGTTGCATTTGTTTGGTACAAATATTTATTACCTCTAGTATAAACATAATGTAATGTTTTCTGCAAATAAGCATGTTTTACTGTTTTAGGGTCCTTTGAATACGGTTTCACTACTTTTATAATAACTTCTCTACTCAAATTTCATGTTTAGAATTTATATATTCATTGAACCTGCTTCAATTTTCGAACTGATTAGATTTTAGTAGCAACCCATCAATCGAAAGTGGCAATTTACTTGAAGGTCTATCAAATTTTTTGGGCATGTCTCAGTTTAGTTGTGTCATTTATTCTTCTATTTAACTCTTTTATTAGAAGCAAATTAGAATATGGAACCCGGCAAAATTTTACAGATACGGAAGAAATTTTTAAGGGCTCTGTACATCAAACGTATCCATTTGAAACATCTTACAGTTTTAGTTGTCTTTGTTCTATGTTACTAATCTTAAAAAAAAAACACACACAAATTATTAGAATCTGTATGTATATATATAATGTTATTTCAAACCAGTTGCACAGTAAAAAAAAATTATTTGAGATTTGTTAATTTTTTGATTGTTACGTATTTTTAGTTAATGTTGACAAATATATTGTGTTAAATTAACAATTTGAAAAAATATGACAATTTTAGCAGCAATTCTAAATTTCTTAACTAGAAAAATTGTTGTTATCATTTATTTGTTGGATTTATAAAATTTAACAAATAGACTCGTCAATAATAACAAGTAAATTTAGCTAACTTACCAATTTGAAATTGTTGAAGAAAGTTTGTATCCTTTGTAACAACTTAATTTGTTATAAATAACTATGATATATTGTTCTGCTTCAATATAATTACTAAAATATTTATCCAAGGAACATACAAATGAATGTTATTTACTATATTCACAAATATATTTAGTTACGAAATACACCAAAATAATTTGCTACTTGCTAACAAGTTTGAAACTTATTAAATTAACAAATTTAACGTTGGATCGTTTTATCAATTTTGACTATAAATTTTTTACTGTGTAGATTTGATGGGGGTATTGAAGCAAATAACAATTTATGTCCCTAGTATTAGATTAAGAACTAGAGATGATAAGTTTAAAATATGTAATTCTATGGTGGTGAATATTATATTTACTTTGTAAACAATTTCGGAGTGACATTTATATTTGTTAATAAAAATTAGGAAATATCGAAATGCCATTTTCCAACCCATCGGAAAGCGAAAGGTAAGAATAATTGAGTTTCCTAGTTCGAAATTAACATATTAATAAATAATTGTGAATAAAAATTATTATTATTTTATTTTATTTATTTAAGCAGTCTGAACTGCTGAGGTTATATGCCGCCTCTGTACCTCGTTTTCGATGGTGTGACAACAGCACACAGGTTTCGCAAAGTGGTCACCCATCCAACTACTAACTACGGGCAGTGTTGCTTAACTTGCGTTATAGAGTGAGCCGGCTTCAACACTACATACCATGGCCGTTGCCTATAAAAATTATTATTCTCGTACTTCTTTAAGTTGATTTTTATATTTTCAAGTTCAAATTTACTACTCCCAATTAGAAAACGTAAACCATTAAAATTTAATTTACAACCCCTGGGAGAACTGCACAAACGTAAACAATTTACTGAAATTTATTATTAAACTGCCACCAAACACACGAGAATGTATTGTTGCCAGTTTCGTTGAAAATTAATTTCGTTCTAATTGCTCCCTCATCAATCATGACATACGGCCATGCGAAATCCAGAAATGCAAAGCAATTTAAAAACTGCCAGAGTCATTGTTGTGACTTGATGAAAAATTATTTGAACTAAGTTTTAATGGCTTACACTTAATACAAGTGTCACTTACCAAAGATTGATAGCTGAGTTTAAAATATTCTGTACACGCAACGGAACACCAAACATGTCGTGAATTTTTGCCATTAAATTATAGCATTTGTACATTTTTTAAGAAGTCTGATTTTGTTGTTCTATGAATTTTAATGTGGAAAAAACGTGTTACGTTATTTATATTTTGATCCGGAGAAAGTCATTCGTGGAATTTGCAACATCCAAATTGCTACAATACTTCTTTGAAATGGTAACGAAATATATACCGTGGATCTCAGAGTAAAGTACCGTTCACATTCGACATATTGAAACGGTATTGCGGCGGCCTTGCAAATAATGATTAAATCATCGAAGCCTTTTTTAACGACTTAAGGCGAATTATATGCTATGAAGTTAACATCAGTTAACCCTGCGAATAAATAATTTTTTACCCGCAAAAAAATAACAGAGTACCTGACATCTCGTGGTAAAATTTGGAAGATCCAAAATTGGAATTGTTTACACAGAAATATGCGCAAATCCACATTGACAAACTAAAAGTAGTTTTCCCTATTTGGGTGACAGTTAATATGTGACAAGAGTGCCATAAATATTTCGATTCATCGCGAATAATTTACAAGAAATATTAAAAATAAATGGAAAAGTTTTTAAGCGGCTGGTAGAAGTGATGAGAAAAGAATATACAGGACTACAGTTATTATAGATGGTATTTTATTTTTTGACAAACATCGACATTTCGTAGACGATGGCTACAAGAAAATTTACAATATATATCCTATATTGACTGAAATCCTGTATATTCTTTTCTCATTAAAAATGGAGACAAGGAATATGAGATGTAATTTTTGCTAGAGAAAAATAGACATATTTGGAGAGAAAGAGGTAAAAAAAAAAGTCATCTGCAGTAATTTCATATAATACATATTTAGAAGTTGATAAGTTGCTATATTTCCATTATTATCTATAAATAATTTTTAAACCTTTAATTATAGTTTTATTTGGTTTTACTTTCTTATACAAAGTATAAGGAAGTATTGGAATCACGAAAAAAATCGCTGACGAGATTTTTGCGGAAATACATATTTTGACGTCCACTGTATCCGTTAAGACCAATTTCTCAATGATGTCTGTGTGTGAGGATGGATGAATGGATGGATGAATGTCCGTGTGCGCAATATCTCATGAACGAGACAAGATATGTAAACGAAACTTGGAACATATAAGTTTAATGAAAAAATGAAGAGCTGAGTTGATTTTGAATGAAATTGAAAAAACCGGAAGAGGAAGTTTACTGGACACACAAAACAATAAATTCCATTTGTTTCAAAAATAGAATCATCTGTGAGAAAAAGTTTCAATAAAATGTTATATGTACTTTTCTTGTACATGCTTCTAATTTTGAGAAAAACTAAATTATATATTTAAGAATATATTTAAATAATTTTAGTTACAATGGGAACAAAAACTAAAACATTTTTAATATCTATGTGACAAAAGTGTCAAATAATTGTGAAATGTCAAAAATATGTGTCGTGTGAAATATTATAAAAGTAATATTTGTATTATGAGTTATAAAGTTTTGAAGACTAGATATTAATTGATTTCTATTTTAAAATAAATTCATAGTTACAATGAGAACAAAAAATTAAACAGTAGACATCTATATATCAAATAATTGTCAAAATAAAGTCATACGCAAGGAACAAGTCATACATGTTCAATTGGTTTTATATGTATAAGAAAGTAGTGTGGTGCCCACACCAGAATTTTATTTATGTAATAATTAATGAGGCATAGATAGATGATCTACTTTAGGATATGAGTGGGATATGTAGTACATATCACACGATCGTAGATAAAATTATATTACAGTTATGAGCCACTGTGTAGTATTTTGACTTCACAAGTGAAACAATATTTTACAAATTCTATCTCCTTTATAGCAAAGTGATGAGATTTCATTAAAAGAAATGAATTAAAAATTCAGTGTACTTGCCCAATCCTGCTACAAACTCCTTATTCATATTTTCTATAGATAGTTTCACGGTGTTAGGCAAGAATAAATTCCCAAGGGTGAATATCCCCTAGCGAAGGATGTTCTTCGTCAAAGCTTTGCAATCACTGCAAGCAGGAGCACCTAATTACTTTTGAATGAATCCCATCAGTGCTACAATTGTAATTCTGGCAAATTATACCACGCAGGTTTCACTAATTGTACGTGCTCAAATGAATTCTAATGTCCCTGCACTCCTCGACATTCAGCTGCTAAAGCCGTATTCGCAGACCTTACATCTTGGAATACGTAATTTGAACCGCGTGCCCCACTAAATAGATCAGCGTAAACAACTAACAACCTTGGTTTGTTGACTGGACCATCTCAGATGATTTCATTACGTGAAATTATTTTTGCCACAAATGCAGCACAAATTTTTTAACGAGGTTTATTATTCCGTTGAGACCGAGGAGTGTTATGAATTCGTTTGAGTTATTCTAAAAACTATGCTCTATTTTATAGTGAAAAATAGCTTTCAGTAAGCTTTTCAGTTGATTGGTTGAGACACCAGGTGAATTTACATTAGAGAAAATTATAACTAGCCTTTCTGTCAGTTTTTTGAAGCGTGTAGCAATAGTAACCTGGAGTAACGACGGATTTTCGTACGGTGAATAAAGCGGTGTTAGAAGAAATCGGTGTATGAACAAGGCTGTGTTTGAACAAAGCAGTGATTGAAGAAAGCAACGTATGCACGAAGCAATGCATGAATAAGGCAGCGTTAGAATTTTCGAGTGTTGCGTGCGTTCCCGGAATTAAATAGTTAATTCTTCTTGCACATATTGTTTCATTTTATTTATAAATTTACTACAATACATTATATCTGTCAAAATTATCCTATTTGTACAATAATTATTTTACGGTTGCCACCACTGCATTGCTCAAAATCTATAACGGGTTTAGTGACGATTTCTGAGCTTTTAATGACGATTTTTGAGCACTTTAGTGCCGATTTCACATAATAGTTATTTATGTATCAAGGCACTGAAGTTCAATTTTTTATCAGGAATATGGAATCTAGTTGCCGAGGCCCGAGGAAAATAAACCATGTGAGTGATAAAAAGGAACTTCAGTGTCCAGGTACAAGTTTTATTTGAAATCTAAAATTCGAAAAAACTATAAAAAATTACAATATAGGTTAAGTTTATACATCTGTCAGTTATCAATTGAAACTGACAGTCAGTGTTGCCAACCTCGAGAAGTGAAGTTATCGTAAATAACATTCAAAATTATGTGTTTTGTACTGAATTTCGTCATCGGAATTAATTAGTTAATTCTTCTCGCAAATTTTGTTTTAAGTTACGTCCAAATTTACTATACTACGTCAATATATCTGCCAAAATTATCCTAATTGTACAATAATTATTTAACGGTTGCCAACACTGGGTTGCTCAAAATCGTCGTATAATGGGTTACTTTAGTGACGATTTCTGAGCTTTTAATGACGATTTTTGAGCACTTTAGTACCGATTTCAAATAAAATAATATATTTCAATATTCTTAATCACAATGGGAATAAAATATTTTTGACATCTATATGTCAATTAATTGTGAAGTGTCAAAAATATGTGTCGTTTGAAATATTATAAAAGCAATATTTGTATTATTAATTAGAAAGTTTCACAGGCCAGATATTAACTAATACCTATTTTAAAATAAAATCATATTTTTATATGAGAAAGAAAAATTAAACAGGTCAATACGTCAAAATGAAGTCATACGCAAGGAACAAGTCGTACGAGTTCAGTTGGTTTTATATTTATAAGAAAGTAGTGTGGTGCTGGTGATCACACTAGATTTTTTTAAATACATAATTATATAGTCTTAAATATTCTTTTGAACGTCTATCTATTGATACATAAAAATGAACTGTGTGTGTCATGGTCTTAAGGAATACTATTTCTTATCTTTAAGGAACTATATTCAATAACATAAATCAAGTTGTTCTTTATTACACCCTACATGTATCAAATTTCTAGTTGTTTATATTCTTCGACCATCAAAGAAAAGTTTTAGTTGTGGAAACTTGATTTGAACAAAGCTATTAAATCAAAAACTGCCAACGAAACATATTTTTAATAGTCTAGATTCTTGATACAACTTCAAAAGAATTTACTGTTTTTCGAGCACGTCTCATTTTCTCTGCGAACTGGTTTCAAAGCTGTAATATCGCACTGAACTCGAGCTGTACGAGTGAAATAGAGAAATATGCTATTCGTTTTGTTTCACTGCACATGTGTAGAATAACCTGTTTCCATTCAACACTTCATATACGGAAGTGCAATATCGCAAATAAATCCACGAACACAGCAGAATATCCCAACATATGCAACAAACGTTTAATTAGCTTTATTGCATTTAAAGAACTTTCTTTTCCACAAGAATTATTCTGAGAATTCTATGACGGTGTGCGTGTTGTTACATGCAATGAAACGATGATATAGAACCGTTTATGCTTTTGTTTATTTACCGCTAGACTGAAGTAATGCAGGCGAAATTACCGGTTCGTGAGATGATGTATATTTAACGATATGTATGTTTGCATGCGATGGAAGTATGGTACAAATTTAGAATATTATCGATAATTTCAGGAAACCTAGATAGCAGAGTTGGTACATCTAGTATTGACTTTTCTTCAGAGATAACCTACATTTACGACTATTCACTGAGAATCTGTTTCAAACGCTTTACAGTATCCGAAAGGTCCTGGGATTAAATCTCTACTTACTTCTTATTTCATTGTTAAAGTAATTTTAGTAAGAAAAGATTAAAACCCAGGACCCTTAACTTAGAACGTTATCATCTATCATTTTGATAAAATCCTACGTTCTTGGAGACTACTTCTGATGTAACCTAAGAAGCTTCGATATTATGACTTATTTAAAAACAATATTCGATATTTTTCGGGTGATTCAGGCTGGACAACTTAAAATATAGCCCCATAAGAACCTCTCACATGTAACCAAAGGCCGTCGCATAGATTGAGATTCTGACTACACCAGGGCGAACTGATAGGGGAATCATGTACCACGGTACTTGAGGCCCTGGTCCTCTTAGGACTTTCGTGCCATCGATGCTGGTGATGGTGATAAGATTTTTAAAGTCGATTCTGATATAATATCAATTAAATTTTATATCAATAATTCGGACGGCGCTGAAATTTGAACCCGATATTATGTCTAAATAAAAACGCTAAAGTAATTTATAAAAAATAACAAACGACGTCAAATTGCTTTGAAAATGAGGTATTTGAGACGAGTGTGAGGGTATACTAAATGTGATCGTGTCCGGAATACCTTAGTGTATGGTATCAAATTGAGTAGAGTGTTGTTGAAAAAGTGGGAGTGTATCAATTGGGGTGGTGTGACCATCTCGAGCGAATGTCGAATGCAAGGTTGGTAAAACTAATATACCCAAGGAATAAATGGTTAGATATAAATGATGGTTTGTTGCGTGTACGAATGATTACGAGTGTAAAGAATAGACGTGTATATATTAATTGCATTATGAATGTGGATGAGCCGAGATTGGTGTAAAAGATTGGGAATATTTGATTGTTTATTATGTTTCTGGGTTCATGCTACCCCCACTATGTGGAATATAGCGTAATGTTAAGTATGATTCAAATAACAATAAAAATTAAAACCGACTTTTTAATTTCTCTAATTGCAAATGGTAATGACAAACTAATAGATTATTTGATCACTAAAAATAAACTGAAGCATACAGTATATTGCGTCTTTTGTAGGTGTAAAAGCTTGAGAAGTGGTTCTCTTTCAGAGAATTATCGTTTGAGTAAAAATGAATCTGTAGTTTTACTAGTACTTTGGAAGTTTTTCTAAAGAGTCACTGAAGTTTCTAATATGTCACTGGAATAACAAAAAAAAAAGTAAATTTTATGAAGCCTTTAAGGGAAAGATTGAAGAGTTTCATAATTCCCAAGACTTCATGCTAAGTGGGTAAATATAATTGTTCAAACAAATGAAATTATGTTTTGTCAAAAGCCGAAATACCATCGTGAAAAAACTTTTTTTAGTTATCCAAACTTATGGTTTAGGTCCAAAATTCCAATGGTCAACATCCCGCTAGTCTACATTTAATTAACTAAAATTCCGGTAAACTGCATTATAATAAATAATTCTAATATCTTTTGGGGTCTACATATTAACAAAGAAATAACCTGTGTTGGTCGGTGTAATTAATTAAATTACAAAATCGTATTGATTTTACAGATGGTAATTGTGACTGCCACATTTCCCGCAAGTTGCGATCTGTGATGGCTACCTTCCATAAGGCAACAGCTTATAGATCTGCTATTTCCGGAAGAAATGACTTGAAAAAATTATCAGACGTACTTCAACACATGATTAAAATATGCTCTTAGTTTAAAAATATGCTAATTATTCCTTCACAGTTAATAAAATTCACAAAAAACGGCACGAAATCATGCTCCCCCCTTAATTGTTTCAGGATTTAAAAATCATTGATTAAGCTTCAAGGATTTCAAATTATAATTTGGAGAGTCGTATTCAATGCATTGAATTTATAGCTGACTTAAAATTCTTAACGTTTGGTTGTTGAAACAATTAACAGAAATTGAATTTAACTAAATAGAAATGTCATGATTCCATTTATTCATTTTGATTGCTGTACTCTGCTTTCAATGATCTCGGTAAGTGATATTATTGCGTGTGACTGAAAAGATTCGGAATAAAGGTTTCATGATCCATAGTCCAATGCGTTACTACGGAGCATATATTTCATTATTCTATTCATAAGAATGTCAAATAATGCAAAGTCCTTGAATATTTTTGTGTTATCAATAATGGAATTTTCACTGATACAATTCAAACGTTAATGCCTACATTGCATCAATATACCGCTTTGTAATGTATTATCAGACATTGGGCAACGAATTGAGAACCTGTGTATTTTTCTCTTGCAAATAATATAAGAAAATTAAATTTATATACAAGTTAAGCAAGTTACTACAAAAGATTTACTACAATACTGTACGAAAACAATAAAAAAAGGTATGCACTAATAAATATTACTAATAAATAGTGCCCGAATATTCGGAACAATCGTATTTCCGTGCACCCGACAAGATTTATTGTACACTCCGTGGTCGAACGATCGCACTAAATTTTTTCCTCGGAAAAACGGAAATTTGTTTTCATGTATGAGGAGGTATACGAACCGGAGGGATCAGAGAGAAATGACGACAAAAAGTGTGTTTGTTGGTAGGCGGAAATGAAATATCGGTGGCACTTACCTTAAATCCCTTGTACCACTCCTTGATGGTGCTCTCGTCGTAGCGCGTGTGCGTTTTCAGGAAATCCATGTCCTCTTTGGACAGCTTGTCCTTGCTGCCGAAGCACCCCATCTTGGTGCCTTCGCCCCCTCGCCTGCAAAGAGACACACACTGGTTAATAAAATATCATCCACATACTACAGTTGTAATTATATTTGTAAATAAATAAATATATCATCACGCAATTTAGAGTATCAGTTGGATTACAGATTTTTTTACATATGGGATTATTTCAGGCTATTTAAATGAAATCGAACCATCTTAAAACAAACTGTTGACGGTGTTTGAATAGTTATTTCTGTACCAAAGCTGCGAATTTACTTTTTAGCGTATCGAAAGGATTTCGTGGACAAGGTGTACACACTATTTTTTGTGTAACTGTAAAAATATATGTTCTTGCAAATTTTACTAATTTTAAACAGCTTTATTGTAAATAGAAAATTGGTTTTCCAAGTGGCTATGGGATTGACATTAGATAAACAAAACAATTAGTTAAAAAAATATTATATAAAATGTCTTAAATTATGGATATTCTTATCAGAACAGATATTAAAGGAAGGTTATTGGTTATTCCTTCGCTACTGCCATTGTCATATTATCCATCAAGTCAATTATCAAGTAACAAAATGATTGTTTATCCTATTTCGCAGTCGTTACCATGACAACCGCCGCAAAATTTAATTTCGCGGCCTGTGTTGCGGCTACAAAACGCTTATTTACGTCCGGTTGCACAACTTTTTTGTTCAAGTTTTGTAAAACTTTCATTAAAATTCAACGTGTTGAAATACTGCACATAATCATAGAAATATAATAATACTGGAACGCTAATTGATGTTGAAAATGCGAGCCGAGTGAGACAGCTAATTGTCATTGTGTCATTGTCGTACATTACACTGTTAAACACACATTTTGTACCATGGAAATTTTTAGGTGTGTCTGATGTATTTAGATACCCCAAAAACGAATTTAAATACAGAAATTGCCTATCATCCATAGATTTTTAGCAACAAGCAAAGAAGAGTAACATTAAGAACATACCGATACTGATATATTTCAGTATACACACACTAACTTCGTAGCAAACAAAGTATGGATGATAGAGAAAATCTAAGGTCATTTTCTGATTTCTGGTGAAATTTTACGTAACATATGCCATATTTTATCCAGGACACACACAAAATGTATACCAGTGTTATTATTACATAGCAACCGCTCTACAAACAAGTTGTAGACAAACAAGGCTGGCCTTACAACTATCTGTCTGAGGCTAGTTTTTGGCTTTCATAGAAGCCTACAAGTTATCGTTCCAGTATTACCATTCTTCAGTGTACTTAATTCTACGTGTACGCCAGGAAAATCAAGCAAACAACATAAACAAGTAAGTAGACACAGTAACTAAGTAACAATAAACTTTTTCAACTCGAAGCCTTCACGCTGATGCACTGTACTCTTCTGTTTAGAGATTCATATGTGCCATTGGCACATTTCAATTTTGCTGCTTTTTCAGATTCACTATGATGTTTTAAAAATCCGTAACCAATTTTAAATTTTCATCAAAGGTATCAAATATGGACCACAGATACTAGCAAAGGGTAAATATTTCTTTTCAGTTAGCCTAGGTACCAGTGCAAATAGGAAAACAAGCTTTGAGTCCTATACATACACGATAGAGTTGTAAAGTCCACAGCGGCCCTAAAATGATCCCTGAGGTATACCTTTATACAAAATAGAACGCCTGGGATGGGGGTGCAAAATATCTTAGATCTACTCTACAACATAGTAGAAGGCCTGCCTCTATCCTGTGACCTATAGTTCATAAAAAGTTGTATGTGTGACTTTAAAATTGATCCCTGAGGTACGCCTGTTACATAATATATAACAACTGAGTCAGGAGTGCGAAATATCTACATCAATTCTGCTACAAATAAAATACTGTGAATGTAGTTTGGGGATAATTTGAAAATTGTTCATTTGTTTATTGAGCCTGAACGTCAGAAAACAAGATGTTTTTTTCTAATAGATTATTGATTATTTTGAATATAAAGAATAAAAATCATTTTCAAAAAGGGAGAATCATCTTCGATGCTTTTAAACTCTTATACATTTGTAGTAGATTAAGAAAACAACAGCAAAGATTTATAATAATTCTCGAGACCATTTTGGATAAAGGAAATCTTAAATAAAACTTATGATGTTCATTTGTTTTAAAATTGTTTTGTTTTCTAATACCTAGATTAATAATTATAATGAACATAAAATGTTTAATTAAGAATATTAACAATTTTTAAAACGAGGGAGTAATATTTGCTTTAAACCAAATCATTCCAGTGGTATCTCGACTTATCGTCTTTTTCTTCTTGTAAAAGTTAAGTTAAGAAGAAACCAAGCAAAAATTTATAAAAAATTATGATATGAAATTTTAATTTTGCAATACGTCATTTATATATATATTTTAAACAATAAAAGAAACAATCATGCTAGACTAATTCAAAAATAACCGTGCGCATATTTTGACGACTGTTATATATTTACAAAGAGCTGTAAAATCTTTTGTGGCCGAAAGTGAATTAATCATTGCAGACTTCAAGATGTTTTGTCCGCTACATTTGTTACACTTGACATTTACAAATTTCTTAATATTAGAAGAGATAATCGAATAATCATCTTGAGCATATATATTTTCGTTATTTATTATATTCATGAAAACTTGCGCAGTCTGCTGTGACCCAAAATAAATCATTTATATAAAATAGCATGGATGTGACTGGAATATGAAACGTCTAGCTTCATTTTATAGCAATAGAATGAAATTGCACACAGAATATAAATCGTAATAGTACTGAAAACTTGTATCCTAATTATTTTAGAGCAAAAGTTTATTTACTTATGGGGTCACCTGGATGGTTCTTAGCTACAGTTTGACCCGGCAGGTGGCGCTATTTTTTTTCATGAAAATCAGTCAAGTCGTTTAAGAATAGTAGAATTACGAACTCCAAAATTTTATAGTTTGGAGAAATATATTTTGCTAGCGAGGTCTGTGGCAGGACAACGTCTGATTACTGGGTTCGCTAGTTCTTAGATAGAATTTAGTATTTCGTTGAAAAACCTGTATCTTAGTAATATTGTAATTTGGCCCTGTTATCTTGGAGTATTGCGAGGGAATTCCATCGGTTTCATTGACCAAAGGTTTTACTTGCAACAGCGAAATTTCTGATGGTCAGTCAACAGGCAACTGCAAGAGACCACCTTCTAGTGACATCCGAATCACTCAGACCAATCTGAGCTGCGAATTATATTTATATTTTATAATTCGAAATGGGTCGAGTGGGGCGCAAACCCCGGTCGTCAGATTACAGATTGTAAGGCTGAGCGCTGTTAGCCTCTTGACCAACAGTGACTGTTCTGAATCTTACTTCTTACATATATTACAATCATGTTGTAGCGTAATGTTTTCAGTAATAAAATAAGAGAGTGAGAATAAATTGAAAATAATTTGACAGATCTTTCGAAAACTTGTTGCCAGGCATTAGCCCGTAGGGCTTGAGTGGCTATTGCCCAATGGCGACAAGTTTGAGAAACATACTGGAGAATTATTTTCTAATTTATCGAATTCTCGAGTTATATTCAAATAGATTATTTTTTTATTTCATAATCAGGCATGCCACTAAATCTATCTTTTTTGCTCATTTTTACTTGTGTTGATGATAACTATCATCTGTCAACAAAAACAAAAAAGCTACAGAGAATATTCTCGGGAATAATCATAAGAGCATTATTCTCAGTAATAATATAACAAGAGGGTGAGAATAAATTGAAAATAATTTGACAGATCTTTCGAAAACTTGTTGCCAGGCAATAGCCACGAAAGCCCGTAGGGCTTGAGTGGCTATTGCCAAATGGCGACAAGTTTGAGAAAGATACTGGAGAATTATTTTCTAATTTATCGAACTCTCGAGTTATATTTAATTAGATTATTTTTTGATTTCATCATCAGGCACGCCACTAAATTTATCTTTTTGACTCATTTTACCTTGTGTTGATGATAACTATCTGACATCTGACATCTGTCAACAAAAACAAAAAAGCTACAGAGAAAATTGCCGGGAACATTCACAAGAGCATTATTCTCAGTATATTAATGACAGGATTGGTTAAAACGCAGACACGTGACATACAATAAAGCATTTGATTGGTTTAAATAAACGTCAAAAAATAATCAGTATAATAATAACATGATTGGATAAAACACAGACACGTGACATACAATGAAGCATTTTATTGGTTTTAAGAAACGTCAAAAAATATTCTGTTGAAGTTTGCCCCAAACTTTGGATGTTCCCTAATGCTGCCAGTATCCACATCTGCGCTCTCGCCTAAGCAGTGTATGCCCATCTTGACAATGTTTGTATAATCCAGATATGATGATCATTAGTTCAGATTGGATGGATCCAATCCTAACAAGAGGATATGTACACACCACCACACGATGAATGTTTTGGCAGACTCGAGCTCGTATGTGTGTAATAACTAATTCGCAATTTTCCTGTGGGGTAAAGTTTCCCGTAACAATCTGTGTGAACAAATAAACTCGGTGACCACGCAATTTCCGTAATTATGTAGCGGGCGTTGGTACTGGCGTCGACAGAGGCGTGGAGAGGGGATGATGAAGGCGTGACGTCACGCACAGGACGGCAATACACTTAAAACTGTGTCCTGGTGCCGTGCTGCGGTCACTTAGAAGGAGTCTAATTAGACATTCTAATTAGTCGGCGCGTCGCTGGCCACCAACACCGATGCCGCCGTCCCCAAGCTCTACATAAGAGGATCTTCTGGGAAAACTTTCGACTTGACAGAATATACCTTGCGGAAATCAGGTGCGTGGAACATTCAGCGTTTCATGTGGCACTTTAGAATTGTACCACCGTTGTTTACATTGAGAATTTACAATTTAAATAGTAAAATGTCAGGAAAATTAGGGCCACTGGACTAAGTAAATGTAGAGTGATCAACAAATGAATCTGAATTTGTATGTTTTATAATGGGCGCATAAACCATAAACGAAATATGACAAATTTATATCAAAATCGTGTGACACTTACGGAATAATCGGTACAGCGATATAACGAATTGAACATATTTTGACGTCACGGGTACTCGCATTGACGCTATTGGCCAGAAATATGAAAAGTGCAAATCGCGCGTCTGCCGTTGCGCCCAACGCCTATTGTGGACTAAAATAGAACTACGAAATGCCATTTCATTTGTTTTGTTTGTTGGTATTTAAGATTATATTTGATGGGTTTCTATTATTTGTTTTATAATTTCACTATTTTATTGTGCTGTGTTGAAAAACTATTGAATAAAATTGTGTGCTGAGGTTAGGTTACATTACTACCAGCGCCACTGTTCTCAAACTTTCGTAAATTATTTACTCGAATATCAAGTTAAATACTCTAAATTTGCCAAAGGATATAATATATCTTTATTTATATTAAGTTTAATTCTTGTAAATAAAGACTTACAATATGTAAATATTCTTTTTACATTAAAGAATATATAATATCTACTATCATGAAAAATCGTTGTTTTAGTGCCACTGGAGGAGTACCCGTGACGTCACACAAACTTTAAAAAATCATATCTCGGGTAATATATGGAATTTTCACATCGGGTTTTCATTGATCGTCATATATTCTACTAAAGTTTCATAAAAGAAAATAAAAAATGTTGGTTTATGGGCCCATTGTACTTGAAATATATTTCAAGTAAAGAGTTATTTGTTTAAACTGATAGCAGCTATATTTACTACATTTAAAAATATAATTTAGTTCATCTCTAAAATTGAAAGCAAATACAAGAAAATTGCTACAGAAAAAATCATTAAGCAGAAGGCGTACGTCATCAAATAATATTACTATAAATAAAAATGCAATGCGTGTTGCATGACACGTGTTGTAATTTTTAGACGCGATTTGTTGCATTTGTTGCAACATAAATTGTTATCAGTATAAAACACGGGTAGCACAAATTACAACGATATGCATTTTGTATGTAAACGTGATCATTTACCAGTATTATCTATGTTTAGAACAAACATGAACCACAATTATTTTTAATAATTTTAAATTGCATTAAATCATTAAAGGAATAAGATTGACCTTTAAGTCACAGTAAATTGCATTGGTTATACATCTATCTTTTTTAATACTAGTATATCTTCCCCCTTTTTTTCTTTTCACACACACATAAGCACGCTTATATCAATTGTACTAGTAATTTTTCATTTCTCTACTAGTCGACGTGTATATTTTTGTATATATGACCACGTATAACTTTTTATAGAGTAGTCCAATTTTGATAGTTCTTTTTTTATTGGATAGGGTATACCACGAAGTTGGTCCCATTTAAATTACACCCCTAAGGGTAGCAAAATAGGGGGTGATTGTTCACCCACTGAATTTTTACCTGTTGACCGATTCTACCACGTATACCTTTGTACTGGGTTATTCGATTAAAAAAAAAACCACCCTTAAGGATAAAAAATAGGTAGTCACAAAAAATTTAAAATTTGTAATAAAAAATTGAACCGACGAAAAACTGAAAAGCGAAAAATAAAATAAACTAATTTTGAATCGGCGTCAAACAAACAATCAACGAACGCCGACTCAAAATTATTTTATTTTATTTTTCGCTTTTCAGTTTGTTGTCGGTTCAATTTTTTGTAAAAAAGTTTTTTTTTTATTTATAACTATGAGTTCTGACAACTTCTTAAACTTAACTGAATTAATTGTTGTCTATATTATATGTTTGTGAGTTATTGAACATATGGACATGTATCCATCAACCATCCACACAGACGTCATTGTGAAAATGGTTATAATACAATGGATTGAGATTGAGAGGACCATACAGAACATGTATTTCTGCTAAAATGATTCTTATGCTTTCTACACTATGTATAAGAAAGAAAACTAGATTGCCGTATTCTTATTGCTGTGATACTAAATCAGGTAAAAAGTAAAGCACGATTTTCTTAATGCTGGTAGAATATTTTGTTATTGTATTGCAGTATATTTTGATGTTTTTCAATGAAAATACAAAGTAGCTTGAAAGATTAAATTTGCGTAATTTACAAACGTAGATATAGCGTGATGTACAAATACAAACAATACTTATAATTACGTTTTTCCGAGCTGTCTGATATTTTGTAAATTACTTTTTAATAAACTGTACTGGAGGTAAAATTAAAGTTCCATAAAATGCTACAAATTACTAATTTTATCCCGTATAATAAATATGGAAATTACAAAATTAAAAACGATTAAAAACGTTGAGCCATGCAAATTTTATACCTTATGCATTATTTAAGCAAACTAGAAATTTTATGTAGGATAAAGTTTTAATCTAACAAAAAAGTGGAAAGCCAAGAAGCCTGCGTCAGAACCGGAAGAGGAACTCGACCGGAAAGTACAGGCTACACTGGAAGGATCAAATTTTGAATATAAAAGTGTAATTTATTGGAAAAATCTAACAAGCGCAGTCAGGAAAGTAGCTGTAATAACAGGAAAAGATTAATTTTCAATCGCTTTGAACTGATTAACAAGACACAGATAATTAAAAGTTTCTAAATACCATCGTAAGAACTTTTTCCAATTCCCGAGAGATTCTCAAGAATCTTACAACTATATTAACATTAACTCAACATTTCATCCGCTGTCAAAGTGGATAATGGAGTTAGAATTACGTATGCGGAATTCGTGAAATACTGAACGCCCAAACTGAAATCAGTGGGCGGATGTGAGAAGCAGAGACAGGTTGGATGTTTGCTTGCTGCTCCAAGACATCGCGTTACAATTATGTCAGTTACAACTTTCAATCTAATTTCGCGTAGTTACATAGCCTACACTTTGCATATTTATCATTCGCATATTGGAGTAACGTAAACGAATACTTGAAAATGAATTAAAACGCAAATGTTGTTATTCTCTCGCCATGAAGATGAAGTTAACTATAGGAGATTGAATTTATATCAGAGTGAACATAGAAATTCGGACGAGAAAATTAAGGTCAACCATACGGGCTGAAGATAGCGCAAGATGAACATGACTTTTTTTAAACAATATATCATTATTATAATAAATGAAACATATAATGTTTTATACCTACATTTGTAGATAAAAGTCCAAAGTTATGTTATAAATTTTATAAAGCTAATTTTGTTTACAAATTGTACATGAACATAATTTTCAAATTCCCATGGGCGAATACAGTAATGCAAATAATTTGTATATTTATAAATAAGATCGTCTATAACATACTATAATTTGAATTTCCAGTTTTTGAGAAACAAATAAAAATATACCAAAAAGTGTGTTTTTTGTGTTTTAATTTTAAACAAAACGGTTTTATTTAACACGATAACATTCTGAATAAAACTTCTCCTTTTCAAACTACTTCGTTCCATAATTAGTCTCAGTTGAATATTTTGATATGTTCCTTCAAAACTAAATTAATTTTCATACAGAATATTTATTAAACCTACAAAAGTTTTCAATGAAAACGAAATCGGATAGCTCTATTCAAATAAATTTTTCTATAACACTGTTTTGGAAACTGGGCATTCCACTACTAAAAATTGTTCTGGAATCACTAACATTCCATACGCTGCGTATGGAATATTTTCGACGAATCAGAACCGCTTATTAGCGCGACATATGAAGTATCTTGATTCAGTTACTATGGTTACGTCTGTTTGTTTTAATTTGATTTATTTGAGTTTGACGTTTTCAACAGCTTTATATTTATATTTTTGTATAATTTCCAAAACCTTTTTATAGAAAGTATAGTCTACAACATGTAACGGAATGGCCTATCCCACGCTCGCAAACCGTAGCCCTCGCCTTTGGCTCGGGCTACAAACTTTTTGCTCGCGTGGAATATGTGCCATTCCATTACTTGTTGTAGAATATACTATTCTCTACATTTAAGAGGAATCTGTTTGTTCCAAGAAAACATTTTTATCAGTGTACTGGTTGTGGTAAGCCTGTCGATTATCGGGTACCGTTCATAACCATTCATTTTGGCGAGCACTATTATATTTTGTATTTTTTCAAAATCATCAATCTCGAAATAGTGAGGTAAGATGAGAAAAAGCAAAAATTTCAGCAAATCAAGTCGCAGATTTTAGATGTAATAGTAGGTATGTTTAATAATGTTATCTCTTTGGGCCATGCTAAAGGGCTAAAGAATATAAATGAAAATATATAGTAAATTGAGCGCGCGTGTTTCGCGGAATTAATATTAATTACCCCCCGGTAATAACTTCCAAACTTCGCAGGATAATGCCATTACAAACAAAATCTATTTCAATAATTCAGCGGGCAGCGAACAACACATTGGCTTCATTCTTCACACGAGCACGTCGGGAAAAACTCAACCCTTCGTGACTGCACCGCGTTCCGTTTCTAGGTTAACGCTAACAGCCCGCGGCCCTGATTAATTTCCTGCCATTATTTACGAAAAGCGGCGGTCTTTTTTACAGCGCATAATATCGATATCACCCGGGAGGTTTTATATATTTCGCGATAATTTACTTGTCGTTACACCCTCATTTATTATTATTTTACCTGCACAGAGGTTGATAAGCCATCGTGGATTTTAATTTGTCAAACGTGCGCTTTACTTGGCCTCTCGTTAATTTCGAGAGACCTACATTCGGGGTATTACCAAGGATTTTATTTCTTTTCCTTCTTTTTTCTTCGGGTCCCAGATTGATTTAGGAGTCTTGTCAGTTTAATCGTCTTACCGAATTTAGAAGAATAAATCGTATAGAATAGTACTCATGGAAATTTCTTTCCAATATAAATTCTATCAAACAGAATTGCTTTCGTCAGTTCTTTTTTGTACATTCGACCTTCTACACGAGTTCCGTGCTTTTTTCTATGGAATTCATGGAATTATAGGTTAAGTTCCAGCTAGGAAACACATTTTCTTGAATTTACAATAATAATAAATTTAGGTAGCATTTTGCTTTATTGATCGGAAGATTGAATGTCTACAGGTTGTAAACACTAAATTATAATAATATTGGAACACTATATGACGTTGTAAATGTGAGTCGAGAGAAACAACTATAGTTATTGGGCTCTCTGTCTTTGTTGTGCAATGTTTTTATGTTTTTCTATAATAAAGAGTGGTCTTAGAAGATCTATATGTCCCAGGCTTGCTTTTCACTTTTATAAAAGCCTATGTACAAGTTACCGTTCCAGTGTTACTACATTTCAGTGGTTGTAAGGTACTGGGTGCTATGGCTAACGTAAATGTATAGGTATACCCACTGAAATGTAGTCATACTGGAACGCGCACTGCCATACTCTCCCTGTATGGAAAAAACGATCCGAAAGAGACAGTTTGTATTAGGTTTCTCTATCATTTTCTAACACATCTGTGATTGCGTCTATAGTTAAGTCACAGACTGACCAAAAGTTAGTCGCTGTGTTTTAAAAAACTGTGCTGTTGACATTTCTTATAAATAGTAAAAAAAAATAAGTGTTTTTTTTAAATAAAAAAAAGGTGCGACATTGTTGCGTAAAACTTTGCAAAGCTGTGAGGCAACCAAATACACAATTATCCTTTTTAGGTATGTAATAAATACTTTACTTCGCAAAGTACTTCGGTATTTGAGGCCCTAGTCCTCCTAGAACTGGCCTGCTAAAGGAAGAAGAAGAATAAATACTTTAACCTAAAACTTTTGACATTGTTGAATCATTACATTTAATGTAAAATTGTAGTGTTTCACATTATAATCATTAAAGTGTTGAAATTCATCAGTTTGACAAGAAACAATGTCACTATTTCTCTCTCATTTTAATTTTATTTTTCCAATAAATATTTAATGCTACGATACAAACTTTTTGAACGTATTGTAAATCAAGAATAGAGATACCCCCGAAGGTCGCTTTCTATCTTGGCTCGCTTGTGCGCGTTCCAGTATTACTACATTTCGGCGGACATACCTCGACAATCCTATATGAGTCCCCGATACGATTACGCCTATCCTAATATATAACCAGTATCGTGACTGCATCGTACTTCGTCAGTGAAATGTACAGTTCAGAAAAAATATTTATTTGTACATCATATGATAAATGACGAATATATGTATAGTTTTTGTGTAATTACATGTGTTATGTTGCAATAAACAATCGTTATTCATTTATTTTATTATCACTAAAACTAATCTTAAATTGCGTTCTGAGCTAACCTATCAAGTACGATTCGCAATTATAATTTTAATTTACAATTGCACTTTGACTTATGGAAACTACCGGCAGTGGTTTTACACAATCAAAAGTTAATTCATTTATAGGTATTGATTGAGAAGCTTGCAAACTTACAATTAATGGGATCGAGATATCATTCTAAAATCTTAAACGGAAACCGCAATTTTTCATTGCAGATTTGTAAAAAAATACGTAGAATTTACCTACGAAGTTTATTTTTATTCCAGACAGATTAAAATTAAAAATATTCGGATTGGATAAGAATAAAATCAATAAATTTATCCCCTAAGCCTTAAAGTTATAAAGAAATCTAAATGCGTATTTTGACAACTAAGTTATCATCTTCGGTAGAACAAAAAGAGGGAAATAACCAAGATTACACAACTTGTAAACTAAGCTAGTGGTCAAGAGTGATTCCAACTTGAAAAACTAAAAATACCTTATTTATATACTTAAACGAAGCAATCAACCGTGTCAAACTAACCAATTATAAACAAGAAAATAACTAATAACTTAATGCTTGAGTCAACTTAATAACTAATTCTCTAATAAGTCATACAATGTACTATTGGGTATGGGTCTCAGTTCAGAATTAATCAACCGATGTTTACTTTTAAATATACAGGATGAGTTTTTAAAAGCAACCAGTCTGTTTTGCTGGCTAACTAATAACTTTAGAGAAAAAATAAATACAATAGTTATTTATGTACCAAATGCGGGAACGCTTGGTTCCCGGATGAGTGTTTGACCATAGAACAAATCCGGGAACCGAGTTCACGCAAGAGGTTTGTACAATATTTTTTGTACGAAAAGTATAAAACTAATAACAGTCCATACAAAGAAATGAAGTTCTTCAAGAAGTTATTTTGATAATTGTTAAAGTTGCACTATAAATATAAACACACAAATTCATTTGTCTAATATATTAGAAAACAATTAAAATATTTATAATATTTACCGTATACACTTGTAAATTTATTATATTTCATATTTATATTGAAATAACTAACATAACATTTGTAGGTTATGTATTTTACAGCTGTCATACCGGGCAGATTTTATTGCCAACATTGGTAACCAAATGCACTAAATTTATTATTTTTAAATTCAATTTCATTCTAATTCCATCATTGTTTATATTAATATTTTGTAAAGGAATGTTTGAAATACTATATTTTTTTATTATTAATATAATTTATTAATAAACGCTTTATAAATAGGAATGTTTTCGTCGAAATTTTCCGGTTGTCTATCTGGTGGAGACCTGGGAAATACACTTTTCGGCCGTTGCTTAGGCAACGCTAAACAACACATTTCAATGTATGTGTACAAAAAAGCTTATACAGCAAGGAGGGGGACATAATTGTACGGTTAGTAAATTAAAATTATTAGGGAAATGTGTCGGGGGAATTAAAGTTATATTTTCTTAAATGGAAAGGGGTACTTTATTTATTAGAATGTATAGCCCGAAGTATTATTCCCTTTTCAACGATATTACATGTTCCTATACCTAAAATTAAATTTAAGATCAGAAAGTTCAAAGAAGCATATTTTAAATATGAGAAATAAAACTTTAGGTGCCGATCTCGATGGCGTAGTGGCTATGTCTAGCACGCCAGAGGTCGTGGGTTCGAATCCCACTGAAGAGCATGGTCGTTTGTGTTCATATAAATTCCTCATCTGTACATGAGGCGGCATATGACTTTTGAAATTAGTCCGCCTCCCATCTTCGTCAAAAAAAAAAAAAACAAATTTAGGTAGACCGTTGAACAAAACAAGTTATTGTTTTTACTATTGAAACTCCTAGCATCAATTTGTCAACAATTGTTGTCAATGTAAAGCCATTGTTAACGATGATACATTTTTTACTTAGAAACTGAACAATATTTGATTGAATTATAAATACTACAGACACTATTCCAAATCATGACTTTTTTATTTATTTATTTGAAGCTTTTTTCTCTAACATAATGGCTGGTACCACGAGCTCTGTTTTTGGGTATTTTAAGAGCAGTGTTTTAGACTCGGTTTTAGCGCTGTACAATGTTCTAAAATTATTTTATAAAAAAAATGCTTCAAATAGAAGTTACAGAGAAATGTATTAGCTACCACTTTTATTTGAAGTATTTTTATATAAAATAATTTTAGAACATTGTACAGCGCAGAACCGAGCTTAAAAAACTGCTCTTAAAACACCCAAAAACAGAGCTATGGTATCAGCCAATAGCTCTTGATTTCTGGTTTCATTATTAACATTTGCATGAATTTCTAAAGTGTATTAATCTAAATTCCTAACCAGTAGAAGTATTCAATTAGGTTCCCATTGAATTAAGAAATCAATCGAACATAACTTTGAATATTTCAATTGAAATAATGATAATGTACCAACACTTTCTTGGCCATATTTAGCATCACGTACATGCATTACATATTCAAGCATCGAGCAAGTTACAAGTGACTAGGTGTTGCTCAGAAAAAGTGAAAACAATATGTCATAACCTACGATATCGTTTGCATACAAAATGACGTTAGTTGGGGACAACTCACACCCTTGTGGGACACCAGATGATGTAACGAGAGTCGCCCGTACATACCAACGGCCGCATTACATCCGATTAACGAGCAAAACGCACTTATCATTCGATACAAGTTGGAGTTAAATAGGTATTTATTTGCAAATGTATGTAATCAACACTCAGCGCTGCTCAAAATGTTGAGGAGGCAAAGGATTCTTTAAATAACATCCAACTACATAAAGTGTTGTCGGTTAAACATTTAATACCTACGGAAAATTTTAATTTAAATGAAATAATAACGCATATAATAAAAGACAAAATTTTGACTCTAACACAAATCCAATAAGAAAGTTTGGAGCAAATTGATTGTTGGTTGATTTGTGTTTCAGGGTTTGTGCTACCCCACTGTGTGGGATATAGCTTGATGTTACGTACATATGTAACGCATACTAGTTCAATGAAATTAATTAAACTTATACTTAAATGCTTTTAAACATTACCGTGCTAAAAATCTGGTATGATCATTACAATATACAGTTGAATTAAAAAAAACATTATTTAAACTAAAGACGATCGCATAATAGTATATTGTGTCATTAGGAGTAAATGTGATACTTTGGGTGCTGAGCATGTAAGTTTGAACGACGAGCGAAGCGAGTCGAACAATTACATGCGAAGCACCCAAAGACACATTTACTCCGAATAACACATGCTATTTTTTCTTCAAACAGAAAATAAAATTATAAATATTATAAAATGCTCAAAACTTCAAAAAATATTCTGTCTTATCTAGAATTTCAAGTTGCCGTAGAATATGCTGTTTTGTTATTTTTGTTTATTTGTTTCATTTTTAACTGTCAAATTATTGAATTACAACCTAACTATTTTTCATAATATTTTAATTTGTCCGCCGCCGGCGTAAATGTGTTGCCAAGGATACACTTTTACGCCGGCGGCGACAATATTCAACTTCTGCTTGCTGAATACATACATAACAACGTACTTTTATGACGTCTGAAGAAAAAAATAAATTTTAATATTTTTAGTTCAGCTTTCCTTTGTAAGGATAAGATTCAATTAACTATTGTAAAGTACACACAATTGATGATCGTTCGTGATTAATTCTTGATATTTTAATTTACTTCCCTGAGACTCGGTAGGATTTAAATAACTTTAATAAAAAATAATTGACGAAATTTTATTTTTGACATTTGAGACATTTAATTTGATACAACAGCTAACACGTATTTTTTCAAAATGTATTGTTAGAAGATACGAAAAAATACAACTAACATTTTGTACAAAATGTTTCACGTACGGAAAAGATTGAAAGTGTAGCTAAGCAAGCCCAAAATAATGCATTTTTCTTAATAAACTTTTGACAAAAACTGAATAACCAAAAAGTTACAGCAAATTAAAGATCTTTTAAATTAACGTCCACCTATTGAATACCGCTGAAAATAGTCATTATTTTTTCGTTTCCACGGAAATATGTTTCTTTCAAATCTGACAATTAGCTGTTATTTTAATTTAAAATTATGCACCCAACAAAATAATGGTAAATGCAGTAAATTGTACAAATTTTCATAATTATACTAAGTATAAAAAGTAAAGAACTAATATTATAATGTAATATATGTAGTGTAATGTAATATATGTAGTGGCAACCATCCTGTCTTTTCTTTTTTTAACACATTGTTAGCTAACAATAAAGTTTAATACCCTTTATGCAACTGGCCCTAAAAATCATTAATATAATTGATATTGACTACAGTTAAAAGGTCGAGTAAAGGTTTAGTGAAGACAAACATCTTTAAAGAAACTGGAATTTGAAGTTTGGAATCCTTGAAATTGTATTAAGTTAATTAGATAATTCCTTGTTTTATGTGTCCACTTTGAAACAGTGTAAAAATAAAGGAGAGAAAGAATTTTTACAAAGTAAACATTTAACCGTGTATTTTTGCAGTGAAATATTTTGATAGCTTTGTTGACTTTGTACTGAACGTGGAATGTTACTCTCGCAATTAGTTAAAAAGCAAACATATGTGGAAATTTAAAACCAGGTTGTAGTTAACTTTATTAGGTTATAATCGTAAATGGCTGCCACGCGGAACTAAAAACAAAATTCATTACATGGTTTACTTAGAAACGCGCTGTAAAATAACCAATTATTTCAATGCAGAAACATCATTGGCATTTCTACAGCAAAGAAAAAACATACATTAAAACAACCTTTCAGGGTAATTATTTTATACCGTGAAACATGATATCTTTCGTTCAACTCCCACACAGAAAAATACTTATTCTTCATTCTTTTTTGAACTCTCAACCGGTTCTCTTCACATCGTTATGTTCCCCGAACGTAGATATTCTTATTTTCGTCCACAATCGTCCCGTGGTTGTTTCGTGGATGGTTTAAAATCTCTACCAATTTTTATTAAGGTGAATCATCCGGGCCAATACGGGCTGAAGATAGCGCAAGATGAACATGACTTTTTTGAAACAATATATCATTATTATAATATATGAAACATATAATGTTTTATACCTACGTTTGTAGATAAAAGTCCAAAGTTTTGTAATAAATTTTAAAATGCCAATTTTGTTTACATATTATACATGAACATAATTTTCAAAGTAGTCAAATATATGTCACACATTCCCATGAACGACTACAGTAATACAAATAATGTGTATATTTATAAATATGATCGTCTATAACATACTAAAATTATTTTACATTTGAATTAACAGCTTTTGAGAAACAAATAAAAATATACCAAAAAGTGTGTTTTTTGGTATATTCTTATTGGTTTCTCAAAAACTGTAAATTCAAATGTAAAATAATTTTAGTATGTTATAGACGATTATATTTATAAATATACGAATTATTTTCATTACTGTCGTCGTTCATGGGAATTAGAAATTCAGTATCAAAATTCTGAATTTTTGACCAACTAGACTTCAACGAATATTTTTTTATAGTTGCATGTTTCAGTTATCCTTTTCATCCACATATATAAATACTAGAATGTTCAAAGACTTCACAGTAATAATTGTTTTGTTTTTCGATAAGAATAATTGTAAGAAATAATTTATTAAAATTTGAATTTGCAAAACAAAATTCATGGGAGTGAACGAACCCAACGAAAATATGTTCTTCATCTGACATTGCAATGTACAAGTCACTGTAAAAAATCCATGATATTTTGACGAATGGAGGTTGTTGGACCATAAAGAACATGAAAATAAATAAAGAATACAGAATTTGCTGTTTTTTAAAAAAATAAAGGGTTCGTTCTTTCGACGCGTATGTTTGACCTTAAATTATGTCGCGAGTACGTTCTATATACATAACATGGATAGCCCTATGTCCGCAACATGGTCTATGAGACATGACATCCCATGTATATAGACATCGTAATGTTAATGGTACATAACAAAACTATTGGTATAAACAACTTTGAATATACGAATGGAATAGTTGTTTTTGTACATTTTTGAGTAAGATCTCTTTGAAAATTTGTATTTATTTATAATTTAACAATTTCCTTCACATAAATTACGATACGGAAATATATAACCATTTAGCAAAATTAAATTAAATATATTTCAAAGTTGTTCAGTGTACACTATAAAATATTTTGCTATATATAAAGCTTTCTAATTAACTGTGACTATGCTATAAGTACGGTAACATAACATATACATGTTGTAGGTATGTACCATGTCCAAGACCAATGTGACATACCAACAATATAATTTTACGTTCTCTCAAGAGATGTCCGACATGGTATATGTATATTAGAGCTATAGAAGAATGTAGGTATTCTCGTCCGCCATTTTGGGTCCAGATGTCATAAATAAAACAAGTTATTGGAATCCAGTTACTTAAAAAAAAAACATTTAAAATTTGTATCTGTCAAATTTGAAAACATATTTCTTGAAATTCTGTAAAATCCAACTACACAAATCATACGGATATAATATATAGAAAGTATTCTGTACACTTACCTGTTAGATATGAAATATAATAATTAAGAGAATGATATATCACAATTATTAATCAATATCAACTTCAAATTTGACAGAAAAGAATTAAAGTAACTGGATTCCAATAATTTGTTTTATTTATGACACTTGGACCCAAAATGGCGGATGAGAATACTCATATATTCTAGTGCCTTAATGTATATTACGTTATTAGTACGTATATAAATGACATACTACGTTTCAGGTTTCAGATATTACATACCAGGTACATCAATGTTACATTTGTGTTTGCTGGGACTATGAATGTTTGGCGGAGATTGATTGTGTTTCAAGGTTCGTGCTACCCCACTGTGTAGGATATAGCATGATGTTTGTATGTAAGCATACAAGAGCAGAGAACCCCACTCAATACTAGATAAATATCTTGTTGGTATATTTACTTATAACAAGTCGAAAAGATGTCAAAGATTGTTGTAAAACAATATGACGAACACAGCGAGTGTTCTTAAACTTTAAAGGAAGAATCATCGAAACAAAGTCCCCGACAAGCTCTCGTTCGCACTTGAGGACACAAAGGACTGAAATAACCACCCTGAAAATCCAGCTCTGCGTCTAATTAAATGCAGATAAAACGAGGAAATTGAACAAGGGATGAAAGAATCAGTTTTTAATATCTCCCATGCGACAGAGGAAGACTTCTAACTCGGTGGAGTAAGTGTAACGTTTCAAAGTTCTAGACTCAGTTTGGGAAGTTTAAAATGCAATTAGGTAATTGAAGAGTTTCCCTGAAGAAAATGAGCTCGGATGTGATGGATGCAACGAGGAATCGCTTTTGTAATTACCCCCAAAGCACAAATCTGCGCTTGGATCTTTCACCAGACTTTTGCTAAATTATTTTACTATCTTAATGAGGATGAGGACATATTTTAGGAACTTTAATCGGTCCAATTGAATTTCTCACTAGTGTTTTTAACACTACCGTTTGCAACAATTAAAATGAATCTATGGCCAGATCGCAGTGTGCTCAAATACGCTGTCCATATTATATTTATAGGTTTGTTCCAAGTGGGCATTTCTGACAAGTTTGTGACATGTTTGTGCCAAATTTCAGTGCGCCTGCGAAAAATGTAAACAAGTTAAGTTTGGAACATAGACTGGAACGGCAAATGGAATGAAGCGCATGTGCATGCTCATTTTTTGTTTTGACAGCTAACCTTAAATATAAATACAAATAAAGAAATTCATACATTTTTCGTCACAAAAAAGAAATGTTTCAAAGTTAACTTGTTTACATTTTTCTCAGGCGCATTGAAATTTGTCACAAACATGTCACAAACTTGTCAGAAATGACCACTTGGAACAAACCTTATAATAGCTCCATAGTACAGCATTGAATTGTGGATCATAAGATCCTCAGTTCGAATCCCACAGTCGACAGTTGCCATTTAACTTTAACTTTGTGGTTCCCCGTCAACTACATCTTCGGGGGACGTGAAAGTAAAAATATATTACATAGTGAGATCTGCAAGTGGTGTATCCAAAATGGGTACATGCCATGATCTACCGATGACCTTGAGCCGAACGGCCATATTGGCAGCTGCGGCATACGGCGGTAAATTTGAATAACTGTCAGTTGCAAAGGGGATAAAATCGAAAAATATTATTTCACCTGCACGATAAAAGTCCCTACAATTTTTCATGCTACAAATAAGGATACCTATTTAATTTGCACTCATTTTATGAACTTAACATGACAGAAATATTGTAGCTTGATATTTGACAGATACAACTGACACTGACATATTATATTTTATTTTCTCTAGTTACTAAGATAGCCTATCAGCGAACACTAAATGACCATCTTTCCAGCTGCGCACCACTGAAATATTGGGATCATGAAAATATTTGAAGTGTCGCTACTATGTGAATTATTATACTGTGTTTATAGTTTATTAATAAAAACAATAGAATTTGTATTTTTAACCATGAAAAGACTTGCCTGGCCGTAAAAAGTTTTTCAATAAACGATTTAATACGATTATCAAATACCATTGAAATATTACAAAAGGTTCGTTTTAAAATAATTTTTATACATATGAGTGATTTAATCTTCCAAAATTTGTGATTAAAAAAATATATACTATGGTTAACTGCTCCGTTTTAATGCATCGGACGTGGATGATGAAATGCACAATTTAAAGCCTACAACCGTCAGTTGCCATTTTATCTTTACCTTTGTGGTTACTCATCTACTAACATCTTTAACGCCAGCAAAGTGCCACACTCAAAATATGTTAATAACGTGATGAGGTGCCTAATTATTTATTTTTTATTTAAAAAAATTGTTTAGGGTAGTTCAATATTCTATAAATATTTAATAGAAAAATGAAGGATGTAAAAGAATAAATTATCTGAGACTTTCATACAGAACACCTTTAATTCAAATACCTAATATAAAAAATAAAACAATATTTCGGTATAGTTCTCTAAAAAATTTAATAAAACGAAGTTTTGACATCAAAGTGTTGTCTTCATCAGGCAAAATGCAAAATAATAAATAAAATATTGTTTTACTTATATGATGAGTTCTGAAAGCTCCTTTCAATATTTAATATAAAAAATACTAAAAGACCTAAAACAATATTCTTAATGTAGGAAATGGGAGGTGACTATATGGATAGGGATGATAAAAAGAAGGAAACTTATTAAAGGAAAAGGGGAAAACCCCAGTCGTAGTTAAATTGGAAGCGGATGTATTGGGAACTTTTCAATCATGACATTCAAACACTCTATCTAAATACACGTAAAACTTTGCTTTTATTATAAATTAAACACTTATTAAAACTCCTTATCCTTCCACTGACTTATATAATATATTAAACTAATTATTTACTTCTTCTACTTTTTCCGTTGGGTAGAAAAATTACGTTGTTTTATATTTTATTTTATCTGACTATATTTTAATTATTTATTACGTATTTATTGTTTTAAACCTTGCCGAAGAGATTCATCTATGTGCGTTTGTTTATATTTATTTATTTATTACACTTTTAACATGTTTTATATTAGTTTCCATTAATATCACCTCCTGAAGAAGACGCATGTGGCGTCGAAACCGGTCGAGGTAATATTTTAATAAAATATTTGACTGCTATCCAAGAGTTTCATTTACATAATTATTTACAATTAGGTTTTCGCAAAAGATGCGTCTTTTGTAGCACGGCTACATCTTAAACCTTAACTAACCACGGACAACGAAGTACTCTTTCAGACGCAATGAATTCCAAGGGGTCGTCGGACTTAGGGGATGCAGAACTATTTTTAAAAATAGCTCAAGATAACGAGAATTCAGAGCGTAGCAGATGAAAGTCAAACAATGTAAATATTAACTAAATATTAGAACGAAATATTATAACTTTTCTACTAATATTATAGGAGTCTCCTAGTACTGGTTTTCAATCGAACGATCTTTACGTCAATTACGAAGCGCTCTAATCAGAGATTCCACTTAACAATCAGTGTATATAGTATTAAAAATGAGAAGTACTTTACAAAATTCTTTAGGAACGTTTGAAAGGGAATGATGATTACCACCAGATCTGTGAAAACTCTAAAAAGAACATAACGCTTCCGAAAATGGTGAAATTTCAACATGGAGTAATGACATACATTTCGTACGTCTGTTGTCGAATTGCTATGAATATTTATGCGCGATAAAATATTCTGACGTGTAAATATCATTCTGGAACATTACCCATAAAAATCAAACTGTGTCGATAATAAACATGAAATATACAAGCATTAATATTCTTGCAGAACTGGAATACGGCAACAGAATCGATTTGCCGAAAGAAATTTTCTACACATAAAGGTTTCGCCTTTTGGAATGTAATTTTGACTTGAAATGAGGAATCTACCTTCAAAGAAAATGGCAAAAGCGAGCAACACGGAACATATTCTTTCACAAAAAGCACGATATTCACTTAACTGCGATTTCATCGTGACTGCCGTTAAATTTCCCCAGTAAAAAGGACATTTTCTTTCAGAATCCAACAAGAAAAACTCGACTTGGATAATCTCTTTTTGTGGCGCCATCTGTCACGTTCAATATTTTTGTGAACATAATAAACACACATTGTTATTTTGCGTGGAACGCACTCGGATGCAAATCTTCAAACGGGCGTAAAATTCAATCTAAATCCGGTTTGCGTTCGGTAAACAAGACACGGTGTTCCTACGGAGTCTCGGACTCACTCCGGAGTTGGATGCGATTTACCGGATTACTCTCGGGCTGTCGTGCCACTCTCGCCGCACACCAACAATGCTGCCATGTTCAAATTTTGTCTGGGAAGATTGACACATTTTGTGATTTTGTCAAGTTGCAAAGAATCTACCAGATTTGAAACAGGACTTGCTTCCATACAAGTTTATGTAGCATCAAATTCTAGGTTTCACCAGGAAAAAAAATCTGATGTTCCCTGCACATAGCATCCTATAAATTTTTATTCCTAAACGGTACAATATACAGAGAAAAGTTTCAAATAATAATTGTATCCAGCATTTTCTACACTTTTTGAATATAACAAAATCTACTGCAAATAAACTAGCACTACTGGTTGATGGATTGCTACCAATATTTTGTATCTTAAACATGCGAATTCTATATGAACTATGAAAATGATACCGCCATCACATTTTGAGTTTCGTGGTCGAAAAAATTTCTCACACACAGACCTCAAAACGTGCTTGTCTGTTGTAAAATCACTATCGAAACTCTTGACCTGTTACAATACTTACAGTGTATTTCAATTCATAGGTTTATCATTGGAATCTCGAGAACTGTATAAAAACGAATTTAGCTAAATTAGACAAAAGTTGCCACACTAGTAGCCCAATTTTGTGATGTTTTTGTTTTCCCGAAAAAATATGCACAAAAAAAATTTCATCGATTTTTGGTTTTTTAAACTATTGTATACATTTAGAAAAATATTTCAAATAAAAAAGATACTAACTAATGTCGTAGAAAATTAAATTTTTGTGTGGCTCACATCCCATATACCGTGTGTCCCACGTAAAGGTTGGCATAGGCAAATAACATGTAAAATCAGTTTTTTGTAAATAAAAAGTGTCCGGCAAAAAATTATGCATCCAAATTTTATATCACAATACTGCCAATATCCTTACATCTTATTTAATACAGATTACATTATTTTGATACCATAATTTAATGAAATTAATAATAATAATTCCTAATTTTCCGCCTACTCTTTTTATTGCTACTGACGTATAGTGTATGCAATTTGTTTTAAATATTTTAATCTGTCACTGTCATCAAGAATACATTAAATGTCGAGAACCGTGTAAATATTATTAGAATGTATTATGGGGGCGCAGTGCAAGACAAATATCTGAATACTTCACAGGAATGAACGCTGAATGGTTTCCATCGCCAGAAATTGACAGTGACAGATTAAAATATTTAAAACAAATTGCAGGCACTATACGTCAGTAGCAATAAAAAGAGTAGGCGGAAATTAGGAATAATTATTATTAATTTCATTAAATTGCGGTATCAAAATAAAGTAATCTGTATTAAATAAGATGTAGGGATATTGGCAGTATTGTGATATAAAATTTGGATGCATAATTTTTTGCCGGACACTTTTTATTTACAAAAAACTGATTTTACATGTTATTTGCCTATGCCAACCTTTACGTGGGACACACGGTATAACATAAATTTATATTTTTTAAAAAGTGAAATCCAATAGTAAAAATAGCATAATAAAAAATATTATTTTTCTCTGATTTTATGATGTAATAACTTCGTACACCTCTAAGAATATTTTATGCAGTAAAAGTAATTAAATATTCATTTTTGTTCGTCTAACAATAAGTTAATAAACTATTTTTACAGAAATAAGTCAAGTTACATTTGAATTAACAAATAAAATTTTATAAACAAATAATTACTAGTTCATTTAGTAGTCTTGTGTCAGATAACATATTAAATAAAACATCTATTGAAATTACTCATTACTAATAAGTAAACTATTTATTATTTATTTATATAAAAAAAAATTTTTCCGAAATATATACTAAAGTATATTACTCCGCGAAGTGAGCCAAAATAGTAGCTAAAGTACTGTAACAATTCGGAAAGAGGACAATATATTTTTTTATTTATTTTTAATTTAATCTATGATGAGTATAAGATAAAAATGTGTATTTATTTAGAGAAGCGATGACACAGTCAGAGCACGTGTCCGCATGACGTCATGTCTTGCCGCTGGTCTTCAAAGGGACGGGTGAGATCTCTTTTGATTTATGAGTTGTTTGTGCCGCCGACTTAAAACCTAGGAGTAGCTGGTACGGTCAGTCCACGTGTTCGCATGACGTCAGATCTTGCCGCTGGTCCACAAAGGGATGTGTGTGGTCTCGTTTGATTTATGAGTTTGTTTGATCAAGCCGAAAGCAGGTGTTAGAAACGAAGCATTGCTCGACTAGTCTCGGAGACTACACGTGTCCGAAGTGGCGGTCAGACAACGAGATAAGCTACAATGGAGGAACAAGGACAACATCAGTTTTGTGGAGGGGATAATAGGTATATAAGTAAAACGAAAGACTGAGGAGAGATAGAAGTTGAAACACCACTACACCAGTCGTTACAAATGAACTGAGTAGGTAAGAAGACAAATTTACAAACCAGAACACAAACAAATAAAGATATCTAGACACCATCTTCACGGCACCAGCTATTACTTCGGTAACGGGCTAGTCCACAAACAAATACAGATACCTAGACACCTTCTTCACGGCACCAGCTATTACTTCGGTAACGGGCTAGTCCACAAACAAATACAGATACCTAGACACCTTCTTCACGGCACCAGCTATTACTTCGGTAACGGGCTAGTCCACAAACAAATACAGATACCTAGACACCTTCTTCACGGCACCAGCTATTACTTCGGTAACGGGCTAGTCCACAAACAAATACAGATACCTAGACACCTTCTTCACGGCATCAGCTATTACTTCGGTAACGGGCTAGTCCACAAACAAATACAGATACCTAGACACCTTCTTCACGGCACCAGCTATTACTTCGGTAACGGGCTAGTCCACAAACAAATACAGATACCTAGACACCTTCTTCACGGCACCAGCTATTACTTCGGTAACGGGCTAGTCCACAAACAAATACAGATACCTAGACACCTTCTTCACGGCACCAGCTATTACTTCGGTAACGGGCTAGTCCACAAACAAATACAGATACCTAGACACCTTCTTCACGGCACCAGCTATTACTTCGGTAACGGGCTAGTCCACAAACAAATACAGATACCTAGACACCTTCTTCACGGCATCAGCTATTACTTCGGTAACGGGCTAGTCCACAAACAAATACAGATACCTAGACACCTTCTTCACGGCACCAGCTATTACTTCGGTAACGGGCTAGTCCACAAACAAATACAGATACCTAGACACCTTCTGCACGGCACCAGCTATTACTTCGGTAACGGGCTAGTCCACAAACAAATACAGATACATAGACACCGTCGTCACAGACAGACTGTTATTTTGTAACAGCTAAGTCTGAAAGTCTACGTTTAAACCCGCGAGTTGGGAATACATTTGTTTACAAATGCTTAAGCCTGTTCAGGCCATGGCCCAACAAGTATTGTCATAGAGCCATCAACGATATTCTTTAACGAATTTCAAAATACTAAAATCATCGTTTTACAGGTGAGAAGTACTACCGTTTATAGTACCGCTCTACTACCCAGGAGAGTGGCGATGCAGAAGTTCCTCTTAGCGAACGTTCACAAGCCTGACATATGATTTTTATTATTGTCTTTAATGATATGAATTAAACATAATATAAATGTCATGTATGTTTACCCAGGTGTTCAAATAAATGCACAAGGTATTTTATATCTTTTGGAGAGAATTTATTGTTGTCTCATTCTATCAAACCTGGACTTCCCTAATAACAGTTACTCTGTATCTAACGACTGGGATTATTTTATTTTACACAACGTAGAGAATTTTAGGGTCCTCATCGCTGCCGCGTTACAATTGGTGCCGTGACCAGGATACAGAGTTTTAAAAACTGTTATAGTGAGAAGCAGGGTTTGGGGGAGAGACGAAATAAAAACTTACAAGTATTTATGCAAAAGGTTTGACAGATAATATTTATTAATTTATGTGTTTCACATTTTATATTTTGACATGATATTTCTTTGCACTTGCATATATTTTGACAGATGATATTTTTTTTGCACTTGCATATATTTTGACAGATAATATTTATTATTTTATGTGTTTCACATTTTATATTTTGACAGATGATATTTCTGTGCACTTGCGAATGTTTGACAGATTACATTTTACATTTTTTGTGATGATACTTATTTGCTATGTATTTTGACCGATGATACTTCACATTTTGTGTTTTGATAGATACTATTTATTATTTTATGTGTTTTGTAATAATATTCCACATTTTGTGTTTTGACCGATGATATTTCACATTTTGTGTTTTGATAGATACTATTTATTATTTTATGTGTTTTGTAATAATATTCCACATTTTGTGTTTTGACCGATGATATTTTACATTTTGTGTTTTGACAGATACTATTTATTATTTTATGTGTTTGTGATAATATTACACGTTTTATGTTTGACAGATGACATTTTACATTTTTGTGATCATATTTATTTTCTATATGTTTTGACAGGTGATATTTATCCCACACTATATGTGATTTGACATATGATTTAACTTTCTATGTGATTAGATAAATGAGATCTCTTTCCTCTTGTTGTATTTTGACAGATGATATTTTAAAGAAACCTACTAAACGACGGTCTTCTTCAAAACATCAGGGGGAGTTTGTAACAATTCGGAAAGAGGACAATATATTTTTTTATTTATTTTTAATTTAATCTATGATGAGTATAAGATAAAAATGTGTATTTATTTAGAGAAGCGATGACACAGTCAGAGCACGTGTCCGCATGACGTCATGTCTTGCCGCTGGTCTTCAAAGGGACGGGTGAGATCTCTTTTGATTTATGAGTTGTTTGTGCCGCCGACTTAAAACCTAGGAGTAGCTGGTACGGTCAGTCCACGTGTTCGCATGACGTCAGATCTTGCCGCTGGTCCACAAAGGGATGTGTGTGGTCTCGTTTGATTTATGAGTTTGTTTGATCAAGCCGAAAGCAGGTGTTAGAAACGAAGCATTGCTCGACTAGTCTCGGAGACTACACGTGTCCGAAGTGGCGGTCAGACAACGAGATAAGCTACAATGGAGGAACAAGGACAACATCAGTTTTGTGGAGGGGATAATAGGTATATAAGTAAAACGAAAGACTGAGGAGAGATAGAAGTTGAAACACCACTACACCAGTCGTTACAAATGAACTGAGTAGGTAAGAAGACAAATTTACAAACCAGAACACAAACAAATAAAGATATCTAGACACCATCTTCACGGCACCAGCTATTACTTCGGTAACGGGCTAGTCCACAAACAAATACAGATACCTAGACACCTTCTTCACGGCACCAGCTATTACTTCGGTAACGGGCTAGTCCACAAACAAATACAGATACCTAGACACCTTCTTCACGGCACCAGCTATTACTTCGGTAACGGGCTAGTCCACAAACAAATACAGATACCTAGACACCTTCTTCACGGCACCAGCTATTACTTCGGTAACGGGCTAGTCCACAAACAAATACAGATACCTAGACACCTTCTTCACGGCATCAGCTATTACTTCGGTAACGGGCTAGTCCACAAACAAATACAGATACCTAGACACCTTCTTCACGGCACCAGCTATTACTTCGGTAACGGGCTAGTCCACAAACAAATACAGATACCTAGACACCTTCTTCACGGCACCAGCTATTACTTCGGTAACGGGCTAGTCCACAAACAAATACAGATACCTAGACACCTTCTTCACGGCACCAGCTATTACTTCGGTAACGGGCTAGTCCACAAACAAATACAGATACCTAGACACCTTCTTCACGGCACCAGCTATTACTTCGGTAACGGGCTAGTCCACAAACAAATACAGATACCTAGACACCTTCTTCACGGCATCAGCTATTACTTCGGTAACGGGCTAGTCCACAAACAAATACAGATACCTAGACACCTTCTTCACGGCACCAGCTATTACTTCGGTAACGGGCTAGTCCACAAACAAATACAGATACCTAGACACCTTCTGCACGGCACCAGCTATTACTTCGGTAACGGGCTAGTCCACAAACAAATACAGATACATAGACACCGTCGTCACAGACAGACTGTTATTTTGTAACAGCTAAGTCTGAAAGTCTACGTTTAAACCCGCGAGTTGGGAATACATTTGTTTACAAATGCTTAAGCCTGTTCAGGCCATGGCCCAACAAGTATTGTCATAGAGCCATCAACGATATTCTTTAACGAATTTCAAAATACTAAAATCATCGTTTTACAGGTGAGAAGTACTACCGTTTATAGTACCGCTCTACTACCCAGGAGAGTGGCGATGCAGAAGTTCCTCTTAGCGAACGTTCACAAGCCTGACATATGATTTTTATTATTGTCTTTAATGATATGAATTAAACATAATATAAATGTCATGTATGTTTACCCAGGTGTTCAAATAAATGCACAAGGTATTTTATATCTTTTGGAGAGAATTTATTGTTGTCTCATTCTATCAAACCTGGACTTCCCTAATAACAGTTACTCTGTATCTAACGACTGGGATTATTTTATTTTACACAACGTAGAGAATTTTAGGGTCCTCATCGCTGCCGCGTTACAGTACTATTGGTGACTTTATTTATTATTTACCTTTAATAATAATTCATCGGATTTAATACAGATCATATGCAGAACACGCCTAAGAATATATAAAAATAATGAAAATTATAACCAAATTTGATACTTTGACAGTATTTTCTTATCACAGCCATCCCCGTCGCAACAGCTAGCTGACGTTTTACAAATACATAATGCTATTTACTTACGCTTTATTTAATAATTTAACGATTTCGGAAAAAATATAATGTATGCCTCGGCACTAAAGTATTTTTTATTACGAATATGGAATTTATTTTCATCGGCTATCGCCTCGGATAATAAATTATATATTCGTAATAAAAAATTATACTTTAGTGCCTTGATATACAAATAACTATTTCTGCGACTCCTATTTCAAATATGACACGAACCTATAATTTTTTAAGTGGAACTTATAATAAAAAATATAATAAAATACCTAATATATTTCTTATTTTAATGACGTATAATTTCTTCTAATAAGATTTTACGTTAAAATCTAATTAAATTTTAATTTTTGTTCATCTAACAATAATTTTATGAATTAATTTTATAGAAATAAGTTAAATTACGGCAACAAAGTTTTTGTAAACAAGGTTAATAGTTCTCTTAGTTGTCCTAGTACATATTCTATATGTCAAACATGTGTGAAGTGTAATAAAAAACATTAAAATTCAGAACTTTATGATGTGTATAAGAAAGCCGTGTAGTGCCAAACCAGATTATTGATTAGGAATTTACGTAGAATGAAAATAATTGAAGCATATAGATTTTCAACAACATTCCTGTCAATAATTCATGTAGGCATTTGAAACCAATACATGTTATCCATTTTAAATCTGTTTAATTAATTTTTAAAGGTAACCGAAAGAATTACACAAATCTAGAATAATTTATTCAAAAATATGGATATTCAAATAGCTCCCTGGTACTGTGTATCATCAGATACCACATGAAAATTACCGCACTTCACGCGCAAAAATATATTGCATACCACGATCTTCTGTATAAAGTGTGCCACACTTCAATATGTGTATATGGCGTGATGTTAAGATTGCGATATTCAGTACAAGTAATATCATAAATTTATAGTAAAATTGAAATACATGTTTATATTTAGAATGATCGATTTGAGAAACAGTGAAACACAAGAAAGAAACCTGACATCTAAAATTACAGAACATATTATGAATGTTCACAGAAACCCATCAAAAATGTATATTACCCAAGATTTCATGGGTATTATTACGGAATATCCGCCATTACATGTACATACAATATATCTTTCTAAATATTTTATTCGTGCCATAATATTTGTAGCACACAAATGCGAGGCATGTATCTTTTTCACAGACCATTTGCGACATATAAATGGAAATTGGAACCACGGGGGATTTTGTGCCATCATAAAATGCTTTAAATATTATATTAACGTCACATAAACTTTGCTCGTTATAATTTCTGCAAGAATTCCGTCCTTAGGAAGTAGTGGGCAGATTTAAAAACACTAAAATCTAAAATGCAAATGAGAACGGAGACAAAGTTTAAAATGGAAGATTGAGCGGAACGAAGCAAGCGTGTTTTATTAATCTTCAGATCCGCCGGGAAGTTATTGTCATTCAGGACGAGTTTTATGGCTTAGGTTTTACCTTCAGAGGAAGAATCAATTTTATCAAAAATAATATAGCGACAGTTTGGAACGCTCGTACACTTCGTAAAGAAACACAAACCAATGGGGTCTTTCACCATTTTTTTTTTATTTTTTTTATGAAACTTTATCTATACTGAAGATTATCTACACTTTTAAAAAGTCTGAAATGTTATTCATTAAGCCACAATGATTTTTTTTTAAATGTTTGACGTCATATTAGAGATTTTGCTGGATCTCAAACAGTACAGATTGTAAATAATTGTAGTCATATATTTTTTTACTTATTTTATTATTATTATTACAATAAAATAGAACATTTATGTAACAAAAATTATTTAATTCTCTACTGTTTTAGATCTCTACTATGACGTCACAACATTTAAAAAAAAATCATTGTGGCTTAATGAATAGCAATTAAGACTTTTTAAAAGTGTAGATAGTCTTCAATATAGATAAAATTTCATAAAAAAATATAACAAAAAATGATGAAAGACCCCATTGTATTTTAGATTATAAATTTGAATTTTGTGCAACTGTTTTTGGGGAATTTATTATTTGTAAAATTAACAGTCTATCAAACTTGGGGCTGTCATTGTTCACGTAAAATTATTGAATCGGAGCCCCTGCGTCGGGGTTGCGGCCTGGGACCTGATAGGCCCCCGCGGACAAAGCCCCTTGGTGACCAATTAAACATGCCGTACAATTTTATTTTATTTTTATTTAATTTATGAACGTGAAATAGAAAAGTAGTATGAACAATTCGTGTTACAATGCCTAAAGGGATCTTTCACCATTTTTAAAATGAAAGTTTATCTATATTGAAGACTATCTACACTTTTAAAAAGTCTTAATTGTTATTCAATAAGCCACAATGGTTTTTTTTTTAATGTTGTGACGTCATAGTAGAGGTGTTGCTGGATCTAAAACAGTACAGATTGTAAATAATATTTGTGACATAAATGTTCTATTTTATTGTAATAATAATAATAAAATAAGTAAAATAATATATGACTACAATTATTTACAATCTGAACTGTTTTAGATCCTGCAACACCTCTATGACGTCACAACATTTAAAAAAAAATCATTGTGGCTTAATGAATAACAATTAAGACTTTTTAAAAGTGTAGATAGTCATAAATAAGTTTCATAAAAAAAATAAATAAAAAAAAAATGGTGAAAGACCTCATTGTAACACTAGTTGTTCAATATACTATTTGTTACTTGCTACCAAATTTGAAACTTGTTAAATTAACAAAAATTAACGTTGGATCGTCTGGGACTAAACATTTTGTTAAAATTTTGTCAGTCTTGACTATAAATTTTTTACTGTGCATATGCGAGAAAATTGTAAACAATATTTCTTATTCCAAATATTATTGCTAAAATTGGTGATTTGATATTTTTTTGTAACTGTTTATATATTTGAAATAAATTGAAATTATTGATCAATTTAGTTTTGCGCACTACCATGAAACATTATGAAGTTTCGTTACTCATCTTTTCTATTTGAGCTATTGGACATATGAGTACCCATATATTTATCCACACTCATACTTTTAACATTGAGAAACTGGCCAAAACAGATTCAGAAAACCTCAAAACTTGAATTTCCGCGAATAACTCGTCATTTTGCGGTTCGGATTCGATGATGTGGAATTTATTAAATAGTTACATAATCACGTCATTATTCATTTTTGAGTGGGGCACTTTTTGCAGAGAAGATCAAGTAATAATTCCCAAAGAAGTTATTAAATCTGTCTCATAGGGCGAAAATGTGAGTGATCTCCCCCAAAATTGGTATTTATTGCGTAAATAAGCGGTATCGAAATTTCAAATGAATGATCAAGGCAAAGCATAATTCCATCCCTTTAGGAATATTTGGAGTTTCTCTGATTTGTGGAGCGTGTAAAATCTATATCAGTGTGTGGGTGATTCCGTCCTCAAACGAGGGTATTCCGAGAGTTAACGCTAGACTTATCTGTAGAATCCCCAGCAATTTGTCCGAAATGCCAGGAGTTTGCAGCCAGCCAAATGTCAACGAGTGTTCAACATTTCACTTAATGGTTAAATTAACTGTACCGTGGCCTATCATAATACACTAAAAAAACGTTCTGGAGCTTAAGTACCACCACTAACGACCCCAAATCATCTTCATACTCCAATAGAAATAGAAATTAGGAGGGCTTCGTGTAAATGGAGCCTGTTATCAGATTTGAACTCTTTTGGTTCATTTCTTATCATTCCTGACACTTACTCGAAACATCTACCGATTGTCTAATTTTTTCTAGAATATAGGAAATACAATGTTAAAGTTTTCATTAGGCGATAGATCGTTTTATATGATTTTTAAAACAAAAATGTAAATACAAAAAATGGCCCAGAAAAAACTGCATCAAAGGAACTTAAATGTACTGATATAATAAATTTCGGTCATGTGAAAGACGTAAAATAAAATTTATAATTTTAACTAATATTTTTGTAATTTTACCAACTTTGGTATGTAATTATGCCTCAAGAATGAAACTTGAACTCAAATGCCAAAAATAATTTTGGATGATCATCCATTGTTTTTTATACAAGTTAATTGAATTCTAACGAGTTTGTTATCAAATTAAAAGTCTCCGGACAGAAAATTAATTCAAAATATCTAAAATTGATATTGAACAATCGTCGTTAATTGAATCTTGGTTACCTTATTAAAATATCAAAAACTATTTTTGGGGGATCATCAATTATTTTTATAATAATTATTAATTATTAAAATCCGAGTTTGGAATCAAATTGAATTTTATTTGAAATAAAATAAATAAATATATCATCACGCCTTTTACCCATTATGGGTGTGGCACTCTGTTTACGCAGATCTCGGTAAGTGATATATTTTCGCGTATGAAATGCGGTTACCAGCCGTCAAATATAGCCCTCAAGGATGTTAATGGAGGGGGAACCACAGGGGTAAATTTAAATTGGTAACTGTCGGCAGTGGGATTCGAACTGAGAATCTCACGATCCACAGTCCGAAATGTTACCACGGAGCTATTTACTCCACCTTTTATTTGAAAAAGGAATTTATATTAGTTTCAGATTAAAAAACTACAAGCATGTTATAAATATTCAAATAAAAACAGAATTATTTGGAAGAAAATTTTTGCACGCCTGTAATCAAACTAGAGGGTAAGTCTATTAAAGCACAGTATAATCTGTATTGACCAATAAAATGTTGTAAAATCTCTATTCCCTTTTCAAGCTGTGCGGCATACAAGTAAAATCATATTTTTGACAACGCATCATAGGAATAGTACACCAAACTGCAATCCTTTTGCTCGCCAAGATACAACGTCCCAACAATATCTTCCTGCAAATCTGATCGTGAGGCTTCCCAACACTGAACAGTAAATACAGAGGCCAATCCAAATCAATCACTCTGCGCTAGAATATCTCTCGTCTATTTACCTTCCCGCCACAGTTTATCTGTTGAACTAGTCCATCCAGACTAATACTAATTTACCTAAACTGCACCATTCACCCGTGAGCCAATAAATACATAATACACCAACATTCATCACGGGGGTCTTTCAGGCCAAACTCATTCCCGTGGGACGCCATGGCCGACCCAGAGAACACTTTACGTCGTTCAAACACTAACCCAGCTTGGAACAACACCATCTAACGTAGTCACAACGCAAGCATAATCTCCATGGTTACTTGTTTCTCTGTGGGCGTAATCCGATTCTGTGGGATGTGGGGAGAAAGAAGAATATGCTTGCTAAGATACAAGATTGTTGGATTATTAATATATTCGTGGTGAGAGATAAACAAATCTGACTCTGTATTTTTAGACTAGCCTTATGTCAATATTTAGGTACACATGGTTTTTTATAGGTACCAGGTTATTAATATTAACATTTTTCATAAAGAAATGGATGAATAACAGAACGCGTTGACACGTTGGGGTGTGGTCGTATTTAAAAAGGATTTAATAGTTTAATGTGCGATATAGTTACCAGCCGAAAAGGAAATATCCAAAAAATGTTAGTGGAGAAGAAATCGCACATGAAAGACTGTCGGATGTGAAAACCGATCTGGTGATCCACAATTCGGTGCGTTTCCACCGGGTATAACTAACTTCCAGAATTCGTACAAACTTAAACTCGATAAATAAAAATTTTAGACTTTTAGAGGATTCACCGGACGACTCCGTTTTACAGTTTGATATCTGTTAACATCTCTAACGTAATTTCTCTTTAGATACTTTGAAAGAACTAAGTGGCTCATCCAAAATATGTCTAAAATAGTGTGATGATATATTTATTTTATAATTATAGCAGGAACACATACAATTGTCAAAAATACATTTCTCGAATACACAAATGTCGATAATTAAATTCAGAGTTTGTACATTTATCGCAAATACAAATGTCGAATGTTGGAAATATTACAAATGACGAATGTTAAAATCTCGAAAATACATATGGATATTACAAACCTCGAAAATACATTTCTCGAGTATTACAAATGTCGAATGTTAAAAATCTCGAAAATATATTTGTCGAAAGTGAATAATACCATATGTCGTATTGTAATCATTGTTCAATAGGAGATTTGTAATAATCCAAGCGATTCGATAATAGTTATTTGCCAAACTAGTGAGGAATGCTCTTCTTTTTCCTACTCGAGCTCGAAGTTTGCCTCATAAGCGCAGCGAATGAGGCAATTCGAGCGAGAGTGGAAAAAGGGCTTTCCTCTCGTGTTAGACAAAACATTTTTTTCACGACATATTTCTAAAAACGATTTGCTTGGACCTAGCTAAAATACACTACACAACTGACACGTTAAAATTTAGGTTATCAGATGCAAGACGGGGAGCAGTATGGCCAATCTTAAATATAAATTAAAATTGACAAAATGTGATTTAATCTAGAAAAAGGAAAATATAAGACATAATTGTAGGACAATATAAAGTATGTATATCACTAAAATAAAGATATTCAATAAATTTAGGCATTTATTTATAATTTTTGCAATATAACATTCATATTGGTAACACTTCTATATTTTCCTCACTAGATAGGAAAAACACATTTTCCTCACTATTTCGGGAGAAGAACGGTGGGGTTTTCTGGCATGTCATGAAAAAATGTATTTTCGTGATTTGTAACATTCCATATTTGTAATATTGGACATTTCTATATTCGAGAAAGGTATTTTTGTGAAACGTTTTTTCGAGAAATGTGTTTTACTCATAACAGCAACTTGCTGTTTGGCTTTTATTACCTTCTGCATATGTAAGAAAGGTATTTTGATAGTGAGTTTTCAATAGATACACATTCTGGGGTTCTTAGAATACGATTTCACTATTTTTACGATGACGATGCTGTTATTATTAAAATTAAAATTTTACATGTTCTTGTTACGAAAGAATGCCACACCCAAATGTGTAAAAGGAGATATTTTCTATTTATTTATTTATCAAATGTTTAATTGCATAGCATTTTGTTCCTAATAGCTTGTTGATTTCCTCCACCCAACGTCAATTTACTATATCTTTGAACATACTATTCATAATTGGTAATTTCCAAAATGTCTTAGTTATTTGTACATCTTGTGGGCTCGCTTGTAACTGTACAAACCTATTCCATTTCTTTACGGAATCGAGTTGCTGGCTACAGAATTCACATTCTACGATCGTTTGCGCGGAGGTAAAGTAACGCACACTCGAGTAAAATACAAAATAGTAAGTTAGAGAGCGTCAGGCGTGAGTTGCGTTCGAATCAATACAATACTGAGTATCGCCCGCACTCGTGAAAGGAAATATTGTAAACACAAGTTGACAATTTCGAATTTCATTCCATTTGACGTCGGTTGTCGTTGTCGAGGCTGCAGTGGGGATCTGGTAACGAGATCTAGAAACAAAGCCGCCAACAGGCATTGTTCTCCACATCGTATGAGGCTCAGGTACAGTCGCTGTCAGAACGCAACGGCGAGAGTGGAAGAGTGTTTCTTGCCGCTGACACATGTTCTACTGTTCGTGTACGTGTTACACAAGAATAATTGCGATAAACTAATCGATGTTCTGGGCACTGACAATATATGCTACAAATGTTCTGTTTACTCATCAGGGGTTCACAATTAAATACCGCGGTTTGGGTGCCTTTTGTATTCATCGCGAAAAAATGCTGGACCAGCGAATTGTTTCTACAAGGTTGTGATGATATTTATTTGGAAAAAAGAAAGATGGAATTTTTAATATTAATTTACAATGAGTCGAAGGTAAATTCAATTATTTCGGTTAATACTACAGTTAAAACGTTTGGCTTACAAGCGAGAGATCTGGGATAAAATTTCGCTTACTTCAAATTATGTGGTTTATTATCACTTACCGAGATCTGCGTAAATAGAGTGCCACACCCATAATGGGTAAAAGGCATGTTGATATTTTTATTTATTTATTTTTAAAATTATGACTAATAAAACAACTGCTACCCAGTGCTTTCGGTTAAACACAAAAAACTATACTATAACTGAGAAATACTTTTTTACAAGATTCGAGTTGTCTGTTTGAATTTCTAGTGAATTCACTAGATTACTAAATTGGTAGGTTGGCAGTGTTGGCACCCTACTCAGAAGAGGTCGCTAGTAGCTACTAGTAGGGGTTGTATTTACAAATTGAACGGACAATATACGTATTAGTAACGCACTTCATTATTATTTTCTTACACGTAATATAAGGAAGTGTAGCAACAATGAAAAAAATAAATAACAGGATTTTTGCGAAACTAAATATTTTGAGCATTTTCACAATGACGTTTACTTGGATGGATGGAGGTGTCCGGATATTCAATAACTTACGAACGAAAAAAGACAGATTAATAGAACTTCATAATTATAAGTTTCATAACAATGTGAAGAACTTTCTTGATTATGGGAATTTTGGAAAACAGGAAGTGGAAATGTACTTGGAACATAAAACAATAAATTCAATTTATTTCGAATATGAATTCAATTGTGGAAAAAGTGTCATATGAAACATGCTAGTAATATTATTAGGAATATAAAATGTTATTTGCAATTTTCTCGTATCTGCTTCTTGCTTTGAGAAAAACTAGTTACATTTTTAAAAATACATTTTTCAAAATGGCATAATAAATATAAAATTCTTTCTTTGGTTTTGCATTATTTTTGCGCGATCGTTAACTTTTATTTTTAATAGTTAGAATTTTTTTCGATTTTGGTATCAAATCAAGATTTCTGAAGGGGGAATTTATATTATCAGGTCTTTTTTTGAAATTTGGATCCCCTAAATTTTTTTAATGATTTTGTATAAGTACATATGATTGGCACATTTATTCTATATTTATTATATCTATTAGGTATCGGATCCGGTAGGCAGACTTTGATCTGCCAGAGACCTCGCTAGCAAAATATATTTCTTGAAATAAAACCTTTTATTCAGTATAATTGAAATACGTTAAATACATTAACGTAATTAGTAAATTAGATAATGAAAAACAAAATTAAGAAAAGTGAATCTCTTAATCTAAGTAATGAATGTTGTTGATCTCTAAAATCTAACCTAAGTAATAAATAAATGCTGAAATGAATTTATCTTAATGGTAATGTGTGTACAATATTTTTTCTATTCTATACAATATATTTCTTCTTGTGGAATATGTACAGGTCTGACATATTGCCGATCCGCGAATACGCAACGTGTGAGAAACATGGATTTTCCACATTCAATCCACGTATGGTCAATGTTTGGTCTTCTCTTTCTCCTCCTAAAGGCTTGACCGATTTGGATGAAATTATATTCTCATACTTATGGTGTCACCTGGATGGTTAAATGCATGTCATGAATATAAGTCAGGAAGATTAAAAAAAAATCTCGACAACAGCACCACCTACCGAGTCCAACTGTAGCTAAGAATCGTCCAGGTGACCCCATAAATACAAAATAAAATAATATCAAAATCGGTCAAGCCGTTTAGGAGGAGAAGAATTACGAACACGCGCACACTGGAATTTTATATATAAAGATATGTTTAAGTAAATAAATTTTTACTTTGTGAATGTGCACTTCTCATCTGGGAAATTTTGGAACAATTCTCTAAGAACTCTACCTTCATAGCTAGTAATCAACACAAAATTCGAAATTATGATAATATTTCTATACAAATACTATCAAGCCATATATACAAACGAGTAAAGAGTTGTTACCAGCCGCGAAATTACAACCCCGAGTTGTCGGTTGTGCAAATCAAACGGAGGATCTTATATTCCACAGATCAATGCGTTACCATGGAATTATTTACCCCAAAAAAGGGATTAAAATATACATTTATGTATATGTCGTAGTGCGCTAAATATAAGTTTCCGTGCATTTTGTTAATGAGAGTTGCGTGAGCTGAGTTAAGTGGAGTACAATAAACGTTTTAATTCGTGCGAAATTAAATGTTGAATAGCGCAAATTTTCTTAAGATTTAATTTGCTGTAATTTGATAATTTGCTGATTCATAACACCAACACAAATACAGTTCTATTGAAGGCAATCAATCAAAAGAATGAAACATTGTGATATAATAGAATTTCATACGAAATAGGAAAATCAATTATAACTAAACATCGAAATTGGATTCGTGTTTGAATAAAACAATGAAAAGAGCATTCAACAAATGAATCTGGGCTATCATTTGATTAAATGAGGAAGCAATTATTTAGCGGAATAACAGAAATTAATGAGTTATTATAAAACATCAGAGGTCATGTCTGCATGACGAGAGGTGTAATTATGTTTGAATATATGCATTTGAACGCAATTGCAGATAGAAGTTACCGTTTGTAGCGGATGTTTTCCTCGGAGTAAACAGAGACGGCCGGGCAGGAACAACCAGCGAACAAGCGAACGAGCAACGAACAAACGAGCGCACAGTCACAGAAACAGCGGAGCACTCATGGCACACTACACACTCGCGACTAACGTGGGCTTGATGGCGGGAACAGAGCAGAGAGCGGTGACTGGCGACAGAGTGCAGCTCGGTCCTGCCGCGCTCCTGCGACTAGCGTACTGGTCCTGCCGCCACCGCCTGCGTTCCTGCGGCCCGTACTCCTGCTCTTAGATCAATATTGGCAACAGCTCGTGCGCGAGCGGCTACCTGCCTGCCTTCCCGCCACCGCCGCCTCCACCGCCGCCACCGCTCCACCTAGCACAGCCACACGACACATCATGCACCAGTGCCACACAAACTTTAACATTCAATTCACATACAACCCACAAAAAATGCGCTTTAATCATGTTCATTTTAGTCCCACAAACGCATTTTTAAGTTACACGCACCGAATCAAAAGGTATACTGAATATACTTATTAGATAATATTAATTATTATAAATATTATTTTTTCACGACATGGTAGGAAACCCCACCGTTCCTCTCCCGAAATTGTTAGGAAAATGTGTTGCTCCGCTCTAGAGAGGATAATATACAAGTGTTACCAATATGAATATTATTTACAAAAAATATAAAATAAAATAAAATAAATATATCATCACGCCTTTTACCCATTAAGAGTGTGGCACTCTGCTTACGCAGATCTCAGTAAGTGATATATTTTTACGTATGAAGTGCGGTTACCAGCCGTCAAATCATAGCCCCCAAAGATGTTAGTGGAGGGGGAACCACAGGGGGAAATTTAAATTTGTAACTGTCGGCAGTGGGATTCGAACTGAGGATCTCGCGATCCACAGTCCGACACGTTACCACGGAGCTATTTACAAAAAATATATTATAAATAAATTCCTAATTTGATTGAAAATCCTTATATTAGTGATATACATAATTTAAATTATTATTTGACAACTTATTAAATATATTTAAGATATTGGCAACACTGCTACACTGCCTTGTGTCTGATAACCTAACTTTTAACGTGTCAGTTTGTCAGTTGTGTTCTCAAAGTGTATTTTATGTCCGAGCAAATCATTTTTAGAAACATGTCGTGAAAAAAAATGGAAAGCTCTTCTTCCACTCTCATTCGAAACTCGAGGGGGGAAAAGAAACGTTTTCCTTTCTAGTTTGAACAAATAACTATTATTACCTCCACACCAACCGGGTGTAGGATTGAAATGTAGCGTATAGGGGTATATATTGCTGTTTTTTAACTATTAATTTTACAATAAAAGTATAAGTACAAAAGTTGATCATAATTTAAAAATGCATGCAATAAGATCCATTTGGTTTCCTAAATATTAATATTTCACGATATATCGGGTGGTGACTTTTTTTAAAACTGTTTTATTTGTTGCTTATGGATTGTTGATATTTAGTATTAAAAAGGGAAAAAATGTAGCATAATAGAAAAGATACAATGCAGTTTGGAATAATAAATAAAAATGACAGATCTGTGAAGCAAAATATTAAAGATATTTGTTTTACTTCTCGTGGCAATCCGTAATTAGTTTTTTTGTTATTGTTGATAGGTGTCAAATGTCAGGTAGGTACCAACGCAAGTTAAAATGAGCAAAAAAGATAGATTTAGTGATGTGCCTGATAATGAAATAAAACAAAATAATCTAATTAAATATAACTCGAGAGTTCGATAAATTAGAAGATAATTCTCCAGTATCATTCTCAAACTTGTCGCCATTTCGGGCATTCGTGGTTTTGAAAAGATCTGTCAAATTGTTTTCAATTTATTCTCACTCTCTTGTTATATTATTACTGACAATTTTTTCGTCCACGATGACACAAAATTTAAAGAAGCTATCATTGTTAAATTTTATATTTGGATCTTACGTTCATGTTATCATTCGGAAGTGCTAGATTACTAGAAGGATTATCAGGTTGTTTGGCATATCTGAGTAAATATTTAGTGTAAACTTTGTAACTTTGTTATATTTAAAAAGATGTATGTATGTATGTATATTTGTTACAATTTTTATTTGATTTTTTTTTTCTTTATTTTGAACCGTTTAGAAATTTAAATTTTCTGGAGGTTATCTGATGGCCAAACTGATTCTAATAATAATATGAATTTCAAATTACATTTTTAGGCCTTGGATGTTATTATATAATTTAATTTTCTGTGAAATACACCTCAGATTTCATTCTACGTTCATAAATATTTTGTAAGTTTCGGGACGAAACTAAGGGGAAAGGACAAATAAATCAAAATTTTAAGAGATGAGACTCCATGACAAAGCCTTCGCATTTTTAGACCTTTTGCTCCAGAAATTCTTTCAGTAAATTTTCATACTTATTATTCTAAGGGAGATTCCTTCGGGGCAATACTTCGTATTTTTTTTTTATAAATATCGAGCCTAAAAAATTATTGATATCGTCGATAAAATCAGAAAAAAATTGTTGATGTTTATAACTCAAAGCAAGGAATCTGAACCGTTTTTTGATATCTCGCTTACATTTTTTAAATATTTCAATATTTTTTTAATTAGATCAAGAATTACTAGAATGTAAAGAATCAACAGGAATATTTAACAGGCTTAAATTTAAATTGACATTTATATAAATCTTTACAATAATTTGTTTTCTTTTACGAATTAAATGACGTATAATTGCAGAACTGCAATTTTCTACATAATTATAGCATGATTATCTTGTTTAGAACTAAATGTTTCTTCTTATTCTACAACAAAACAATAATAAAAACTTAAGAACCAGTTTCATAAACACTAATTTTAATTTGAGTTGAAAGATATTATTAAATATAAGTCAAATAAATTTAACAGGAATATTATTTAAAAATAATATGGATTTGAATCGTGAACTTTTTCTGTCGTTGTGGGTACTCTAATCAATTATTATACCTCAATACTTTGTGTACGTCTAATTCACCTAAAATTATGATATACCGTCGACAATCACAACCAACAATAGTATACCTACATTTTTAAATGACAAATTATTCTTAATCCAGTTAAAAAGACATTAGAATTAAGTTTAACAGAATTTGTAAACGTTTAAATTCGATGCAAATTCTATTTTATTAAATTAATAATCAAATAATTTAAATAAATAGAGTCACATGTGAGTGTAGAACAGATCTCGGTGTATGACATATGTATGAAGTACGTGAAATGCGGTTACGCTCCATACAAATGTTGTATATAGGAAATTACAGAGGAATGTTTCTATAATCACAATAAGAATTAGATAGGAATTTTGTAGTGTATAAGTTTTAATAATTTTAAGTTGGAGCAAATTTTATTCTTTTCACGTTTGTTTATTCTACTTTGGGCCGATCTTTCCATCTACGAATAAACTTCCGAATATGTTATTCGTCGAATAAATAAAAAAAATACGCATCAACAAATGACAGCTAATAGAATAAGTATCATTTGAGCTTTGATTTCGATGCGACATTTTTCATTTATTCGGTACTTTATTCGTAGATGGAAATATCGGTCCTTAATTTTAGATTTAACAGTTTTTGTTGGGTTTTATGTTCTATTATTAATTTGATTTAAATTTTGTATTACTTGCATATTTTATTTAGGTTTATAAATTTTTATACTAATATAAAACAAAATTCATAAACTGAACCATAAAATAAAATTGAGTGTGTTAAAACGCTACCTACTACTATCGTTAGGCAAATATATATGCCAATAAAATATCGCACTATCAAATATTTAATCACACTTGTTCACTTTTCTGATGCCACTTTGGTTATACTAATAACCAAATAACGTCGTTCTAGATCTGGACGTGGCATAGAAGAAAAATAAAAGATAATGCAACTATTAACTAGGTAATTAACTAATACAAAAAATCGAAACACAAAATTTATAGTAAATAAAACCACGTTCTACATCAAAATGGGAAAATAGAGCTAGCTCTACGAAATAGAAACACCTCCACTCCTCCAGTGGTAACTCTGCAGATAGAGACTGGCATGACGTCATATACCCGAGTTAGCAAAATGCAATGAAATTTAATAGTGCAGTAAAAATCTGCATTGAAATCCCGAAAAATTGATAAAGTCCGTTTCACGGCTGAATTTGAATCCTTCTTACTCGTACATTAAAAATATCTAACATCTAACACGCTACCCCTATGGCTTCATATCATAATATTAATATTAAGGGTTGAAAATTGGTCTTTTTTCGAATATTTTCGTTTTCTAGGTTTCCCTTTAATTTACAAGAAAATGTCAAGAGAGCAAAGTTGTATGATTATGAATCAAAGTTAACGTACAATACTTTTCAAATTTGTAATAAAATATAGTATGTTCCATTTGAAATTTCAAAGTTGATATTAATTACTAGTAAACCGGAAATGATATCATGAATGTACGTCAGCTGTCAATTAGATTATATGTTGTATTAATCATGGTATGTGAAATATATTGCTAAATTGATAAATAAGCGAGATATTTCCTGGTACCATTTGAAAATAATACCCTGTAAGAGAGGTATTGGGACGGGTCAGAATTTTGGATAGTGAGTTTTCTACAGATTAAGCACATTTTAGAACCTCTAAAATCCGATTTCACTATTTTTACGATGAGATCTAGGCGTGTCACATCATTTTCAAATGGTATATTTTGAATTTAAACACGTACGATAACTATATAATATATTTGATCCCACTAGCGGTGAAAATTCGTATATCTCTTTTTAAGAACATCATATCAATTGGAAATTTTCGCTCTACAACTTTGCCTTCTTGACATCTCTCTCTAAAATTAAAAGGAATCGTAGAAAACGCAATTATTCGAAAAAAAAAAGACCATATTTCAACCCTTAAAATCAAAATTAGGGTATGAACCCTTGGGGTAGCGCGATGGATGTTGGATATTTTTAATGTACATGCAAGAAGGAATAAAATTAAGCTATGAAAAGTACTTTATCAATTTTTCGGGATTTGGCTCCTGATTCGAACCGATTTTTAATGGACTAGTATAATAGCAGTTGTAAAATTTTTTTTTTAAATACAATTTACTATCGAAAAAATAAGAGAAAAAATGTTGGAAAGTTCTGGGGCAGATATGTAGTATGAACCGTGTTGGTATGGAACAAGGCGAGGAAGAATTAATAATGAATTGTTTGCACTTGCGAACAGAGGACGTACAAACCGATGAACGAAGGGATGATGTAAACCACCCTTGCCGACCAGGAACATTATGATTGTTATTAAACTTTTTCAATCTATCAGTTCATCAATTTAGTTCCTGAAACAGGACGAGGCTTTTATCTAGGCGATTCCCAAGGTTTATGTCAGGTTTAGATATTCCAATATCTGAATTCCGCTTGTCACCGTATAATCTAAAACACAATTCCTTGTTTCGACAAGTAAATTGTCATTATTAGAGGAAACTGTCAAGGTACCACAAACAGGATTATAATGACAGCTGAATTTGGTTGAATCTGAAGCACAGAGATATCTAAAATCTAAATTATATGTTGCTTACTTACCTACTTTGTATACGAGTAGGATAGTATTAAATTTGACAACGTTACTGATGAGTATACATATATTTCAATCCACATTTGAAAAACCCGAAAACAATATAAATCTATTACTATGACTTTAAAACATTTGGGTGTGGTAATCTGCGTTTGCGAATCTCCAGGTAAATTTTTACTTGTTTCCAGTAGTCAAGACAAGACCCTCCAAAATTGAGGAACAATGGGATAAAGTGAACTAAAATGAACTATGAAATAGAACAAGAGCTGAAAGGAAAAGGAAAGGAAACATAGTGAAATAGAAGGCAGACGAAATGGGTGCAATTTAATCAGTAGTCTAATGGAAAACCAGGAGGAGGAAAAAGTCTAGTCAGACATGGATCAACATGGCTAAAGCAAATAGTAGATTTCAAAGCAACAGGAATTAAAAACTGCTAAATAAAACAGAAGATACGAAGATGTGGAAAAACGTAACAACAAAGATTTAAAGGAAAAGAAACGGAGATTGATGCACTCCAACAAAAGGATTAGAGAACTCCATAAGAAGCGGTGTTACCTCATAGGCATGTCAAGTCATAATGTATACATGGGAGTAAAGTTAAAAATGATATTCGTTTTCTGAGGAATTGGAACTAAAGATCTCAAGATATACAATTCGATGCGTTACCACGGCATTATACATTTAACCTATCTATACAATAGTCCAGTAACCTTATACATCGAACCTTACATCATATCTGGTAGTTCTGATTTTTTACTGAATTGTTTACGACACAACTTTATCAGAAATCCTGAAAACAGTTTTTGTCAATTTTGACTACTTTTCGATAATAACATTCCTGCACTTTTTTAGAGATGAAAATGCTAAAAATTGAGATAAATATGGTCTTTGTAAGTTCAGTTTCCGAGAACAGCTTTTTATAATTTCCAATTTTTTCAAAGCCTGTAATTTTGAGCAATATTGTGTTGTTTGGACCTAGCAAATCTATTTCTTCCTCCCACTTTTTTGTGATCTAAGAGATTTTTCCCAGAAATGGGGATCTAATAAAACAAAATCCGAAGTATGAACAAATATTTTTCATGTAAAATCCGAAATTTCGGATAATAAAAAAATTCTAATTTTCTACTACTCACAGCATCAGAAATCTTGGAAGTAAATTTTAACTGTTTGTATTGTATATTATATAATAGGGTTATAAAATGTTGCATATTTGACAAGTAGGAAAACCCCGCTACAGGTCAAGAGCCAATCATCAAAGAAAATATTTCTTTCTGCTTCTTTTCAAAGAATGATGAAACTGCTTACTATTAAATTTTGACATGGCCCAACTACGATGTCGTTTATTTTTAAGGACACAAAATTGTCTTAAAGTTAAAAGATGTTCGCTTTAAATTACGTTGTTCTACATTTTTAACAACGCCACCTCCTCGTTCAGTCGGGGTCAACAGAACTCATGTCAGGTCATTATCCTGGTTTCTCTTCCTCTTTTAGTTTGGGGTTTTGGGTTAGTTGAGCAGGATTGTGGGGTTATGGGCCCAGTGACGTCACCGTGTAGTGTCCAGCAGTACCTGGCTGCGCTCTGCCAGCCACAGCCGCCTGCCTGTGGCTCGTGGAAAAATCAATTCGGATAAAACAAGTGCAGGTGAGAGGGGATCGCCGGAGCGGCGGCCAATGTGACGTCATGCGAGGCACTGCTACGAATGATCGTGACGTATAACATGTAGTTGTGGTTTCAGTGAGAGTATATTGACAAATATTATTGAATTGGAATCCTAGTCGATGGTTGATGTTCTAAAATAATCAATATACCGGGTGTCTACCTTTTTGATAGGACAGGAAATATAATGTTAAAATTTTCATTATGCGGCTGTTCGTTCCCTATGAATTTTAGAACAAAATTGTACATATAAAAAATGTACAGCAACAAAAAATTCATCAAATGAACCTCAATTTATTGAGAAGTAAAATAAAATTTACAGTCGTATTTTTTGAGTTTGACAGATGGCATTTGGCATAATTTTAATGATTATTGACTTGTTTAAATTATTGCTCAGTAAACAAGGACACATTTATAATTTTGAAGTAATTAAAACAAGTCAATAATCATTAAAACTATGCCAAATACCATTTGTCAAATTTTAAAAATTCGACTGTTTCTATATATTGTAATAAAAATAATAAAATAAGTAAAAAAATATATGACTACAATTATTTACAATCTGTTCTGTTTGAGATCCAGCAATACCTCTACAATGATGTAACAACATTTTTTAAAAATCATTGTTTCTTAATGAATAACAATTAAGAGTTTTTAAAATTGTAGATAGTCTTCAATTTAAATAAAGTTTCATAAAAAAAAAAATAATTAAAAAAATTAAAAGACCCCATTATGTACATACTGGTAAAATACATAATATTAGATAGAGCAAACTTATGTTATACAAAAAAAAAATGTATACCAGCTGTACAGTTTATTATTTAAACTTTTATTTAATGTTAAATGTACGCAAAAACATCAGAAATTTATTGTTTAATTATAATTATTTGCATAAAAGAAAGACTGACATGTTTGAATAGAAATCCGTTGTAATTTTACGCATTGTATATTTATAGGTAAGTAAGTTTATGTGCTTTTCTATCATTATATAAATAATTTCTAATCCTGGAAACTATAATTTTATTTGATATTTTTGCATGATCTCAATTGTACGTAAATATACTACCAATTTGACGTCACGTCAATGGTGCAACATTCAAAATAAAAATTCCATAAAATTATAATAAGATATTTACTTTTTATATTACTATTATTATTATGAGATAAACATTACAGTTTATTAACATATTTTATATTTTGTTTGGCCAGGGACCTCATTTACTTGTAAATTAGATGTGAACAATAATAAAATAAATACAATATATCATTACGGCATTTTTCCAATTTGAATAGGGCACTCTATTGTCGGAGATTTCAGTACATATTAAACAGATGAAGCGTGGATACCAGCCGTCAATTGGAAGTTAATGGAGAAAGAGCTACAGTGGATCTTATACTCCACAGTCCAATATGTTTCTGTCAGAGACGCATATCGGTTTGATGACCTGAACTTAATTATTTGCAGGAAGTTCGTTTCAACCGGTATAGGGGTGTATTCTGTAACTTACATGTTAATTTTTAACTACGGGTTAAAAATAGTAACCAATAAAAATATATGTGTCAAATAAAATTTTCAATGTTTAATCAGTGCCGTTTGTTATCACTGATTAAAATTTGTAACAGGTCGTTAAAAATTAACAGGTAAGTTACGAAATATGCCCTATAATCATTTTCAAGATAACGGAGTAAGCATGTGAAATACTCTCCTTTATATTTATTTCGTTTTTTTTATCTATATTTCACATATTAATGCTTCGTTTTTTTCCACCAGTATATATTCCTTGCTTCTTGAATAATACCTCGCATAAATTCTCCTCTACCCACCGAGAATCCTGCCTCATGGGACGCTCCTCCATGAATACACAACCGAAGAACAAACAAAACGCAGTGGCGCCGTGTGGGAGGGGGCTTGGCGGCATTACTCGCAGTTCAATTGCCCTGAACGCTCGCGGCCGCGACATGTTACAGAGTATGAAGTGTTTCCAGAGACCCCGCGACCGGCACCGGTCCGACACCGGGAATGGGGATGATCAATATAGTGACGCACCTGAAGCGTCGCGGCGCCGACACATGAGGAAACGCCGAGACAATGGGAGAGTGGCTGATTGTACACCTAGCGACGACAGGGTTGGGCACAGGAATTGTTTTATTTCATTTATTGATACTTTGCAATCAACTATTAAGGGGGCTCTATAATTATCATAGTAAATTCTAAACTACCCTGACGCAGATTTACAAATTCATTATAATTATTTTAATTTAGGTTCATCAACATCTTCCAATGTTTTGATGCACATTGCCAGTTTTAATTCCCGCTGCTTTTAAATTTTCTTATACTTCCTTTGCCATGTTGACCTCGGACTAGATCTACCTCGTTTTCTCTTTCCTCCTGGTATCCATTCTACTACTACTTCCATTCTACTTAATTGCATCTTTTTCTTCTAATCTCATCTATGTCCATGCTATTTGAATCTCTGTTGCTTGATTTTTGCACTATTTCTTCTCCATCCAACTCTTGTTCTACTTCATAGTTCATTCTTATTCTGTATTCGTTTTCTAGTCCTAGTACTTTTCGTTCCATTATTCCCAACCCTTCGAGAACACACCTATTTTTTCGATCTCTGTACTCTGCTAGTCTTAGTCAATCTGACCCAATACTTTTTGTGATCGTCTACCATTCTGCAATGACTGGATAGATTGGTCTAAAAAAATTCTGAGGTATACTTAAGATCCGATAGAGTGATTTCTGCAAAATTTTGTAATTGTTGATGTCTTTGACAATGTTAAAAAAATCGTAAACTTTTTAAATTTTACAAAAAATATTGTAACTTTTTAAATTTTTAATATTTGAAGCTAAAAATTTATAAAGAAATTCAAAGTATAAAAAAAAATTTGTGGGTCAGAATGACCCAGTGTGTTCTCCGAGAGTTAGATCATTATTTTTTGTCATTACATTAGTTTTAGCAGAGTACATTGTTATTTATTAGTCGATAATTTTTTTTTATTTTTTTATTTATGAAGATGAGAGGCGGACTAACTACTACGGTCATATGCCGCCTCATGATTGGATGATTATGAAAGTATGTGAACAACACAAACGACCATGCTCTTCAGTGGGATTCGAACCCACGACCCCTGGCGTGCTAGGCTAGCGACATAGCCACTACACCACCGAGATCGGCGGTCGTTAATTTGATTAATAAAATAAATAAATATAACATCAAGCAAATTTGGGTGCGACACTCTGCTTTCACAGATCTCAATAACTATATATATATATATCTTAATAATAATAATAATAATTTTTATTGGCAATAATTCAGCGTGAAAAGTATGGTAACTAGCCGTCAAGTTAAGCTTTCCTTCAGATTTCTTTGAATTTGAACTGAGAGTATATATTGAATTGAACAGATCCTAGTAATACAGTATGAATTAGTGACAGTTCTAATTATTTACCTAGGTCAATAATCATTATAGAACGTTACTAAGGAAGCTAATCAATTTTTGTCTGCTACTAAACAAGCGTTAGAGAAATCAATATCGCGGCTCAAAACGAACTCAATAATGGCATGCTGCTAGGCTAGTAGTAAAAAAATAATTATTTCAAATATAGAATCAGGTGCGACAAAATGTTTCAAATGAAAGATCTTCTATGTCCACTTTAGGGAAAAACTGAATTATCTATATGATGACTGAAATATTTATTCTATATGTCAAAGGATTGTCAAGTGTAATGATAAGATTTCAAATAGGTATATATTCATAAGAAAGTTATGCCACTTATGCCCGATTTATCAATCGACTGATAATCAAATGTTAACTAACAGCAACATAAATAATACATATTTCTCTATATTTAACAGAAGGATTACCATAACAACAACAACATAACAGTCGATTGATAAACTGGATATTAGATATATTGGCTGGTACCACGAGCTCTGTTTTTGGGTGTTTTAAGAGCAGTGTTTTAAGTTCGGTTTTAGCTCTGTATAATGTTCTAAAATTGTTTTATAAAAAAAATGCTTACAGAGAAATGTATTATCTACCACGTTTATTTGAATTATTTTTTTATAAAATAATTTTAGAACATTGTACAGCGCTAAAACAGAGCTTAAAACACTGGTCTTAAAACACTCAAAAACAGAGCTCGTGGTACCAGCCATAGAGTCCCTAACCTATAAACTTATTATTTTTCTAATACTTGTCTTAGACCAACCCTGTGTTATTGATATTTTTCAGTTCGCACTGTTATTCAATAAAACACGTGACGCAACGCCTTCAGCTGAACTGCAATAATAGGTTTAATTTAAAGCTTGTGCCAGTGGAATAATAATCCCTAAACGTGTTCAGGTGTTTGCGTCGATTCTCGAAAGAAAAATAGATATTCCAGCCCATTTTCAGTAAAATATTTCATTTTTATTACAAGGTCCCATCCTCACCGTCACGACTTGAATTATTTCCAATTCTACACCCACATTTCACCCTTTCAACCCCAAAGAGACGCAAAAATACGATAATACTCTGGCGGAATCACAAGCGAGCAATGCATTACCAGGAAGAGCAAACACTTCTTCGCAATGCGCAAAACGATTCAGGGGCTAAAAAAACCAAAACTCCGTCGAATGTCTAGTGGCGGGGGTGTGCAGGGAAGGTACAGGGGTGTGGTATCGATCATGGCGGCGAGGTGGCAGCACCTGTCCGCGCCGCTAATGGCAAGCGCCGCCGGGGAATTTTCGGTCATTCAAACTAGGAACGCACTTTGCTTTAACGAGATAATGGTTTGGAATACACTCGAATGAGAGCAGCCATAAAGGGGGCAACAATAGATATGTCAATAGATTATTTTTTTGCGAACAACTGAAAATATTCTATGATTCACTGATAAGGTGTATGGAAGATGGAAGATCCTGGTCCATTTAAAAGAAACATTATCCAACAACTAAAGGTGCGTTCAATGAAGCTAGCAAATCGAGCAAATGCTAAGTAAGCATTTGCTATTTTCTAGCGGATTGAACGATTTGCTTGTTTTGCTACGAGATCTGTCAGTTTTGAGGTTAATGAACATTGAATATTGAACATAATAAATATTTATGTTCATTTTTAAAACACAAACTCAAAACGTCAGTCACCAAACAAAATATGTTCACATTTAACAACCAGCCCTTACTATTTACCAGTTGGTTGAGTCAAAACAATTTAGATAACAACTACATAAATTGATATCAGTAAATAGTTAACATTTATTCTTTTCATTTTATTTAATTTTTAGTTCATTTATATATTTTAATTAATAATTTCATTCAAAAGTTACAAATAATATTTGAATTTGTGCGCCATATTTTATCATGCAGCAAAACAAGCGAGAAAAAAGTCGCTAGATTTATTTCATAGCAAAACGAGCAAACGCTAGATTAGCAAGTCGTTCAACACAGTTTACTTCCGTTTTGCTCGATTTGCTAGCTCCATTGAACGCACCTTAAGTAAATGAAATTTGCTTCAATTATGGGGTACAATTCAGATGACTAACTATACTCCATTGCATCAGAGATATTAACGTTGAATAAGATAGGCCGATAATGTACTTTACAATTACAATTGATTGGTTTGAGGCACACGATGGATTTACATTAGCGAAAATTATTATTTGTATAACCTATTAAAAGGTACAATGGTATATGTTCCATTTTGATTTGGCAAATTATATGGTATTCGCAATTACATGTTTCGTATAGCCCTTTTTTTAAATTACGAATATGTAATCCTTAGTATTAAATTGACATACAAAATCGATTACAATACATCATAATGCAAAAATAGAAAAAAATTCCACATTCGTACAAAACATTGTCAAATAATATACTACAATTAAAGTATAGTATACAATACTTCTAGCGTCACCATATTAAAATCTATCTCTACCCTATGGGCACGTTTAATAAATAAAATATAAATTTATCAAAGCCATTACTTATTTTGAGAGTAAAGCCCGTATCTTTAAGTCAATATTTACAGAGTTAAATTCATTCATCAATATCAATCATAAATGATTCTATTAGTTTCAATTTTTACCTCCCGCCTACCTCTAGGTAAGGGAGGTATTGTTTTTGGTCAAAAAATTGGGTAGTGAGTTTTCAATGAATAAGCACGTTTTAGGATCCCTACAATACGATTTTACTATTTTCGCGATTATGTCTGTATGTATGTATGTGTGTGTGTGTGTGTAGTCTGTGGCAATTTTTTCGTCTCGCATAACTCAAATACTATAATACCAAAAAATACAATTTTGTGAATTATTGCTTCTTATATTTAAATGAAGAGCTGATTAGATTTTGGATAAAATTGGTCAACCGGAAGTAGCAGTTTGCTTGAAGCCCTTAACAGTTTTTCGTGAAAAACACGGTTAAATTTCCTTTTTCAACAATTTATGTTATTTTGAAAGTTGAAGAATATTTAATTTTACATGTGTTTTGATTACACTAATTTTATTAATTTTCATTAGATTTAGAGATAATAAAATATAAAGAAATTAGATTTTACAAATTTTGCATTCCTAGTACACCATGAAAACATTTAAAAATTTTCAATTTTTACCTCCCGCCTACCTCTAGGTAAGGGAGGTATTGTTTTTGGTCAAAAAATTAGGTAGTGAGTTTTCACTGAATAAGCACGTTTTAGGGTCCCTACAATACGATTTTACTATTTTCGCGATGATGTCTGTATGTATGTATGTATGTATGTATGTGTGTGTGTGTCTGTGTGTAGTCTGTGGCAATTTTTTCGTCTCGCATAACTCAAATACTATAATACCAAAAAATACAATTTTGTGAATTATTGCTTTTTATATTTAAATGAAGAGCTGATTAGATTTTGGATAAAATTGGTCAACCGGAAGTAGCAGTTTACTTGAAGCCCTTAACAGTTTTTCGTGAAAAACACGGTTAAATTTCCTTTTTCAACAATTTATGTTATTTTGAAAGTTGAAGAATATTTAATTTTACATGTGTTTTGATTACACTAATTTTATTAATTTTCATTAGATTTAGAAATATTAAAATATAAAGAAATTAGATTTCACAAATCTTACATTCCTAGTACACTATGGAAACATTTAAAAATTTTCAATTTTTTACGAAATGTGACACATGTCATTGTGATTGTGAAGCTGTTTTCTTAGTGAAATATATGTCAAAAAATTAAATAAATATATGAAAGAAAATTAATATTTTCAAATATAAATAGAAAATAAACAAATAAGAAGGTATGTTTCTGTATCATCAAATACTATTTTGTACCGTTTAAAAGTAGTATTGGGCGGGAGGTTATGTGCTGGCCACATCAGATTTTTTACGAAATGTGACACATGTCATTGTGATTGTGAAGCTGTTTTCTTAGTGAAATATGTCATAAAATTAAATAAATATACAAAAGAAAATGAAAATTCTCAAATATAAAAATAATAAACAAATAAGAAGGTATGTTTCTGTAACATTAAATACTATTTTGTACCGTTTAAGAGTAGTATTGGGCGGGAGGTTATGTGCTGGCCACATCAGATTTTTTTGTAAATAAAATGCGCCCAGACACAAAAAGCAAAACGTCAGTTGAGCAGCTGAAAAGTACAATTTGAGATTGACTGTGGTTCGTAATTAAAGCCAAAGTCAAAAGATCTTCGTTGTCCATGAAAATATAAGTATAATAATAATATTATGCAGCAACTGATGTTACCTTGCAGGTTAAGTAGAAATAAAACAAACCGTAGATTGAATTTCTTGATTAAAATGCGTATCTGCGTCTAACAAAAAATTGACGTACGTTGCATACAGGAATATATTCTTTCAATAATTCACTTTCACAAAAATGTACAGAAAATTGATATAACAATGTACAAAAAATGAACGTATCACACGGGCCTAAACACTCTGCGTTCGCAGATTTCGATCAGTGATATATTTTTACGATTAAAATGCAGTTACCAGCGCCATCAATCTATGCTTCCCGAAGATGTTAGTGAAGGGGAAACACTGTCTACTTTACGAATGTTATGATTCATATAAACCTTATTTCTTTAGAACACATTTTCATAAGAAACAATCGCATATTGAGCCACCTCCTATATGACACACAGTGTCTTCAATTGTGTATAAAATAATAAAACTATTAAAAATTCAAGTCCAATTATAGTATAATTGCGGCTTATTCTATTAAAAATTCAATTGTGCAGAAAATACGCGTCTACCGGAAAAAAAGTACCTAACAATTTATCGAACTACGTATTATTAAGCAATTAGAAGAATTTACAAAAAAGTTGGGAAATTTTCAGAAAATGCATTTTATATCCTCATCTTACCGAATAGTTTCATAAATTCTAAAGGACCCTTTTCTCGTGTAAGAATTTCCAACAATTAATGTTGGATTCTATGAAAATATTGGAAGAATTTTCCGGACACCAGATGAAAGAATTCCAGATTTCTAAAGAGAGAATTCTTGTGAATTCTACTCACTCATAACATCAATAGCTATGTTGTGGTGGTAATATAATCACCAGCCGTCAAATTAGAAGACCAACGCACCCCAGTAAAACATGGTCCCAAATCTGCATGAATATTCGAATAATATCAATCTTGTTTCAAACCCAAAACTTGTAGACCTGCGGTTTCCTCTTTCCCTTCCTGTTCCTAGTTGGTGTAAGGGACTGGAATTTTATGTAAATGAGTCGTTCTTTAACACCCAAGTTTAATTTGAACTTGATTCCCCAAACTGAGCAGATCTGCAAATTGATTAATTTGCATCCTAACACGACGATTGCATAAAGCCCAAAGTCGAGTAAATTTCATTTCAGTAATTGCAGCAACAAGGCAGCAGCACTTCTTTATAATTGCCACGCGACGTCGCAGAATCTTCGAGAGGTCTCGATCACTCCGCGCTAGCTTCACACGAACTTGGCGTTTTAATATTTGTCATGGCTGTCTATCAAAAGATGAAATCTGATGCCACGTTTTTACCCAGGTATTACGTCAGATTAAGAGGACATAATAAGGAAAATTAAGGAGCAAAGGATAAAGTAGCTGGGACATGTATGGGGAGATAATGAGCACGACCCAATTAAGACAATTCCACAATGAAACCCTAGGAGTAGAGAAAGAAGGAAAATAACAATATCAACCCCAGCAAACACAGCTGTAACATTGATGTACCTGGTAAGTAATATCTGAAATCTAAGTAGTATATAATTTATATACGTACTATTAACGTAATATACATATACCATGTCGGACATCTCTTGAGAGAGCGTAAAATTATATTGTTGGTATGTCACATTAGTCTTGGACATGGTACATACCTATAACATGTATGTGTTATGTTACCGTACTTATAAGATGTTCACAGTAAATTAGAAAGTTTTATATATTTTATATAACAATATAGCAAAGAAATTTTAAATATTTTATAGTGTACACTGAACAACTTTGAAATATATTTAATTTAATTTTGCTAAGTGGTTATATATTTCCGTATCGTAATTTATGTAAAGGAAATTGTTAATTTATAAATAAATAAACATTGTCAAAGAGATCTTACTCAAAAATGTACAAAACAAACTATTTCATTCGTATATTCAAAGTTGTTTATACAAATAGTTTTGTTATGTACCATTAACGTTACGATGTCTACATACATGGGATGTCAGGTCTCATAAACCGTGTTGCGAACATAGGGCTACCCATGTTATGTATATATAACGTACTCGCGACATAACTGTGTTGGCTGGGCATGGTTCTAAAAAAAAGTAGAAAAGGCTTCAAAATTAACAGGAATTGGAAAACTAATGTAGGAGAGACATAGCAAAGAAGATTTAAAAGAAAAAAAAAGGAGCGGTTATCTACAAATAGGGATCTAGAAAGCTTCGATAAAAGCGAAATGAAAGAAATGTTAAGCCATCTTAAAACTATACATTTCGTCAGATTTCTATTCAATTTTAGTAATTCGTACAAGTAAAGTGCCTGTTTATTTGGAAAATCATTTACATGCAAGGTAAAGATTAAAGTGCAAACATATACGAATATATATTTCCCAAAGGATACCAAGTCGAACTTACACATACGCAAAATACTTGACAATCAAATTTACATTCTACTGGCTTTTAGTAATGGTACGATAGTTGTTTGAAGTTAGTTGCCAATAAGGTTTTCTCAACCGCATTGTATTAGCGAATATAATTAAAATTTAAACAAATTTCTATTGTACTATACATTGGGCTCTTATCAGTTTTACATACATTTTAGGCGGAATTATTAATGAATTTATTGATTCTTGTATTGAAATAAATAAATATATCACGCAATTCACCCTTTCGGATGTGGGACTCTGCTTTAGCAGGTTTCAGTAATTGATTATTATTGCGAGTGACATGGTTTCTAGATATCAAGTCACGTCTACAAAAGATGTTAGTGAAGAAAAAATCACAGAGGTAAAGTTAAAATGGCAACTGTCGGCTGTGGGATTAGAACTGAGGATTTCATGATATACAGTCCGATGCGTTACTAAGAACCTATTTATGCCATTTTTCTGGTATTGTATTTATTGATGCATATCGGAATAAATAGAAAATGATACAAAAACAAAACTGATATAGATAGGGGATCAACGGTAAATACGTACATTATTGTACAAATACAATTTTTTTCAGAATGTTTGTATATATACCAAAAATAATTAAACCAAAACGTAGTTAAATCAACATGTAATTTGTCTAGTTCGAATTTAATCAAATCATAATTTCACCGCATAATAAAAATAACAACCTGCAACTTCGTCAAATATTTATTGTCAAATCCTCTTATAATCTGCGATTTAGCTATATCCAACCGTAATATTACAAAACTGAATTTTAAAGATTTGGTTGATGCGCTTGAATTTTTAATAAAGATACCCTAAAGCTGCATTCTGAGCAATTCAATTATTAATTACATTTACTACTTACAATTAGTAACCGGTTGAAGTATCTGAAACTACACTTAGTGGAAATTACATCTTCTAAAATATTGTTAAAGTAATCAGAAACCATTTCAATAATTTAATTATACAGTGATTTGTTGTAAAAACTGTTCAATTTGTACGTAAAAATATAAATACGTAAATAATTTATACGTATAATTTTTATGTTACACTATTTTAATTTTGATAAAAGTATAATTAAATAGTTGTTTGACATTTCTGTCAGACAATTGAGAGAGCATATCACTATCCCAGTAACTGCACGTGGAAAGTTTGAAGTTTTCAAACTTCTCAATCAATACTTATAAATTAACGCCTTAATTTTGTTAGTGTGAATACTAGCGTTAGTTCCATAAGTCTGTTAATTCTAATTGCTAATTGTAATTGATAATTGGGTAGCTCTGAACGTAACTTAAATTAATTTATCGCATGTTCAATTATCTGAATCTGTTATACAGTTTAATTTTTGCTATATTACCGGTTATAAATTAAAAAAAATTAACAGTATAATACTAATACAAATGACGAATTTGAAAAAAATTGGGTTTGATGTACTTACGGTTTGACTAAATTTTAACTTGACAAATTACATTATAATTACAAGGTTTGGTAAAATTACGTTTGGAGAAAATTATATTTGCCGAAATTGTTTGTCTTTGAACTGTATATCTGCGTCAGCTTTAATTTTTGTCTAAAATACGAGAAACGACGTAAAGAAGGTTAAGAAGGAATTCTGGGGCAGCCCTCCACCTTAAGGAATCCTGTTCTTGTGTCTGCCTCAAAGGGTCTCGATAACGAGCGGACAAATGAAGACGGAGTGTATATCCGGCGGAAGCCACTGGTCCGCAGCCTGGAAGTGTAAATCCACTTCCCCTTTCCCTGCCAGCGACCCTACATCCTTCAGGATGAGGGAGGACACGCTCCTGTTTTTTCTCCCTGTGAATGTCTGTTCATGTCGACCTGATAACTCAACTCAACGCAAAGTGATAAGGTTTTATATGTTTATTTACGACAATGTTTCAATTTTATCTCGCTCTGTAGTTTAAATGGAAGTTTGGAAGTTATTGAATGTGGACCATTGTCGAATCTTTAACCTGATAAAAGTTGCGCTCTCCTTTCAAGAGGATGTCACTTTATCTTCTACAGTTCCACGTCCTTTGTTATCGCCGGGTAACTATAAATATATACAGGCGACTCCTGGGGCAAGGCCATTTGGAATATAATTCAAACTTAATTCCAATTCATAACTTATTTTTTAATTGCAGTAAATATTAATTTGTTAATTTTTACATTATCATGAGGCAAATTCATTTATTTATAGTAGTATGAAACTATTACTACATATACAAATATTTAATCTATCTTCATCAAATCAATGACTGGGGTTTCATCTAATAATATCTTTTTTGTCGATTTATCAATTCTTAGGTCCTTTGTACAGTTTTTTCTTAAGTTATTTATTGTCTCAAAATCTTTGCCAAATATTCAACATTGTCTGCCAGCGTCTCTAGTCCAGTAATTATTTATTTTTTCATCGCTGCATTTTCTAAATCTTGCAATTATTTTAAAATTGTAATTCCCTTTTGTAATAGGTCTTTTTGTAGTCTTCTTCTTAATAAAATATTTTATTTACATAAATGAACCAATCCTTAAACCAATTAATAGTGTAATGTTTAACTCATATAGTTGTTATTGTAAGTAATCTGATGAAAAATGTAAAAAAAAAAATGTTTTTCATGGTTTAATTAACAATTAAACAAAAATTTTATATCCCTGGGTATACATGTCAAAAATAAAAATAAATACGGACCTGGCAAACTACTCTTGTATTTAGCGAGTTCAAAAACATAAGTATGCAAAATTTTTATTTAAATAGCTCCATCGTGAGATCCTCAGTTCGAATCCCACAGCTGACAGTTGCCAATTTAAATTTACCCCTGTGGTTCCTCCTCCACTAACATATTTGGGGGCTATGACTTGACGGCTGGTAACCGCACTTCATACGATAAAATATATCACTTACCGAGATCTGCGTAAGCAGAGTGCTACAGCCATAATGGGTAAAAGGCGTGATAATATATGTATGTATGCATGGTGGCCATTAAGTAATAATAACAAGAGTGTGAGAATAAATTTAAAATAATTTGATAAATTCTTCGAAAATTTGTTCAGTGGCTATGGCTATTACCAAAAAGCAACAAGTTTGAGAAAGAATATGAAGAATACATTTGTGAACTAACCTAACCCAACTAACAACAAAAATTATTACCGGAAATAATTTCTAGAGATTTACTCTCGCTATAACAATTACAGGATAAGTTAAAATGCAGACACGTGACAGTGACACATTTCATTGGTTTTAAGAAATATCAAAAATCATTCAAATTTGGCAGGGAAATATTATAGCATCAAACCATTCACTCAATTTGGGTAAGTTCTCGGAAGCAATATATTTATAGTAAAGTACTGTTACCAGCCTCCAAAGTGATTTCTCAAAGACATTAGTACCGGAGGAACCACAGGACTAAAGTTAAAAGTGGCGACATTATTGACTTGCAGAATGGAACATACTCGTACCCAGTCAACACAGTTATGTCGCGAGTACGTTATATATACATAACATGGATAGACCTATGTCCGCAACACGGTCTATGAGACATGACATCCCATGTATGTAGACATCGTAACGTTAATGGTACAGAACAAAATTATTGGTATAAACAACTTTCAATATACGAATGGAATAGTTGTTTTTTGTACATTTTTGAGTAAGATCTCTTTTAAAATGTTCATTTATTCATAAATTAACAATTTCCTTTTCAGAAATTACGTTACGGAAATATATAATCACTTAGCAAAATTAAATTAAATATATTTCAATGTTGTTCAATGTACACTATAAAATATTTAAAATTTCTTTGCTATATTTTTATATAAAATATATAAAACTTTATAATTTACTGTGAATATGTTATAAGTACGGTAACATAACATATACATGTTGTAGGTATGTACCACGTCTACGCAACAACGTATCTCAGCTGTATAGGGAAAATGGGACGATCTATGTCCGACTGCGCAACAAGGACCGCTAGAGAGAGAAAGTAGATCTAGTCTGGCCTTCCTTGCTTGTTTACATGTTTGACAGCTGTTTGAGTAGTGCTCTTTTACATTAAACGTGTTTATTGTAAAGATATATGTTATAATAATGTGTAGAAGATACTTTGTACCTAATTGTAAAAGTGGATATGATTCGAATAAAGAAAAGGTTTCCGTTTTGTCAGTGCCAAAACATGAGAATTTGTTAAATAAATGGCGAAAGGCTATACCGCGAAATGATCGTGTACTTAGGAGAAAAGACTTTGTGAAAAACACTTTTCCAGTGATGACATTGTAAAAGAATGGTCCTGTGGTAGTACAAATACTCTAATATCGCCTAGCAACGATTAATTTTAAATGATTGTTGTTTTTGAAAAATTATAAAATGTTGTTTTGTAACAATCCTTTTAACAATTAGTTAAGATATCTGTTTGAAACACTAGTATGTATGATTTTATTGTTATGTTGTGATATTGAAATTATTTGTATTTTTCGTTTTATAATTTACAATAAGGTATTTGTCATTTATTATATAATTTTTTTTAATTGTATAATTTGTAGAGATACTCTGTAATTTGGAGTCTTTCCGCGTTATAAAATCTTTGGGGGCTGTGATTTGACGGCTGGTAACCGCAGAGTGTCACACCCATAATGGGTAAAAGGCGTGACGATATTTTTTTAAATTTTTATTAAAATAATAAAATATGTTATTTATATATTTGAATTTTATCCTTCATGTTTCCATGAATGTACCTAATACTATTTGATAATAGTAACATACTATAACGCCACTATAAAATAATGTTTAATTTAAAATAAATAATTGTAAATAATTTCGTACATACAAATTCAAATTTGTAAGATGCAATATCCGTATAGATTTATTTTTTTATTGGTTTCATAATTAATTTTGGTTTTTAAATATGAAGGCCGCTACCACGAGCTCTGTTTTTGGGTGTTTTAAGAGCAGTGTTTTAGGCTTGGTTTTATCGCTGTACAATGTTTTAAAATTATTTTATAAAAAAATACTTCAAATAAAAGTGGTAGATAATACATTTCTCTGTAACTTCTATTTGAAGCATTTATAAAATAATTTTAAAACATTGTACAGCGATAAAAGCAAGTCTAAAACACTTCTCTTAAAACACCCAAAAGCAGAGCTCGTGATACCAGCCAATATTTTTAAAAGCAAGTGTAGGAACATATATAATCTATATATATAAATTTTGATTTTCCTCATTACAAATGAAAATATATTACGATATTACTGAGTTAGTACCGTAAAAACTGTGCAATACACAGACTACATCTTTTTTCTCTGTCTCCGTGTTATCTCACTCCCACTAGGACAACTTTCGGCCCATCTCGTACGCATTCGTTTCCCCTCCTGTCTGTATTATACTTCGTGGTATGTACCATGTCCAAGACCAATGTGACATATCCAACAATATAATTTTACGCTCTCTCAAGAGATGTCCGACATGGTATATGTATATTACGTTATTAGTACGTATATAAATGATATACTAGTTAGGTTTCAGACATAACATACCAGGTACATCAATGTTACAGCTGTGTTTGCTGGGTAGAATTTCATGATCCAACAGTTCGATTCATTACCATGATTAAAACAATTATTAATTACAATTAGAAATGACTAATATACTCGTAGATTCCTAATACTTTAAGAACAACGGGTTATAGTTATAGAATATTATTTTTTAACTGTTTCATTCTGATGCCACAAAGATGACATCCATGTAGTTGTCGGGATCCCAAAGGAAGCCCTTCTTCATGAAACACTGCCTACATCACAACGTCAAACGCATACTTATTTTTTATATCCCATTACCACCCCCGCGTTTTAGAAATGGAAAACAATTTCTAAGTGCGACTTGCGTCATTCGAATTTACGACGTGCGTTATTGAATAGTTACAGCATTGTAATTACGATCAGAGGAGGGTAACTAGTGGTTTTGAAGAAAATTTCAGAGCCATTAAACTGGTTAGGAGTCTCGTCCTGGTATTTGGCCTCTTGGTGAAGGGTCACGTTAATGTGCCTGGTTTTAACCGGGCATATTAACCCATTACCGACGGTAACGGCCCGAAGTCGCAGTTGACGACGTGAGAGCGTGTGTCAAACGACCGTCGAGCAAATTTTATTTTGTATGCTAATGCAATTTAGATACGAAATAAAGATAAAATGTAGGTACAAAACACTGTACGACACGAGCTCAGACGCACGTCCGTCGAAAAATAGCACACAGTTTGAGTAAGACAACTAGCAGACGAGTCAATAGTTCTTCGGACACAGAATACCAATTGGAAAAATCTAAATAAATTTATATGCAGTGCCCGCCAGAACCGTACTAAAAGCTTTTCGAGATAGCAAAGCAGAATACCATATCAATTGTCTTGTCTTGCTGCACAAAACATAAATGTTTTCATGCTTTTGACCTCGCAAAACCTGCCTTAATCTTGATTTACATTTTTGGGATCTTGATAAATGCCAAGAAAAATAACACACTATTATTTATACAGGAAAAAAACGGTTCCCAACGATGATTGTAACATGAATAAAATAATAATGACGCTAATAACAACACGCAAATGTTCTAATTCCACAAATGCAGCGCGACATGCGAAGAAGAAATTGTTTATTTCAAGAAAAAACACATGCCTTTCATGGTGTAGAATAATATATTACTATTAATAATTAATAATCTTGTGATCCACAATCCGATGAGTTACCACGGAGCTACTTACCCCATGTAGTTTATTGCTGCTAATTGTTTATTATATCCTAATCAATAAAACCTTTCCCCTTTTTCATATTGCTGCTCCTTACAGTACACAAACTGTTATGTCTACAATTCCTACTATTACATTTATTTAGTACTATTTTAAAAACTTGAAGTTATACAGTGGGTGCGATATTCTTATATACGATCAAAGGCGGTTGATAGGTTAGGATCGGCCCTGCTAATACTTGCGGAAGATATTGAGGGTGAACGACACTGAAATATAATAATACTACAACGTTTACTGACGTTGAAAATGCGAGCCGAGAGAGACAATGTTTTTACATAGCAACCGCTCAACAAACGCACAGAAATCGTTGTTTTTACATAGCAACCGTTCTACAAACAACTGTTAATTAAAGAAGAGTAACACACGACCACTGATTTCTACATAATACTAGATTGGGCATATGTCGCATCGATGCGTTCTCATTTGAACTCCGCCAGGATGGTTAAAATTGATGCTTGTGATACATCAATATTTAAAAATCTATCTATCTTGTCTATGGGTATGACCCTACTTCGTGGTATGACCTAAAGAGAGGTGGTGACGAGCGCGGTGTAGAGACAGTGAAGGCAGAGCTTCAGATTGCGCACTTTACTTTACAAAAGTGTCACAAAACCTCAATTTTACCTGTTCAATTGGAAACGCTCGCAGATGGCCTTTGCCCAATTTAGTGTTATATAGAAAGTGCCCACGACATTGTAAGACAGGGGGACGAGCTGGAAATAAGGGTTGGCAAACAAAACCCTTTCTAAAGGTGTAAGAATGAAATTTATTAATAAAATGGTTAAAACGGTGAATTAAACAGTATTTAAACAGTTATTCCAAATGACAACAATGCACGAATATGTTAAATAGTTGCAGTTACCAAAACATTTTACTACGAATTTGCATAAATTTCTACATCTTGGCAGTGAAGAAGTGAGGGCACGTCTTCTCTGTTTTTTTAAATCTTAAAACAACTGTCTGCCTTCAGTTGACCAAACACACCCAACTACCCAATAAGCGGGTAGGTGCGGGACAGGGAACCAGGGCCAACACAAATATATATATATATATATATATATATATATATATATATATATATATATATATAAATCTGTCAACCCCAGATGGCATCTTAAGCCGCTATTTTAGAATATTTGTCGCAATCATCTCAAATTACTACGTATGGAAACTACAAATCTAACAAAGATCCTCACACATTTATGGCAATAATTTTAACTCCGATTTTCGATGCATTTAAGTACAAACACAGTTTGAAACATGATATTTTAAAATCGTTTTGACAGTGAAACAATAAATCGTATTCTGAATTGTTACAACATCATATGTCTACATTACATACTATACTATATTTCAGTGGTGATTGCGAAGGCATCCGAGGAATAAGTGATTCGGTGTGATTTCTCGAATGAGTCCGAGATGAAGAAGAGACTAGCATTTATGAATCGCACTATGAACGAGGCGAAAGTTGTAGACTAGGATAGGAATATTTGGATGAGATTGATTGTTGATGTTGAAATGTGTTTGCGAAATTTCCCGCACGCTTTTCTGGTGGAGACTTGAAAAAATGACATTTCCGATATTGCTTAGTTAACGTGAAACAACACATTTTGATGTATGAGAACAAAAATGTATTTATAAGTTTCTTCCAATCTAATGTTTCTATCTTCTGTAAGTTTCTACTAATCCTATGCTCTTATTTGAGTTCTATTCTCCCGGTTAATAAACTTAAATGGTGGGTATATTGTTTCTGAATAAACCCTCATCTTTATTCATACATTATAAGCAATACTGCTTACTCTAATCTCCAAAGTCTCGAAACCCAAAGATTGTTTCAAAGACGGTAAAGTAGGAAGTGCTCGTAAGTAGTTCATGAAGCAGAAATTTATGCCTGAAAATTAATTAGAGAATTTTTCCGTACGCTAATTTTTCAAGCAGCAGGAGTCATGAATTTCAGACGGTATCATTTAGGTATATTGTTCGTGCTGGTGAAGGATAAAGAGCACACGGACTGATAAGACCGCTGTTTTTACGTGCGGTGCTTAAGTGATCCTGCCTTTAATTTTGCAGGACTATCGGAGCTGTTGGCTTAATAGTTTATAGCCGAACAATTTATTTTATCTGTTACTTGCGTGCAAGTAGAATTTTAACAGTATCTAAGTCTAGTTAATTATTGATTATTTACATACAATGGAACAGTTATTATCGGCTAGATTGAATTTATGATCTAACTTATATAATAGAAGAAAGAGAAAGTTTATAATAGATATTTTCACGGCTGGGTTAGAACTGCGCACTAAACTATCACACATTAAAAAAATGTCAATCGTTTATTTATTCAATATTATAATTACACAGTTACTAAATTTGGTACAAGTGTTATATTTTATGTAAAATGAATTCAATATTCAAATAAATATGGGTGTCACTCACGATGAAATTTACAATTCTACATATTTGCAATGTGAAAATCCGTTATGAAAACTGCTTACATAATTTGACGAGAGGCCATACATAGTCTGATATTTGATTAGATTTATTCAACAGTTATATCACGAGTGCTAAGAAATTAATTGATTAAATTTGACATGTCTAGCTTATGCATAAAATTTTGCTTAAAAAGTGTTTGAGTACATAATAATTTGAAAAAATCCCGAGACCGCAGGACGAGGGATTTTATCTTAAATTATTATGTACGATAATACTTTTTTAAAAGCAAAATTTTATAAATAAGCTGGACATCAAATTTAATCTATTCAATTCTTTAGCACGAGGGGTATATGTCAAGATTATTTCATGAATTCATAGTATAAACTTTAATTTTTGGCGATGATATTGTACTAAAACGTTGATTTTGACACATTTTCACATAAATAAATCGGTACACACATAAGCTAAAGGCACCATAAAATTTTGTTGTTATATTGTAACTATAGCAAATTGTTTGTTTTTCTTTTTACTTGTCAAATAAATGTCAAAAATTTGTAAATATAAATAGCTTGAATTGAATAATTCAGCATGTTTAAAGATATAGAATACAAGTAAAGGTAAAAAACATGTAAGTATCTTGCTTCTGGAAATAATTATCCTGCTAAATATGCCTTCAAAATGTTCAAAATTTGCATATAAAAGCTAGATTCAATTTAATCGCGATTAAACAGCATGGTGCTGTTTAATCACTTATCTAAAATGTACAACAATGGAAAATGAGACATTCTGATTGGTCAAATTTGTAATGAGTGAAATAATCAGTAGTTATACTACAAGAGGTTCGAAAATAATCGAATATACAGTTGGCAGGACGAGATGTGTTTTGTAGGCAACACATCGAGTTTGCAAACTGTATATTCAGATGATTTTTGAAGCTCGAATTGTATATGTTAAGACTATAACGAATCAACCAATTATATTAAACAAATTATTTATTTGTCATAAATAATAATTGTTTGTTTACATTCATGGATTATATGATTACATAATTCATTTGTTTGCGACCGAAATACAACTTAGTAACGCAAATAACCGATATTGTACAGCGTAACTAAGAAAAATTGAGCTATCTGATTGGACTATTTTCCTATGAGTTGTATAGTCACATTAATATATTTTCAATTAGCTAACAGGCACAAAACTAAAATTGACAGATTAGATTTTACAACTTACTAATTAATAAAATATAATATTCACGCCGATCTCAGCCTAGAACGCCAAAGATCGGGGGTTCGAATCCCACTATAGAACATGATCGTTTTTTGCTTGTTTCCAAAACTAAAAGAATCTTTGGATGGAAAACAGATGGCAATTTATAAAGACCTCAAAGAAGCAGTGAATCCTGGTTCAGATGTTTGACAGTTGAAAAACTAGTACCACATTGACAGCTAAGACGATAACATTCATTCGAACTTTACCTCGGCGAAAAAATCCTAAAATGATTGTACAATTTCAGCAAACAATTAATTACACCAAAACTAATTTAATCAGTTTGATAAGACAAACTTCTGTGGGACCACAACCCTTTACTTCCCGAGGCTGTGACCGGATGTTGCAGCCCTGCAGCGACCACTGCAGCGTGCCCAGCGGAGGCGGCGACACCGCGCTCCACTTCGGAGACCGAGAGCCGAGAACCGAGACCCCGCCGCCTATTTATCAGGATCGGGTTTCCGTGTTTTACTACCACCACCACACGAAGAGTTGCTAGAAATTGGGACATGCTATTTGTTTTCATTACTTCTAGTAAATAATGCACGAATAAGCAAAGTAATTATATCGTAAATACCTGCAGATTATGTGGACTAACTTGAATTATGAATTTCATTTAGCAAGGGGATATTTTCGCCTTTTTGTAGCTTCATAACCAGGACGGGACTCACAATAAAGCAAGAGATGTTAAATACATCATTAGGCTATTTATCCATTTTGGATGTGTATAATTTAATTCATCATATTCTAACTTAGATTTCTTCGTCTTTCTATATCGGTCGTTGAGTGTCCGTACTTTCAGAAAATTTTGTCCTTTTTACATCCCATTGGTTCTTTCCCTGCTTTCCTTCTTCTTTTCTTGATATTTCTAACCAACAATTGGTGGGAGAGCTATGTTAGCTTTCTTCGTTATTTGCTTTATATGTTCATTGTCTTCTCGATTTCTGTGAAACGTGTACCCCAAATATTTAATCGCTTTTACTTTTTCTATTTCTCTTCCTTCCCATAACCATGTTTCTTTGGCTTCCCTGCCTCTTCCCTGCAACTTCCTTTATTGAACAACACAGTCTTATTTTTTCTGTGCTTAGCACCATGTCCTTTTCCATTAGGTATTCCTCAAGTCTTTTCATTAAGCCCGTTTTAGATGACGCAATTCTTCCTGCAAGTTTTCTAGCGCAACTAAAATTGCATCGTGTTATACAAAAGTTGCTGCAAGTTTTATTGCGCTGCAAGACTATTACGCCAATAGGATGTGTTCTATTTTTCTTGCACCAACTTGCAATTTTCTAGTGACTTCATAGTGACTTTAAGCTCTCCATATTGTTGCCAACTGTTTTAATATAAAACTAATGTCGAATAGGAATCATATGTACTAAAATTTATATTTACATATGCAATTTAATTTTCACTTTTTCAGTATTCAGTTCTGTTCGAGATTTCTAAGCTACTTTACAAATCTTGCCTAAGCAATATCCAATTCGTCACAATAAAAATTCACAAAAGTCTATCCCACAAACGAAGTAGTACAATCCCACTACATTTTCGAGTGGTGAAGTTTGGTTATTGACATTTAACATAGGGTTATAATGTGACTGTTGGTACATAATTAAAAGTAACTAAATATCTTGCTTAAAGTCATTGCGTCGTGTAAATGTAGTTCAAAAAATTGCAGCAATTAAGTTTTGAATAAAACTTGCAACACAAATTTTGCATCGTCTAAAACGAGCTTTAAAGAATTAATTTCTGGTTTCGTTTTCGCAACTACTCCCAAGTCATCGGCGTCTGATAATGTCCAAAACTTTTTCATTCCTATTACAATGCCTATTGTCTGTCCTTAAGCGCAGTGAACTTCAATACCCGACATGTAAAAATAAAATAGAATGGGACTTAATGGGCATCCTTGCCTAACTCCGCAGTTAGTCCAAAATTCTTCTCCGTTTATCTTTACTGAACTTATATAGTTTCAGAGTATATTTCTGCTATTCTCGTCATTAAGTGTTCTTCGACGTCGGGTATTATCAATATGACAATCATCGATGATAATAATTTAAGCTTTACACTAAACAATATGTATTTCTTAAGCCCTCGAAAAATAAAATCGCTCGAATCTCGCAAGGATTCATTTTCCCCACACCCGACCAGTGAATTCCAAATTCTCTGCACGTCTAAATAGAGATCTGTTCAGAGATAAACTCAAAGATTTGAACAGATATCCCGGCTCAATGCAGACTTCTGCAAGTGGCCACGGTATACAAACCTTTGCTTCAAAGCAATTTTAGCCATTACCTCCATTTTCATTTCATTTCATTTTCAATTAAAATATACAAAAAGGACGTTTAAAATATGTAATAAGTACAAAGTGGAATATTTTCCGAGATGAATATGCATCATCCAGTTTGAGTTCCAGTTTGTGATTCAGCTGAAAACGTTCAAAACTGAAAACTCAATTCAGCACATCGTCGGTAACTCGTCCAACTCTGCTTTGTATGCAATTTCATACTGAGAGCTGTTTGCAAATACACTGAAACAAAATATATGGAGCGTTCTCAAAATGCAACATCCAGAAAACCGGGTTTCCATAACCGTTAAATTTATGGGTTTTCACAAACGTTGCTTTTATTTCCTGCTGTTCTCAATGTACGTCCGTTCCCTTCAAGTACCTCGCAAACTTTCATTGCCAATAACACTGAAAATAATTTCATTTAGCCAATGCTTTAACGATAGATGATTCTGAAATTAATTACTTAAGAATTTGGTGTGGTTACCACACGATTTTCTTATACATATGAACATGTATTGGAATATTTAATAATAACTTGACACATGTTTGACATATAGAATAAATGTTTTAGTTGTTTGTTTGTTCCCACACACAAATTTTTGAACATATAATTCTGTTTTCTTTAAAATTGGAAACATTTTATATAATTGCATGTAACATATTTCATATGAAACTTTTTCCGCTATAGACTCTATATCTGAAATTAATTTTATTTATTGTTTATGTCCTTCCAACTTTCATTACTGGTTTTGTAATCACAGCCAAAACCAACAAATTACATATTGTCATGAACCTTACAGTTATGGAGTTTCTTTTTTTATCTTTTCTTGTTCAGGAGTTATTGCACATATGACACATATTTTTTCATTTATCCATTCGTTCCACACAGTGGCCATTGAGAAAATGTTTAAAATAACTCAGGGGACATCAGTACAATGTTCGTGAAAATCTCGTCATCAATTTTTTGTATGATTACTTTACTTTCCTTTATTATGTATAAGTATAAATCAAATATATTCATGATACAAGTTTTAATTTTATTTTATATTGCTTATCACGAAATGCTGTTGTAATTGTGAAATTTAAATAACTTGGTTCATATAAAACTGTTTTCTCAATGAATTCGTTTATTTATTAATTATTATACATGGTTTCCATCATATTTGAACGAACATAATTTTATCAAGAGTTATTTTACTGAAATTAATTTAACCAAAGTGTAATTTAATAATCACATTAGCTTCTTCTATGAGTTCTGTATTTGGTTTATACCAAGAGAACGGTTTTAGCGCTATCCAAAGTTTTTTTTTTTTATAAAATTATAAAGTTCTTAAGCTAAGAACAATCTAAAATATTAGATCTATCCCCTCTTAGTAAAACCTTAAGGATTAAAGATTAGATTTAATATTTTAGATTGTAAACACCTAGTTAAGAAGATATATAAGGACACTGTTTGTAGCGCTTTTCTTTTTATAGCGGTGGTAACAATGTTTTCAAAAATGACAGATGATGCCAGTTAACTATGAATTAAACATCCAACAGAATTATAAAATTACCTAAATACAATAAATTGTATAAAAAGCACGGTTCATAAGGCCTGTTATCTCACTCGTCTTTTGTAAAACTTGGACTCGTGCGTTAACAGACTATCTAATGAAACTTGTTTCTAAATATATTATTATAGAAAATGCGTCAAATAAAAGTTACAAATACTATAATCTAAAATAATTTTAGAACGTTGGTCTGTGCGAAGTACCAGCCATTGTATTTTGTCAAGCTGGAATTTAGCCAAACCCTAAATATGCCAACCCGTATTTTAGCCAAACTGTATAGTAAACTGTAACATTTCCAACCATATTTGCAGCACACCGTTTTTGCCAGTACATCCGTCCTAATAGAGCACTTTTTTTGGTGGATTCGCTTCACTTATAAGTATAATAAACCAACCCTATACTCAGTGACCTGAAACCTAACAATATTAGGCAGTTATATTAATTTACTGTCTAAATAATTAATTAAAATAAAATGTACAATTACTATTTGTCTAAATTATGTTTTAAATAAAATACAGATTACCTCTTTAGGGTCCGTGAATTGACGGCCGATAATCGCACTTCACACAGAAAAATATATCACTTACGGTGATCTGTGAAAGCAGAGTACCACATCCAAAATTGGTCAAAGACGTAATGACATATTTATTTATTTAAAATACAATTCAGCGTAATTATTATTATGTTGGGAAAATAATATCAGTGTTCCCAACAATTTATGAACTGCCGTGTCAGAATATTGGTAAATGTTGTAAAGTGTCGCCACCGTTGGACATTTTGGTGAATTGGGCTAAAGTCAAGATCAATATGAAACGATTTACGGGCGGCGAAACGACGCAAACCCCAAGTGATGCTAATCCGAAGATGCCGTCAAAACGATCAAGATAAAGTGGATAGAACGTTCTATATACGACAGCAGATGACGGCAATTGCACATTATATACACTGCCATCATCTTTCCCATACGTTCTGCAAAATGGTTATTGTTTAGCAGTGAATATTGCGATCCGACACAGCAGAATTTGCTTTGTTATATAATGTAGCACGGCGGGCGTTACTGAACTAAAGGGGTTGACAATCAAACGCAAACACTATCTAAAGGTGATAAAAATTTATATTTAATAATTGATAAAATAGTGAATTTAACAATTTACAAACAAATACAAATATTACAGATGGCGACAACGTATGAATATGCTTAAAGGTTGCATTTACCAAAACATTTTTAATTTCAAATTTTCTTAAAGTTCTACATTTTTGTAGAGCACAGCAGACGTGAAAAGACGTCTGCTCTGTTTAACAACCAAAAACTAACTTTCTTCTTGTGCTGGCCAAACACACGCATCTACTCCATAAGCGGGTACGTGCAGGGAGAGGGGAAAACGTTTCCCACAGAACTAGCACAAAAATTACGTAAAAACTAAAACCTAATCTAGGGTTACCAGACCTCTTCGTAAATCTGTCAACCCCAGATGGCATCTCAAGCCGATATTTCAGAATATTTGCCGCGATAAACTCAAATGGCTATTTACGATAACTAAAATTCTAACACACATGTGTAGCAATAAATTAAACTCAAGAACTCCTGTCAAGACGATTTTCGACGAGTTCAAGTCCCAACGCAGTTTTAAACTTGATATCTTAAAATCATTTTGACAGTAAAAACAATAAATCGAATTCTGAATGTTCGCCTTGTTACAATAAAGACACAAATTTTCGCGGGTGATAAATGCTTAACAGAACAGAGATGTATTTACTTTGCTTTAGTAGGTTTATTATAGAACGAGTTTATTTAGACAATATGTTAACGTAGGAGGTAAGTTTTAGAATGGACGGGTGCGATAATAGGTCTTATGAAACAGATCAGTTAGATTTTGAAAATATATAACTTGGTCTAATAAGTTATATTGGTAGCACTTCTGAATAAATGAAATGAAATGACGTTACTCCCAGTATTGGTATTAATTTCATCAGTCCTAGTGAAAATAACACTTACTTTTAACCGACGAAAAAAAGGAGGAGGTTTTATTGGACATACAAAATTAAAATACACTAGTGGTAGAAAGCTGAACTAACCATAAGGTACATATATTTCATTATATTTTGAAATTAATTGTCATTTTTTTTTAAATTAATAACAATCGTAGTTATTTTAAGAGTATTCCAATGTAAGTATTACATTGGCTTAAGCAGTATTATTTAAATAAGATGTAAAAATGAAAGGTACATTGTATTTGTAGATTATAGGACTGAATTTTCTCCAAAAAAAACCTATAAAAACAGGAAAATTTGCAGTGTGTATGGCTACAGTTCTGCTGTCAATAAAAGCAAATTACCAATACTAAAGCACACATTCGCCATAATAAAATATCAAACAAAATGAAATTGTCATGTACCTTATGTGAATTGTGATCAATGATAATTTGGAAACCCAATACAGGGTGTTCTATTTAAGTGCTACACTATTGCTATCTCGAGAAGTATAAGAGATACGAAGTTCGTTAAATTAGCAATCAATTTCTAAATTATTTGACTATTAAAATGAACAAAACAAAAATTTTTATTAACCAGTGGTTCTCAAAATATGGGACCCAAATTTTTTGTTTTAAATTAGATCTACTTTTTTTATTGGCTTCTTCGATTCAGTATTTTTTCCTGAATACAACGATGTAGGTAACATCGTATTTGATCGAAAAAATGTGTCACAGCGCTAGGTTATTTAAAGGAAAAAAATCAAGTACATTATATGGATGGATGTTAGTTTGTACAATAACTTAAGAAAGGGAAAAGATAGATTAACTAAATTTCATAATTACAAGTTTCATCATAATGCGAAGAACTAAGTTAATTTGAATCATAAAATTACAAAACCAAAAGTAAAAGTTTACTTAACATTGAGACTCGAACTATAAGGATACACACGAATGTATTCTTTTGAATCAAAAGAAATATTCTCTCATTAAACATTATGAAAGCATAACATCAAATTCATTTAAACCGCATGTCTAAAACTAAATGTTTTTAAACTGCCAACTCTGAATTCAACCTACCAAACAACCGTGGTTAAACGAATTCACTAAAATAAAAACGAACTATACTCTCATATTGTATTTCTTCAAAAGCAGTTTTAAATAGAATACGAAGAAGCTCGTTTGGACTAATGTTGAATAAACCAATAATTATATTTATAGATTGAATGCATCAGTTTATTAGGGGCATCTGCTTTGTGATTCACCAGCATTCCAGCAATGCAGGAAATAATATTTACAAAGTTTTCAACTAAAACGAATTTCCTTTAATCCTATTGGATCTGAAAAGAATTAATCCGCATTTTACAGTCGACGAATTCGAACTAAGGGGATAAAAAGGAAATCTGGTAGTTTGCGCATTGCGCTTCGGCGCTATGTTATGTCTCTTTACATTCGTCATGGCTAATACAGAGGAGCACGAACGAAGGCTGGTTGTGTGGTGAATTCTGCAACGCTTCACGTCCGTGCAGTGAATGTGATATCACGACGCCGGACGTCGTCGGCGAGGACGACGCCTGACATTATCAGGGGAGACTGCGGCGACAGCACTGCCATCTAGGGAGAGACTAACACATAAATATCTCCCATTTAGTAAATCAAAGAATGATTATTATTTCATAAGAAAAATATAACATTTTAAATGTAAATGGGGTCTTTCACCATTTTTTTTTTTTAATATTTTTTTATGAAACTTAATCTATATTGAAGACTATCTACACTTTTAAAAATTCTTAATTGTTATTCATTAAGCCAGAATGATTTTTTAAAAAATGTTGTGACGTCATAGTAGAGGTGTTGCTGGATCTAAAACGGTAGAGATTTAAATAATTTTTGTTACATAAATGTTCTATTTTATTGTAATTATTTACAATATGTACTGTTTTAGATCCAGCAACACCTCTACTATGACGTCACAACATTTTTTAAAAAATCATTGTGGCTAAATGAATAACAATTAAGACTTTTTAAAAGTGTAGATAGAAGTATTGCCAAGGAGACACTTTTACGCCGGCAACGACAATATTGAACTTCTGTTTGTTGAATACCAATATATAACAACGTACTTTTATGACGTTTGAAAAAAAACATTTTATTAAAATGTTTCAATTTTGTACAATTTTGATAAAGTTTTGAATGTCATGTATAAAGATCTGCATCAAAATGATGCCACATATAGACATGAATATATGAAATGCATTATTTGCAAAATTCGTTTCATTTGAACTATAACCATAAAACTATGTAGGTCAAGATGTCCAGAGGATATAAATCTGTTCAGTGTTTGCAAACAAATAATATTTTGATTTATTATTACAAAACTTTACGCATTGGTCACAAAAGTGCATTTCTGTAATTGATGTACGGTATCCTAGAATACGGTGGGTTTGTTCTATGATTGAGAAAAACGTTAGAAGCAGTTTTGGACGATGTCGAAAGAAAGGTTGGTGAAACAAATACATAAGGGCGAAAAATAATAATAAATATGGATAAGTGGTATGCCAGTATTGGATATCCAAAATTAAAATACGCTAACTAGTAATAGAAAGCTGAACTAACCATAAGGTACATACATTTCATTGTATTTTGAAATTAATTGTTATTTTTTAAAATTAATAACAATTATAGTTATTTTAAGAGTATTCCAATGTAAGTATTAAATTTGCTTAAGCCGTATTATTTAAATAAGACGTAAAAATGTAAGGTACATTGCATTTGTAGATTATAGGTTAAGATTGAATTTTCTCCTAAAAAACCTATATAAACAGGAAAATTTGCTATGCATATGGCAACAGTTCTGCTGCCAATAAAAATAAACTAACTAGCCTGAATTCGCCATTATAAGATATCATACAAAACGAAATTAACATGTACCTTATGGGAATTGTGATCAACGCCATCTCTTGACAATTTGGAAGTCCAATAAGAATTTTTAGCGGAGATTGATTGTTGCTACGAATAACGTGATGTACACCTTAATGTGAGTTGAAAAAATAACTTCCTTTGATCCAAATTAACATTTTTTGTCGGCACAAATTCTATTGAAGTTACGATGGCAATAAAAAGAACATTAAAAGAGAAACGAAGCATTATTGTTCCCATAAATGGCAGAAGAAATACATATCATTTGATTACGTCAGAATCTGCACAATTTCGAGATAATAACTGTGCTTATATTTATAGTTTCTTATTACATTCGTGACGTACTTTATTTAAGGATGAAATAAAATTCCGTTCCGGTTGTCACAACTTCAATTTATGTCTCCTAACCAGAAACTACAATTCAATTTAAAATATTAATAGAATTTCAAGCAGGATTTTCGAAAGCTCCGTGACCCTATTCGGGAAAATTCATCATTATTTCAACTTGTACCTAAGATTCTAACAAAAACAGTCAATTTGTCACTGGAGGAAATCTCCAACAAAGAGGTACTCAGCACATCTACGAACTTGCAAAGTTCCTTCAGCAAACAAACACCCCAGCGCCCAGTGAAGCGCAAGCCTGTGTTTTACTGTGCAAAGATACTGATTTATAATTAAAGAGGTGTATTCATGGCCGCGGTGAAAGCACGGCCACTTCTAATATTACTCATTGTGGACAACTGATTAAAAATGTCATTTCTCATGATGGGGCCACTGAATTCTTTCAAGGCATCAACAGAAAAAATATAGGGCAGATAACGCTATGCAATATCCCATGAAATGGGGTATCTCGAACCCATAAGCAATTAATCTCCTCCAAACATTCCTATCCTGACATAACATTTTCGCCTAGTCCACATTGTTATAATCACGTCTATTTCTTGCAATCTGAATCAAGGTTCACATTATTCGCAACTGAAATCGCCGATGGCGGCAGCACTGTACGTATAAAATGGCTACTAAAAGGAGTAATCGAAGTTGTATATAACATGTGCAACATAGGAAAGTGAATCAAAAAATTAAATTAATTTTGAATAGACGAAGGAGCAAGTATATTATAATTACCTTCAAACGAGTCACTTTATTATTAAAATGGTTTATTTCTTACTTTATCCTTTAGGTACGGGTATGAGTCAAAAATATAAAACATATTAATAATGGTTTCTATACTGGTTTGTATTGATATAACTAACTAGAATAATACATTCAAAAATACATTCTTTTATTAAAAATATTCAATTTCACTGCTTAAATAACTTATTCCAAAAACTTATCCTCACTTAAAATTGATTACGAAAGGTATCGCACAAACTATTATAAAAAAAGCTAGTAATATAAAATTCTCATATATTCGGTCAATTCAAGTTCTCCATATTTGATTAATATTTACACTTTACTTGCACCCTTTCTTGGAAATAAATGGAAAATAAATCACATTCTTGCTAGCACGAAAATGACAGCCATGTATGTACACATCAGTTTTTGTTGTGATTTTTTCTTGATTGCGGAACTCATTATAAAACGAATCAAATTTAATACGATAGGTGAAGAACTAATAAATGAGAAAATAAATTAAATGGAATAATATTGCACTAAATAACTACACAAAGATCACTTTTATTAATAGTGCGTCAAACGCGTCATACACATTATTACTCCTAATAGCAGTTTATATTTTTACCACCAGATGGATACGGGTCCATTTCAGTTGCGAATACCTCTCAATTTTTTTCCTCATACACAGACCAAGAGTCACTGAAATATATAAATACTAGAACGCTAATTTGAAGGCTTTTACGATAGTAAAAAAACTAGTCTCAGACAGATAAATGTTGTAGGGCCCCCCTTCTTGGTCTAATAGTTATTTGTATACTGGTTGCTATGTGTTGCTACATGTTGTACAGTCTTATCCAAAAGTGATAAATAATGAGTGCGTCCAGCCGAACCTAGCAGCTAGATCGCTAACCTAGCGGTCACAGCTGAACGAATTGCTAAGTAACCGCTGGATTTCAGCAGCTAGACTAGCGACCTAGCGAAATAAATTTGCGCTAGATGAGCTAGCGAACCTTCTAGAACTGTCAAATATATAAACATTCATTTGTAATGTCATCAATATTAAGCATGTCTGCAGAAAAACTATAAAAATAACTTAAAATATATGAAGTATTTGACATCTATTACTTACCAATTTTAAAATACTGTTTTGGATTTGTCGATTATCAGAATTTAAGGTTAATTCCACCTAAGATGACAGTACCAGCAAAATTCCGTTCATGTTCATATTACTTTTCATCTGCTAGAATCTATCACTAGCAAACGTAGCCGCTAGTTTCGGCTAAACGCGCCCAACATTTATCCACAACTGTCAAATAATATACCCATAATTCAACCGTTGTTTATCAATTAATGACCTTTATTACTGTTGCTAATGAAATAATATTGACAATTCTTCAATTAATATTATTCATTCGTTATGTCAAATTCAAATCTTACCTGTCAAAAAATTAAAATCAAAATAGTTTTTAAGTAATTTTTTTTCCACATAAAAAGCCAAAGACAAAAGTCTTCTCATTTTTCATTCTTTTATTTTATTTTTAAGCTTAAAGTGCATCTGAATAATTGTTTTTAAGATTTTCTGCTAAATGTCAAATCACTTCAAAATTTTCATACAACAGTACGTAGCCTATCGATGGATGCTGCAATTTGTCATGTTGAGAAACCAACAATTTTTTGAATTTTTCAGAGCAAAAATTCTACTTATCTTCTAATTATAAAACAAATATTTAACGAAATGTTGTGGATAAAGTATATTATTTTACTCGCACGTAATGGCTATTACTCATTCTCATACATTACATGCTCATTGAATAATATACTATTAAATGTATATTGTTCAATTATTTGAAAATTTCTTTAAATACACATAATAATAGTTAAATGAATTCATTTCTTTTAATGTATTATTTAATACTTATATTAAACATTTTATTTCAAAATCATACTCTAAGTACCCGCCAAATCACACCTCCCAAGATGTCAAATAAATACAAATACATTAATAAATCACACTGAAACAAAAACGTCCGTCCTAAAACTCAAACAAAATAATTATAAATTCATATACTTTTTTACGTTCCGGAATTTTTGTTCCCGTTTTTTGCATTTGTCAGAGAAGAAACCGTAATAAATTTTAATATAGAGATGTAAATAAATTTATGTACAATTTTTAATTTTAAACGTCTTGTATTTTCAGCCCCAGTTTCCAAGGGGAAAATTTAATATACCTGCATGTCATTGTACCGTCAAACAGGATTTAAGTTACATCAGGAAATTCAACACGTGTGACAGAAAATAAGAAAGAAAAGAAGATTATTCCTGAGAGTTACGTTCATCTTCCTTGATAAAATATCCACCCAAACAGTGCCATACTCAGGGGGGACTAATGGAATGGGATCCTCCGTGTAATATACAGAAAATATTCTAAAAATTGGATTGCGTACATGCCCTATTATATATCCAATTTTTTACCGCAGATCATTAGAAATATTATCCATCCAAACAATTATTCAAAAATCAAGTATTGCCGATTGCAATTATAGATCTGCAGGATTATGAACGTTGATTTTAATTTGTGCTCTACATAATTAAAATCGTCTATGAAACTAATAATTACTAAGTATTTTTTTTTTTTTGAACATCCAGCGAACTCTGCAATTACAAATTTTATAATATGAATCGGCAGACCGTATTTCTTATCTACTATCACCAAAACCAGTTTTTGTTATCGTATTTTGCAGATAAAAATTTTAACTTAACCACCGAAATCTGCAATTATATGACTAATATTTTCAAAACTCAAACAAAAATAGTGAAGACAGCAATTACTGATCCTAAATAATTTCCTTAAAGGCCGGTATTTCCAAACTTAGTTACACAGAAAATAAATTTATCAATAGAATAAACAAAAAATATCGCATCAAAATCATAGCTTAAATGATGATTATTTTTCTGTCATCTTTTGATACGATAATTTTTGTTTATTCCATTGATAATTTATTCTATAGTTTATCTGAGGTTGGAAATACCGGCCCTAAAACAATCTAAAAAGTTGCAGAACTCATAGCAATACAAGTCGAAAAAGACATGGCTTACTTTGATTTATTAATCAAAAGTTTTTGTTAGTTACAGTTTCAATTTATTTGTTTATGTTGTTTACTAGTTATTCCTGACGAGGATTTTGAATCGTCGAACTTTAATAAATATTACAGAACTTAAAACTAAAATTGTTAACATTTGATCATAGGAAATATACCGAAAGTCATTTATTATTATTTATCAGTATTTAAATAGTTTTTGAGTAGAAACAAACAGCTGTTGCCGTTTCTAGGAAGGAATTATGAGGAATTTTACCAAATAAATTCGTGGCTCGAGTTACATTCAGTTGATATTTCCTCAATTTAAATAAACGTAAATAAACTAATTGTTTATTTGCATGTAAAATGTGAGGTTATATGTAAATCTATAAAAATAAAGGGTATATGAATGTATTGAGGGCTATAACGGAAAAGTTGAAAAGCCGACAGTACATTATCAAACAATTTTTTTTTAAATCAAAATTTTCTATAACAACAAATGGTTGTCTAAGCTCTCTTGTTTTTCAACAAACACACAAGCAAACAGCATGGTAAATCCGGACTCCAAGGAAAAGGGGTTTTACCTAATGTCAGTTTGCTTGAGTGATTTTGCTTAAAAGCATAAAACATGAGTGTTTAAAAATAAATGTTTATCTGAGAAAATCAGAGAGGTCAAGTGGTATTTGATGAGACAAATCCCAAAGACAACGCAAAATGAAACTTGAAATATTAACACTGGCAGTTGTATAAATAATAACAATTATTTATTTACTTCGTAGCGGGAATTTTATGGGAATAACGGGATTTTATCGGGGTAACGGGGTTTTATCATACTGTTCCCATTGGTTGAATTTTCAAGTGTTTTCCATATTAGTTAAAAACAAGTCGTTGGCATTTATCGCTGTAAAATCGTTCTCTTGATGCAAATGAAACATTCTGATTGGCTTTATAATGTAATAAAAGAAACAATCTACATTATATTTGCAGATGCAAGCTCTGCAATTGCAATAATTCCATGCTGGATAACAAATATGTTTGGTACGACCCTGCTCTTAAGTTTACAAATACATCTTACCTCAGCCACTCACAAAATGGCATAATAAACAAAAGTTGCATTACAAGTTCACAGATAAATAACTATTATTGTTCTCGAATTGAAACAAATAAAAGAATAAATATGGCGTCCCAAAACTTTCTGTTTAATTCAAAGTAAAGTTTCTGATTTTGACAGTAATTATTGGTATGCTGCCAAAAGAATAAAACTTCCATTATTGCAAATTTCCAGCAAACTGTTTTCGATTTTGAAAGTAAACAAGGAAATAATAGTTTTACGTGAAATAACGATATTTATGAAGTTTAATTATAAATCTCTCATAGCAGATTAAATATGTGTTTACTAAACAGCTTGAGGGTAGTTTCAAATATAATCTCTCAACGAATATTTCCGGAAAAATAAGGATATATCTTATCGTGAAGTAAACGTGTTATTCTCGTATATTACGAACAGCAACATACAATCTTTAATTAATAAAGTTATTTGCGCACTTCCACCACGGGGCTGAGGGAGAGGGGTGGAAGGAAAACAAAACGACATCGCGTCTCAGTGGAAACTTTACGCCAAGTTTGAATGCTTAATTAAGTTTCACTCGAAGATGTTTCACCTAATTGGAAATGAAACGCTAGAAAAATTATCAACAATTGCTGGCAGATTAACAAGTTTTATTTTGCATCTCTTATACCGTTTTCGTTATTAAAACATCAAAAATTTTAATATTATTCGACTCACAATAAACATTCTTAAATGGGTGAGCTCATCTGACGTTGCTTAGAAATAAATATACAGAACACGATGAAAACACAGACCACTGATTGGATGAAGAGAGTGCAGCGAAATAGGATAAATAGTAATAGTTTCTTAGTACATATTATAAATTAAATGATATTACCACATGGTAATGTAACCGCGTGTCCCAAGTAAATGTTGGCATAGGCAGTTAATATGTAAAATGAGTTTTTTGTAAATAAAAAGTGTCCGACAAAAAATTATGCATCCAAATTTTATATCACAATACTGCCAATATCCCTTCATCTTATTAAATACAGATTAATTTATTTTGATATCGCAATTTAATGAAATTAATAATAATAATTCGTAGTTTTCCGTTTACTGTTTTTATTGCTACTAACGTATAGTGCTTGCAATTTGTTTTAAATATTTGAATCTGTCACTGTCATCATGAATACATTAAATGTCGAGAACCGTGTAAATATTATTAGAATATGGGGGCGCAGTGCAAGACAAATATCTGAATATATCACAGGAATGAACGCTGAATACTTTCCATCGCCAGAAATCGACAGTAGTCTAGCACAAATTTCTAACTTTTACATTATTAAACATTCATATTCAGATTTATAAAAGGTGGAGAATTGATTTATGCAATATAGGATATACAATGTTAATTTTTACCTCCCGCCACATCCTGTAAGGGAGGTATAAGAATCATGCTAAAAATTCGGTAGTGAGTTTTCAGTGGAGGAGCACGTTTTAGCGTCCCTTGAATACGATTTTAATAGTTTCGCGATGATGTCTGTGTGTATGCGCTTGTCAGTCTGTGTAGATCTCTGGAATTACGGTTTCTCAAAAACTACTAAACTGAAAATTTTTATATTGTGTATATATCAAACGGGATATCTTAGGAAAAGCTAATAAGTTTTTGGTGATAATCCAATAACCGGAAGTGGTAGTTTACTTGAAGCCCTATCAAGTTATTTTGAAATATCTGAGTAAATTGATATAATGTTTCCAATATTATTATCTACAATTATTGTTTGAAACATTTTTAGCTTACTGCCACCATTTGCGAATTACAACACGTTAAAGAAAAATTATATTTTAACATTTTCGTTTAAATCTGTAAACCTGTGTTTTTTTTTTTTGATAAAAACAAAACAACGGTTGAAAAATGGAAAAAATGTCATTTTTTCAAATGTGTCATTAATGAAAACACAATTTTTTTTAAGGATGAGCATTTGTTGATAGTGGTAGTTTGTGTTTCTGCATCAGACTATTAAAAATTATTTTGCTTATGTTTGTAATTTCTGTTTCAATTTCATGGCTATCACTACAAATGAGCATTTTTATAAAAAATTTTAAACATGATTTTATATGTTACAAAAAGTCTAAAATTAAATATTATTAGTGCCTTAGATGCAGAATTCAATTATCTACAAGAATTGTTTGACGTATTTTGCTCTAAAATCAATAGGGAACGACCTAACGCTATATGAAAAAATTAACTTTGCTTTTCCTTTATTTCATAAATCCATTCACCATCATGCACGTATAAGAAAGTTATGTTTATAGATATACAAGTTTTATGCGTCTGCTGTATTTTTGTTCCCTTATAATCCAACCCCTAATAAATACATTAAATTGAAAACAATTCTTGAAGACTCCACTGTATGTGAAAATGAAAATTGTTGAGACGGCCTGCAACCAGCACTTCACTACTGTATGTATACGATAAAGCATTTTGCACATTAGGCGCATTTCTACAATCATTAAAATGTATAATAAATTAATAAATTATTCTTTAGTTCGAGTGAGGTATGAAACTGAAACAATAGACAAAAGAATTAATTTCTGACCAACAGACATAACACCAGACTATATTTAGAAAATTAAAAATAGAGTTGAGGTTCTCCGAATTTGATACAACCAGATGATTCAGAGATGACAAAAAATGTTGGCTAAATTGGCATGCTAATCTCAAAATAAAAAAGTTAATTTCACAGAACATGTTACATTCACAAAATATTTTGAATTGGAAACGTTTCATGGCACCATAAAGAAAAAATTGCACACTTTTTTCAATTTATGTGTCACTGTCATATCTTTACTTATACAATTAAAAAAATATATATATATATATCATCAGAACTTATATCCATTACGGGTGAGGTTGATTTATTATTAGAACCGATTCTCGCAATATACATTGACAGTCATAACTTAATATTAAAATAAATTATCTACTAATTGAGATATCAAAATAAACTATACATGACTGCAATCAGGAAAGGAAAAGCTATAAAGTGTCAAGTTAGGTTATTTTGCAGCAACTATAAAACAGCAACGCTTGCATAAATGATTAGAACAGAGTTTCACGTTATATAACGACGTTCATAGCTTAATCTTTTTATACATAAGTTATCAACTAAATAAGATATCAATATAAAATATTACATGGCTACATTAAATAAGGAAAATACTTTAAGAAAATGTGTCTTTCATTTGTGCTGAAGCAACTATAAAACGGCAAGGCTTACATGATCAGACATTGACATTCATAGATTATTATTAGACGGATCCACAATTCGTCCGAGACTTTATCCGTTGTATGGATGAAATTTAGAACCTCATGGTACACAGTTCGATGCATTACTACGAAACAATTTGCCCATTTCAAGATCGGCTTAGAGCAAATCTCGGCACATACATTTTCGCACTCGAAGTGAGGTTATGTATATATAACGGGTGTTCTTTTATTATTTTTAGAGGTATAGAACTATAAAATGAAATAAAACACATACAAATTGTGATAATGGCCATGGCATTAGCTTCTTTGGAAAGATTAGTGTTTGAATATGATTTCTGAAAGATGGACACCGTGGATGGCTCGAATAAAGCGCACTCTGGAAGTCTAATTGTCGATAAATTTTTGAGGCAGCTGGAGCTGTATATCGGCAATAATGTTGGCTTCCATGTCGTTCATCGTCTCTGGTTTATCGGCGTAAACTAGCGACTTCAAATATCCCGCACAAAATGATCTAAAAGTGTTAAATCACAAACTCTTGGAGGCCAATCCATAGGTTCATTGCGCGATATTATGCACTCATCGAATATGTCCCTCAATAAACCGATTGAGGCGCACGCTGTGTGACATGTTGCGCCGTCTTGTTGAAACCACCGCTCCTCCACATTAATACCATTCAATTGGGGACCGATAAAGTTAGTAATCATGGTTCTATAGCGATCTCCATTGACTAAAGTTGTGGTCGGGATAATTTTTGAAGAAATATGGACCATGATTCCAAAAGCGAGCTTGTACAAAATTTTCGATGTATATTTGCACAATTTGCAAGTGTAATTCTGGTTTAAGACTATTTATGGTAAAATAGCAAACCAAACTGAGCACAAAACAGCTGTCAGCTGTCAAATTGGCTGTCGCTTGAAAAAGTGTTGCCCATTAAGTGTGATATTGTACGGGTCAAAATATCCAATAGTGAGTTTTCAACAGATAAACACGTTTTGGTATCCCTAGAATATGATTTTATCATTTTCAAAATGACGTCGGTCTTTGTGTGACGATTTCTACGTCCACGATAACTCTAATACAGATATTTTACAATTACATATGTAGAATTTGGATGACTGAGTGGTAGTTTACTTGAAGGCCTATTAGGTTTGTCGAGCATATTTCAAGATGTAATTAATATAAAGTTAATTTTGTTACATGCAATTATGTAGACTACTATTGGCTATAACTTTATTTGAATCTTTCTCTATTCTGTACCGTTTAAATGATGTTTTGGCAAGAGATTATGTGCTGTCATTTTTTTTTAAATTGTTGGCTATGGAAATTAAACTGAAGATCATATGATCCAACTATTTACTCATTTATAGGTGTGGCTCTCTGCTTAGAGCAAAGTTCAGTGTACTAAATTTACGCGTAAATTGCAGTCACCGATCGTCAAATCACGTACCCAAAGATGTAAGTAAGATGTTATGTGAAGGCAATATAATCCACATTTAGATACTTGGTCTATCTTATAAAATAAATAAATATATTATCATGCTGTTTACCCATTTCTAGGTGTGACACTCTGGTCAATGCAGAGAAGTGCGGTCACGAGTCGTCAAATCACGGTCCCCAAGGATGGTAGTGGATTTACGAATTTATTTTCAAAAATTTGTCAGCTTTATTGATCGAATCGAAGATCTTAGGATCCACAGTCCAATGCGTTACCATGGAGCTATTTATCTCATTTAAAATTAAAAATTCTAAAATTTTCAAGGATTTCAAGGATCATGACTTGGCCCACTATATAAAATGAAAGCCGTTAAAACCATTATACTGTGGATTGTGGAAAATAAGTTTGGTGAAAGTAATATATGTGGATGAAATTGAGAATGAATTATTGGGTGGGCGTCCGAGGAATATGATAGTTTGTTGCATGAACGAATGATTCCGAGTTTGAAGAATAGACGAGCATGTATGAATCGCACTATGAATGTGAACAAGGCAAAAGTGGAGTGCCAGGATAAGAATGTTTGGAGGAGATTGATTGTATTGTATTGGGTTCGTGGTAGCCCACTATGTGGACTGATAATTTTTAATTGTTTTCTCTTAAAATAGCTTAAATTAATAACTTTTTGCTCATAAGCTCTAGTTCTATATGTTCGTAACTTCGTTGTTAACATTATGAGAGAAGCGAATACTGCAAAATAATATACAAAATATATATCTATTGATAAATTACGGCGAAAGAGGTGTGCCACGGTAGAAATGTTCGGAAGATATAGATTGCGTTTCATGAATCGTACTATTCTATAAGTTTGAAGGTGATTAATTGTTGATTGGATGTGTTTATGGGTACCTGCTACCCAACGTATAGCGTAATATATTCCTCGATGCGTCTTTTAAAACTTGGCCTGTTGTTACACAAGTTTAAAATAAATTCTTAATGAAAATCCGTTCTCTGCGAGACCATATTTTTCCGAACACAACCGAAAACACTGTATCAAAGTTAAGTTCGAATCCTCCAGGGGACTTGCGCGAAATTACAAAGATAACAAAGAGAAATAGAGAGAAGTGAGGTTTACAGCTGGAGATGGCGGAGATGGTCTCCTGCCGATACCACATAGGAAGAAGAAACTTTTCGACGGATGTAGCATAGGAGTGTGTCAATATAATGATACTTATCGGGAAGTTATCTAATGAAACAGCGTGGTTTCTCTTAGATAAAAATACAGAAAGGTTGATAACTCGGGAAATTAGTACGGACTTGTGTATTCCAATAAAAAATAAAGCATTTTATAGATCGACTAGCTGATATGCAACCTCGGACTAGTCCAAGTTACATTATGCATTACGAGTTAATAATTCGTTATCGTATCCTACAAGATATATTATTCAAATACTTTATTGACTTTGTAAATGTTTTTGTGGCATTTTGTTAACAATTTTATGGAAAACAAATGGATTTGTTTATCTTTTCTTTTGTTTTCAGAAACAGTTACGTAAAATTATAATTACCGAATGTACAACAAACTTTTCACTTAATTATTTGAATTGTTTGTAATATTTTTTTTTATTATACCTGCATCATAATCCGTGTTTAAAACACGCTACAGCATTCACAAACGCAAGATTAAAACACGCCGTGCTTTAAAGGTTGCTAAGCAACAACACAAATAATTACTGTAAATGTCTGTAAAAACTGTAAACCTAAACAATAAACGTCAAACGTCACACGCGTAAAATTATCAAAATCAAAATGTTGCTTTTCAGTTTTTTCCAGAGTATGATGCAGGTATAATAAAAAATAGAGTATGACACACGTGTATAAGTGCTTTTAAAGCACTCCGCTTCGCGTCGTGCTCTTAAACTCGTCGTACGTGCTTCAAAAGCTTACTTATACACTTGTATCATAATATACTATTTTTTGCGTCTATAATAAAGCTATTACAACACCCAAAAAAGTTCTTTAAGAGCTTATTCAAGTATTGTGCAATACAATTTATATTTTTAAGAAGTGTAACTCTATTGAATGTCAAAAAATATCAGAAGGAAAATTTTGTTAAATAAACGAGATAGAATAAAAAATATATATCATCACGGTATTTACTCATTTCTGGGTGTGGCATTCTGCTAAAAGCAAAGTGCAGTTACCAGCCGTCAAATCACGGCCTCCAAGAATGGTAGTGATTAAAGAGCAACACATGTAATTTTATGTGGTGGCAATTTTCGAAATTTAATTTCGAAAATTTGTCGATTGACAATAAACAAATCAAAAAGAAAAATTATTTTTTTATTTTGTTCTTAAAATTGACAGTGTATCCACATAACAACTACAACAAACAATGAAATAATGCTATCCAAAATAATATGTTTGTAGTTAGTATAATATGTGTATGTGTAGTTAATAAAAGAAGTAAATATTAGCTCTTGTTCTTGTGTAAATATATAATAATAGTTATTTATACTGTAATTGTGTTTCATTAATTCAATATAATATTTTCATCGTATTATGTAGAAAAACTATTTATTTAACTTTTGACACTGAATGTACAGGGACAATAACCCCTGCAGGAGCCACACCTCTCAGGGACTCATTTCGGTTTGACAGGCTATATTTAGGTTAGATAGTTAAAATAAATTTTTTCAACATAATTGATAAAGTTTTTAGAAAACCTATTTTAATAGTATATTATTCAATGAGTATGTAATGTATGCTATTACTCCTGGGAATGAAGTCTGCATCGCGAGCGAACGCCAGTGATCTAAATCATTCGAATGAGTAATAGCTATTACATGTGTGTAGAATACTATACTTTATCCACAATATTTCGTCAAATATTTATTTTGAAAATATAAGATAAGTAGAAAAAAATAATTAGAAAAACTGTTTGTTTATCAACATAGGCAAATTGTAGCAACCATCACTAGGTTACGTACTGTTGTAACAAAATTTTGAAGTGATTTGACATTTAGCAGAAAATCTTAAAACCAATTATTCAGCTACATCAAAAGTATGAAAAAATGAGAAAATTTGTTTCTTTGGCTTTTTATGAGGAAACAATTACTTAAAAGTCATTCTGATTTTACTCTTTTGACAGGTAAGAATTGAATTTGACATAACGAATGAATAACATTAATTCATCGAACTGTCAATATTACTGCATTAGCAACAGTAACAAAGGTCATTAATTGATAAAATATGGGTATATTATTTGACAGTTGTGGATAATAGTTATTTACTTTACAAGTGGGCAAAGTAAGGAATTACCCACGAGAGAAATTTTAGCACACGAAGCCGAAGGCTGAGTGTAATAATTTTATCGAGTAGGTAATTCCACTTTGCCGACGTGTGAAGTATAACGTTTTATCCAACACCTCTTAATAAATGAAAAATTTATTAAAGAAATATTATTTGACAGCGACATATGCTTAAATTTTTAAATTAAAATGTCAATCAAAGTAGTTACCAAGGTGTTGTGTGTTATTATTATTGTTATAAATAAAAAAATACTCACTAGTGGCTTTCCTTAAAATTATACCCACTAGTGGATAATTTGTTACTTTGCTTGTTTAAAATCCCCTTAGTTATAGAGCATTTATTGAGAGGTGTTGGATAAAAAATATATCATCATTCATCATACAATTTATCAATTTTGGACGTGGCACTCTGCTTTCACAGAGCTTTATATAATATTATAATGAAGCTTCATAAAAAATAGTGGAGAACCCAATTAAATTCTGTATCTAAGTATCAAATTTAATTTAGCTAGTCCACTAACTAAAAGACTTAGGACAGGAACAGCTGAAGAACCGGCACTAAATTAATCATAAAAGGAAAGTTAGAATTTGCTGCTGGTAATACTTTCTCATTTAAGTTAAAATAAAAAAATTGCGCAGAAACTTGAAGTTAATATTTCATTTTATCGCCCAAAGCTCATAATTTATAAACCTTTCCGACGTTGCACCGTTCACTGCTATATTTCATATTTGTGTTGAATTAAAGCTAGAACTAACAAACGGTATACGCGAAGCTAAATGGTAAATAAACGCATCCTGGTGCAATTAACAAATGCATTAAACGTTATCAACAAAAACCGGATTATTTTGACAGTGTTTTGATTCTTTGATCTCTTTTGAAGTTGCGTGCTTGTTTCATGCATGGAGCAGTTGATAAACAAGTACATCCATAAGTTTCCAATGTTGTTAATAGTCCAGAATACAGCAACTGAATCTGGCAGTTCTCCAAGCCGCCCCAGACAAATTATATACGTGAAATGGAAATTTATGGATATTGTAATTGAAGAATGAAGCGGTTTTATGTTTGTGTCATGTTGCCCGTGAAATGTGCTCCACATTTACGGAAACGGAAGATATACCGCGCCATATGGAAACTGTAGCTGGAGCTATTCAATGGCCTTTGAAAATGAAATGACGACATTTGTAGAACGTTGTACGTTTCAAAACGTTTCAAAGTCTAAAACGTCTTTTCAATAGCGTAAGCTGTCGGTTAAATATTTATACAAATCTTAGATGATACACATGCTTATCCATGCGATTCATCTTCAATAAGAACGATTCATTCATGATGTTACATTTTACAATCGAAACAAATTATTCTATTACGCTATTAATTTTATGTGCCAAAATTATATGAGTCGAAATCGCAACTCTGTTGCGACAGCTATAATCAAACGAAAAATTACATATTAATAAATATTTTTTTATAAAAATGTAACATTTCATTCATAATAAGATCTGTAAGCATTATCGAATTGACGAAAGAAATTATAAAACAAGTAAATTAACCTTAATGTTATAATATTAATAAAACAGAATTACATAATATCAACTTATAATTTTATAGTATTTTTAATTTGAAATAAAATTTATTGCAGGTATGACGTGACGTTAAATTGATAAGAGTACAAATTGAGATATGTCATAGCGCTCTGAAACTAACGATGGTCGACTTATTTGTTATATAACCTAAATTTGACAAATATATTTACCACTGATTTCTATACTCGTATAACACTAGATTGGGCATAGGCCATATTCTGCCATCTGAGAGCTTTCCCAATTGAACGGGTGAAATTGATGTTTTGTGACACTTTTGTAAAGTAAAGTGCGCAGCTCTGCCTTCACTCTCTCTACACCGCGCTCGCCACCACCTCTTTTTAGGTCATACCACGAAGTATGGTCATACCCATAAACAAGAGAGATAGATTTTTAAATATTGAAGTATCACAGAACCTCAATTTTGACTATTATGGCGGCGTTCAATTGTGAACGAACCGTAACGGCTTATGTCCAATCTAGTGTTATATACGTTATTTACGTACAATGAGGTCTATAACCAAATTTTGATTTCTTTTTATATAATATTAAACAGGAAAATTAAACACCTGTATTTTATAATTTGAGAAATTATTTATAATTTACGAGAAACTATAAAATTAGGAGAAGGGATGCGTGACGCAGATTCGGCGAAAGAGAAATGGATATATTTGAACTGAAAGAGACAGGTGCAAATCTCACCGCGCTGCAGGTGTATTGCGTAGGATATTGGTATTAAGTAATATATTATTTAATGAATGGTTAGAGTACCTGGTATGCCACTCAGTTTCACAGTGTTTCGGCCTAACTCAATATGCAGGGTATTTTATTTAAGTGTGCCGCCATTGCTATCTCGAGAACTATAAGAGATACGAAGTTGGTTAAATCAGACAACAATTTCTATGTAACAAGACTATTAATATGAGCAAAAATAGTTTGCATACCAAGGCCGCGAATTCACTCTTTAGTGTCTCGAGAAAAATTGTTGCCGGAGCAGGACAATCTCGAGGGCGGACAAGGTGTACACTCTATTTTGTGCAACCGTAGAATTAAATTTTTTTATTAATTTTAAACAGTTTTATTGTAACTAGAAAGTTATTTCATAAAGAAAACAATTAGTTTTGAAAAAAATCATATAAAAATGTCTAAAATTAGGAATATTCTTATTAGAACTGATATTTAAGAAGATTCACTACTTCGTCATTATCATTTCATATTATCCATCATGTCAGTTTTCAAGTGTCAAAATGATTGTTTAACCTATTTCACGGCCGTTACCATACCAACAGTCGCATAATTCAATTTCGCGACTTGTATTGCGGCTGCGAAATACTTATTTACGTCCGGTTGCACAAAAATAGTTTTTTATTATACCTGCATCATAATCCGTGTTTAAAACACGCTACAGCGTTCATAAACGCAAGATTAAAACACGCCGTGCTTTAAAGGTTGCTAAGCAACAACACAAATAATTACTGTTAATATCTGTCAAAACTGTAAACGTAAACAATAAATACTAACCAAACTCCATGTAAACGATATACGTCAAACGTCACACGCGTAAAATTATCAAAATCAAAATATTGCTTTTCAGTTTTTTCTAGAGTATGATGCAGTTATAATAAAAAAATAGCATATGACACACGTATATAAGTGCTTTTAAAGCACTCCTCTTCGCGTCGTACTCTTAAACTCATCGTACGTGCTTTAAAAGCTTACTTATACACTTGTATCATAATATACTATTTTAACCAGTTTCTCAAAATATGGAACCCAACAATTTTATTTTAAATGGGAACATATTTTTTATTGATTCATTCGATAAAGCATGTTTTTCTTAATTCACCCATATAAATATATCATATTTTAATATAACAAAATAACTAAAAAAAATGCAAGTTAAATTTGTATGTATTTTATTTATATCTGGCTGAAACAATAAAATACAAATATAAAAGATATTACGTAAGATGTAGTCTTATATACAAGTACAATTCAATTTCTCTGACTCTCTGTGCAAAATCAGATCTGTCAATTTTAAACTTCGCGCCCAATATACCCGTTTTGAAACATCTATACATAGATATGGTCAAATGTCGATTCGTGTAGCGCCAGTCGTCAAATTATATGAACAGTTATTTGATCGAAGATCAAACTGAGCTACGAATGGTAGCCTTTATCCTTTAAAACAGTAAAAGTATTTGAGTTAATACGAATCGTGGTGGACAAGACACCGCACTAAAGTACTAAATAACTCAATTAAAGTGAATTAAACAAACAGTATAATAACATCTTGTGCAACCCAACATATAATTGAAACCCTCCTACGAAGTAACTCTTCGTGAGTAACTAAATAGTGCTCTAATTCTTAACATCACACACACGTCTAGTGCGATCGCCAATTAAGTATTTGCAGTCGGCCCACGCAAGAGTGTTACTATAACGAGTAACGGATATTTTTTGTTAGTTGTTCCGCTAATTCTGGCCGGCGGCCAACCTGCTAACTGCCTCTCTGAATCGCGCTGCGAACCAGTTTCAGCTTTCATCGCGAATATATTAAAGGATCATTCGCGAAATCTACGATCACTTAAAATGTAATCGAGCCCAAACGTTCGCAGGAATTATGAAGGGAATTAATTAAAAAGACGTTTTAATAATTTGGAATGTTCTCGACAATTGATTGCCGCTTCTTTTGTGAGTTTTATGCTCTGGAACACTAATAAATTTAAGACGGTAATTATGCACCGAAATTAATATTGTTTATCACAGTCCAAAAACAGATTTCTATAGTCAACCAGATTGAAAAATGAGAACAATATTTTTGCAAGTTAAAGAAATAGATATCTATACAGCAAGTGAATTGAAATGTCTGTTTATTCAAGAAATGCACATTTTGAAACTTTATCCAAATTGAAGACTATCTACACTTTTAAAAAGTCTTAATTGCTATTCATTAGGCCAAAATAATTATACTCTCACGAACTACGGACCAAAAAATATCGAGTACTAGACGCCACTCAATGTATCATGTTTTTCTGATTTGTTAATATATTATTATCTACGATCGTGCGATATATCCTACAAGTAATGATTATCACAGGTCGTTGGTTCGAATCCCACTGAATAGCAGTGTCATTTGTGTTGTTTACATAAATTCACTATCATTCATTTATCAGGTGGTATATGGCCAAAGTAATAAAAAATAAATTTCTTATTTGTTTAAACTCACATTGTGTTTCATTATGATTGACTATTATTAATAATCCATGTAAATTATCCATATGTTTACTTTAAAAAAGCGCTTTAATACATGCTATCAATCACTTTAACTATACCTATGATAATGACACATACTATGTATACCACTATAAAAAAAAAAACTGCAGGTATGTAAGGGTTAAATATTTTTTTATTACTAGCCTAGCAACATGTCATTATTGATCTCTTCTGGAATCATGAATTTATTTTTCACTACTATTTCCTTCATAACCAGGGTTGGCAAATATCATGATATTTATATAAATATCAAAATATCATAATATCGGATATATATCGGATATATATCCGGATATATATCCGATATATATCAGGAATTTCGTTCTTAGGCTATATGCAAAAAAAAAACATAAAACGTAAAATACCTTTATTTTGGTAAACAACAAAAATCAAACTTTAGTTTAAAATAACAAAAAACAAGACAAAAATTATTATTATTTAAGTAACAAGAAATAACATTTTTCCTAAATATATTATATAAATAGTAAATACCTAAATGAGTAAATACTATTGTAGTTTGACATATGATATAAAATATTCATATTTTTATTTAAGTAACATTTTCCTAAATATTTATATTACATAAATATCAAAATAACTTGTCGTTTGACATGTTATTAAGTTTCGCACAACCGGGCCAAAGGAATATCATCATCATCATCATTATCTTCACGTAACACGACTTCATCACTTTTTGAGAAGACCCAGTCCAAGCTTTTGGCTTTTTTATCGGTATTTTGATTTAAAATATCAAGAATTTTTCACTCTGGGTATTTATTTTGTAAAAAATTAATAAGTGATATATATCATGATATATATCAATCAATAAATATCGGATATATATCAAGATATATATCATGATATATATCACTTGATATATATCTGCCAACCCTGTTCATAACTAAACTATTATTGACCTGGAAAATGTCAATTTTTAAGGAAATTCAAGTTTCTTAATTATTAAACTCATCAAACTCAACAAAAGTATCAATTATTTTAATCACATTTAATGACTTTAAAATAATAGTATATTCTATATTGTACAACAAGCATGGAATGGTACTCATTTCCTACGAGTATTATAGTTTGTAGTATGAGCCGTGCAAATCATACGAGTATGAAATGGACATTCCATGCGTGTTGTACACTATACTTTTTCTACGACCACGATATTATTTCATAATTAATTTAATTTTAATAATAAATTTGTCCCGCTTACACCGTTCCAATATTGGACAATTTCTAAATAAGTATCCTAGCAATGGCATCTGTACTAAAATGAAATGACATTGAAATACTAACAAAACAAATTTATTTCGCATGATGCTTGCAATGTACCTCATTTTCCTAGCAACAATAATAGTTATTTACTTTACAAGTGGGCAAAGTAAGGAATTACCCACGAGAGAAATTTTAGCACACAAATCCGAAGGCTGGAGTGTGATAATTTTATCGAGTGGGTAATTCCACTTTGGCCACGTGTGAAGTATAACGTTTTATCCAACACCTCTTAATAAATGAAAAAATTGATTAAAGAAATATTATTTGACAGTGACATATGCTTTAAATTTTTGAAATTAAAATGTCAATCGAAGTAGTTACCAAGGTGTTGTGTGTTATTATTATTGTTATAAATAAAAAAATACTCACTAGTGGATTTTCTCAAAATTATACCCACTAGTGGATAATCTGTTACTTTGCTTGTTTAAATTCGCCATAGCTATAGAGCATTTATAGAGAGGTGTTGGATAAACATACTTATTTCTAAGTGGTCGTAGAAAAAATGTTTAATATAACATTAAAATTAAATAATACCATTAATAGAAATGAGTTTAATTAACTATTATATATGTAAATTTTATGGAATTCTTAAATACATAAACAATACACTATTAAATATTATTTATCACTTTTGGTTGGACACGTCTGTGCAACATGTTTTTACATAGCAACCGCTCAACAAACACATAGCAACCATTCTACAAACAAGCGTTAGAAAAGAAAGGATGTCTTACAACATGTATCTGTCTCAGGCTCGTTTTTCGTTTTCATAAAAGTCTACAAGTTAACGTTCCAGTGTATCCATCCCTAACGACTATCGTATGTCTCAACAACGTCTGAGTACAATCGCTTCTCGGTTGCTACATCCACATGCGTTCTATAAATATTACTAATCGCTCACTATGTAAGTTTAATCAAGGCTGACGCGGTGTTTGTTTGACGTCAGCGCATCGGCGGCGGCGGCGGCGTCGGCGGTAATGAAGGCGTCGCGCGCTAATTTGTCCGGCATTCATTAGCCATTAGCGTGCGTGACCGCCTCCGACCCGACGGAGGATTTTGGAAACAGTCGCGGGAAACCGAACACCTTGTCCGGATTATCTGGAGTTAACAGTTTCCGGGGTTTGCTCCGCTTTTACTCTTGTTTTGGTTTGCTCCTGATACCACTTTTTCTCCACGCAACTTTAACCAGTAAATCACCCTTGCGCAAGAAGAAAAAGAAGTATTTTAGATAAATTTAAACCCATATTTAAGTCAAACAGTGCTACTCAAGATCAAATTTATCTATTCAAATCTCTGACAATTGGCCCTACACGCTCAGACATTTTTAATCACCTAAATAAAACTAAAAACTCTGCTTTCGCTGAACTCAATAAGTGAAAATTTTTAAACGTGATGTGCGAACCACAGGCACTGAGGTCAATTTAAAAGTCGCTGTGGGAAATTAACCATTCTGCTATCCATAATAACATTAAAGATTACATAAAAATAATAATACAAATATATTTTATTAAAATTTAATTCAATTATTGTATTGGATCAGGGTGGACCAGCATAAATTGAAAGTTACGCTGACGGATGACAAATATGTCAATTTCCGCCTTAAAAAAAAAATCTGATGTGGCCAGCACATAACCTCCCGCCCAATACTACTCTTAAACAGTACAAAATAGTATTTGATACAAAAACATACCTTCTTATTTGTTTATTTTCCATTTATATTTGAGAATTAAAATTTTCTTTCGTATATTTATTGTTTTTTTGACATATATTTCACTAAGAAAACAGCTTCACAATCACAATGACATGTGTCACATTTCGAAGAAAAAATTGAAAATTTTTAAATGTTTCCATGGTGTACTAGGAATGCAAGATTTGTGAAATCTAATTTCTTTATATTTTATTATCTCTAAATCTAATGAAAATTAATAAAATTAGTATAATCAAAACACATGTAAAATTAAATATTCTTCTACTTTGAAAATAACATAAATTGTTGAAAAATGAAATTAAACCGTGTTTTGCACAAAAAACTGTTAAGGGCTTCAAGTAAACTACTACTTCCGGTTGACCAATTTTATCCAAAATCTAATCAGCTCTTCATTTAAATATAAGATGCAATAATGCACAAAATTGTATTTTTTGGTATTATAGTATTTGAGTTATGCGAGACGAAAAAATTGCCACAGACTACACACACACACTGACACACACACACACATACATACATACATACATACATACAGACATCATCGCGAAAATAGTAAAATCGTATTGTAGGGACCTTAAAACGTTCTTATTCATTGAAAACTCACTACCCAATTTTTTGACCAAAAACAATACCTCCCTTACCTAGAGGTAGGCGGGAGGTAAAAACAATTATTCCTACCTATCACTTTTAAATTGATCGGAAAATTACCACTATTAACCTTCGAAATTTGTCCATTTTCGATTACTAACCGATTGCGAATAATAGGTATACCTATTTCTGTGGAAGCAAATTTCCTGTAGCTAGGGAGGTATTGTGACGAGTCAATATATTTCAATACTGAGTTTACCACAGATGAGTACGTTTACTTGTCTCTAGAGTCTAGAATACGATTTAACTATTTTCACGATGACGTCTGTGTGTAAAGAATTTTTCGCGCTCATTCGATTTGATAGTAGGTAATCTGATAATCCATGAACCGTAAGTGAAAATTTCAATAAATTTCCAAAAAAAAATTGTAAATATTTCTAATTGCTTAGTATATAATCGTTAATAGTTTCTTAATTATTATAAAATTCATCTTATATTCTCAGCTTACCTCGTAGACGACAAATTATCAAAAATTTTCACCACATAAAATTATCCCTGTGGCTCCTCCACCACTACCATCCTTGGAGTCCGTGCTTTGACGGCTGGTAACCGCATTTTACGCGCAAAAATATATCATAATACAAAGATCTGCTTTGAGGAAAATACCACACCCACAAAAGGGTAAGTGGCGTTTTATTTCTTATACGAATAATCAATGATGGAATTAATGGTATTTTTTACCTACTTGTGTCAAGTATTAAAATTATGAAAATTACTATAAATAAACTTTAAGGAGAGCGAATTGCATATACTTTTAACATTTACTTTAATAATTTTGTTAAATTTCGTCACATATTCCTTAAAACAGTAAAATAAGAGAAGCTACATGAGAGAGCTCTGCGATGTGACCTTTAATTTTTATCCTACGCTTATACGTTCTGTGTATATTTATGTAAAAGGTGGACAAATTAAAGCGAAGGAGAAAAAATTATTTCATTGAGACATCCTGTCTGACATTTGAAAAAGATAAATGTGTTATTTACATCATTTCGCGCTGTAGCTTTGTCTCGCAAACCTACACTAAAAATATCACCAGTTTCATCATTTCGTTCTGTGTTTTCTTGTAAGCTCGAAGAAAACAAATCCAGAAATATAAAAATTATAATATATCTCAAGAACATCTTACTTTGCTTTCAGTCGCAGGAATAATGTTTTTTTCACATAAAACTTTAACGGACTTACTCTTCAGTGTTAAATTTATTACTGGAACATCTAAGTTTTGTATAATTTTGTGTAGAACGTAGAGCAGCGAAAAGACGATGTATGCAAAGCCTGAGGATCTCTGGATCTTTCGCTGGGTTCAACGTCGACCTTTGCTCTTTTCGCACTTTGAAGCAAATCGAATTAGTGTTGTGCTTACACTCCATCTGATCTACGCTTGCCAAGCAAAGATGATATCATTCCACTAGTTACAGATTACTTTGCTTAAAAGCCGCATCGCAAAATACGTCAAAGCCCGTGACAATCTGCTAGCCTTGCTATTTTAAATTATTTCAAGTCTGGAACATTGATACTGGGCTCCTCCACCGATTTCTTTTTATTATTATTTTAAATGAAACTTCATTAACTGATTAACATATATGACGCAATGAAAAAACAGCGTGCAAATTCGAATACAAATTATATTTTGTGCAAAAAATTAAATTTTGGGAAGTTTTCTTGTGAAGTTGTCAAATTGCTTAGTTGTAAAAATATGAATTTTTTGGGAATTGTTTTAATTGATGGCAAAATTAATTAAGTATCAAATGTTTATTGATCTTGTCAGTGTTGCCACCTTTAAATAAAATAGTAAATGAATACGATATGGGAAATATGTTACAACAAGGGTTAGTATAACACATGTTTTTCAATTATTTACTAATGTTTCACTTGTGACATTACTGCTTTCATTCATTATACTCAAATCAGACAATATACATTTTTTATAAAGAACTTAATTATGTTGAAAATAAAATTTTGGGGTAATTAATAGGGCTGTTCGATATCTTGTTTTGAATATCGATATTCGATATTAGAAAAATATCGATAATATCGATGTATCGATGTATCGATATATTGATATATCAATGTATCGATATATCGATATATCGATGTATCGAAGTATCGATATATCGATATATCGATATATTGATGTATCGATATATTGAAATATCAATATATCGATATATCGATATAATGATGTATCGATATATTGATGTATCGATATATTGATATATCAAGATATTGATGTAACGATGTATCGATCTAATATAGTTAAATTTTATTGGTAATTAAACAATGATTCAGGATGTCGATCTGTATTATATAAAAAGTAAACAATCTAATGCAGATAGATTTTATGGAAGGATTACAATGGTTCAGAATGTCGGCAATTCTATTGTGAAGAGAAGTAACGGGTGTTTCAAAGGCGAAAAATTTTAACATCTGGGGTGTTTGTGTACTTGCTTTATGGTGCTGGGCGCCAGCATTATAAAACAAACGGGAATCTACTTAAAATATTTGAAATTGTACTATGCCATGACTGGAAGGTAGTTTTATGAGAACTTCTGCTGGAAATTGTACCTATACATCGTCCCAATTATTAATTCTCCCCTTAATCCCGACTCCAGAATGAAAGTAAAAATAAATATCAGTATGCAATGCTATCAATAAATCGAGCACAACCCCTTTCATTAGATGGCATTATAGCTAAATTTTAGTTCTTTTTCACAAAATACATCGATACATCAATACATCGATACATCAATACGTCGATACATCAATACATCGATATATCAATACATCGATACATCGATATATTAATACATCGGTATATCAATACATCGATATATTGATACATCGATAAATCGATACATCGATATATTGATATATCGATACATCGATATATCGATATATTGATATATCGATATATCGATATATCGATATATTGATATATCGATACATCGTTATATCGATATATCGATATATTGATATATCGATATATTGATATATCGATATATCGATGTATCGATATATTGATATATCGATGTATCGATATATCGATATATCGATGTATCGATATATTGATATATCGATATATCGATGTATCGATATATCGATATTTTTTCTACTGTATATCGTTATTCGATATATCGATATAATATCGATATATCGATGTAAACGCACAGCCCTAGTAATTAATATTGCAGAACAAACAAAACTAAATTCTTTTCATAAATTTATAATTTACCATAGCTCCAAAAATTTAGCAATAACGATGACGCTTGTAATTAAAATTTTTTTATTTGAAATCGACACTAAAGTGCTCAAAAATCGTCTTTAAAAGCTCAGAAATCGTCACTAAAGTAACCCATTATACGACGATTTTGAGCAACCCAGTGTTGGCAACTGTTAAATAATTATTGTACAATTAGGATAATTTTGGCAGATATATTGACGTACTATAGTAAATTTGGACGTAACATGAAACAAAATTTGCAAGAAGAATTAACTAATTAATTCCGATGACGAAATTGAGGACAAATCACATAATTTTGAGTGTTATTTACGATAGCTTCACTTCTCGAGATTGGCAACACTGACTGTCAGTTTCAATTGATAACTGACAGATGTATAAACTTAACCTACATTGTAATTTTTTTACAGTTTTTTCGAATTTTAGATTTCAAATAAAATATAATATGTACCTCGGCACTGAAGTTCCCTTTTATCACTCACATGGTTCATTTTCCTCGGCCCTACGGGCCTCGGCAACTAAATTACATATTCGTGATAAAAAATTGAACTTCAGTGCCTTGATACATAAATAACTATTGTTAAAAAAATTTCCAATTGAATTGTATTTTTTTGATAATGCATATGAAAGTAACCAATCAAAGCAACATTAGACTTGTACTTGTATTATGAGGTTGATAACTAACAGTTGTTGTCAGTTAATTCAATATTAATTGTTTTAATTCCAAATGTAATCGGAATGAAAATAACAATAATAATAGCCAAAAAATTTATCACTGAACATTCCTCGAAGACAAATACCTCAAGAACGTTACTTAAAGGTAAGTGTGACAAAACTATTTCTTAATTATCAATGTCCTTAGGATATTCTAATTCCATTTATTAAAACAAAAGCAGATATACTTCTGCCTAATAATAATAAATATACATTATATACTTCTGTAAATCATGTTACCTAGCATCTAATTGTTGTTTGGTTTTTATTGCAAGTTGCTATTAGTAACACAATTAAATTTAAAATGCACTGTTCAAATAAACTACCACTTCATGAACTGGAAATGCGTACATAATGATTTATTTTTTGCACGGTTCTAGAACAATGTTTACTAACACAAAACGCCACTTTAACTAAACCTCTGTTATTATCCCTCCTCTAACACCCTTGGGGGTCGTGACCTGAAAGCTGGTAACCGCGCAAAAATATATCACTTACCGACAGTAATGCCTCACCCAAAATATTATAAAAGAAGTGATAATAATTTATTTATTAGTTAAAATGTTATGTTCTTCAAGTTATTAATTAAATTATTTAATTGATAGGATTTGATGGGTAATGTAAACAAGTATGAGAAAGGAGAAAAATATAAAAATTACAGGTAAAACTAATGTTTCAACATAATCAATGTAAATTACAATGATTTATGATAATTCCCCGTCATTTTTCTTTGAAGGATCATGGAAAGGGGGCAGGATAAATAAGGATAATTTTTTAGGGATGAAAGCATTTTTCTTTGACAAATTCACAAATATGTTTTCCCTTCCCAGCAAGCTTTATATTCCTGTTTTTCGAGGGTGTAATTTATTCCCAGTAGTCAACCAAAATGGGAATCGTAAAAAAGGAACTCTAAAATTTATTTCTTTATAAACTTTCCAACCTGCGATAAATTTTACTTAAATATTGATGGTATTTTAATCATTTTATGAACTGGAAGGAAGCCAAGTTGATATCGTAATTTGCTTTCTTATTTACGAATAAAATGTTTTTAGAGAATTAACGAACTTTAAAGGTAATTGAAATTGAAGTAATTATAAGATTTTAAATGAATTCTCTAAATTATAAGTTACCGAGTGAACATGTAGCAGATTAAATGTCAAATCAATTTTGATGTACTCAAAGTAAAATTGTGAAATTTAATATTCTGCATGACGTATGCAAAACTTTGACATTTAAGTCGCGTGAAATCTAAATCTGCGTGTTCGACATAAAATAACAAATCGATATCATAATGAAAAGGGGTAAATGTCTGCAATTTTGTAAAATTGTAGCACAGGGTTAAATTAAAGCCACAACAGCAACGTTTGGTGAGCACGCTTCGCGTGCGCTTCCGTGAAACAAATTTGAATTTTTGCCTGTCTGCGAAAAAACTCTAAATTACCATTCACATAATTAATTACGCATGAACTGTACTGTAAATGTATCGTTACACATCTTAAACCGCTTTTGACGTGGCAGCTGTTTCACTATAAAAAACAATAAAGACAATTTTTATTAAATACGACGATACCTATTTGGCTACCAAAATTAAAATACGCTAACTAGTGGTAGAAAGCTAAACTAACCATAAGGTACATAAATTTCATTGAATTTTGAAATTAATTGTTAATTTTAAAAAATGAATAACAATAGTAGTTAGTTTAAGAGTATTTCAATGCAACAGTTGTTTAAACCGTATTATTTCAATAAGATGTAAAAATGAAAGGTACATTGTATTTGTAGATTATAGGTTAAGATTGAATTTTCTCCAAAAAAACCTATAAAACAGGAAAATTTGCAGTGTGTATGGCAACAGTTCTGCTGCCAATAAAAGCAAACTACCAATACTAATGTAAGCATTCGCCATCATAAGATATCATACAAAATGAATTTGACATGTACCTTTTGGGGATTGTGATCAACGCCATCTCTTGATAATTTGGAAGCCCATATTGGGCTCGTAGAGTATATTTCAATTTTCGTTGATTCTTCATTTTTACATTATTTCTATCATATATTTAGAACAATGTAAAGTAAATTTTATCATATTAAAAAAGATGTAGAATAGTATTAGCTACAATTTTTTAAAAACTTTTTTCTTTATTTGGTATCGTTTAGGAATTAAAATTTTCAGAAAGTACTACTTCTACCGAATTCTAGGGCTAGAATTCAGATAGAGGAAAGACTGTATTGTGAAATAAAATTCATAATGAATTTATTTATACGTTTTATCTAATAATTTAAGATTTTTTTGTGCATATTTTGCTGCATATATTGTCATATTTGTGACTTTTAGAATAGCTTTAAAAAATAGTTCTGATCTAACAAAGGGATAATTTATTGTATTAAATTTATTAATATCATAAATTCTGTTATTTTAAATAATATTTTAAGGAAAAATAACAACTGGAATAAATAATATCAAATTTACAATTTGACTCAAAGGTATTGACTGATACCACAAACACTGTTTTTAAATCTGATGACAACAAAATACAGAAAATTGTTTCAAATAAAAATTGTAAGTAATAACATCGTTTTGATTCCAGTGTAATTTTCTCTATCTTATTTATTTATTAAGATAAGCCCAAAAACCCTGATAGGCCTTGAAATAATCAACCACTTACTGTTGATGAATTGTTTTCAAAATCTAATTAATTCGTAACATAAACAATAATACCTCAATTACATAAATGTATGTGCAGAATGTAAAAATGATAGAATTTAAGATATAAATATGTTGAGTTAAATAAATTTCCTTTTTATGACTTTAACTGGGCCAAATAATATGATTCTGGGCTCGTATATGAGCATATAATTCATTTTTTCGTGCATATAATCCGCTCTCTAGTAAACAATATCGGTGAAGTTGTTTGAACTCTAAAACCCTAGTATTCTAAAAGTTCTTTGTTAAAAAAATTAAAAAGCAAACAATAATAAATTAATGTTCAGAGTAAGCTTGGAGATTATTCAATTAGACAAATTGATTCAGAATTTGAAGTAGAAATGTTCATTTTGCAATTTAAACGTTAGTAAAGTTTAATTAAATTCTGATCGAAATCAGATGGAAGTTCCATCTTCATTACTTAGAGTCCAGATTTCTAAATTTTTAGATTGGACTGTGCTCTTTGCGCTGATAAATGAAAAGAAAAAAAAACAAATAAAAAGCGTTGAAAGTCAGACATGTCGACACCACAGCGCACTACAATTTATCTCGTTTTTGCCCAAACTCTCAATGACCAGGACCGGACCCAGACACTTTTAATTACTCATCATTAATAAGGAATTTTTTCATGAAGTGAACCGTGATTTATTAACGCCGAAACACATCAAGGAAGTAGTTGTAATGACCAACAACAACGTAGATTTTTTCCTAAGTGCTTTGACCCTTGGGAGCTAGGGGGCGCGAAGGTGACCAAGAAAAAAGCCAATCGCCGCACGCAAACAAAGCACGCTAGATCCACCCTGCGAGGTCGTCACGTGATATTCCCCGGTTAGTTAGCTCCACAACTGGAGCGAATTTTCAAAGGAAAGTCTACGCGATAAGAATTAAAACGCATTAAATTTCTGCGATCGATTCTCCGTGGCGTCAAATCAGTTTAGCACCGGCACCGAGCTTGGTACGTGAAATGTTGGTGCTGGTGTAAGTTTTGGAATGCGCCCAGAAAACGACAAAAGATTCGGCGCTCAATAGCTCAACGAGCATTTTACACTATGCCAGTGGATATGCGGGGAAGGGGGCAGGGGCCATTAGCCCAATTAATTGAACTGATTATGAGAGAAAACATACCAGGCAATATTAAATTTCAATATAGAGGAACCACAGGTGGACTAAAAGCAGTGACCATAGTCGATTTTACATACATACATACATAACATCACGCCATATCCCACTTAGTGTGGTAGCACGAACCCAGAAACTCAGTCAACCAACAATCAATCTCCTCCAAACATTCCTATCCTGACACACCACTTTCACTATCATTCGTCGATTTTAATGAAACAAATTATGTAATAAATAAATCAACCATTTAATAATAAAAATAGCATATAGTCTTATAATTTTGTTGTATATTTAAATTTAATTTAATGCAAGTCGCGATAAGAACGTGACATAATGGCTGAGCATAAATTGACGAAACTCGAAAAGCTTTGAAACTGACATATGTAAGAAATCCGGCAATGTAACCTATATTTTACAAGTACATAGGCGTACAACTGATATGCAAAAATTGCAAATAAAACTGCAATTACTAGGATTAACAATTATTTACGCAATTATTGGGGTATAAACAAGAAAGTATTACAAAAGTGCGATAATAATGTACTATCCAAAGAATTGCTTACATAATTTTAAATACGATCGTTTGAAATTTTAAAAATAGTGAAAAACTTATATATTTTACTGTAATAAAAAATTATTTTTAAATAAAAGTAACAACAGGCCGGAATAGTTTATATAATGAAAGCCAAATAAACAGTGCGGTAATATTTTTAAAACACACTAGTGTGGTAAGGTTAGTAATTACCTGCCTGAAATGAGAGGGATATGTAGGATATTACGATCGTAGAAAATAATATATTAACACAATAATCATAAAACTTAATTACTTTTTTTTATGAAGATTGTAAGCGGACTAACTGCTTTTGATCACTTGCCGTTTAATGAAAAGATGAATTGTGAATTATGTAAACATAAAAAATGGCAATGCTATTCAGTGGGATTCGAACCCACGACTAGGCTAGTGAGATAGCAACTACACCACCGAGACCGGCTTAAATTTTTTATTAATTAATTTTTGTGCAACTGAACAAGAAAAGCATTTCGCAGCTGCAATACAGACCGCGAAATTGAATTTTGCGGCTGTTATTATGGTAACGACCGCGAAATCCAAAATGATTGTTTTTACCCCTATTTCGGGGCCGTTGTTAATGGTAATGGCCCCGAAATACGGTAAAAAACAATCATTTTGACACTTGAGAATTTACATTAATTTTTCAAAACTAATTATTTTGTTTAACAAATGTCAATCCTAAGCCACTATTTATTTACAATAAAACTGTTTAAAATTTGTAATTAATATTTTTATTTGAAATCGGCACTTTAGTGCTCAAAAATCGTCATTAAAAGCTCAGAAATCGTCACTAAAGTAGCCCATTATACGACGATTTTGAGCAACCCAGTGTTGGCAACCGTTAAATAATTATTGTACAATTAGGATAATTTTGGCAGATATATTGACGTACTATAGTAAATTTGGACGTAACATGAAACAAAATTTGCAAGAAGAATTAACTAATAAATTCCGATGACGAAATTGAGGACAAAACACATAATTTTGAGTGTTATTTACGATAACTTCACTTCTCGAGGTTGGCAACACTGACTGTCGGTTTCAATTGACAACTGACAGATGTATAAACTTAACCCATATTGTAATTTTTTTACAGTTTTTTCGAATTTCAAATAAAACTTAATATGTACCTCGGCACTGAAGTTCCTTTTTATCACTCACATGGTTTATTTTCCTCGGCCCTACAGGCTTCGGCAACTAGATTCCATATTCGTGATAAAAAATTGAACTTCAGTGCCTTGATACATAAAAAACTATTACGGTAGCACAAAAAATAGTGTGTACACCTTGTCCGCGAAATCCTTAATCGCCCTTGAGATTGTCTTTGGCGACAATTTTTCTCTCGATATGGCATACAAATAACTATTATTTACAAAATGGAGAACATTGCTATGACAAGTTACAAAAAATGAATTAACAAAGGTACATAAAATTGTTGAATCACATATTTAGTTATTTACAACATGGGTGAAATTTGCATGGAATATTGTTTTAACATGTTTTTTACTTGATTTTTAAAATTTAATAAAGATATGTGAAACAAGTCTATATGATTAAATTTAGAGTGATTCTATTAATGGGTGAATTGTTTTTGGTATAACTAAATCATTTATCTATTTCTAAGTGTCGCACTTTACTTAGAGGAGATCATGATAAAGATAAACTATATATTCTAGTGCATGCAGTTGTTAAATAACAATCCTTTACGGCCACAAGAGTAAATTTGTCGCCTGTGTGAATCAAACTGCGGAGCTATTTACTGAATTACATTTGACTTTTCAAAAGGGAAAAATATACTCTTGTGAGAATATACTTTCAATTACTATTTACAAGATGAAACAAATATTTGTCGTACATTATTAGGCAGGGTACGAGACTAGGGTCGGTTATCCGGTCCATCCCAGATAAAGAATTTATCGTACAGCACAACTCACTTTCCTAAGGAACAGAACATCCCTCAAAAGAAGAACATTATAAATAAAACATTAAGAGAGGAAACACTATCAGCGAACCTCCATCGTTCCTAGTTTGTGTTTCAAATGATCGGCTTCCAACAAATTGATGTATTTGTTCGTCGACGTCCTAGCAAGCCCTGATTAACCCCTTTTATGCTGCATGATAAATAATTTCCCGCGAATGGATACTCCATCAGAAATTATAACGCAATTAGGGCTGAAACTCGCGAGGCGAGCCCGCCGCTCCGAAGATGAGGGGTTGAAATCAGTGCTAATATATTCCGTAGTTGAGGCGTGCCAACCTGGTATAACCATGCGTAGCTCCCCCTGAACGGTGCGTGGCAGCATCGATCGCCGCGACGAACAAAGTTGCCACCAGAGGTAGCACAAACATCCGAGTTTGAAATAAACCGCCAACTCAACTGACGCAACAACTGCGGTTTTCAAATGCGATAATATATTTGCATATCAACAATAAAAGTTGTGAAAATAACAACAAACTGTCATATCTTTGGAGATGATTTAAAAGTTTCCAACTTTTTCATTTCAAACGAATATATCTACAAATACATTAACTAAAGGCAATCCTTCCCACAATAAGTTTATACAATGCTTCTTGTAACCAGCAATAGTTATTTGTTTAATTAGGTCGAAACCAGCAAGTTATGCTGCTCTGCGTATGTAGAACGGTTGCTATGCGTTTCTAGCGCAGTTGCTATGTAAAAACAAATTCGTTATTTATATTTTCATAAAATTTAATTCTATTGCTTTGTGAAAATTCCTAATCAATATATTACATAAAATACGGAGTGATTAATATATTAAATGTCTCTTATTCCACTCATTTTGTGTGCTTCATTACCCTACTCGTTATCATTAACGTACTATTTATTATAAATGTTGATAATACAATCTTTACAGTTCTTTAAATTAATTAATATTTGATTAATTAATAGTTTTTGAAGCTCGTTCTTCTATATCCGACGAAATAATTTCTAAATCACTCATTTTCACTAAATGCAACAAAAAATTATGAAAAACAACTACTTAATTATTTAATGTCAAATTGTGGACGTCTTGGATTAATAGTTATTTACTTTACAAGTGGGCAAAGTAAGGGTAATTCCACTTTGCACACGTGTGAAGTATAACGTTTTATTTGATTTATTATTTATTAAAGAAATATTATTTGACAGTGACATATGCTTTAAATTTTAAAATTAAAATGTCAATCGAAGTAGTTACCAAGGTGTTGTGTGTTATTATTATTGTTATAAATTAAAAAAATGCTCACAAGTGGATTTTCTCAAAATTAAACCCACTAGTGTGTAATCTGTTACTTTCCTTGTTTAAAATCGCTATAGTAATAGAGCATTTATTGAGAGGTGTTGGATAATAGCATATTGTGTCATTAGGAGTAAATGTGATACTTTGAGTGCTGAGCATGTAAGTTTGAACGACGAGCGAAGTGAGTCGAACAATTACATGCGAAGCACCCAAAGACACATTTATACTCCGAATAACACATGCTATTTTTTCTTCAAACATAGAAAATAAAATTATAAATATTATAAAATGCTCAAAACTTCAAAAAATATTCTGTCTTATCTAGCATTTCAAGTTGCCGTGGAATATGCAGTTTTGTTATTTTTGTTTATTTGTTTCATTTTTACCTGTCAAATTATTGAATTACAACCTAACTATTTTTCATAACATTTTACTTTGTCCGCCGCCGGCGTAAATGTGTTGCCAAGGATACACTTTTACGCCGGCGGCGACAATATTGAACTTCTGCTTGTTGAATACAAATACATAACAACGTACTTTTATGACGTTTGAAAAAAAAAAATTTTTACAGCAATTACTAGGATAAATTTTCTACTTGTCAAAAAAAAAATAATCAAATTATTTTAATATTTTTACTTTGAGCGGGCGCAGATAAAATATTATACAATACACGTATTATAATGCATTATTGATATACTTGATATCGCTGCATTGTTGCAAATTTCACATGCGTATCTTAATAATGCTTTTATCCCATTTATATCGTAAATATCTATTAACTCGTTTAATTCGTAAGGTACATGATACACGTGTATATTTGGAAAATACAAATTTGGTTATGCAATTATTTTTAACGCAATTAAAATTTAATTAAAATACTCATAAATTTACAAATTCATAGCAGCAAAGTCATAGACCTGTGTGAAGTTAGCCCGCTAAATCTAAATAGAAAGTTAATTTTTTGCTCATCGTTTGCCCAACGTTTGCCCATGTTTGCCCAGTATAAATTTTTGTTTGCCCACAAATACAACAAAAGATATAGTAAAAAAAGCCTTTGCGGGCTAACTTCACGCTGGCGCAACACATTTAATAGTTAACAATTTTTAATACGGCTTTCGTTTGCCCACGGTTTGCCCATGTTTGCCCAACAAAAAGTTTTGTTTGCCCACGAAGAAGAAATGAAAAAAAAATTTTTTTCTCTTAAATTCAAAATATCAATAACTAAGATAACACATGCTTAAAAAAGCTTCTTTTCCCGCTAAATTGAAATAGAAAGTTAATATTTTGTTAATCGTTTGCCCAGCATTTGTCCACTATAAATTTTAGATTGCCCACAAATATAACAAAAGATATAATAAAATAGCACCTTAACGGGCTAACTTGACGCTGGCGCAACACATTTAATAGTTAACAATTTTTAATACGGCGTTCGTTTGCCCACGGTTTGCCCATGTTTGCCCAACAAAAAGTTGTGTTTGTCCACGAAGAAAAAATGAAAAAAAAAACACATTTAATAGTTAACAAAACTTCTTTTCATAAATAAATAACCGAATTTAAATTAATTTAACATCTCCATTATTTGCGTAATGATAATTTTAGTTTTTATCGGACTTTGGCATGCACGCTAACTTCAAAGGATGACGATTACAAAAACAAATACTTTGAAATCGAGTAATTCATTACCAAGGTTTGCCCACGTTTCTCCAATTTCATAATTAAAATTATCGTTTGCTCACGATTGTAAAATCAAAGTTATCATTTGCCCATTATTGCAAAATCAAAATAATCGTTTGCCCACCACTATTGTAAAATCAAAGTTATCGTTTACTACAATTGCAAAACCAAAGTTATCGTTTTTTTAATGAAAATAATAATTTGCTAAAAGAAAATTAGCGTTCTAAGCGATTTCTCTTCTACAATGTGTAATATTAAATTTTGTTGTATTATGTTAAAATTAAAAGAGGCGGAATTAATAATCAATATTTATTAAATAATAAAATATACCATACATACGAAATAAGCATAATGTGAATGAATATTATTTATTTGCTTATACATTAGTAAATTTATAAAATTTAAAATAAATCTTAAATGGTTCAAAAATGGTTGATAATAATGCTATTATAAGTACTAATGTAACATTGTTGTAATATAATATAGCAACTTCATTAGTTTGCTCGCGTAAATAAAAGAATGAATGGTTTAACCTTCTTATTTTCAGTCGTTGAGTGAATTCGTGTAGCCATATCGTCATGGACAGACCAATTCCCAGCAACTTTTCTGGTATATGCGCTAAAATGTCCCGGTGTTCTGTGAATCAAACCAGATAAAATAAATTTCGTATTATATATCTTTATCTCGTTTGGAATACTGCCCAAATTTATTCCAAACGTAATTTCAGGATACTTCTTACGGTAAAATTGTCCTTCGAACATGTATTCCAAATCTATAATTAAATTTATGCCTGGTTCTCGTTTCAGGGTTATTAGTCGCGAACATGCTGGACAATCTGTGCGTTCTCTGCCGAAATATATATTAATATATTCATCCAAACCTTTGGAAAAAGTTTTTTGAAACAAAATTTGGTCATTAATTTCCAATATGACCAAATTTTTTAAAATAAAATGGCAAGATTCACACTCTCCTTGTTGTTTAATGGAGAATAATTCTGGAAAAAGTTTTTCGATCAGCCAACTTGCACTTACTTCGCAATCTAATATATTGTTGTTCGTTTCAAATAGCGTTGATAAAATCGTTCCTCTTTCATTATATATTTGTTGATTAATGTTATTCACTGCAAAATTTTTTATAAAGGAAATTGTAAGTATTTCTTTATCCATTTTATCTAACGATTGTTTATACAAACAATTGTCCATATACGCACATGTTAATATTTCTATCGTCGAATCAAAAGCACATGTATTTTTAACTTGTATTTTTTGGCCGTCGATATTTATGGGTTTTAACACGCTTCCGTTTTGTAAGAGCTCCTCTTTTCTTTTTCGTAGAGGTCGACTATGTATTAATTCAATGTCGGGACATGCTGTTAAATACTTACCTCTTTTCTTTTTACATTCTTCATATTCGTTTTCCACAGAAGGGTTTTGCTTGAACGAATTTGCATTGTCAATTATCATTGACAAGGGAACTATTTTTGGAACGTCAGTCTGATTTTTTCCTTTCCATTGTTCTTCAGCCATTAAATGAACATTTTCACTTGGAAAACTCGAATATTTGTAATAATAATCGTTCAAATCATCAGTTATTGCAGCATCATTATTAATAAAATTGTTCTCATTTGTCTGAATAGAGTTTTCTTCTTCGTGTGTTGTACCTAATAATGATGATTTGTCATGCACATTTTTTTGCTTCATGGCTGCTTTTTCGTATTTACTCTCGTTGTCAATCATCTTCATATGTGAAACAATGAATTTGTCTACCCGCATTGACTTACTCTGGATGGATCCTTTAATATCTTTAAATTTTGCCTCGCACCTTGCAGATGTGGCTACTTTATTTAAACATGAAAAGTATCCACACATCACATTTGTCCAAAGTGGAAACTGTTTTGCCAATTTTGCAAGAACTGGGACGATTTCAGGGAGATAATAGGGGTTAGGCCTTTTGAATATGCTACATTCTGCAGCTTTCGTTTTTGCCTTTGATTGAATTTTATCAATGAAGGTTGCAATATTTTCATCCTCCTCAAAATCTTCTATATTTTCTTCATATTCGCGATCTATTATGTCGTGTTCGTCAAAAGTAAACGTTTCTATTATGCGGAATAAATATTGCAGTTTTTTTGTACACAGAATACTATTTCTTTTGTTATCTTCGTCATTTTTACTTAAAGCTACTATAAAAATAGCTTCTAGAATTTTCTTGAAGCTTTTTTTATTGCTGCAAGTGGTTAAAAATCCTGCAGTTCTGATATAAAAATCTTTTAAAATAGAAAGTTTGTTTTCAAACAATTTTTTTCTACACAGTATATTCATTAAATGAGCAATATCGACTCTTACAAGGCAACGTAGAGGAGGATCTGATTCTTGCCCGTTTAGTATCTTGTAACATTTTGATACATATGAAGACAATGAGCAATCATTAAAGCTGAGCGTCATAGCATTTAATAGTGCTAATGAATAATCACTCACTGCTTCATCTGGTATTGGGTTACCATCTCTTAAAAACTCTCGTAACCAGTATGTTATGGTGTTTGTATCGTGTTTCGCTGATACCATTTGACAAACGGAGGATATGCCAGCATCACCAGGTTGAACCATCAAATATAAAAACAGTGGATTAACATCGCCGTTTAATTGTCGAATTGCTTTTGCGATTCCTGATGTGGCATCAATTTCCACCTTTCTCATTCCTTTTCGACGACTTTTGTAATTAGATGCTTGCATCGGAGACCAATAAATACAACGAAATTTATAGGCTGCAATATCTTTAATGTAACCTGCAAACTTACCCGTGTAATTTACATTTTGTAATGACTCTACAATGGTCAAATCTTCATATATATTCAAATCACGGTTTCGTGCTTCTTCGCGACATTTTCTTAAAACATTACCTCTTGGAATGAAGCTTGGTTCGACTTCACCAAACTCAATATCGTCAGCCGCTTCATTTTTCCACACATTTGCCTTTTTGTACAATAATTCTTTGCCTACCTCAAGTCTTCTTTTTCCCTGCAAATGACGTTTTTTCGTATGTTTAATGCTCCGCGTATCTATTGTGGAAACAGATAAACTAATCCCAGTTTTCTTCGGGGGCTTAAACAGAGTATGAGCTTCAAAATAGCTACCACAATCTTTGCAAATTCCCTGAATTTGTAAATAAATTTTATCCTTCGTAACTCTAGCTCGTTTGAATGTATAAGCACATGGAAGTTTAGCTCTTTCGTAAACTTTTTTTGCTATAAGATCCGTCCATCCCATTTGTAGCTTAGAATATTCTCTATTTATTGCATTTAACTTACTGTTATTTGGTCTTATAGATTTCCACTCTTCATACGATAAATCAATATCGAAAAACATTGAAGGACAATTGGTCTTATTCTTCGCTTTAAATACTGAAAATGATTCATCTTCATGAGACGTATTCAACACCGGTTCATTAAAACTGTTTTCTACAGTTTGTTCTGCGGGAATTGGAATATCATAATGACTACGTAAATCATTAAGTAAGTTATAACGATTTCTTCTGACACATGCATTTAGATTATCTACAGTTATCGAAGTATTTGTTTTCTCACACGCATCCTTCCATATAGGATCTTTACGAGATTTTAACATTCCTTTATCATCAAATATATTAACCATTTTTAAAACATTTAACATTGTGCTAGGATCACACACCGGAGTAGTAGGCATTCTGAATAAGTAATTAGTAAAATATTTCACTAATATGTAAAATTTTTTAAATTGAATTTAAATACAAGCGTAATGACAGTTGGATATAGTGAATACCGTATGCTCTGGTTTATGATCATTCAAGTAATGCTTAAAATACTAAAATATTTCCAATGATATAAACGTAATATAAATTAAAATATTTACAATGTGATCGAACTAGATTTAATTGTATTTAAAAAAAACAAAATTTAAATAAACATTTTAAAATGCTATATTACGGAATTATCTAGCGATGAAATATAAAATCGAGTCCTTAGTGAACACAAGTTATGAGAGATACTTAAATGTGATGTTGATATTGATGCTGAATGTAATGCGTAAACTCGAGTTGATAATGATGTTCTTCAAACATTACCGTTAAAAAACACTGATGTGGTCACCACACTTAGCTGTTGATAATGTTATTATTTCAGTATTGCTGCTATGGTTTTAACAAATAACAGCCCGTTATGATATTTTTACGGACTAACCGTAAAAAAATTTCTTTGCTCTATAAAAAAAAATGTTACGATTCAGTATACCGTAAAAAAAATAAAAAATGTAATATTACCTGATTTAAAATGTGGAAAGTGGATTACAATAATTATAATGATGCGAATTATTCACAAAAAACTATCACCATATTAAACAGTTTAATTTTAATACAACTATCAACCAATTTACGAGTAGTGATACGTGATTCTCGCCTTTTGCGTACCTGTTCTGTTCTTCTGTTTCTTGCGACTACACGATTTGGGGACTTTTCAGGCTCTAGTTATGCAGGGTTATTCGCAACAATCGGTTAGAACCACCAATGTGCACTTGTGTCTCTCGACACCCATTGTTGTCCACGTGTCGCGAAAACTAGTGCACATTGTTGAATAAGAGGTAATTTAAATTTGGTGAAATGGATTCTCCGAATGAAAGTGAATACTTTTAAACTATATAACTTGTTAACAATGAAATTTGTTTGTTATTTAATTATTGAAATATTTAGAATAGAAATTACTAGAAATACATAAAATAATATATTTTCTTGATCTCTCTCTCTCTCTCTCTCTCAAAGTCCGATAAAAACTAAAATTATCATTACGCAAATAATGGAGATGTTAAATTAATTTAAATTCGGTTATTTATTTATGAAAAGAAGTTTTGTTAACTATTAAATGTGTTTTTTTTTTCATTTTTTCTTCGTGGACAAACAAAACTTTTTGTTGGGCAAACATGGGCAAACCGTGGGCAAACGAATGCCGTATTAAAAATTGTTAACTATTAAATGTGTTGCGCCAGCGTCAAGTTAGCCCGTGAAGGTGCTATTTTATTATATCTTTTGTTATATTTGTGGGCAATCTAAAATTTATAGTGGACAAACGCTGGGCAAACGAATAACAAAATATTAACTTTCTATTTCAATTTAGCGGGAAAAGAAGCTTTTTTAAGCATGTGTTATCTTAGTTATTGATATTTTGAATTTAAGAGAAAAAAAATTTTTTTTTCATTTCTTCTTCGTGGGCAAACAAAACTTTTTGTTGGGCAAACATGGGCAAACCGTGGGCAAACGAAAGCCGTATTAAAAATTGTTAACTATTAAATGTGTTGCGCCAGCGTGAAGTTAGCCCGCAAAGGCTTTTTTTACTATATCTTTTGTTGTATTTGTGGGCAAACAAAAATTTATACTGGGCAAACATGGGCAAACGTTGGGCAAACGATGAGCAAAAAATTAACTTTCTATTTAGATTTAGCGGGCTAACTTCACACAGGTAAGTCATAGCAATCAAATACCCGAAAAATAGCCAGACACTTTTCCTTGCAGTACCACAAGCAAACACGTTTTTGACTAGTCAGGAAACACCCGTATTCGATCCTAGGTGCACAATATACCAATTCTCAAACAATAAAATAAAGAGAATGTATATTTGAAATTATAATATTTATATTTTGACATTTGTACAAATAGGCGAACGCGTGGACGCCGATTAGCAACATTGGAAAATGTAAACCCAGATTTGCTACTACATCATCCTATGGGATAGGTCAATGTAACGTTTTTACAGGCAAGATACTACAATAGGAAGTTTGAGAAAAATTACTCTAATCAGGTGAAAATTGACCATTGAAAAACTTCTATTTGTACGCCAATGTAAGCTCTAAGAATATTCTAATCATTTTTACATGACAAGAGATGTTAACCCAATTCGGAGGGGGGATCGACAAAAAAAACTAGCCGTTTTGACAAAGAATGTCCCATATCATCTTTGTTACAAAATGATATTGATAAATTGTTATATTAGATATGTTAATATAATAATAACAATTTGAGGTCTAAATTGCTGTTATATATGCAAACGTTCGTCGTTTCTTAATACAGACACACATGGTCGCCAAATTTATTCATATTTAATAATACCTTACTGCCATACAGTTCATGTTTCGTGAAAATAAAAAAATATGGAGGTAATATCGATTAAAATATTTAAAATGAAAAAACCATGGAACCCTTATAGTTCGGCAAAATTAGTTATAGGTAGTAATAATCTCGTGATATTCCGGTTCCTTGATGGCTTTTTTATTTCGTATTTCGTGCGGTGATTAAGGAAACGGTTGTGGGGTGGAAGATTAATAGACTATTTTGGTTTTATTTTGTTGATTTTGTAATCGGTAACTAGAAAGGAAGTTTTGGCTTCCGTTAGAAACGGAATTTTATCCTTATATGTTGGTGTTGTGTTCTCAGTATCGCAGTAGCCATTGACGTCATTACACGCACATGACAAAACAAATGACATGAACATACACACATTCTCTTTTTTCTGTTTTTCCTTCTTTGTACATAAATGACACCCAGCTGAATCGACGTTAAAACTAGTAAAACAAATCGTTATTCAAAACAGTTGCTGCATTTTTAAACACGTTTCGGTTTACAAACGCGCGAAACACCGGAAAGTAAGGCTCAAGTATAGCAAATACTTTTATATAAACGTGTATAGATGAACCAAGGTAAGCGCCGTCTGACAGGTGAACTAAATTTAATATTAGAAAATACGAACATGGACCATTTTGTCAACAATAAAATATAAATAGATTTTGCTTTAGGAACTGTCTTTAAAATAATAATAAATCATCGTGCTTTATTCATACATTACTAAATAAATACATTTTTATACTATTCCTAAAGATTAAAATTTGCTGCAGTAGACTTCCTTATATCCAACAAATAAAACTAAATTTGAATGTTTAATTATAATCACAGTATAGGAACAACATTTCAAATATTTCGCTATCCCAATATTTCAATGATACGCTACCGAGAAGATGGCCGCTCAGTGTCTCTTGATAGGCTGATATAGGTATTATTAATTATAGCATGTCAGTCAGTTATATCTGTGAAATATCATAACACAGTATTTTCCATGTTAAGTTCATTAAATGTATGCAAAATAGAGAGGAAAAATTATTTGCACTATAAAAAATTTTAATAAACTTTTATAGATTTTTTTAGATTTTCATCCGATCCAGAAAAGCGAATTATTATAAAGTTAAAATGACAACTGTCGGCTGTGAGGTTCGAACTGAGGATCTCATAAATCACAATCCGTTGCGGTACAAAGGAGCAATTTACCCCATTAATATTGATAAAAAAAATTGTATTAAATAATAGTATTATATTATACGAGACAGAAGTGTACGATTTTTTCCCGTGGAGTAAATTGAAGCACGAGGCGTAGGGCTACAATACGACAATTGAAAAACTACATTTCTCTTCTTCCTGTAGTGTATATACAATTTTTTTCACGACCACAATATTTATGGTGATTTTTATGTATTTCAAAATTATTTGAATTGTAATATAATTTATGACAGTTACTTTTGATTAATTAATTTTGTTCATTTTTCACATTATTTGAGCACTTTCCCTCACGACGGGAGAAAAAGTGCACAAATCTCCCATAGATATGAAACTGGTTGTTTCTGTCATGATTTTGGTATTATAGAAATCAAGTTTCTCTCCTGTCGTGAAAAAATGAATAAAATAAAAATAAAATAAATATATCATCACGCCTTTTACCCATTATGGGTGTGGCACTCCGATTACTACTTATTTATCTTGATAATGAACTACAAGACTGGGCAAAAAATAGGACCCTTTTTTTTACGATGCAGTCATATTTTAACAAAACGATTGATTATAGTCTGTGAAAAGTATAAGAAGAAAAAAGTTCCATATTTATATGAAAATAATAAATATACATTTGGACAATGTAAAAGACAAAATTTGTAAAAACAATATTTGTTAACATTTAATTTTAGAAAATGGGGCATAGGATACACGGCTATAATTGGTTAATTTTCCTGTTTTCTTGTGCTATTTTAAAAAGTCAAATTTGGTTCACCTTACAATCTTTGGGTTGATACCCCGAAACGCTGTTTTCAACTACTTCAACTGACAAATTCATGTTTCTATCATGCGAAACGGCGAATTTTATTTAAATCACGATAAAATTGCTGTTTTAAACTTGCAAAAACATAGGAAACTAGTGTTTCACAAGACTCTTGATTTTGTATTGAAATCAAGACAAGGTTCAACTGCACGAATGAACTAAAAATTTACTGAATAATGTTAATTGCAATTTTTACCTCCAGCACATATACGAGTATGTAAAGGAGGTAATGTGACGGATTAAAATTTTTTGTAATAACTTTTTAACAGATTTCACTATTTTCATGATGACGTCTGTTTGTCTGTGTGTGTGAGATTATATTTTGGATATTTTATGAAAGCTATCAATGTCAAATTTCATATTTTGATTTTGCATGTTCATGTTACAAGCTGATTAGATTTTGAAAGCAATCCATCAACCGGAAGTGGTAGATTATTTTAAAACCTATTAGGTTTTTGTAATATCTCAGCAAAACAATGAGTTAGGGCCAATATTTCCATCTACGAATAAATTTCCGAGTAAATTATTCGTCGAATAAATAAAAAAATACACATCAAAAAATGACAGCTAGAACAATTACTATCATTTGAGCTATGATTTCGATGCGACATTTTTCATTTATTCAGCGATTAATTTATTCGGTATTTTATTCGTAGATGGAAATATTGACCCTAAGTGTAAATTTTGTTATAAAAATGTAGAATAATATTGGCTACAATTTTTATTTGAATTTTTTTTTTACATTTCGTACCGTTAAGAAAATAAAATTTGCGGGAGATTATGTGCTAGCTACATTAGATTATTTAATCTTCCAGCAATGTACTTGGCATTGATTGAATTAACAAAAAATAAACAATGTACAATAACAGCGCTCACAATGAAATCATCTCGATTCATCTCTAGAATGTATTTATTTTTAAAACGTCAATATTATTTTGGACCCTTTAAATTTCTTCCAAAAGCTTCCTTCACCCTTCATTTTCCGCTCATTTCCATCGATGTTTCCACAACGCAGTCGGGTTGTTAGCAACACAAAACAAAAGAGTGCAGCGTAGTTTATAATTTTCCCCCATCGCTCATCGTCCAGTGGCGTGCAGAGCGTTTTCCAGACACATTGTCTGGGGCTAACTGCCCTACGACATGCAATAGAACCTGGTCTCTGTGTACTCAGCTTCATATTCGATGCAACGTCAATTAAATTGCATTTCTAATTCAAGTGAGTCACGACAGAGCATGGCATAAATGCATATGCAATATGTGCGAGGGCGCGTGCTCATGTAGTGTTAAAGCGTGTGCGAGGGTATGCTAATTGGTAGGTAAGAGTTGGTCAAATTTATGGCAATTACTATAAATTAATTTACGCGATAATCGAGATATTAATAACATTTTAATTTGGGGTATTGGATTTATTGGATATTCATAAATAAAAAATGTTTTTATTAATTATTACTGTGCCTATAATCATAACAAATTTTGATATTTATCGTACATAACCTATAATTAATATTTAACAATGTGTGTCATCAGTTAATGTAATAGCTACATTAATCTGATTTTATTAAACAGATTATGAATAACGAAATCGATTTTCCTATGAACTTTTGTAACTCGTTATTCCTTTAATCAGATTGACATTTCAAGTAGAAAGAAAGTTTTAATTTTTCTTTCTTCTGTGATAAAAGAAAAGATAAGAGTCCACGACATACGTGCGATAATTTTAAGCATTAAAAGTGAAACCAACTGTAAAATATTTTACAAAGTGATATTACACAGGAAATTTAAATTTAAATGGATTAATTTTCCTGTTGCAATTACCATAAAATGGTTAACCAAAAGTATGGCACGCCAGAAAATCGTTCTTTCGTGGAATTAAAAATTACGTCACATAGACTAAGAATATTTTAGCTCAAACGTAATTCAATCACGATCTGCTGTGCAAGATTACACGATCCTATCAACGAATTTTACGCTAGGGATAAAAATATCGTATAGTAAATAAACGAATGATAAATATATTTTGAAAGACGTTTGTCTGGTGAACTTTAAACTCGTTTTTAGGGTCGACCGGGGACGTTAATCCGGCGTTTCGCAGGAATTAAATTAGGCACATCTTGCAAAATGGGCTGGTGTTTCCGCGTTGCCTAGCAACCCAGTGAGTATTTCATCCTTTCGCAGACATTTCATTTGAAATTAGAAATAGTTGGGACGCTACCAGCTCCGAACAGACTCTGTAGCAATGCACAGGTGTCGTACAAAAATATACTGTTCGCGAGATCGAGAAAAATAAGTCACAGGGCTTGCAGGAATGTAGGTATCTGGGTGTCTATATCTGGCCTTATTTTAGGGATTCCCGATGTAAATACCAGCGCACTCCTGTCCCAACCGCCAGTACTACTACTACGGCCAATTGCCGACTGAGTAATTAATCGACAGGAGTGATAAATAGCGGTTTATGGCTCACAAATCTTATTAATATGAAAATGTAAATAGACACGCAGGTACCTACAACAGGTACGTCAATAATGAAAAAGATAAAAGAGCAACACTTACCAACATGTGGTATTCTGCGCCTTGACAACGATGACATCTTCATTGTTGATGATGACAGATTGCACACTTGCACTTCAATAGTTTTAAGTTTTTCTTTTAAATATTATATCAATACTCCACTTTATTTTTAACCTATAGCATAATCCCACGCCCCCAAAAACCATACACAAACAAATGACACAATCATAGTAAAAAATTGTTATATGCTAAATAGTAATATACAATCTTTATATCAATGCATGTGGTACGGTAACTAGTAAATTCTTGCTAAATTAGCATTACTTTCAAAGAAAATAAATAAAAATATACACTTTATGTGATAAATCCACTCAAATAACATTCATTCCAGACATTGACACACACATTCTCACAATTCGCATAACATTAATTGCACTTACATACTACATCAAATAAAGATACACAACTTAAACTATTATTGTCTATTAACAATGTTATCATGTAAATATTTTAATCACAGTTACAGAAAGAACCTCACAATCGCCATACTTAACGTGGAAATATACGCATGCGTATTGGCGAAAAAAAACAAAGTAGCTGACATCTGGTGGCGAAATTTAAAAGGTCCCAAATCGGGAAAACAAGTCAAGGTTTACGTTGACAGTCATAGGAAATTCATGAGAAACCTGAGTAAATTTAAGAGATATTGCTCAGTTGCACAATGCAATAGTTCTATTAGTGAAAATATATCTTTACATTATTTTCTCAAAGACATAAAAGTCCGACATGCATGGGTTCTTGCATTAAAAATAGAAAAATACGTGAATGTGTTCTGAGCATTTCAAACCTACAGACTTATTAAGCATGTCTATCATCTTCTTTATTTTTATCATATACATACTTAATAGAATATCTTGCAAAGAAGGGGATATAAAAATTAAAACCTGATGCTGTTTCAACCAAAAAATTACCAGTTGGTAGTTTTCCTAAATAAAAAGAGGTTAAATAAACAATAACTGTTTTATTTTTTACTTGAAGCAGGTAGCACTTTGCTGTCGAAACATCGTTATTTTAATAAACATTTCACTGATTTTTTACCCAATTATTGTTTTATATTATGAGTTGTGAAAGCTTCTTTCAATATTTAAAAGAAAGGTTATTCGGCCAGAGATGATAGAACGATAAAACGGAATATTAACAAGCATAAACAAATATAAAGTTAGGAAATTGTTCAATGCTAGTAATACGAGTATATTTGCAGAATAAAGCTAATAAATAGTATGAAAGAGAATGTAACAACCACAGTAGAACCTATGGAGCATTCTTCCATGGTACAAGTCACAGATTCTCCGTCAGTAATCGGCCGTATTTTTTCATCCAAATATAAAAGAATATCTGACAATTATTATTCCCACATTGAAAATGAATAAATATCCAAAAGTTTACACTAAACACGAAAATAACACACAAAGAACAAGTGGAATTCATATACCGTAATGGCGTTCTGACAAGTGTTTTCCCTATTTGGGTGACAGCTAGTATGCGACAAGAGTGCCATCTATATTTGGATTTTTTCGCGGATACTACAATGAACTTTAAACATTAGCGGTGTTGATTTATATCCCGAAAGGTTTCAAGATTGTATAAATAATTCTCTCATAATATTAATATTATTTGAAAAATTTTTATTCAAATTTTATATGACATTTATGTATTAAATAATTTAATAATAATCTGAAATATATCTGCTCTTATTAGTTTCTTGATTTTTCACAAAAGGTGGCGATAGTTGTTCAAGCGTTTTCGAACGTTCGGACGCCGAGTATTTTGATAGATTATTTTTGATAATATTCTGATAATACATATTTTCCAAAATGAAATTAGTAAGGTAAGAAATTGTCCTATCAATAGGCATTGTATAACAGTTAGTTTAGTTGTCTATTTTAATTGATTAATATTTTTGTTCATTATAACCTTACATATTTTTCCATGTGCAGATTTTTGATGAAATTAAGTCATGAGACGGTCACTATGGAGTTGAAGAATGGAACTCAAGTACATGGGACAATTACCGGTGTAGATGTTGCTATGAATACACATTTAAAAGCAGTAAAAATTACTGTTAAAAACAGAGATCCTGTTCAACTAGATACGTTAACAATTCGCGGCAACAATATTCGTTACTACATCTTACCTGACAGTTTACCATTGGAAACACTATTAATTGACGATACACCGAAAGCTAAGGCTAAAAAGAAGGAGTCTGCAAGAGGTGCAGCTCGAGGCAGAGGAAGAGGTCGTGGTCGTGGTGGTCCAAGAGGAAGAGGTCGTGGAAGAGCACGTCGATAAGGAATTTGAATTCATAAACCTCTTCGTTTTATAACTTTTTCACTCCATGTATTAATAAGACTTTTGTATAAGATATATAGTGTATAAAAATAAATAAGTAAAGAAATTACAAGAATACTGCTTATTAAATTTCTTCCCCAGCAATCATAACGTACACACCATAGAACAAAAAGATAAGGAAAAATAATGACGCTGCAAGAGCAAAGCTTCGCCTGTTTTCGCCATGTAACTGAGACAAATGGTCCTCATTTGTTGCTATTAATTTGCGTATTTCTTTTAACTCCAATTCTAAATTTTTCTTTTGTTCATCTGGTAATTCTTTGGTTTTTAATATATTTTCTAAATCTGTTACTTTCTGGTAACACAAGTGTATATTATCTTCAGCTCGTTTTATCTAAAATTAAGAATTTGTATAAATTGAAACAACTATTAAATTGTGCATTAAAATACCTCTTTTATAATGGAGCAACTATTCATCTTATAATATTTTGTATTACTTCAAAATACAAAACATATGTAAAAAGGAATGTTTTTGTGCAAAGAAAATTATTACAATTCTGCCATCTATCGGGAAACACATAAATTTTTACATAGCGGCAAAAGTCCAAATTCTTGTACAATTTGAACATTAATGTACTTCTAGAAAAGGAGTAAATGAAATGTAGAAACATTTTTTCCATATTATGTACAAAATTTAATTGAATTCAATGCAATAAAATACATCACTTTAGAGATTATCAGTAGCTTAACAAAATGTATTACACTTAATATTACATAACTTAAATATTTTGTACCAAATTACATTCAAGTAATTTTATCCTTAATTAGCTACAACTAGCTTCAATGCCTGTGTATGTATGATTAACTCAAATCAGTTTTAATGTCTGTATGTGAAATATGTATATATAAAAACGTTCATTACTATTTTACAATGTCCTGGTGCATTCGAATACTGATTAAAACGTTAAACCGAAATACTTTATAACTAAATATAACTTTTACATCTTAAAAATTAAGCGAAATATACATACAAAGTACTAGAAACAGTCAGAAAACTTAAATTGCTTTTCCGTACAATTTTGGTCAGTTAATTACTGAAGTAACTTGTCAAAAACATCAGTATGATTCCTCCGCAGTCCACACGCCCACAACATACCTCACTTTACTGCTCCTTATCTCATATGTAAATGAACTGGAACCTGCACATAACAAATAAATACAATTAACTATAGTTCTGTATAAAACCCTGTTCCGACATGGACACACAGAGGACACATTCAAGGCACACACATGCAACAGTAGCACAATGAAGAAGTGCGGTGTGTGTCGCCTGTCAAATAGAGGAGCCGCTAATTTGTGGCTTCAAAGTGTCTTGGAAAAGTAGAAGTTCAAATTCACAGTTAACTTCAAATCATTGAAATGTTTTGTTTGTAGTCTTAAAAATTTATTTCTTCTGTCACTTGCAATTTCTTTTGGCATTGTTGATTATTGTCGATTGTAATTTTTCTTTTGGTTTTATTAATTTGGCTTAGTTTTTGAGTATAATCGTATGTTTGATTGTATAAAGAAAAATAGAGAAATAACAAAAACTAATTGTGAGTGCCTGTTTTGCTTTAATTTTGAGGTCACAAACAAATTTCATGTGTGAACGGCTCAAATTTTTGTCTTCCGTGTGTCTCAGTACTTCTTCATTGAGCAACTGTTGCCTGTGTGTTACTTGAATGTGTCCATGTCTGAATAGGGCTTAATACTTCTACTAACCTGCACAGCGCTTGCGGCAAGGAAGATATGATCGGACCATATCCCTGGGAATTATCGTACAACTCAAACAGAGGTGCTGCCACTAATTTGTAGTTCTTGGGAACAGCGAACAGCGCTAAACACATAGAAATAAGTTAAAATCTCGCCCCGAAAAGAAGGAAAATAAGATTGAATGCACAATTAACATACATCGATCATACAAAGAGTTTAACAATAACATACAATATTTTAGCTATGTACTACAAGACCCGTCAAGATATTTTTTCTTTTATTCTAAGTAGTTTTATTTATTTTTGGTAAAAGACACATTGGGGTTGAAAGACTATCTAAAAAATCATGTATGATACATAATATATTTTTTGAATTATTTAAATTACTAAAAAGTATGCATCATATCTAATTTTTTAGATTTGTTTTGTGTCTGACGAACTTGGAAGTAATTTATGAATGTTGTATAAACGAAAAGACTTGATTTACAAAAGAACCAGCATCACTATGAATATTACAAAACTACTACATTTGTAGGTCAGAAAAACTTTTTGTATTACAAATTACTGAACATCGGCGACCGAGGATTAACTGGATGGTTATGATAGGGATTCGTTGTTTGATAGTATGAAACAAATTAATTTGAAACGGAATAAGTACTGTAATATAATAATACTTAAACGCAAACTTATAGTATTTTATAAAAGCGAAAAACGAGCCTGAGACAAATAGATGTCGTAAGGCCACCGTTCTTTGTCTAACATTTGTTTGTACAACGGTTGCTATTTAAAAATATGTTGCACAGTCTTGTCCAAAAGTGATAAATATTATTTGGAAATTTCTTTAAATTCACAGACATAATACTTAATTGAAATAATTAACAATTTTTATATTTTTTATCAACTTTCTAAGCGGACTGTACAACAACGACAGTTGGCCCAACGGCTGACTGTCTATCTCGGCTCGCATTTTCAACATCAGTTGACGTTCCAGTATTATTATATTTAAGTGGGAATAAGAATATGCCAAAATAGGAAACTGATTGATCAAATTTTATGTGCTACCCCACTTAGTGGAGTATAGCGTGAAGTAAAGTGTAATAACGTCTGCTTTCTGAGATCACAGCTACGAACAAGTGATAATCGGGATGCTCATTGTTCATCATTTGTTATAATAAAACAGTACAAGTTTACAAAAACAAAAAATAACAATCTTCTCTACTTGGTACAAGAACAATACCCTTTTCTTGCAGCTGAACAAGGAACAGACGTTTGTGCTCCTTCGGTCTAGTGATGTGCGGCGGGATGTAGGGGTACTGCGGAGGCTCAAAGTTCGGCCTCCACCAGTTGCCGATGATATCTTCAATCAACCACTCCTGTTTGACTCCGTCTTGTCTTCCCAGGGTCTGCAACAACTAACGGTGAACCCTACCTGCCACAAACTAACAAACTGAGCAACTAATCCAGTTCACTATGTTGCCCTCATATTTAAAATTATTTTTTTTTTTACAATATTTTGTACATTTGACCTAATCTACTAACATTCTTTTGATTTATGTGATGTTTTACAAGAATCGCATTTCACAAGAATCATCAAGTAGTGAGATCTGCACAGGAACAGAACTGCCACCCTCAAAATTGAGGAAAGGCATTATGATATATTTATTTTATTTACACAATTGGCGAAAACTTTAAAGTAAAATAAAATTTAAATGAAATTACTATGTATATGTACATTCTTCATTAATATTTTCTCAGAATAATTAAAAGCCTGCAAATTGTGATAATATTTTACAAAAGCTGTATAATTTACAGGTTTTATAATTATTCTTGTTAATACAGTTATATAATAACTGTACACGATTTTTATTATCAAAATTAAATTTCTACTTTGGTATCTACATTTTCGAAATACAAAAAGTTTGTACATTATCGTATAAAGGTTGTACAACGTTCTTTAAAATAGAGACATGAATAAAGTTTTTGTTTCCATATTGATTTCTCAAATTTTGGCTGTAAGAATACGCTTGGAATAAACAGAGAAATTAAATCAATAATAGACAAGAGTTAAAAATAAACAAATTAAAATTTTTTGAATCATGCAATAATGAATAAATGAATGTTGAATTAATTATATCGTTAAGTGGTAAAAAAACTTTATACCTTTTATATTACTTACAAATTAAAATTAGTGTTTATAAGTATAGCGCAATGACTACACAAAACTCATAATGAATGCTTACTAAATTATAATTTCATTTTAACAACTAGGTGCACGCTATGAAAAAAAGAAACTTGAACTGAAATATATTAAAATTTATATAAATCTTTTTCAAATAACACATATTTCATATCAAGTTTCTGTTGAAAAATGAAATAGTGAAAGAGTTGAGTATTTTGAAAATAATTACAAAGTTTAATACACAAATATGTACGAAATTAGAAATATACAGCAAAAGAAATAGCATAAAATTAGTTTTGCAATCGCAAATTGTTAAATTTAATGAGATAACATACGAATACAATTATTAATATTTAAGTACAATACTTATGTTATCGTAATTTCAAATTTACTTGATTGTATTCTCGCGAGACATTTGAACGATACACGTATACAATTATTTAATTACAAATCGCAGAAGTTATTTACATACTTTTAAATAACATAACTTTAGTGTTAGCAAATCCTTCATAACTTTAAGGTACAGTAAGTAAATTAATATTTAAAATACCGTTTTTCTTACATAAATAACACTCGATTTTATCCACTAAATGGTAAATTTACACTATATTCAGCAACAAAGTTGATTTCTTTTTTAATATAAACGATATTTTTTAACTACGTGTACAATTCTTTTTACAAAATACTACGAACTGAATTGTAAACAAATTATAATACCACAAGATTCAGTTACCAAGTTAAAAGTTGTATTGAAGATTTTACAGGTACAGTACATATTAGTATTATATTTATTGCATTACATTATGATAAAATCATACAAACTTCTTTTATGAATTAAATTAACTAAGGAAAAGAATGGAATACTTAGCTTATCACTTACCTCGGTTAGCAGCCTCTTCAGTCCATCTACTTCGTCTTCTCCTGGCATCAGTTCTCCACCTGGTAGTTTGAAAAATGTTGTGCCCAACTGCAGCAACAGCACATGAGGAAGGCCATGTTCATGCACTAATAAGACACCCTCAACACTACGACGCATTCCAATTCTTTCAAATTCATCCCTCATACGCTGGAATCGAGCTGGTACACTAGGATCTTTTTCAAACAGAGGTTCCTTTGTACCGAAAGTGTAGTTAGTTAATGGATATCTGCAAAATATTTACATTTTAAAGGTTAAAGTAGTTGCTTACACAACCAAACATAAATATGTATGAATAACTTACAAATTAATAATCCTATTGATTGTCATAGCTGGATTGGCACCAAATTTCTGTTGCTGATCATAATTTGTTGTTCCCTGGCTGTTTCGCCTGGGCCATCCAGATCCCGCCATATTTGATGCTTTGACTTGGGATGAGTTCATAGCCATGATTAAAACACGTTTATTGCACTTACTTTAATCACACTATTATCAAATTATACAATATATAGTTTCTACACACACCAATGAAACTACAAATGCTACAAAATATTATAAAAATTGCACAAAAACTTATATTTCTTGCCCACCGGCAACGCAACAAAAGCAATGCCTGGTTTGATCTCTGTTTACAACAAGTTATCAATACGCAAACTCAAATGACTAACGCCTGTAGGGAATTACGCGCGAAAATATAAATTACCAAATAAATGAATATTTTAATAATCTTTTAATATGTGTAAAATTAATCCTCATCTAAAACATAAATATATGGATGTTTTTCAATTAAAACTATGTCTTTTTCCAAATCCTTTAATTCATTTTCCATTTTCGACTTCCTAAGAATTTTTGGAATCGTGTCGGTAATAATTGGTAATAGTTGATATTCTTTTTGCATTTGTTCCCAATTTGTTTTAAGACCCTAAAATTGAATACCAATATTATAAAATTATGTACTTTTTTTAGTTTCTTACATCCAAAAGTTTTTGTCGTTCTTGACGAGTAATATATCGACATTTTGGAAGAGTTTTTAATTCATCTTTATCTTTTTGAACTTGAACAAATCGTTTTTTATCTAAATCGCGCTGAAGCATATAAAACGGTGGTTTTCCAAAGGTCTTTGAATAAACATAACGTGGTTCTAAACCAGAATTTTCAACTTTTTTGACTGTCCCAGTTCTAGTGTCAATAAATTTCGGTTCTGGTTCCTTTGCCTTTAAATTTTTTACTATATTTACATTTTCTTGTATAAAATCTTTTTTATCTTGATCTTTTTTAATCTTTTCTCCTCTTGTTCTAGGTACTGGAGCATGTTTAATTCCCGTTAGACAATGACGCTGAAATGAACCAGGTTTTCCTCTTCGAGGATGTTTCTTGGCCTGTTTTCGTAAAAAATTTTTGGGGTCTGGAGGCGGATATTCCGCAGGCCCCATAGTGCCGCATTGCTTTTTGTCATCTTTTTTCAATTTATCTGCATCCAAATAAGACTGATATCTACGCCATAAAAATGATTTAAACTACAAATCCCTAAAGTTATCCGTGATAAATTACCTGGGAGTTTTTTTCTGAACCCTTTTTCTGGTTTTTATGACATCATAAATTACTTCGTTATGGTCCACTATATATATGACAGACATTTTTCAATAATTTTAAGGATAAAATGCAAAATTGCTGTGAAACACACAACCACACTTTTGATTAATCGCGTCAAATAAATAAATCGATTATGTTTCTTAGTAACATCTAAACAGCCATCAATAAAGAAAGAGTGATCAATTTTTCAGGAGGGAAAATTTAAACATGCCGTACGTATTTCCTTAATGCACTCTTTGATTATTTTTTTTACAAAAGCAAAACATTCCCGCAAATTTTGGTAATCTTTTGCAAAACTGAAATAAACTCAACACTAAAATGAAGTATTCATCGACTGGCTTGCATATTTGAAAGGTGGAAAATACTCAAGTTGTATTTATTTATCAAGAGCCGACGTTTCGGCAACACTTATGGTTTCTTGAAGACAAATAATTAAATTAGTAACGTGTTTTGTTGTATTATAATACGTTACTTACTAATTTAGTCATTTGGCCCGAAGATGCCATAAGAGTTGGCAAAACGTCGACTTTTGATTAATATATACAACTTGACTGCAGTCCGGAGTTTACCTACCTTGTTACAAATATCTAAAAATTATAAATTATAGCCATATACATTTTAATTATAAGCAATTTTAAAAATATTTTCCCAGATTAAGAAACCCTACCATATGGCAAAAAACTGTAAATGAGAGCGTCATAAAGGGATTAACACCGTAAATTTTATTTAATACGCGAAGTATCGCAACATATGGCACCAAATGACATATGGTGAGATAAGTAAACAAAACTTTTCTATTATCATTTGCATACACTTGTCGTATGGTGTGTACACTAGATACTGTAATAATCAAAAGCAATTTAATTTCAAGTGAAAATGTCAACAATCCAATTCGAGATAAGGGTCCACATATATACCATATTTCCGGGGTGCCCAAGCTTTTTTTACTGTAGTGAAATGGAGCAAAATGACTGCGTGAAGTACAAGAAAAGTTCATCGATGCCTTCTTGCAAAGCGCGGGTTCAAAAAGTTCGTTTAAGACGTTGCAAAGCTAACGCGAGGGAAAGACATCGCATGCATGGTTTAAATGCAGCTTTAGATCGACTTCGAAGGTAAAATAAATTATTCCAAAACGTTATTAAATATTAAATTATTTATTTTATTTTTAGGTGCGTGCCAATCCAGCAAACAACCTCAGACATCCACGCAGCTCCGCAAAAATTATCCAAAATCGAAACATTACGATTAGCTAGAAACTACATTTTTACTTTAAGTCAAACTTTAACTGAGGGCCAGCCAATGGACACCGACAGATTTTTGCGAAACTTAACCCGGGGTTTAAGCCAAACTACGTCGAATCTCTTAGCCATTAGCCTTGGAGTAAACGTCTCGGCAGTTGCACCTGAACCGTATGCAGTTTCAGATTGGCCGAATTTTTCAAATCATGTTTATACAGACTGGTACAGAAACTACAGGCAAAGTTTATATCAAAGTGATAGTGATTCAAATTCAGTTGTAGCGAATGACAACTCAAGTTGCATGTTTTTTTGGAACAATAATTATTTGGTGAATGAAAATAGTTACAAGTATTACAACGATAATTATATTCCCAAATATACGAATCTGCAAAATGTAGGATATCATGACTGGTAATTTATTATTTATAATTATTTATTTGTAATAAAAAGTAATAAAAATGTTGTTACATAATTTGTATCATTGGAATATCGCATAATGGACAAAATAATTCCTCATCTTCGTTACTTTCATGAGCTGGTAATCCACATCTGTCGCATTCCCATTTTGCGATTTCTCTTATTTGAACTCCGCTGATGCAACAACGTTGGTCAGGATGACTTACCGCACATGGTTTGCTAGATAATTGTGTCAAAACGTTAAAGAAAATATATTTTAAAAAAAGAACAAGTTATTGTAGTTGCTAATAAAAAGGATATTTTCTTCACACCATAAACATTTTGGAATGGGTGGGAGTTCAATCTGCTTATATTTGTCTGTTATCTGTTTTACTTCTTCGTTTGTACTTTCTCCAAAATAACACAAATAAGTTTCATCGTTTTGAAATACAATGAGAGCGTCGTATAATAAATATAAACTATTGTATTCGAACTCAGAAAGCTTTTTACTGGTTTCAAACTTATTTAATAAGTCTTTTACTCTTTGCAATCGGTACTTAAAATATAAAATTTGTTTTAGAACATACATTGGTGGTAGCGTATTTTTCAACTTTCTGCATCTACTTCTTTTATGGATAAATGTTTCGGAAATTAAAGAAATCCACATAAACAATCTAATCTCGTATAGAGACAATTCATCAAATTTTTCAATTTTTGCTAACCATGAACAAGGTAAAGTATTGCTTTTCGCAGATAAACATCTAAAACAACAAACATAAAAATAATTTTCACACTTACTATAAATGTATAAAAAAAATAGCTGACCTTAAAATTTCGATACATTCCCATGAATGGAGTAACTGGAAAGTCGGATTGATTTTTAAGTATGATCCAGGGTCAAAATCCTTAGCGGTACAAAATATCATTTGTATTGGACTCCGTAAAGTCAAATGATCGGTTAATTTACAAGGATGAGTTAAAATACCCCACAAAATTTCATTTGGCGATTTTACAATCCCATGACAAGCATGATAATTCCACTTTATATCATTTAAAATGGGATACAATTTCATTTCGTAGCCTTTAGAAGTTTTAACTATTTTTAATTTTTTTAATTCACCTGTGGTTGTTGCGACTGCATAATTGCCAGGAGAAATTACTTCTATGCCTATAATAATTCATTTTTAAATATAAAAGGAAGTAATACATGATATATTTATCATACCAGAGATATTTATATTACCAACGTTCAAACTGTTCGTAGAGATCAAAGCTCCATCTTTACTTAAAATAGCAAATATTATAAACGGACCTTTTAACGCTATTATACCTACATTTTGATCGAAACCTATAGAAACAATTTTGCTGATTCTAATATCTTTATGAGTCCAAATTTCAATCAGTTTTTCTGTATCGAAATGATTAAAATCAATTGATTTACAATTAACTAAACCGTCCAAGTTTCCGACAATTATCCATGCTGAAGATAAATTAAATTAATTTAGCATAATTGTGTTGCAGATCGACAAACCGATATGCGTCCCTGGGGCTGTGGCTTAGTATAAATTACATTTTTTCAAACGAAATATTTAAAAAATAATAAATTTGGTTCCTACAGCAGTAAGTTGCCATGTTAACTTTAACTCATAATCTCCTCTTCAGTAACTTCTTGGGTATCGTAATTTGACAGCTTGTAATTGCATTTTACGCGTAAAAATATATCAATTACCGAAATCTGCGAAAGGCCACAATGAAAATGGGTAAATGGTGTGATGATACATTTTATTTTTTAAAATATTGAATTTTTCACTCGGAATGTACAATTTAAACTCATATAAGTAGACATTACAGGTACAGCTCACAATTTCCAGGAATGCAATTTGTTTGTTGACCAATAAATACATGGGCAATTTACCTAAATTATCATTTATGGAATGAATTTGAATGGTTGTAATATTGTCTAAACCAGACTGAAATGAACATACAAATTCCACTTTGATTTCCTCGTTGTAACAATTAAAATAATTTAATTTCCATAGCGATACCTGTCCATTTTCATGACCAACAATAATATAAAGATAATGTTTATTATCAATGTTATATATTTTACTCCATGCGAAACCTAAAACATCTGCATCCTTAAAAGTACTTTTTATCTACCTAAAATTCATTTACATTTTGCTAACGATGCGTGAACCCTTTCTGAATGTTCCTCACACATTTTGTTCTCTCCACTGACTTGCTTTTGTGTTTTCCAATCATCTTTTAAATGTTCTACCCAATACTCAGTTATATTTGCTACTGCTGACCACATAAACCTATTCTGAACAAAAATTTCTAGATTCCCAATGTTGGAGACAACTGCTAGCAACGCAGTTGCCTTATAAGATTCATCACTAAGTATCGGAGACCAGGCTGCAGACACCGGGATTTTGACCGGTACATTCGTGAACTTGGTTTTAGGTGCCATGTTCGCATTTAAAATTTGATGATACATGTTCTTTTGAGACAAATCTAATAAAATTTCCTCATAATTAATACCTGTATCTTGAGCAGCATAGTAATCACATAGTTTTACTTCTGATCTTGTAAAGGATAATATATTTTCTGTATTAGTCAATTTAGGGGTTAACTTCAAAACGTAAACACAGTTGTCACTCAATATTAATAATCTACCATCTTTGGACCATTCTGCTGCAAAGTTTACAGTCAGTTGGTTTCCCAGGCATAAATTATTTAACATAGTCCACTCCATGGTCCTGAAAACATAAGAATGAATTAATAAATGACATTATACTTAACCTGAAACCGTACACACATGTCAGTAAAATTCAAATTCAAAACAATGAAGTTGGATTTATCGCATTGACCTCAAATAAACTGCACATGTGTACTGGCTACCTGATTACATAAATAACATAAAATTGGCGAACTACCTTTGAAAATAACTATTTATCAATTAACATGGCTGGCAAACAAAGCTTAGATATAATAAAAGAAATAGCAAAACGAATTAAAGAAATGAACATATTTGATCGAACGCTGGACAAGGTAAGGATTTATCCAGTTTCTTGAATAAATTAAGTTGTAGATCTCTGTGGGTGTGATCTGTGATTGAAGCTCAGATATGTTCGAAATGAATCTACTAGTGCCATCTCTTACGTATTTTGTTAAACTATATACGTGCAGTAAATATGAAACTATTGCGAAAAATTTCTTTAAAAAATTGTAAATTGTAGAAAATAACAAATAAAAATCAAGAGCAACTGTTATTTTGTCTTGGGTAATAGAAAAAATGTAATAATTTTTTAGGTAAAAATTGTTTCTGCCGGAAAAGGAAAGTGTACGGCGGAATTTACCGTGGAACCGGAACACACAAATATGCGTGGTACTCTCCACGGAGGATTTTCTGCAACTCTGGTTGATTGCATATCAACTTACGCGGTAATGACCCACGAAAGAGAAGTTCCTGGCGTATCTGTTGATATGCATATGACGTAAATTTAATTTATACCTAATATTTATTTGTACATTTATTCTTATATGTTCTTTTAGATACATGAAAGCAGCTCAATTAGGAGAAGTAGTAGTCGTAGAAGCAGATACTATTCGGGCAGGAAAAACTCTGGCATTTCTTGATATAGTTATAAAGAATAAAAAAACAGGACAGATTCTTGTTACTGGTAGACATACCAAATTTATAGGCATATAAGTTTAATTAGTATTTCTCAACAATGGTTTAGGATTTATTTTAATGAAATGTAATTTCTAAAGCAAGCATTTAATTACAACTGGCAGTGTACAAATAATTATTGTAATTAGCAAGCTTAAAAACAAATAAATACTGGTAACAAAATAATTATCACTTAAAAATACGCCATAATTAATTTACTTATCAAAATTAAAAAAAGTACAGATTTACAATACTTAAAATTATTTTGAAACTATTCCTAAAACGTATGTAGGAAGGTAGACATTTGTGACACAAATAGATATGGCAGTGACTTAAATTAAGCGCAGATAGGACAACACTGATTATTAACTATGATAGTATTTTGACAATCAAGAGGTGGGCATTTTTCTTCTACGCACGTAATATGTTTATTTTTGCACGTACATTTCGTGCAATTATCTACTGCCCATTGATGGCCTTCGTATCGAAACTTTCCATCTTTATCAACACAGTTACCGGATGTTTGCAAGCTCTTCAATTTTTTTATTTCGCGACGCATTTGCTTAATAGTTTTCTGCATTGCTTCCAAAGCTTCTTCGATTCCTTCTAATCTTTCCTCATTTTGTTCTTCTTGGAAAGAATAATCAACAGTTTCATTATAAGACTGTGGTCTGTCTGAAGGATACGAAAAGTCTGTATTACGACGTGGTCTGTTAAGTCTGCTCAAAGAATTAAATCCTCCTGGACTATTACAACCATCACAACATTCAGTCCACATTCTTAAATCCATTTTTGGTACTGTGTCACATTTTACATATCCTCCTTGTTTCCTTGGAAGTAAAAATATATTAGGTGTAATATCTTCAATGGAATCAGAACTGTCACAAATTAATCTTGATAAAGAACCTTGTCGAATTTGTGCCAACTGCTCCGGTTTAAATGTTGATGGATTTTCATAAAAGAATCGATCACCATCTCTCAATCTCCTAAACTGCTCAATTAATAAACATCTAAAGAGCGGGCCAACACGGCCACCGCTAACCTGGTCTTCCAAAATTCCCCCTACCCATACGTCTACATTTCCTGGATGTCCATATAATTCTTTTAATTTTCTTCGAACTTCTGGATCTGAAATTTCATCACGTAAATCTTCAAAATCATCTACAACAGACATGTTACAAAATCTTCGGAAATCTAAATATCCTGGTATAGCGTGATCTCTTGAACGTTGAATGTTAATAGCCGCCAAATCTAAAGCGACAGCATGTGCTACCTTGAACAATTGTTCTGTTAATTCGGTGTTTAAATTCTGATCAGGTTTCTTTAACTTTGCGGGAACTGTGAAAAGTCCTCTCAGAAGAGGGTCTACACCTCCCTCATCAACCACTCTCCATGGAGAGAAAAACGCTTTATGAAGAGGTAGATGACCTTCCGGTATTGGTTGGAAAGAAGCGTTTAAACGATGTAAAACTGGATTTATCAATGAGTGGCCAAATCTCAACGCAGCTGTTGCAAAAACATTAGAGATTGATGGATGAACTGAAGGATCATAACCATTATATTTTCCTAATATTTCCATTCCCTCATTTCCTAAAATATGCGGCAACCAATGTGCATAAGTAATATGTTGAGAAAGAGCTCCAATAATTTTCCTTGTTTCTTGATAAATTCTCTCGCCGTCCCATTGGGGATTAATTTTTCTAAGTTCATCTGCAATTCTGTTATGTTCTCTCATCCAAATTGTATGCATGGCTAATAAGCCAACTTGTTCATTTGCTCGAATATCGCCAGCTAAGAAACAATTTATGCTGCTTTCTGCCAGATCTCTTCGGCAGTCCATTCCTTGACTACCTGCGTACGGAAGTAAAGCTTTGCGATTTGGAAAACGAGCTCCCTCTCTTAATCTTCCTCGGTCATCGGTTAAATCTCTTAAATCTTCAGCAAGCTCATCAGAAAATCCATATACTTGTGATGCGTCAATGTAGGAAGTCAATTGATTGATTTGTTCTCTCGGTTGAATTGTGTCAAAGAACACAGATGTCATTCCAGAACCACAAATAGCTGAAGATCGGACCAAATCAATGCAGCGTCTGTTCGTGATTCGTGGATCACCAGGAGGAACATCAATAGGGTAGCAAGGAGAAGCATATTCGCACGATTTCTTACAATCAATTCCATCCCAACTTTCAGAACTGACAGAAGGAATTGCATGATCTAAATCATGATCCAAGAACTGTCCCCACTGCATAACCATGTGAGTGATGTGCTCGTCTTGAGTGATTTCTTTGGTAGATATCAACGAAGTTGATACTAATCGAGAACTTGGTTTTGGAAAACCGTAATATTTAATGCCTTTAGTCCACCCAACAGGCATACTGAAACCATTTTCATAAATTGGTTTAAGTATTCTTCTAAACCCGGTCAACGAAGCACCCCAAGTAGGATTTTGTAAATTGTTACAAACTCCAGTTACTGTACGATATTTTGTGTGGTAGCACATGTCAGTACAATTAGAAGACGGGCGATGAGCCATACACCCAGATAACTGTGCTACTAATTCCAAATGAGCTGGAGATAATAATTCTTTGTAATCGAATTCAGAAATATTTGCATGTGAAGACATTTTTCTCCCTGCGTTTACATGTTTTCGAATATTAACTAGAGTGCGTTCATAAACTTCAGCTGCACGTGCTAATTCTCTCGTAGGAGCATTTGGAAACCGAATAATTCTGAATAAATCACTGGGACTTGGCTTGCGGTGATGTTCTCCAAAGAGCGCATTTACAGTATTGTTAATAGCACTGTCCACTTCTTTCGAAGCTTCAGCAAAAGCAATTCTCACGAATTGATCTCCGACTTTTGAACCACCAGGTTTAAATTCCTGTTTTAGTGACACAAGACCATTTGCAGACGCTCTTCCATATTCATTGGTGGCAGTACATTCATATCTTCCCGCGTCTTCTGCAGCGAGATCATAAATATATAAACTACCAGTTCCGGAAACACGATATTTTTGTGGATTTCTTTCTAAGCGAGTCCCGTCTTTCCGCCATTGTATGTCCGGTTCTGGATCTGCTTCCGCTCTACATGGAAGCTCGATGGTTGTTCTGGGATATGCTTCGATGTCATAAGGTTGATAAATAAATCTTGGAGGATTTTCAACAGCGCGTCTGACTTCTACATTGGCGCTGACTTCCCGTAATCCAAGCTGGTTGCGAGCCTGACATACGTACAAACCTGCATCGGATTCTTTTACGTCGTTAATGACCAAACGACTGTTATCAGCATCAATAATAAATCTTCCTCCTGTTGCAATGGGCCTGTCTTGTCTGTACCATGTAGTAATCGGAGTAGGAGTTCCTACGGAGATGCATTCAAGAACTGCGCGGTCTCCTGTCTTGAGTTTGAGATTTTCAGGGTGAACCGTGAAGATTGGCGGTGCTATAAATATAAACCAACATATAATATTTACTTTTCTATTTTTGGTGTGTTTATAAGGCTATAAACGCACTGAAAAAGCGTCGTTAAAACGATCTAAAAACGCACTGTTTTTGGCGCATTTCATTTTCTAGTAGTGATATTAACACATTTAAAATTAAAACTGACCAATGAATAATATATAACCTGAAACGATAAGTTGTTGGTGTTACTATTAATTTTGATTATTCCATCAAGAAAAATTCACAATTCACAACTACTGACACAAACTATAAATTTTGAGATAACAAAAAAGGTCTTAGTCAAAAAAAAAATTTTTTTTTGTATTTAGTGCATCTAGATATAATTTTGATGATCCTGTCTACTTGAAGAACGCACTAAGTCATATTTAGTACTCGTATATGAGTTATAGCAACGCCGGAAAGCACTAGAGCAGTTAAGAATGAAATATTATACTAGAAAATCGCATGTACCATTTGCGTGTATAATTTCATGTTACGATATATTATTAAACTGCATTAAGTCCTTAAATGTGTGTTAAGTATTAATATTTTTATTGATTTACAAAAATATGTTTTTTTTTTGTAATTATTGTAATTTTATATAGGTAATATAAAATTTCACACTTGCTAAATTGAGTATATAATACAAAGATACTAAACTATTTAAAGTAGAATTTACTAAGTCATTTCGTTTTTATTATTTGTTATTATTGGAAGTATTATTGTTATATTTTATTATTGTTATTAACGATTAAGATTTATTCTGAGATATCTCCTTTCATTTTAAAATAGCTGAACGTGGTACATCTTTTATTAATAATTTAAAATGAATAACTATAAACTTCAAATTATCTAAAACAATTATTTTTGACCTAGTGTTCTTAAGTCCACGAAATATTAATTTTAAAACAATTTGAAATTTTAATTGTTTGTCAGATGCACTACCAACACAATTGATAAAAAAACTTTAAATTAAAATTTTGAAATATTTCATTTAAATAAAATCTAACGGAATTTTAATATTACCTCAATAGAAAAAATAGTATAAAAAATCTTATTCTTTGTACAACTTGGATTCGTGCGTTAATAGATTACCTTATGAAACTCATTCTTTAATATACTATTAAGATACTATAATAAAAACTTACAATTTATTTTAATCTGCGCAGTAGTATCGATTCTTCCCAAATAGTTGTTTGCCTCACATCTATAAGTTCCATAATCGCTGGCTTGAATGTTTCTGATAATTAAAGTTCCCGTCGGATGCATGACATGACGAGATGTTAAACCAAGTTGGACGCCATTGTGAGACCAGGATATTTGAGGCTGAGGATCTCCTGATGCTTCACACTGTAACCGGACTTCGGACGTACCAACGTCTACTGTTTGGTCATCAGGAGTTTGGATAAATCGTGGCCTTCCTGCAAAAAGAAAACATTTAAAAACATCATTTTTAAAGATTGTTTGAGTGCCTTACTAGTTTCTTCTCTAGTGACAATCATTCTTGCAGATCTGGACTTAACTTCTCCTTCGGGCGTAATAGCCATACATTCATATTGTCCAATATCCGTATCCTGTGAATTTTCAATCCTTAAAGATCCGTCATCCATTACCAAATATCTATCTCCTTTAGAAGGAAGTTCCAAAGAATCCCTCATCCAAATAATTTTTGGTTTGGGATCAGCTTCAACTCGACATTTGAATACCGCAGTTCCTCCCCAGGAAACTTCAACATCTTGTGGGCCTTCCATGATTTGTGGGACCTCTGAAAGTATGCACACATGAGCAGCAGCATAAATTTTAATGTCTATGAGTATCACTTTTTACTAACTGCAATGGAAGTCGAAGGCTGTCATTCCTTTGAGAGGTTTTCCGGACATCTCGTCAGGAGCCTGGCAATTTGCAGCTGCTTGGATGGTGCTGTCATTTAAAAGTTTAGCAAGCCAATATAATTGGCAATCGCATACAAGAGCGTTGGAGTCCAGTCGAAGACGACGAAGCTTCGGCATCCCGGAAAAGGAACCTGGAGGAATATGCTGCAGGCGGTTGTTGTGCAAGAATCTAACAAAATTTAGTTACAAGTTAGATTTAAAATAAGATTAATAATTAATCTTACTTACAGTCGATCCAATGATGGAAGATTTGAGAATGTTCTCGGCTCAAATTCTTTAATTTCATTGAAGTGTAAGTATCTAAAAATGTATAAACGTTAATGTAGGCATTACATAAAAATGTCACTCTTCATTTAAAAGAGTCACAGTAAATAATAAAAGTGCGGTGATGAAATAAATTGTTCATCAAATATAAACTTGTATTTAAACGCCACACAGGAAGCAATTTAAAGATTACATCACGATCATGAATTAAATAAACAGTGTGAAGATATAATTAAATGTGAAAATATCAAATTAGTAAACTTACAATTGCTCCAATTTGGTAAGTCCTTGAAAGACGCCGGGGTCCAAATAACTGATGTGGTTCTTGTACAAATACAAATATCGCAAATTTGTAAGTCCAATAAAGGCGCCATCCTTCAGGGTCGTTAACTGATTATTATTGAGGAGTAGAGTGTTCAGATGCCTGAGGCCCTTGAAGGTCCCGGGAGGAAGATCACGGATCTTGTTGAACCGCAAGTCCCTGAGAAAAAAATATTTAGAAGTTGAGCGTGGGTGAATACCAATTAGTACTAGAAAGTGTTTGGTGATTACCGTTAAAATATTCAAGAGTACTTTGCGCATTTACGGATAATGTAAGCGAAGCTAATTTGCATATTTTATGAGGAAACTGCGGGAATCTGTCTCTACTGACGTAAAGATTGATTACTTTTTCAAAGTATGCCGCATATTTTCTTACAAAACAATAATATAAATCTAGCCATAGCAATAAATAAATCTGCGATCAATTTCGAATTTGTATTTTGTCAATATTTATTCTGCTCCAGATTGCTTTGCAGTAAAACAAATATGTATTGCAAACACTGAAATATAATAATACTGGAACGAGAACTGACGTGAAAATGCGAGCCGGGAAAGACAGCTAGTTGTTGGGTCATCTATTTTCCTATCTTGTTGTACAATGTTTTTACATTAGTAACTGCTCAACAAACCCACAGCAGCAACAACAGCAGCTTTACAATCAAATGTTGGACAAAGAAGGGTTGCCTTACAATTACAACGTCTATCTGTGTCACTCATTGAAATAAAGTAATTCTGGAACGCGTTTTGGCGATGGTGTCTTTGTCGTGCAGTACGCTCAACAATATTTACATAATAACGAAGAAGCATCATTTCGAATCGAACATACACAAAGGTATTTACTTTTGTGACGGAATGTACGCAGAGTGACTTTTGTTCTAATGCGCATGTACACTACTACTGTGAGTATTTGTCTATTTCCTTCCAGTATTACTATATTTCAGTGGTCAGACAACTCAGACTAGTTTTCCGTTTTCATAAAAGCCTTCCAGTATTACTATATTTTAGTGATTGTCAGGTTCTTATTTATAGAAGGTCCAACAGGAAAAAGAATAAAGGTAGACAAATGACATTGAGTCAAGTTTAAAGCTGGAATCTACAGTAAATCAAATCAATTTTAAACGAATTATGTGGAACAAGAACAAAGAAAATAAATTAGCTTTTTTCCATGCGTATATTTATAAATAATTTCTCATGAAATAAGCTGCGTTTTGTAGCAGACAAGAATAGCTATCCGGAAATATTTTGTTCGACTAGTAATCGCAAAACGGAAATAGAAAAATCAGCGTCCTTGCATTTATCGGGTTGAAGACAATCGCAACACAATCGCTTCTCGCTTTTTTCATTGTTGCGTTTTGTCGAGGGGTGCGGCTGTGTGAACCAGCGAAGCATTGTCTGCACGGCTACCATTCAACCGGAAGCGAATTGGTACAGTGGGTTAAGTTATGGCCGCGACGGTATTAATAGCGTGACATGTAATCTAGGTACGGCACACTCGAGATAAGTGAATGAACTTCTATAACGTCTCCTGCCCATCCTAACATGTGGAGTATTACTTCTTGCTCGAATGTCGGAAGATAAATTATTGCCGATGAATAGGATTTCAGTTTATTGCTTTAGCTGGAATTCATGCTGAAGAAAGAGTTGCACAAAAGGGAAAAATATAACTTGATGAATGATTTGTGGAAAACGCTGGCGTAAATTTTCTTTTACGATGTCAAGTAATGAATAAATAGATTAAATTTCCGAGAATGCAGCGACAAATACAAAAGATTAACCGATAGATTGTATGTAATATGTTTGAGTATGGTCAGCAGATGATTAAAAGTATTATTAACTTTTGAACGATCCCAAGAAATAAAAATTATTAATGTGTATTTTATTCGTATTGCTTTTCTAAACTGTCGTCATTGTTGATTTAAAATAGATAAAATTACGGAGAAATGAAAGTGGGAAGATACTCAGTGCGTGTGTGTATATTTAGAGGGATTATTCTGCGTTTATATAAATAATTCTGACCGTGAGTTTACGCTCACCATGACTTCATAACCACAGATGCATTTAGTATTAATTTCGTGCGAAAAGAAATGCAAATTTCGCGGAACGATATCTCAAAATGATTAACCAAATGTCCATGACTTTGGGATGAAATCACAGCCAGAAAATGCATAAAAACACATTTTACTATCGATAAAATCATCCGTTATTTCTCGGAAAAATTTGTTGGTTTCAACAGAGCTAGCTGTATTTATCTATCAAATATTTACACAACTGAGTGCAAGAGTTCGTTTAATACTGTAACGCATTTCTTCCATCGAATGAAAAATAAATTTATACATTTGTGGGCGTGAGCAACAATTTAACTTCACGCATATCACTGCATCTGTAGCATTGCAAGAGTTCTTGCTGAATATGCTAGAACGGCGTTTCCAAACCAGTGGAACACATTCCTAATTTAGAAACTTAACACGACGTGTCCGTAGTTTTGGAGATGATGGATGATGGATATTTGGTATATTTTAAACTAATGTAAAATTAATCTTATTACGTGATTCACGGATACTAATGTATAAATTGTTGGGAGTGATCCAGGGATCGGTTTTAGGACTAGAACAAATTTCAAATTCTCACAAACTTTAAATTAGGTTAGGTGAGGTTAATTTGGGTTCTTCTGGATAAAAGGATGCATATTAATTTCGGGAATTGCTATGTTGTAGACTCAAACACATTAATGGAAGTGCTGCAAAGACCTAATTAAAAAATTCTGGTTACTTTGCATATAGGTTGACAATGACATTTATTCTGCTCGCCCAAGAGTACAACGAATAACGATGATCTATACAAATACTAACCGCAAGCTCCATTTGTACATTCCGATTCAAAATTCCATGATTGATAACATAAAAAAAATTGAGGGCATTATTGAAATGAATAAATAAATATATCATCACGCCATTTATCTAGATCTGAGCATAACATTCTGCTGGGAGCAGATCACTTACTCAATTCTTCACCGATGAGGACGAAATTTTCAGCTCTGAAAAGGAAATTGACAGGGCTTTGTGACAATCGAGTCGAACAACCCCTTTAAGACAGGATTTTTTGGAGCTACAAGCCTTCAAACTTTGAGATTTTTCATTGCTCAGACATGACATCACATAAAGCGATTTTTCAGGGGGTCGGGGGGAGCGAATCTCTTCGGGATTTTTGGAGAACGTAGAGGAGGAATGTATCTCCAGAGGGAATTTCCAGATTTTGGTTAACATGTCCCTGAAAGAAATGCCCCACATTTTAAAAACAGTCATTTTCTTGGTTCGGCCAAGTGGCTCGATTTTTTTTTTAGCAGTGTATATTTGGGCAAGCAGTTCGGCAATGGATTTTTTTTAATTGCCGGCAGTGGGGCTTGAACTGAGGATTTCATGATCCACAGTCTGATGCCGTATCATGAACCTATTATTGCTTATAGTGTGTTTAGTATACATTGTAACTGATATATGGTGTCTCCGGTAGGAATGCGCGATAACTTCATCCACTGACTGAAGTACGTAACGGATGGCGCTAAAGTCTACTTATACAAGTTTTTTTTTATTATTATTATTTAGCATTAACTTACTTCCTTTATATTGTATTCATTGCTCACTACGGCATTAGGAATTTTTCGTTTTCGACAAATGTTTTAATAATAATAATAATATTTTTTATTTCCTGTAGATCAGCAATGTGATGTAGGAACAGTCAAATGCATATTTTCGAGATTTGTAATATCCAAGCGGTTCGATAAATATATTTAAAAGATTTGTAATATTCCACATTTGTAATGTTTCCAAAATTCGATTTCGGTAAATGTGCAATTCCTCATCGTCATTTTCGTCATTTGTATATTCGCGAAATGTATTTTCGTGATGTATATTTTCATGAAATGTTTTTTCGAGAAATGTATTGTTACCCCATTCAGTAGTAAAAGTTAAATGGCGGTTTATTTAAATGAATTTAATTAATCAAATAAAATTGTTGTTGTAAAAACAAAAATATAATTTATTACAAACAATCTGATGTTACTAACACATAACCTTCCGCCTAAAAAACTTTTTAAGTTCAAGTCGAAATTGTAACTAATATTATTTTACATCGTATTGAATACAATAAAATTTACTCATATACCGAAATATGTCCAAAAACATGATAGGCCTTGACCCGTCACAATATCCACCTTACACGAGCCCAACCCCAAATTTATTCGTACCACTTGAAAAATATGTTATAATCAAATATAATAATTCATTCTTTTTTCACGCTTGTTATACAAGTCTAAATTATTAGGTCATCTATGTATTGCACTGTACTTCTAGCAGGTAAATTATCATTTTACGACAGATATTTATAAGGTTTACTGTTTTAATGGGATCACAATGCTAAATTAGCACCTAAACTCACTTCCACGGATCGTAATGAAAATATTTTCCAACCATATTTATAATATTGAATGTATAATGATTAAAAACAATATTCAATTATTTGTTGACTAGATTTTTTACGTGGGCTAGTAATTAGATCTGTTTAATGGAAATACGAATATATTTATTTATTGACACAGGTTAATTATTTCTGAACCGTGCATAAAATATTGTTATAATGAGAAATGTCTTAATAAATAATATATTCAGATTTAATACACTCTGGAAGTATTATTTATTAAGAAATTTCTCATTAATGCACGGTTCTGACATAATTAACCTGCGTCAAATAAACATATATATTAATATTATACGAATTCGTATTTACATGCAAACAGATCTAATTTATTATTCCTTGAAAAAATCTAGTCACCATTTAATTGAATATTATTATTAATTAATACAATAATATTATTATTAATTAATACACGTGTAAGTAAGCTTTTAAAGCACGTACGACGAGTTTAAGAGCACGACGCGGAGCGGAGTGCTTTTAACGTCGGTAGATTTGTATAGTGACAATTAGTGTGAAAAAAAAATTATAATTGATTATACCATATTTTTGAGGTGCTACGAATACATTTGGGGTTGGGCTCGTATGTGCGAGGGGTACAAATTTACATTTATTTTTTGGGGTAAATAATTTCGTGGTAACGCATTAGACTGTGGATCTTGAAACTCAGTTGGCATTGGCATTTCAACTTTATCCCTGTGATCCATTTATTGGATGTTCATTTACAGATATCTGCGAAACAGAGTGCCATACCTGAAATGGATAAATGGCGTGATGATTTATTTTTTATTTGTTATTAATATTTTTCTTTTTATTTCACAGAGTTTTCCCGATAATGTTACGCCATTAGTTATGTACTTGGACAGGCGCAGCAACGCGGATTCCTGCTGTGGTCTCATATCGGCTTGCCGAGGTGTATTAGCGACTGGATATCGCTTTGTCAATCTATACAAGGAGTATAACAGCTAAATGTTTGGGAGTTTCTGTACAGCAGAGTGCTACAGAGTATATTTATAAGTCGAAAGTGTGACCACAGCAGTAACACTTACACATACATACAAACAAAGATAAAAACGTGCTGTATGTATGCGTGTATATTTGTGTGAGCTGTGAAATAGAGAAATTGCTCACGGTCAGGCCAGCGCCGAATTCGAGTGGCGCTACAAGTGTACCAACATAACGGACCGATACAGGAATTAATCAGCTTTGCCACCATACATCACATCTCATTAATTTCTTTGATAACACTCTGAAAAAAACTCACGCACTTATGTCATCGTGATGTCACAGTTCACGGAGCGTGGCTGAGCGAATGAATATGCATTGTTTGTTTGTTGTGTTGTTGAGTACGTCTGTGCGCCGAATTTTGCTCCAGAAACATGATTAATCACTGTCAGGCGCTTTATTGGCTGGAATAAATCGAAAGTTCTCGTGGTTGCTCCGTTTATACTCCGTGCAGAGCAGAGCAAATGGAATGAGATGCTGTTCTGTTTGGTAAACAATGCCCATTTGTAAGAATTATTACTCGGTTTTAAGACTTTGGGAAGTCAGATAAATTTTTGTTGCATTTTTAGTGTTTGTGTCACCTAAATTCCTGTTTGTATGCCACGAAACTTCTAAGCTAAGAAACCTATAAATTATAGCATAATCATTAGTTTAGATTTAGAGGTTAGTCCAACTTCGAAAATTTAGATGGTTCCAAAAATACATCCCTCCAATAAGAGAAAATATATTATACAGTGACATCAGAATGTAACAATTTTTTAAAATAATGTAATTAAAATATAGCACTTATTTCAATCAAGTACGAGAAATCCATATTTTAAATATAATTCAAATTATTTTTATTGATTTCAAAGATACAGATTATATGGATGATTGCAATATTTTTTCAATCTGCTTTGGTTAAAAAGAAAATAGAATTTTATGAGATAAACTCTCGTAAATATTGATAATTTGAAAATACTGAATTGGCTTATTAATAGTATTGTATAACTAGTGCTGAAAGTTGGATATTTCAAACGAGTATGAAGTTTCAGCCACGAACTGACGGCGAATGTTTTAATAACACGAGTGTGAAATACCCTTTCAACACGTGTTGTACACGATATTTTTCCGACGACCACAATTTAAAAAAAAACAATATAAAAATATTAAAACAGATTATGTTAACATCATTACTAATTCACCAAAAATTATGTTAAAATCAGATAAATCAGGGTCCAACCTTCTTAATCTGTGTAAATTATATGCAACTGTCAAATTTGTAAATACAAATTTTTAGGTTAGTTCGTTCAGTTATTGCAGCGTGTGATAAAATAATATCATACAGTTGCGGACGTATCTGATTGGCTAACGAGCAATGACCAACTTTCAGTAATAGTTTAGCGTGTGAATTAATGTACGTAGTTGTCGTCGGTAATAGTTATTTACATACCAAGTGTGGTAAGACATCCTTCCCGTATGAGCGCTTATTTTGTTCAATCCTTTTTGTAACGAACAAAGTTATTTTAAAGGAATTAAAATTTAATAAAAATATTCGTACATTTACAAATTCTACATTGGAAAAGTAATAGCAATCACTCTTTGATGAAAAACACTTTGTAAGATTGTACACATATTTTTCTTTAAATTATTGACAATTATTGAATTTTTGCGAGTTTTGATTCACGAAAATTGGTGAAAGTAACATTTTATGAACTAAATTCTGTTGCTTTTGATTCTGCTGTAGTATGCTAGGGGAAAGCTGTATTTTGTATATTTTACCACACGAGTACGCGAATTGAAAGTTCCTGGTTATAAATAATTTCCGGAAATATTGTTTCCAAGGTTTGCGTTACCAGCTATTTCCATTTTCCCGATATAGGCGCTCAAACATTTTTTCAGAATTTTTACTCAATTGTTGTATTTTTTTTTTAAATAGTCTCAAATATTATTGAATACCTATATAAACTATTTTTTTCACTATGTTCCAGGAAACCCCACCGTTCTTCTCCCGAAATAGTAAAGAAAATTTGTTTTTCCTCATTAGAGAGGAAAATATAGAAGTGTTACCAATATGAATGTTATTTACAAAAAATATATTGTAAAAATTATGAATAAGTGCCTAATTTAATTGAAAATCTTTATTTTAGTGATATAAATACTTTAAATAGTCTTACAATTATGTTTTATATTTTATTTTCCTAGATTAAATCACAATTTGATAACTTTAATTTATATTTAAGATTGGTTCATTGGCAACCCTGCTACACTGCCTTGCGTTTGATAACCTAACAATAAATGTGTCAGTTGTGTTGTCAAAGTATATTTTAGGTCCGAGCAAATCGTTTTTAGAAACATGTCGTGAAGAAATGTTGTGTCTAACACGAGAGGAAAGCCTTCTTCCAGTCTCGCTCGAAATGCCTCATTCACTACGCTAGAGTGGGATAAGGAAGCACTTTCCTCTCTAGTTTGACAAATAACTATTGTAAACTTCCAGTCGAAAATGCAGGAATAGAGTGTATAAATCAACTATTAGAGATATTTTAATATTTTGTTTTCTTTCATATTTATGTACGCTAATTCTAAGTCTTTAGATTTGCATCTGTATTTTCGAGATATCGGTTCTGGAACCATTTTAATCCGATTTTAAGTAAAAAAATAAAATTGAAACCATAGACCTGTTTTTGATATTTAGTTTATTTCTTTGATAATAGTTTTACTTCTCTGAATCCGATATATCCATTTTCTCAATAACATGTTTGAGGATAGATGGATGCGTGTTCCCATAGATTCAATAATTTACAAACGAGAAAAGAAAGAGCAACGAAACATCATAATTATAAGTTTTTTTGACAATGGGTAAGAATGAGTTAATTTTAGTCATAATTGCAAAACAAGAAGTGGAAGTTTACTGCACACGTAAAACAATTTAGTTATTTCAAATATAGAAACAGGTACAAAATAGTTTTCAATTAAAGTTGTTTTAAATAAAAAAATGTTATTTGCAATTTTCTTGTACCTGATAAAAATTTTGAGAAATACAGGATTATATGTTCAATAATATAATTTTAAAATCATACTTGCTATATGAAAAGGAAAACAACCAAGTCTGAACTGCATGTAAAGTGTAATTTCAATCAATATATACGAAAGTCGAGTGGTGCCAACACCAAATTAGTAGAATGGAATAAATTGAAAACTGGCATAATAATTTGTTTCAGGGATGGTGCAATTACTAAAATAAAGAATTACGAATATTGGTATTGAATTTCGAACACAGTAAATGAAACGAGATGTTGTTTTGTTGGGCTTGTAAAAATTTTTACGTTTTTCAAGTCAGACAAATTTTTGTTTTTTTATAGTTATGTCACCAGAGTTAGATAAATTCGTATAGATAGATAAATTTATTTTTCCAAAACTATTTAAATTTGATAAAGTACAATTTTACGATATTGATAAATGTATATTTATAGCAATTATTAAATATTTTTTGTTATGACAGAATGTTGTAACGCAAATACATTAATCATGCCAATTTGTGAAATAGGATGGGGACCATTTGTCATGAATTTATCCTAGTGCAAAAATTGGCAGCTATAAAATTTAAATTGATCTAATATTGATTAAGCCTCTTAAGTAAATTTAATATAATTAATTTATGGTCAATAAACGTCAGTTAATAAAAAAAATTATAGATGTTCTATTTAAAGTTTAACAAGTGTACAATAATCAACCAGTATGCAAATCATAAAATTCCACTCACGATTTTTTCTAGCAACTCAACAATTTCCGAACAGATGTAGATAAATGTTTCAATATTTTATCTGACATGACCTATTAATATTATTAATTATTCTTCAAGTTATATCAATTAACAGTCGTTTAATGTTGAGACAACATATGCATTTAAAACAAAATAACAAAGTTCCAGAAGTTTCTTTCTACATTCTGAAAGCTCAAATAATTCAACCATATTATTTTTTTTAATAAAGTAAAATCAAATCCTTTTCAGCCTTAAAGTAAAAAAATCTACATACATATTACAAGAACTAAATTCTCATCATCAGTGGAACTAAGCCGGATAAATCAAGGTTACATCATTTGTTTACTTAACTGATCAAGATTGAATTGAAAGTACGAAAGTTATTTTATCGTTGATGTTTCTCTTTAGGTTGTCTTGAATAAAATACTAGGTTAACCTTTAATCCAGGTAGTGTAGTGAGCCATCTATTTTCAGCAATACATACTGATGTTATTCTAGTATTCTTAAAGACATTATTTAGATGGATACCCGAAAAAACTAAGACTGAAAGCCAAACTCGTAGAATTAATAAATAATAATTAAATATATTTTGGACACAATTTTATTTAAACACAAATAATAAAGCCAAAAAATATACCGTTTCAGATAAGATGCAATATGTACTATCTATTCTGTAATTACTGTTCCAGATAAAATGCAATATACATTATAATGTCATTATAATAATAAATTAGCAAACATATCACAAACCAATTATACTCATAGTATATGTATAGGTAAAGTGTAATAATAGTTATTTACGATACAAGTACGTAAAGCTAGTCTTTAGTCACGAATGGATCAATTAAAACACGAGCGTAGCGAGTGTTTTAAGACCCCTGAGTTTTTACCTCCCGCCTACCTCTGGGTAAGGGAGGTATTGTTTTTGGTCAAAAAATTGGGTAGTGAGTTTTCAATGAATAAGCACGTTTTAGGGTCCCTACAATACGATTTTACTATTTTCGCGATGATGTCTGTATGTATGTATGTATGTATGTAACTATGTATGTATGTATGTATGTGTGTGTTTGTGTAGTCTGTGGCAATTTTTTCGTCTCGCATAACTCAAATACTATAATACCAAAAAAATACAATTTTGTGAATTATTGCTTTTTATATTTAAATGAAGAGCTGATTAGATTTTGGATAAAATTGGTCAACCGGAAGTAGCAGTTTAAATTTCTTTTTTCAACAATTTATGTTAATTTGAAAGTTGAAGAATATATAATTTTACATGTGTTTTGATTACACTAATTTTATAAATTTTCATTAGATTAGAGATAATAAAATATAAAGAAATTAGATTTTACAAATCTTGCATTCCTAGTACACCATGAAAACATTTAAAAATTTTCAATTTTTTACGAAATGTGACACATGTCATTGTGATTGTGAAGCTGTTTTCTTGGTGAAATATATGTCAAAAAATTAAATAAATATACGAAAGAAAATTAAAATTCTCAAATATAAATAGAAAATAAACAAATAAGTTATGTTTCTATATCATCAAATACAATTTTATACCGTTTAACAGTAGTATTGGGCGGAAGGTTATGTGCTGGCCACATCAGATTTTGTTGTTGTCATTCTTCCATTATTATAATTATTGTTTTTTATGAAGATGGTAAGCGAACTAATTACAAACGTCCATAATCTTCAGTGGGATTCGAACCCACGACCTCTGACGAGCTAAGCTAGAAACTAGTTACTAAACCACCGAGATCACAAAAGCGTTGTTAACTATATAGTTATTTTACGTGTTAATAAAAACAAATAATGGCTAAGATTTTACACATTTTGCTATTTTATTTCTATAATTTATAACGTATACTGTTTAAAATCACCCATTTTTAGATAAACAATAATAATGCGAATGCGATAATATTTCTAGCAATATATTGTAGGTTTAATGCATTTTATTGAATTGTTTCAGATATAAATATCGAAAAGTCAACATTTTGACATTTATACATGCGTTGCTTACTTTTATTGCAATTCAACTTTTCAGTAGTTACCAACATAAATAGCTGACAACGTTTTCTGCATCCGGGCATAATGTTTGCCTCAAATACAATTGGCAAGATTTAGATCTGATTTTTGCAAACATACTTTGATGTATGTACGATTTGACTAAATTTCAGTTCTGCAAAATATAGTACTGCAGCGTCGCTATTTTTGGAAACAAACATTTTAACAAAATTAAAAAACGGGACTACAAATTCAATTGCAGATAATTAATTGGATAGTATTTTTGTCATGCGCACGAAACAAATAAATTAGTGCATAAAGGAAGTCCAACAAAATTACACCGTTTACCGATTTAGCTCAGATAAAATAATTATTTTCGTATATACAAACTGAGCATACTGGTTTATTTATAAATAAGTGACTAAGTTAGATGATGCATAAAAAGATGTGATATAGAATATCATAAGATGAATGTTTAAAATGATTTTTATTGCGAACATAAATGTTATAGTTTTTAGCACGAAAATAGTGGCGCATGAGTAATAAATCGGCAATAAACCGTCCAGGGAAAATTATTTAAACCTAAGTAGTCTTTTGATATTTGATAGCTCGTTTAGTTATTATTTACAGCTTCTGAAAGTATAATTTCGCAAATTTTCATCTCATCGACATTACGATGAGAAATGTTTCAAATTAAAAACCAGGCGCCAATGAATTAATATTTATTGTATTACAGTTGTCAAGTGTTAGTCCATTTTTTTAAATAATTAACTTGTCTGTCGAAATTTTATCCTGATTTACAGTTATGCATAAAGGCGTGAAATATGAAAATGAAATAAAAAACCCATACAAATAAATCATTACGCCTTTTACCCATTATGGGTGTGGCACTCTGCTTACGCAGATCTCGGTAGGTGATATATTTTTGCGTATGAATTGCGGTTACCAGCCGTCAAGTCATAGCCCCCAAAGTTGTTAGTGGAGGGGGAACCACAGGGGTAAATTTAAAGTGACAACTGTTGGCAGTGAGATTCGAACTGAGGATCTCACGATCCACAGTCCGATACGTTACCACAGAGCTATTTACCCCATGAAATTGTGATAATGGCTACGGTATTGACTTTTTTGGAAAGATAATTTTTTTCCATTTGTGTTTGAAAGATGGACGCTGAGGCTGGCTCAAATAAAACCCAATCTGGACTAGCGACTTCAAACATACCCTCAGAAAATGATCCGAAGGAGATAAATTGGGGGCCAATCAACAGGTTTATTGTGCGATATTATGCACTTATCGAATGTGTCCCTCAATGAATCGATTGAGGCTCACGCCGTGTGACATGTTGCGCCGTCTTGTTGAAACCACTGCTCCTCCACATTCATGCCATTCAATTATGGTACGAAAAATTCAAAATTATGCCTCTATAGCAGTCTACATTGACTGTAACTTTCTGGCCGGTATCATTTTTGAAGAAATATGGACCAATGATTTCAACAGCCCGTAAAGCACACCAAACAGTGACATTGTGTTTATGTAACGCAGTATTAATAATGGCTTGTTTGTTGTTGATTTACTTCACCCGCTTCACCCCAAAGTCGACAATTTTGCAAACTGAGTCCTATCGCTGAATAAAATTTTAGAAATAAATCTACACAATTTGAAACAGTCGTTCTGGCTATGGTGCCCCTTGGTTCTGGCGAAAGTCTATTTATGGTAAAATGGCAAACCAAACTGAACACAAAACAGCTGTCAGATGTGAAATTTATTTATATATCCCTAAAAGTAAAATAATAATAAGAAACATCACTGCATTGTTAAATTTAAATTTTACATTTTTGTTTATAATTGTATTAACTAAATAGTATTTTTTCTGTTTCAATGACAATTTAGTAAAGCAAATCTGTTAGTATCTCCTATTGACTATGTTTAGTTAGTTCATTAATAATAATTATTATTATTGGTTAAATCTGACATATTTGTAAATGACATAACATCATAAAATACTGTTATACATTGAATACATAAATAAATTGGAAGTGATTACGTATATGTTCATACTTTATTCAAGCCCCAATTCTTCTATTTTATTCTTTACATAGAGACATAAAAATCTTCGAATTATCCGAGTTATTTGAGGTAAAACTAGAAATGTGTGGACTTGAAACTTGAGTAATGTCATGCAAGTTAGTTAACAGCAAAGTTACCCAAAAAAAAATTTTTACTTTCTTATTCACAGTATAATAAATAATAATAATCATGAAAACATCGATAGATAAATTATCGTGAAAATACATGTTTTAGGTCCTGTAAATGCGTTTTGACCAATATATTATGACATTTGTGTGGATGGATGGATGGATGAGTAGTCTATATGTTCAATAACTCACGAACGAGAAAAGATAGAGTAATAAAATTTCATAATTATCATGACGATGTAAAAAACCACATGAGTTTTCTTATAATTGCAAACCGGAAGTGACCGTTTACTTGACACACAGGACAATAAACTCAATTTTATTTCCAATATGGAATTAGCTGCAAAAAAAAAATTCAAATTAAAGATGCCAGTAATAATATTAGAAATAATAAACATTAGTCGCAATTGCCTTGTACCTTATATTTCAAAATCAACAACAAACAAATAACACTAATAATAGAAACTTCTATATGTGTCCAGTATAATTATTAAACATATCAATACAGATTTACATCGGTACTATACGAGAACAAATCGTGTGGTGCGCGCACCAAATTTTTAATCTTTTCTTTACATTTTTTACAGTTCATCAAACCTTGATGTTCTGTTCAACGATGATCTGTAAATCTGGTATTAGATCTTGGAGATTAACGGATTGTAAAACAAGAATATAAAATTTTTTTGATTACAGAATTGAGTTTGAAATACAAATTAAGCATTTATTCGGAAATAAAAACGCTATAAAATAAACCGAGATGTGGTCAATTCTAATAATAGATTTTGAATTACTCATAAACACCTTAAATAGAACCATTTTAATAGGTAGAAAAGGCTATCAGAACTCATAGTAAATAAATAAAAGATTTTGCGTTCAAGTTCTGTAAAATTACTGTTTTACAGTATTACGTACAGTACTAACAAGACGTTGAATTTTTATAAAAATTTTACATAACTTAAACCATTTTAACTCTAAAACTTTATTTTTATGTCTCAAGGCCGGTATTTCCATCCTTAGATAAACTAGAGAATAAATTTATCCGTGGAATAAACAAAAAATATCGCATCAAATTCATTGCTTAAATAATAATGATTATAATTCTGTCATCTTTTGATTCCACTGATAAATTTATTCTCTAGTTTATCTGAGGTTGGAAACACAAGCTTTAATATAAATAAAAGCAAATCGAAGTAAAATAATCTAAATTACTTTCCTGTCAAGCATTAGTTCTTATATTTTTAGGATAATAAGAAAAAAACGAAGAAAATGAAAAGCGGAAGGCCAACGAAGACATGGGAAAGTAGTATTGAAGAAATAGTACTAGTAGTCAGTAAAATAATCTAAATTATTTTCCTGTTCCTGTCAAACATTAATTTTTATATATTTTGGATAATAAGAAAAAAACTAAGAAAAAGAAAAGAGGAAAGCCAATGAAGTCATGGGAAAACAGGAAAACACCATTGAAGAAATACTTAGTAAAAATAATATCAGTCAAGAAGCAAGAGAGAAATTAAAAAACAGAGATGAATAGAAAAATAATTTAAAAAATATATCATCACGTCATTTACCAATTTCTGAGTGTGGCACTCTGCTCAAAGCAGATCTCGGTATTTATTATATATTTTTGCGCGTAAAGTGCGGTTACCAGCCGTCAAATCACAGCCCCTATGGGTGGCAATGGTGTAAAAGCCACAGGGGTATTTTTTTCATGCGGTGACAGTTTGTCGGCTGTGAGGCTTGAACCGAGGATCTTATGATCCATAGTCCAATGCGTTACCACGGAGCTATTTACCCCGTAAAAGTAGTTTAAAATAAAGACAAAATTAATTTAGACACCTGATTAAGTATAAATAGATTTTAAAAGATAATAATAATAATAATAAAACTTAAAACTAAGGTCTCGTGTTTGTAAATGGGTATTAAAGATTCTAGATATTCTAAAAATTGCATCAGAAACACTCGCGGATAACGTTGTTTAGTTACTTTAAATTTAGAACTACAACCTCGCGTACAACTTCTCAAGTTATTGTCGAAATGTTTGCTATCTCAAATTAAATTTATTGTGTTAGGCAAAGATGTGTATACAAAATATTAACCTCAATGTGTCAAATAGCATCCAAGGAAAACGTTCGTTTGACAAATGTATAATAGAATGTGTGTATTATAACAACTTTCCATTCCACAGTATTAAGTTTCAGAAAATTAATGATGCATGTAAAATGGCATGTGTTTTTATCCATACTGGCGCTATCACAGATTTCAATTACTTCTAGTTGACATATCATTGAACTACAAGGGTTGAAAGTTGAAAGGGTGAAAGGTTATCACACAAAAAAGATCATGGATAGGAATTTATCATTTACAGAGAAAAAAATAGAAGTCTAGAACAGTTTTTTTGTCACCTTCTGTTTATAAATTGATTATAAACAAAAACATTACAAAAAAGATTTTATTGCAAATGAAACAGTTTTAAATCTAATACATATACAAGAATCTTTTTGAATATTTTACTTCTATGTATTTAATTACTTCAAGTTATACCGGGTGTGTACTTCTTTTATAGAATGCAATATTAAAATTTGCGTTAGGCGATAATTCGATCCCTATGAATTTTGGAACAAAAGTATAAATACAAAAAATGTTCAGAAACAAAAATTGCACAAAATGAGCCTAAATTTATAATTTTTAGCTATTCCCAGAGTGTCATGGTAAACAAAACATACAAACTGTCGTATTTTTTTAAATTTGACAGATGGCATTTGACATAGTTTTAATAATTATTGACTTGTTTAAACTATTTCTCAGTAATCATGGACTCATTTACCATTTATAAATAATTTAAACAAGTCAAACAACATCAAAACTATGCCAAATGTCATCTGTCAAACTTAAAAAATACGACTGTTTGCATGTTTTGTTTACCATGGCATTCAGGAAATAGCTAAAAATTATAAATTTATTTACGTCTATCTCATGACCGAAATGAGAAATGTATTATATGTATTAATAAATTTAGGCTCATTTTGTGCCTTTTTTGTTTCTGAATATTTTTTATGTTTGCACTTTTCTTCTAACCATTAATAGAAGTGGTACTTTACTTGAAAACCTATTCTGACATATCGTGAGTTTCAGCTAAGATGCAATATTCACTTTTCTGCCATTAATGTATTACTATGGATATCAGTTTATATACCACCGTACTGCATGGATTATACTGTTCCAGACACTCAAAATATAGTAATACTGGAACGCTCACTGACGTTGAAAATACTTCATTGAGGTAATGGTCAGGGAACCTGAATACATATATTTCCACGAAAATCTCGTCATCGATTTATATTATACTATCGTACATATAAGGAAGTAAAAATTAAATATTTTGAAAAGTGAACCATTCGGCGAGAGATTATATGCTAACACATCATTTTTTTTGTCTCTTTATGCAAAACTTTAATTGCTAATGAAGACCTACGCAGTATTTTAAACAAAACTATAGGTTTTTCAAAACAACGGATTATATTTTACGGCATTATTTCTTTGTTCGTGTTTTAATTGATTTGGTATTGTTAAAATCAGCAATTAATAAATGCAAAACATAATTGAATATGTTTACAAATAAAGTAATAAAATAAATTATCAAAGAAGCAAAAATTATATCGAATAAACAACGAGTACCTAATATAAACTTGGACATACTTAAAATGAAATCGGAATCTGCTTAAAAAGAATTATTTGTCAAAATGCTGGATGGACATAAAGGGCTAAATTTATCTTTTCTACATGAGAAAATAAAATTTCAAGATTGCAATCTTCTATCATTAATAGTTTTAAAAATTGGGTAAAAATCTATTTTGACCAACAGCTAAACACCAGAATGAAACTGGAATATTAATGATTCTATAAAAAAATACTTAAGTCAAAAACAGAAAAGTCTGAAAATGGCACAAAATTGTGAACGTAATTTGTAATCAGAATATAATTGATTCACGGTTCAACACAATTATGTGACGGCTGTTTAACTGATTCATTTTGTTTTAAAATGAAAGGAAATTAAATACTTATGTCCCTGATTTGTTTTTCGGCCATTTTTATTTTATACGATTCTAGTCTTTTTATCCTTAATTTTGTTCCAGATGATGAATAAAAGTATGATATACGTGTTAAAAGTAGTTTCGTTCGTAGGATTGTTTCCCACTTACACAAAAATGTTACTTTTAACATATATCATAATTAACTATTATCGTACAGTGACATTTCTACTGATTTTTTAATTATAATGGATACCTATCATACGTCTGTACGCTGGACAAAATTTTTATTGATCATCTGGAACAAAATTAGGGTAAAAAATGGGAAAAAAGCCTCAAATCGTGAAAAATCTAAATCCTGACCGTAAAAACAAATCAAGCACATTAAGTCTCTGATTTCCCTTCGTTTTAAAACAAAATAAACGGATTAAACATAAAGAGAGCAGCGTCACAAAAAAGGAAAAATTTGTTGTACTTATCATAGTTAGGATAAAGTGGAACACAAAAACTAATGAATGATGAAAATGATAAAATTTACAAGAGAAATTGTTAAAATTGTGGAAGAGATGATTAATTTTTCGTGTCTTTTATAAATACGTTAAATGTTAAATGCTTGTTGATGAATATTCATTTTGGGCCTTTTAAAAAATGCAAATGGCTATTATATTTAATGAATAATACATTTTTAAAACGTGCTCGCTAAGAGATTTAGTAAAGAAAATATGCATATCATTTACGGGATATTGTAATTTGATATCTGCGTGACTCTATTTGATTGCGTTATAATATCATTTTTAATGAATTAACATAACTGAACGAACATTAAAATTGCTTTTAAAATATCTTTAGTTCCAACCAGCACCGCACCATCGTAATAAATAAACAGGGAAATAAAATGAAGAAACAGAAAATCGAAAGATTTATTTTCTTTGTTCAATCAACTATAAATTACTGAAACTTTTAAAATTCAATTAACTTTTTACTTCTTTTACCTCGACTTTACATTATTGCCTACGTGAAGAACTAGGAGTCCGTTGGTTCATTTTCAAAGACGTAAACCATGCAACATTGCGCAATTACTCATAAAAGATTAACACTTAACATTTAAGATGCAGAACTATAAACTACATATTTATGGTCTGAAATCAACGCAAGTAATTTATTAGAAGTTATTGACATTGTTACAACAAAACTTAAATGATTAATAGTGCGTAGTAACCAATTCAATTCGATTACAATTACAGTGGAATGAATAAGATATAGGTAAGTATGTAATGAGTTCTACTTTTATTAAATTTTACTAAAGTTATTGAAAACAGTTAGGAATGTAAAGTTTTGTAACGCGGTGCAATTATCTGGAGAAACTGCATTATGATTGTCATAAATTTTCATTTTTAAAAAGGATATGACTCATAGGTTCTGATGAAGTATCGTTTTGGAAAGTTTTACATTTTTACGCGCAGCGCATTTCACGAATATTTGAAATGAAATACATTTGTGAATTGTGCAAAACTTAAGGAGCTCGTGTAAGACTCTGCCTTTATTTTAATGAAATCAACATCAGTTTTAAAATGTTGTGGAAAATGGTTAAGAATTGGCATTGTTAAGAAATGAATCCAGCACTTTTATTAATCTTTTTGATACGCTGCACAAATAGTGGTAATTTCCAATTACCCTAGATCCAAACTCGGTCGTATTTATGTTTTTGGAGTGAGCGAGGCTTGAACCAGCAAACCAATTGTTCCAGTGACATGAATTAAATAGATCGGTTCTTTTCAACCCAAAGAGAATTTAGTTATTTTTAAAAATGTTACAGGCAACACAAAGAATGGATTTTTAGTTGTTAATAGTATATTATTATATGAGGGATTATGATAGTCATTATTCATGAAGTTTGCGTCACGAGGCGAAGGCTAGTGAATAATGACCATAATCCCGAATATAATACTATACTTTTTCTACTCTTGTAATTTCGGATATTGACGATTGTTAAAATTTAACTTTTTACATTTACGTTCAAATCTCCTCTCTGAGACATTAACTTTGATACCAATCCTGTCTGGGTTTAATCAATATTTGTACATGTCATGTTTTAAATTATTTATTGAACATCTAATTAGCTTCTCTCAAAACCGGAAGCAGAAAAGAGAAAATTGCAACTTGTATTTTGTATTCCAAATACTATTACTAACAGATTTTCTTTGATACATTTTTTCGCAGCTAAATTCGTATTAAAAATAATAGTATGTTATTGAATGAGGGATTAGGCTAGTCATTATTCAAGAAGATGAAATTTGTGTCACGAACCGTAGGCGAGTGATAAAAATCACCCGAGTGAATGATGAGCATAATCCCGAATATAATACTATACTTTTTCTACTCCTGTAATTTCGGATATCATTTTTGAAAATGATCGAAATTCGTATAAAATACCTTGAAAAAGTCAACATAAAAATACACAATGACAATTGACTACATGTCAACTGTCAGACGGACGTTGCTTGGTAATTCACATAAGTCTTTAAAATCACCGTGAATTATGGATTTCTGGCTTTTTGATTTGTCAAGAACAGTAAATTATGAATCATAATTCACTATCGTGAATTATGGGTACTATAATTCATCAAATTCAAAAATTTAAATAATGGGGATCTATTTATACTGGAGTAGAAATAATATGTTGAATAAATTTGGACAAAATTAGAAGTATGAAATGCACAAAGTACCGATAATCCTAAATCATCATCAAATTGTAATTTGGTAATCAATATTATATTTTACAATTCGTAATATACATTTTTTAAATTCGACCTCAAAATTAATAATTAACTTGTTTAATTCACGTTGTTTATACAATGTTTTATTCAATTTTGATTAAATAATAAATAAATAATTCTACTTGTCCTTGTTTTTCCCAACGTAGAATTACGAGTAGCAATTTTTTGAAACTTTTAAATAAAATTGTATTAATGATCGTGAGCTAGGTATATCCTACATATCATATTCTTTCCAGATAGATAATGACTTAATTATCACACTAGTGCGTTTTTTTTTCATATCACCGCATAGTTTTTTTGGTTTCCGTGAGTTTCAACGCATTTCTATCTTTTTAAAAACTATCCCGGGCTATTCCTACTTTGATTTTAATTAATTAAATTTTATTTCAATATCAACAAACCAATTTAAATATTTAAATATGATTCAGAAAGATCGTAGATAAAATTTTATACATTTTTATCGCACTTATGTGACCTACAGCCTCGTTGTGTAACATTCATATACGTGCGATAATTCTATGTATATCCTACAAATTGCAGAAATAACTACTACAAAACATGAATTCAAAAACCTTTTCATTTATTACTATGAGTATAGAAAACTAAGCTTGTTCAACTCATTGAAATAATTCTAATTATAATTTTTTTTACTTCTATAATATAAAAAATTCTAGTAGGCTTAGTTTTGTTTCAGTTTACTATAGAAATGGATAAAAGTGTAATAATATTTTCTTTAAATCGCTATTGAACAAAACATTGTAATTAGTGCTGGTATGGGTACAATAAAATCAGTTCAAAACGTCACGATTGCATAAAATACAGAAGAATGCAATTTGGAAAATAATTTACATTATATATAATAATTAAGAGTTTATACATTGTTGTATTTAAATATAATCTAATAATAAAATTTGATAATGTGAATCGATTTGACACTGACTGGACAAAAAAAGGGACACCTCTTTTCATTTTTGACATTAATTTATATTTATTAATTAAAATAGTATTGAAATAAAAGACTTTTGGATAAAGTTCTGTATATTTAAATTTATTAAAATTCTATGTTTCGAATTATTGAACATAATTCTTCGTCAGGAACAATAGACAAACAAATAGGAACAGTAATTATTTCATTATTATGAGTTCTGAAACTTGTTTACACTTATTAAAATAAATAGTATTGTTTCTTGATTATTATAATTTTATTTTATTGTCTTTAAATTTTTCACAGATTATTATCAACTGTTTTATTAAAATTTAAGGCAATTGTAAAAAAAGAGTCTCATTTTTTAGTCCAGCAATGTTAATTTTGTAACTCTATATATTTAAAATGTACAAAGTAAAAACTTAAACACGATGTTCAGAATTTCTGATTACTATAAGTGTTAACACAAAATAAACAAACATTTTTTGAGTTGTAACAAAAAATGCATGTTGAAATATTCGTTTAACACAAGTTAACATCTTTGAGAAATGTTCGAGTGTGTTGGTTGAACTTACAATATAGCGTTATGATTGCTGACTTTGGGCACCTTCTCCAGCTGCAGCAGCATGCATCTCACGGTCCTCCGGAAGCACATACACTTGGTGGGGCACGGCGCCGAGGCAGCTGGCCCCGGGTTCCGCACCTGGGCCACCGCCACCGCCGCGAACAACAAACACAGGCTCGGGAGCCGCATGTCAACGAACGATCACACGACCACTAACACATCCGCACTGAACTCGCCTCGCGCACAACGCGAACTGAAGACAAACTCGCGAGCCGCGATCGAGAGTCGCCCTGGAGTCACGTCGACGCCGCCGCCGCGCCGCCGACCAGTGGCGGCGATCGGTATTTTTAGATGTGGTAATCACTAGCGGAGAACCAGTAACCTATGTGATGGACTTCTGCTGTCGTTATTCATTAGATTAATACCGTCAACATGAGTTCTCTTTCAAAATGTTGCATATTAATGTGGCTATCTGTCAAGCTAGCATGGCAATCATAACCTGGGGTTTAATATATTCGTAATGTTGCGCAAAATGCATTCCCGCGGGCCTGGAATTCGATATTTTGCTATAAAAATTGACACAATACAGATATTTGATATTTTATCATGATACGGAGCAAAAGTATTAAATTTAAATGTCGATATTGATAAAAGTTGTTTAGACCAATTTCAAATTTGTAGGTAAGCGAATTTATATCAAACATATAAGAGAAGTTATATTATTGATAAATTCCTACGACTAGTTTTTAACCAATCATGATACAAAACACTTGGAAATTCAACCAATGGGAATAGTATTATACTGATAAAATCCCGTTACCCCGAAAATTTTATGGTTGAAAGAATATCCAATTGAATCCTTGTATTTCTAATCACGTTTGCAAAAGTAGCCAATCAGGTGACAATTACACTGATTATTTTTTGACGTTTATTTAAACCAATCAAATGCTTTATTGTATGTCACGTGTCTGCGTTTTAACCAATCCTGTCATTATTATACTGAGAATAATGCTCTTGTGATTATTCCCGGCAATTTTCTCTGTAGCTTTTTTGTTTTTGTTGACAGATGTCAGATGTCAGATAGTTATCAACACAAGTAAAAATGAGCAAAAAAGATAGATTTAGTGACGTGCCTGATGATGAAATCAAAAAATAATCTAATTAAATATTTAATAAACTCGAGAGTTCGATAAATTAGAAAATAATTCTCCAGTATCTTTCTCAAACTTGTCGCCATTTGGCAATAGCCACTCAAGCCCTACGGGCTTTCGTGGCTATTGCCTGGCAACAAGTTTTCGAAAGATCTGTCAAATTATTTTCAATTTATTCTCACCCTCTTGTTATATTATTACTAAAAAAATTTTGGTTAAAGAAATATCCAATCAAATCCCTGTATTTCTAATCACGTGGGCAAAAGTAACCAATCAGGTCACAATTATACTGATAATTTCCCCGGGAAAGTAACAGTTGTTGACAGTCGGTTGACAGTTAATCCAATATTATATTTGTTTATTTCAAAATGTCATTTTCACAGTTTGTGAATGAAAATAATAATAATTATCGCAAAAAATTTTCTTACCGAATATCCCTCGACCAACTACCTCAAGAACGTTGCTTGAAGGTAACTGCGATAAAATTATTTCGAATTATCAATGGCCTAGGGATATTATAGCTGATAAAACCCCGTTACTCCGAGAAAATCCCGCTACCAAGAAAACAAACCTTTGTTATTGTTTATAAGTGTCAGTGTGACAGTTAATTAATATTTCAAGTTTCATTTTGCGTTATCTCATCAAATACGACCTCTTTGATTTTCTCAGATATTTTTTTATTTTTATGCACTCATTTTTTTTTTGCTTTTAAGCACAATTACTCAAGCAAACTGACATTAGGTAAAACCGCTCCACCTTCGGAGTCGGGATTTACCATACAGTTTGCTTTCGTGTTGTTGCTAAGCAAAAAAATTCGTGCAAATTAAAAATTTATCGATAAAATCAGAAGGTCTTGTGATATTACCCCCAATAAAATTTTATTGACAATCAATTAGTATTATGTTTATTTCGGACTTTTGAAAGCTACTACTTTCCAACCTGCGAAATCATTGCATATTTGATTACTAACCGATTGTGAATAATATAGGGCATATAATAGGCTTTTCTCTAGAAGCGAATTTTCTGTAGCTTTTTCTGTCACTTGCCGTAATTGGGGTACAATCATACATTAATTAACTTTCAGGCAGTCATAATTTTTAGTTTGGAATAATCAAAAGATCGAAAATTTATTAATAATTATAAATGATATTCCGAAATTGTTTACATAACAAATGTAAAATTCAACACCTTCTAAACAAAAATATTTCACTCGAAAATGCCTTACCTGTTCTGTAAGTTACCCATTAATAACAAAATTTAAACACAGTAAGTGGAACTTTTATTGCACAATTGGTTTTCATGGTTACATCATTTACTTACCGTCCACGGTGGATGGTAAGTGAAACTTACCGTTCACGGTGGACGGTAAGTAAATATATATCATTCAAATTTTATTTTAAACCTCAATCTGACAGCTGTTAATTTTGATTCCTATTTTTCCTTTTCTTATATTTACGCAGGTATTGCAAAAATATCTTACTAACCTCGAACTGTAAGTGATTTTTTAGGTCTCGAATGTTTACGAAATCTCGACCCTACGGGTCTCGACATCCCAAACTACATTCTCGACCTAAAAACTATCACTTACAGTTCACGGTACGTAATATACTATTAATTTTTTTGTTTCAGTTATTAATTATTAAACAAGCGATAGAATAAACAAATTCGTGACTTCAAAAGAGGTTAACAATGGCTTGTTGTTAGGCAAGTAGTGAAAAAATATATTATTTCAATTAAATACAGTTGAAAAAATTATTCGTGCACAAATTGCATTTAGCACTCTCGAGTAATTTGACTAAACACACATATCTCTCACTAAGAAGGTATGAACATAAATGAATTTTAATATTTAATTTAGCAAATTGTGCACAAATAATTAAATTAAATTTATAACAAATGCCAGTAGGTATAATTTTTTTAAAAGCTGCATTCCTAAAGTTTAATATTGAAAAAGATGATCAAAGCAAAATTCAAATTCCAAACAAATTTAATTTAGTAAATGAATGTAATAAAAGTCACTCAAATAATTATAATTCTACTGAAATTTATGACAGATGTTCTTCTAGTGAATTATTTTACAAACAAGTAATATTTAAATATTTAATAAAATATCGTTTTTACCTACCTTTTCGGCGTCCATTTGTCTGTCCATTTACTCCAGATAAATTTTTCATCGCCATTCTCAAATTAGGGTGTCGATGTCTGACAAATTAGCATTAATATTTTACCTGTTTTCAGATCTGCCGATGTCACAAATCGATAAATTTTACGGTTTCATTCATTCAGGGATGACAGACGAGGAAAATACGCATGTGTTACGATTTCATGGTATGAGTCACGCAGCACGAAAATAGCGCCATTTCGGAGAAAAATAGTGTGAATACCTTAATATTGATTTCGTATTTCACGAATCGGTTTAATAGTTTGTTTAGTACGAAACGTAATAAAAACTAAAAAGTATCAAGCTCGTATTGATTGAATAACAAATTTCTGAACGCGTTCCTCCACTCTCCAGTGACAAAGACAATATTTGAGTAAACTTTTTTCCTTTCTGTTTATTTTACTTGCATGTTGCCCAAACCAAACATTATTTTAACAAGTGCAGAGCGAAATATTTGCTTTTACAAAGAGGAATTTGATTCCACAAAGCGATTCTTTCATTGAAATATTTTTATTTAACCCGTTGCGAAGTCTGTCAAAAGGGTGCCACTTAGCATCAGAAATCTCAGAACCAAAAATCTGATGCAACCTAACCTAAAATTTCAACTTTTCGCTAAATAGCCATGACAAATCGTGCTTCAATTTTTGTACTAGGTGTTAATTAATACGTATGACAAACTTCTAAAGTATGTAGGTGCTCATAATTAATCTAGTATTGTTAATAAACTTGTGTACTGAGACTTTTTGTTTATTTATCTGGCTTTTTATGTCTCTGAAAATATAACAAACTAATTTAGAGAAGTGTTATATAAAAATTACGTTTGGCCACCATACAACTTATATAATTACATTTTTTCACGAAATGCCAGGAAACCCCACCGTTCTTCTCCTGAAATAGTGAGGAAAATGTGTTTTTCTTCTCTAGTGAGGAAAATATAGAAGTGTTACCAATATGAATGTTATTTACAAAAAATGTATTGTAAAAATTATAAATAAATGTCTGATTTTATTGAAAATCCTTATTTTAGTGATATACATACTTTAAATTGTCTTACAATTATGTTATATTTTTCTAAATTAAATCACAATTTGATAACTTTAATTTATATTTAAGATGGTTTATTGGTAACACTGTTATCCTGTATTACATCTGATAACCTAACTTTTAACGAGTCAGTTGTATTGTCAAAGTGTATTTTAGATCCAAGCAAATCGTTTTTAGAAACATATCGTGATAAAAATGTGTCTAACACGAGAGTAAAGCCCTTTTTCCACTATCGCACAAATTGCCTCATTCGCTGCGCTTATGATGTATATGTCGAGCTGGAGTGAAAAAAAGAAGCGTTTTCCTCTCTAGTTTGACAAATAACTATTGACACATGTTTATTATAGATATATAATATTTTTTCAGATATTTGTTGTTTTCATTATGATTATTATTGAAAAAATTGAAATATAGTAATATTGGACGGCTAACTGACATTGAAAATACCAGCCGACAAAGACAGCTAATTATTGGGCTACCTGTGTTCGTTTTTATTTAGCAACCGCTCTGCAAACACGAGTTAGACAAAGAAAGGTGATCTTACAACATCTATCTGTTTCAGGCTTATTTTTCGCTGTCATAAAAGTTTATACAACTACGCAATCATTCATGCATCCATCCATTCAGACAGGCGTCTTTGAGAAAATGAACAAAATGGATTAAAGGACCTCAAAACATGTATATTCAAAAAGATTTTTTGTATGATGTTGCTGTAATGATATGACATTGTTTTTTAATACTTCGTATATTATACAAATCCACATAAAAATGAGCGTAAGTTATTTATTTAATAAATTCACAAAAGTAAAAATATGTTGTATAAAAATTTTACACTGACTAAGATTAAATCAAATATGTGAATAGATACTAACTGTAAATCTGATCATGAGTGACACCCTTCTAAATTTAGCATCTGTTTAAAAGTATGTATTAAAAACTTATCAACAGCGGCTTTTATATTTCACATAAACAAAATTAGCAATGAGCTGTCAAAGTTTCTGTTGTGTTGATTTCACGCAGCTGTTTATTTCGTTGCCAAGGCTATGTAAAACAAGAATTTTAATATTACTTTGATTGTTTACAATTTATTGATCAAGAATTTGAATAATGGAAAATTGAGTCGCTGTTTCGTGAAAGAATTCTGCGCGCGCTCATTGGACAATAAATTTAAATCAGCACTTGAATTTCGCGTGCCGATGGTGCCCTAAATTACTGAAAGTCATTTTCTGGTGCCAATTTACATTATCTTTGCCTTTAAGTCGACACTATAAACTTGCTTATTATTTATTAGGTCTAATAATAGGCTTAAGTAATTGCACACAATGAATTTATGTATGTGCGAATCTCTCAGCATATGGCTGGTATTTTTGCACTCCCGAAATATCTACAAATACATAAACAAATATTTAATGTCTGCGCTTTGAAATCTACACTTTGCGGTTTGTTTAAATGTAAAATTTATAAATAAATGTCGATGATTTTCAGTGTTTTAAATTTAGTACAGTTCGGAATTCTGGAAATCACTTTAAAAGATTTTTGTGAAGCATATTGAATGTCCCAAATTTAATACACCAAACTTAAACCATAAACTAAACATTAAATTTAAATAAATGCCTCGAAATTCTTTATTTCAGAGATATTCCAGTAAAACAAATAATTTTCTGGCCTCCTGAACTGTAAACATAACAAACAACCATCATTTAGATTTGCGGTAACTACGATTTTACAGTGTTCATAATTTTTGAAACACCGCGGTGCGGGAACGCGCACCGATATTTTTTAGCTTTTTGATGCCATTAAAATAAAAAGTAACTTTGTAGTAATAAAGAATGATTTAAAAAACTCTAGTTACCGCAAAAATCGTTAAATAAAGTAACATAGAAATAAAAAAAAACTAAAAATTTTATATAAAAGTGACATTTGCTAGCAGCGCCATCTCTTAACACCTATCCTAACTAAGTACAGATATTTCACAGTTGGTAAATATGACATAACTAATAAAATGTCAAAAGATAAAACTGATTGATTGGATTGATGAGAATTGGTGATTTATTTTATTTTAATTATATTAAATGAATTGTAATACAGAATATCTAGAAAGATAGGTAACATTTGAATCGCTCATGTAGTCTATGCGGGAATTATTAAATAGTCATATTTTTAGGTTATAAATGGAAATTTTTCTTTTCAAGGAGTAGGTATATCGGCCAGAAAATGTAATACATTATGTGTGCGTTAAGTTTTTTATACATCGCTCAATTTTATTAAAGCACTCCGCTGCGCGTCGTGCTTCAAAAACAAACAAAACTTCGCGCTGTAAAACTAAACTTACCGCACGTATAATGTAAATAACTATTTATGAAAAATTAAAAGCGTCAATGAATTTTAACAATTGTATTTTTTAAAATAACAACATACTAGAAATTTAAACATTTGGTCGATATAAATAAAACCCTTGGATATCAACCAGAATTTTTTATTGAATACTACCTCGACCGGTTTCGATGCCACATGCGTCTTCTTCAGGAGGTGGTATTAATATAGACAATTACAAAACATGTTAAAAAATGAATAAATAAATAAATATGAACAACACAACATGGATGAATCTCTTTGGCAGAATTTAAAACAATAAATACATAATAATAAATAAAATATAGTCAGATAAAATAAAAACGTAACTTTTCCAGCCAGAGGCCTGTGTCCATGGTGATAGAAATCTGTCCGAGATCTCGGATATAGTTCTCGAATCCAAAACTTGGATCGTGGACACTACAAACTTGGACGAAAAAATTGAATAGAAAACTATGACGAAAAAACGCGTTCTGTTCGATTTTTTCATACTAGTTGCTAACTTCATGTGGATGTTAACAAATTAAAATTTTGACGTTTATTGTTTGAAAAGCTGAAAAATTTTCAATCAAAGCTGAAAATTAGTATTTTCAATAGGTTTCTGAAACACGAAATATATTTTTTATTTATTTCTCGTATAAACAACTTTAATTCACTTATGTCAAAATAATTTCTTGAGTTATATTATATTAGTTTTTAGTATTGGTAGAATTGACTGAAACTAACTTCATAAATTCGACTAACATGACATCTGTAGTCATACAAGTTCACTATTTATGGTATAGAACTATATTCGAGATCTCGGACCGATTTCTATCACCGTGGACAGTGGACACAGGCCTTAACGGAAAAAAATTGACTCGAATTCCAATTTTATGTACTGTACATCTGATATTTTTTACATTGACGATGGGATTTTGAAGGTAGTAAGTAATGTTTACAAATTACTGGTGAGTAGGTGATCGGGAGATGGTAAATATATGTTAGTGCAATACATATACTCGTACGTACTTTTAATATTACAACATTCACAATTAAAAGCTTCAAAATAATTAATAAATATTTTTATATTTTAATTTCGTTATTGCGATGATCCTAATAAGTATTATGAGCAGTGAAAACCCTACCAGATTAGAATGTATTGGAAATTTCTATTTTGTTCTGATCCCAAACTCATTCTTGATAGGTAGGAAGCACTTACTGCCCTAAATATTTAAATAACTATTATTTTATTTATTTAGGTACAAAACTTTACTTTCTGCAACTTTTGTTTGATGCTCTACTTTCTTATAGGTTGTATAGGAAGTATAGCAATTATGAAATAAAAGTCGATTACAATATTTTTATAGAAATACATGTTTTAAGGTCATCTGATTCCGTTTTGACCATTTTCTCAATGGCGTCTATGTGCCCATACAGATTAAAATATTTAAAACAAATTGCAAGTACTATACGGTAGTAGCAATAAAAAGAGTAAGCGGAAAATTAGGAATTATTATTATTAATTACATCAAATTGCGGCATCAGAATAAAATAATCTGCATTAAATAAGATGTAGGGATATAGGCAGTATTGTGATATAAAATTTGGATGCACAATTATTTGCCGGACACTTTTAATTTACAAAAAACTGATTTTACATGTTAATTGCCTTTGCTAACATTTACGTGGGACACACGGTATATCCATATTATTTCAATTCTTTTATGATTCATAATTCACTCTTCTCGACCAATCACCTAGCCAGAAGTCCATAATTCACGGTTATTTTAAAGACGTGATGTGAATCACCAAGCAACGGCCGTCTGACAGTTGACATGTAGTCAGTTGTCACTGTACATTTTTATGTTGACGCTTTTCAACGAATTTCGATCATTTTCAAAAGTAATTTCCGAATACAGGAGCAGCAAAAGTATAGTATTATATTCGGGATTATGCTCATTATTCACTTGGGTGATTTTCATCACTCGCCTACGGCTCGTGACACAAATTTCATCTTCTTGAATAATGACTATCCTAATCCCTCATTTAATAACATACTATTATTTTTAATACGAATTTAGCTTCGTAAAAATGTATCAAAGAAAATCTGCTAGTAACCATATTTGGAATACAAAATACAAGTTGCAATTTTCTCTTTTCTGCTTCCGGTTTAGAGAGAAGCTAATTATATATTAAATAAATACATTTAAAAAATTACATGTACAAATATTGATGAAACCCTGACAAGTTTGGTATCAAATTAAATATCTCAGGGAGGAGATTTGAGCGCAAATACCAAAAGTTACATTTAAACGATCATCAATTGTTTTTTACAATATTTTATTGAATGTTGTCGAGTTTGGTTAGAAATTAAAGGTCTCGCAAAGAAGAGCTGCACTAAAATATCTAAAATTACTTTTTAACGATCGTCAGTTGTTATTATAGTATTACTAGATTTTTTCGAGTTTGGTATCAAAATGAAGTTTTCTAAAGGGAGCATAGAGTTCCAAATTTCAGTGCTTTTTTAAATATTGCTGTATATTTTTACCTGTTCATTTTAATATATTATTTGATAGTCAATCGAAAGGTAAAAAGGTAATCAAAACTTGTATAAACCCTTTATCTTTCGATACAATAGTGTGAAATTTTAAGCTAAATGTCCTGAGTTTATGATTCGCCGGTCGTTGTTTTAACAATGAAATAGAAATGTTACAGTTGTCGTACTTCTACGTAGTAGAGTTGATTTTTCTCTAAAACAATACGTGTACATGCAAACTTTCTTCCCATGTTAAACGTCTGTGTTTCTCGCTAGTTGCACACCCGTACAGAGCAAGATTCTGAATTATATCTTCGAGAATATGACGCAAGTTGTACTAAGACTATAATCTGTAAGTTAGAGCATTCAAATAAAACACGGCGAATCCAAAAAGGCAACATGCTAATTATATTATCCCTGTCGGTCTTTCACATTACGTAGACGAGTTGCATTCCACACCGCATTTGAACCGCAAATTATAACTCAAGAAAATGATCCGCACATCACAGCGATTTGCACCGCAAAACAACCACAAAAACTTAATTAATTAAAGTATTTACTAGATTTTCTGCTATAAAACAGTGATATTAATAATGTAGTAATTTTAAACGACAGTGTAAATTGTGAATTAATTTAAAAAAGCCTAAACGACAATTAGGCATCAATTAGTAAAGATGTTAAAGAAGTATTGTGGCCATAAAAGGGCATAGGTTCTCGGATAGACAGAAAGAAAAAAATCAAACAGTGTCTCTAAACCGGTTTGGATTTTGTGAGAAGTTCTTAGCATTTAAAGATCCGTGCAGCGAAGGAACGAAGCATCGGCTAGCGCAGTTTTAGCTGCGGAGAAGAACAATGGACAAATAAAGAATCCATTGAAACTCAGCTCATGATCAAGTTTTTATTAGTAATGTTGGCTGGTGAGTCTAAGAATACGCCTTCAAGAAGTGTGTTTATTTTTGTGCCATGGAACATAACACGTTTTGTAGAGTGTTAAATCGGCCTTGAAATAAATCATAAAATTGAAATCTGCCCGCAACATCGATAAATGTTACGTTTATTGTTTATCGTTTACTATTCAAATGTTTTAGTAATTGTAGAGGTTAGTGGAGTATGTTCTGCAGTAGTTGATTGGTCCATAAAATAAATGCAGCGAAATACATTTCAAGATTAAAATATATCATCACGCCTTTTTCGCATTATGGGTGTGGCACTCTGCTTACGCAGATCTCGGTAAGTGATATATTTTTACGTATGAAGTGCGGTTACCAGCCATCAAATCATAGCCCCCAAAGATGTTAGTGGAGGGGGAACCACAGGGGTGAATTTAAATTGGCAACTGTCAGCTGTAGGATTCGAACTAAAGATCTCACGATCCACAGTCCGACGCGTTACCACGGAGCTATTTACTTAAAAGTACATTTAGTTAGAAAAAACCCATATCTAGCCCTAGGTGTGGTACTCTATTCAGAGCAGATCTCGGGGTAAGATAAGTTTTCGCAATGAAATGTGGATACCAGCCGTCGAATCAAGGCACCAAAAACGTTAGTGTAGAAATAGACACAGGGGTTATTTTATCTAGTGATAATTTTCATAAATAATTTCGAAAACATCATTATTTAAGTTTATTTAAATGTGGCATTCTTCTTCTAGCAGATAATAGTGAGATATTTTTACGTTTACAGTTTTCAAATAACGACTTCCAAATGTGTTGCAATCACTGAAATATATAATTCTGGAACGCGCATTCGTAGGCTTTTATGAAAGAGATAAAACGAGCCTGAGACAGATATATATCGTGGGATATCCGTCTTCGTCTAACACTTATTTATAGAGCTGTTATGGGTTTGTTCAGCGGTTGCTATGCGTTTGTTGAGGGGTTACTATGTGAAAAAAATGTTGCGCAGTCTTATCCAAAAGTGATAAATAATATTCAACAATTTATTGTTCAATTATTTGAAAATTCACATACATAATTGTTAGGTAAACTCATGTATTATTTAATTTTTATAATATTAAACATTTTATTTCAAAGTTACTGAATGTTAATTTCTTTATATTTTCTTCTCAACTTTCTAAGCAAACTGTACGACAAAGATAGGTTTCCCATGTATTGCCTGTGTCTCTCGGCTCGCATTTCAACGTGAGCGTTCCAGAATTACTATATTTCAGTGGTTGCAGTAGCGGAAGTGGCCGAGTGGTTATTTATACAGATGAATCAACCCCGACTGATCATTTCAAAATAGCAAGAGAAACGAATTGCAATCGAGTTTCGTACGCATCGTAGTCAACAATAAAATGTTCAAAGAATAATTAGTTTTCATGAAATGTTTTTGGAATTTTTAACATGAACGAGGATAAAGCCCTGATAAAATATGAAATATTTTCGACAATTTGAAATAACCCTAAATACATAAAAAATTACTAATTAAAATTGAATATCCTAAACCAGGTGTCGACAATCTATGACCCGCGGGTCACCAAGTGACCCGTTTCATAATTATGAGTGACCCATTTGAGTTCCGCAAAAAAAATCTCCTTCCAAAATTTAGGAATAATTGTGTTAGTATTTGTAGATATTTTATTTTACAAGAAAGAATAATATATACAATTAAATTAAAATATTGTTTTTATAATAATTATAATTATACTTTTTTTCACTGACCCGAAATGTATTTTTCTCCCGGGAGAGAAACTATGTTTCTATGATACCAAAATCATGACAGAAACAGATTTGTGCACTTTCTCTCCCGTTGTGATACAAAGTGCTAAAATAATGTGTAAAATGAACAAAATTAAAGAAATCAAAAGTAACTATCATAAATTATATTACAATTCAAATAATTTTGAAATATATAAAAACCCTTATAAATATTGAGGTCGTGAAAAAAATTGTATATACACTGCAGGAGAGAATTGTATTTTTATCCTACGACCCGTGCTTCAATTTTCTCCGCGGGAAATTTAATAAAAATTGTCAATTTAACAGTAAAATTTTGATTGTTTTTGACCCGTGTCCAAAAAAGATTGCCTACGCCCGTCCATAGTTAATAATAGTATATTGTGTTATTAGGAGTAAATGTGATACTTTGTGTGCTAAACTTGTAAGTTTCGCAGAATTCAAAGACGCAGTTGCCATGGAATATGTTGTTTTGTTAATTTTGTTTTTGATTCATTCTTAGCTCTCAAATTATTATTGAATTACAACCTTCCTATTTTTTCTAGCGGCAAAAAATTATAATAATAAAAAAAAAAACAAATAACTAAAACATCTATATTATATATCAAATACTTGTCAAGTGTAATTATTGAACATTCCAATCCAGATTCATATTTTGTATACAAGAGATTCGTATGTAGATCTCTGCTTTACTTTTTGTACAGTTCACCAAACCTTAATCAAGATTTGATTCTCTGTTCAACAATGATCTATAAATCTAGTTCTAGATTATATAGGAGAATAGAGATTAACGGCTTTCTAAATGCAACATGCAACAATGTCAAAATTGTGTTAATCAGAGAATGGAGTTTGAAATAAAAATTAAGCATTAATCCGGCAATAAAATCGCTATAAAAATACGGTTGTGAGTCATGGCTAATGAGGCAAAGAACAAAAGCAAAATTCAGGCAGCCGAAATGAAATGACTAAGAAGTGTGGAAGGAGTCACTAAGTTGAAAAAGTAATGAACGAGTAAATTATTTACAAATAAAAAAAATACAAAATGTTATAGAAATAAACAATTAACATAGTACAGTCACTTATTAAGTATAATTGAAGACAGGAAAACTTAAGCAACCTAGAAACTAGAAAGCAATAATAAAATCAGAAAAGAAAAAGGAAGACTAAGAAAGACGCGGCAAAATCACATGGAGGAAATACTAATCAGGAATCAAATTAGCGGTCAACAAGTAATAGAAAGGAATGGATAGACATTGTTAGCAAATTAAAATAAAACAAATAAACAAAAATATAATTAATCCTAATTTCAACACCCGAAAAGTTATAATGGGAGACTCCAACGAATTCTGTTTAATTTTCTTTTTCATTAGTTTCAGTCACTAGTAATGCAAATATGAAATTTTAAATGAAAAAAAAAAATATTAAGTGGTATATGATTTTTTTTAATTTCATCAAATTTTAAATAATCAGACTGTGACGTCACAACGCCTTCAGCTAACAAGCCCGTGCCCGTGGTTATGGTTATCATATTGTCAATGTCAAGCTTTCTGTATTTGTTTATTTATAGTTTTTGTCTAATAATTATCAGGTATTTGAAAAAAATTGGTCATAACAACACGTATCTGGAATCAGATTATCAAAATATTCAGAAATAATATTTGAATTTGAACATATAGGCATAAAGTGAGCTTTAGGCGCAATTTCCAGGAGAGTTTACAATAGCCTAAAAATTACATTTTTCTACAAAAAATTATGAATAAAATAGTTATTATATGAGAGATTATGATAGTTATTATTCACGAAGATGAAGTTTGAGTCACAAGCCGAAGGCGAGTGATGCAAATCATCCGCGTGAATAATGACCATAATCCCAAATATATATTCTGCACTATAATTTTTCTACTCCTGTAAATTCGGAAGTCACTTTTGAAAATGATTATAATTAGGCTTGCAACGAATATTCGGCAACTATTCGGTATTCGGCCTATTCGGCCACATTTTTACTATTCAGCCGAATACCGAATAGTTAAGCATTATTCGGCCGAATACCGAATAGTTTAAAATATAGAGAAAAGTGGAAATTTAGGGTATTTCATTCGGTAATTTTTGCTTAAAATAAAATAATAAATGTAAAACACAGAAGGGTGTCTATTCTGTAATTTACCTGTTAATTTTTAACGGCCTGTTAAAAATTTTAACCAATGATAGCAGACGGTACTGAATAAAAACTGAAAATTTCAATGTGCCGCATTTCTATTAGTTAAAATATTTATTTAATTTAAATAGGCCCCATACATAGAGGACATAGGTAATAAATAAAGATACATAGGTATACATTAAAAATTTATAGTAAAAATTGACAAAATTTTAAAAATGAAAATATTTAGTCCCAGACGATCCACCGTTAATTTATGTTAATTTAAGAAGTTTCAAATTTGTTAGCAGGTAACAAATTATTTTTGTGTATTTCTTAACAAAATATATTTGTGAATATAGTAATTATTAACATTTATTTTTATGTACTTTTGACAAGATATTTTAGTAATTATATAGAAGCTGAACAATAAATCATAGTTATTATAACAAATTAAGTTGTTACGAACAACAATTTCAATTTGATAAATTAGCTAAATTTTCTTTTTTATTATTGACGAGACTATTTATTAAATTTTAAAAATGTAGCAAATAAATAAAAACAAAAATTTTTGTTGTTAATAATTCAGAAATGACAAAATTTTAATTTAACAAATTGTCATATTTGTTAAAATTGTTAATTTAACACAAGATATTTGTCAATAATAACTAAAAATACTGAGTAATAAACAGAAAAACCAGCCGAATAATATTCGCCGAATATTCGGCTATTCGGCCAAAGAATCCGCCGAATATTCGGTATTCGGCCTATGGCCGAATACACTATTCGTTGCAAGTCTAATTATAATTCATTGAAGAACGTCAACATAAAAATATACAATGACAACTGACTACATGTCAACTGTCAGACGGCCGTTGTTTGGCGATCCACACCACGTCTTTAAAATATCCGTGAATTATGGATTTCTGACTCAGTGATTGGTCGAGAAGAGTGAATTATGAATCATAATATAACTATAATTCACCGAAAAAAATTGAAATAATAGGGATATATTTATACAGGAGTAGAAGAACTTGTTATTAAGCATGTTTTATTGTATTGTCCCATTATATTGTGATATGAATTATACAATAAATTGATTAAATTAAATTATACCGGAATAACTATTGAATTGTAACAACTTGCAATAATAATAATAAAACAAACCGATACCAGGTCAATTTTAATAATAGATGTAAATTAGTCGTTATTTATGTAACAAGTACATAATTTGGAGTTTTAGGGACGAGTCACATAAAAGTGCGAGTCATAAAAACCCTATTATGTACGTGTAGCATACAATATTTTATCTTCCAACGTCATAATAGTATATTATGATACAAGTGTATAAGTAAGCTTTTAAAGCACATACGACGAGTTTAAGAGCACGACGCGAAGCGGAGTGATTTTAACGTCGCTAGTGCTTTAAAAGCACTTATACACGTGTGTCATACGCTATTTTTTATTATACCTGTATCATACTTTGGAAAAAACTTGAAAGCAACATTTTGATTTTGATTCATTTCATAATTTTGCGCGTGTGACGTTTGACGTATATCGTTTACATGGAGACTGGTTAGCATTTATTGTTTACGTTTACAGTTTTGACAGATATTAATAGTAAATATTTTTGTTGTTGCTTAGTAACCTTTAAAACACGGCGTGTTTTAATCTTGCGTTTATGAACGCTGTAGCATGTTTTAAACACGGATTATGATGCAGGTATAATAAAAAAGTATGTTATGTATTTGTATTGAACAAGCAAAACTTCAATTTTTTTGTCGCCGGCATAAAAGTATTTCCTTAGTAGAAAAAGTAAAATATGAAATACAATATCTAATGTAACTCAAAATGCCAGATAAGACAGAATATTTGTTAAAGTTTTGAGCATTTTTTTAATGATTTATATTTTATTTTCTATGTTTAAAGAAAAAATAACGTGTTATTCAGAGTAAATGTGACTGTGCTTCGCATTAATTGTTCTACTTGCTTCGCTCGTCGTTCAAACTTACATGTTTAGCACACAAATTATCACATTTACTTCTTATGTTCGACTACATTGCAGATTTTTTTTCTTTAGTATGGAATGACATTTATAATTGACACATGACGTTAACATGAAAAAAAAATTGTAATTTCGATGTGTGCTTTTTTCTTTTGTTTTGTTACCAACTTGTTTATTATTTTTATTTTATCGGATTAGTCCATGATGAGACATTTTATGGACGCTACACAATATCATAAACAAGTGATTGTAATACAGTCGAGCATAATGGATATTTATGTAACAAATTCATTATTTTATTATTTATGTAATAAATTAATGAAATTCGTTTTATTGTTTATTTTAATAATATAATTCTTTACTTCATCGGACCCAATTTATGGACGCTAAACAATTTCATAACCAAGTAATTATGATACAGTTTAACACTTTTATTCTACTTTAACAGGATGTTATTCAGATTCTCCAAATAAGAGTGTCGTTTTTCCTTAAATGGAACGGATTGAAATCATTAAAATTTCATATTCCAAATTCATCATATATCAATAGATATTAACTTGGATAGTTAATACCCTACTGACAAATAAGTGCATCTCTCTAGCGGTACTTATATCAATAAAAAATTCAAAACTCTCTTATAAGTGATGTACCCTTTTGTCAGCAAAAAAAATAATACTGATCAAATAATTTTAGGTTTACTAAACATAGTTTTCTTTGTGCCATGTTAATCTGTTCCAAAAATTATTAATGTGGCCTAAAAATATACACTTTTTGTTTTGAAAGTTCAGTGATAATTGATTACGCATTTCATTTAGAATGACAATAATTAAGACAAGCCAGAGAGACACTTTGAATAGCATGGTATCCGAGTATGATCGACTGTTTTCTCCTTTAGCCTTGACAACTTAATTTTTTATTTTAGAGCCTGTAATTAATATGGTATTGTTTATGAGAAAGGGACAAATGTAAAAATGCAGTCGTGAGAGTTGAAAATAAAATGAACTCATGCTAGAATTATGTCATATTAATATTATAAATTACTATGTGAAAATGTCCCTGGAGAAATCAAGTCTCTTTGCATTATTATAATTAATTCTTGACCATTAGGGACAACTGTAAAAATGCAGTTTATGTGAAGTATATTATTAATAAATTATAACAATGAAAAACTGCGCGCCAGTGAAACCAACTTGATAACATATCGCTTCTTGGTTGAACTAGAGGAGATATTTTCGTACGCTATCTCATTCGGATTGTGCAACCTCACGCATTTCACACACACTCACGCTTAGCAATTAATCACGCGCGAGCGGTCACGTTTCCAGTTGCAACCGTGCAAACAAAACGCTCTGCAATCACAGAATTAAATCACAGCGTCTGGTCTGGCCCATGGAATTCACACTCAACTCAACTGTCGATTCGTCACATAGCCGGGACCGATCCGGTAATACACAATGCCTACACAACGAACCTTTGACTTAAATATGAGCTTGAGAATATGCTGTATCACAATTGCATGTTTATCGGACTGGTTTCACTCCGATAAATGGAACTTTACCGGATTTTTTGTATGGTACTGTATCTTGTCTAAGCAATATTTGAATAGGATTTGTTCTACAAAGTCGTTTTTACCTCCCGCACATAAATGTAAGTGAGGTATTGGACGGGTCAAATTTTCGGTAATGAGTTTTCAACAAATAAGCACGTACTGGGGTCCCTAAAATCCGATTTTACTATTTTCACGATGACATCTGTGTGTGTGCGTGTGTGAGGATTTTTTTGTCTCGAACTGATTAGATTTTGATAGTAATATATAAACCGGAAATATTAGTTTACTTAAAGATCTATCAGGTTTTTTTGAGTATATCTCAGTAAATAATTAAGTTATAGTACATTTTATTATAATAAAAAAGATGTGATATAATATTAACTACAATGTTAGACGTGTCAACAAAACAAAATTGGTTGCTATTATTATTATTTATTTTCTAAGTTAGACCAAGGCAATCTGCTTGTTTTTAAGAAAGAGAGAAAGCAAACTTTCATCCAAAAAATGCGACACAGGTATGAAATATATCGTTGTACGTCATACGTCCGTTAATAATTTGGAAACTCCAGATTTTGCTCCTTGGTTGTTTCGTGCGGAAACGTCTTATTTGTACCGTAAAACTGGTTTATCGGACTTGATAACGTAAATAACTATTACCTCCCGAACATACTCATAGATGTGAGGAAGATATTGTGACGGGTCGAAATTTTCGATAGTGAGTTTTCAACTGATAAGCACGTTTAAGCGTCGCTAGAATACGATTTTACGTTAGTGTGTCAGTGTGTGTGTGACGATTTTTTATCCACGATTACTTAAAATTTAATGAAGACATGTTACAACTTAGTTATATTTTGGGAGCAATCTTTCAACCGGAAATGGTAGTTTATTTGTAGGCCTCTGAGTAAATAAATGAGCTAGAGTAAATTTTATTGCATTCTAAAAGATGTAGAATTATACTACATTTTTTATTTAAAACTCTTTTCTATAATTTGAACTGCTTAGAAATTAAAATGTTGTGTGCTGATTATCAGATTATTTTTTATTAAAGCTCTAAGAGCTTTCTCTCTGTTTACATAAAAAATTGTTAAAGCACTTACTGTTCGCAATATATATTACCCTTTTTATCTATCAACGCATTAACGAATCTAAAATTTTAAGTATTTGAAAATTATTTCCTTGTTCTTAGGTGTAAATATTGTCAATTTTATTATTTTCATTTACATAGTATAGGAAAATAAAAAAAATAAAAAAAGGTGATTGAAACCGTTCTCACCATTTTCTCGATGACGTCTGTGTGCATGGATCATGGATGTATAATAATTTATGAACGAGGAAAGGTGGAATAACGAAACTTCATAATTGTAAGTTTCTTAGCAAAGTACCGAACTGAGTTAATTTTGATCATAAATAAAAAACCGGCAGTATAATTTAATTGGAAACAATATAATAAATCTTATTTATTACAATATAGAACCAGCTCCTACAAAATATTCCAAAAGAAATTATTAATAATATAAAGTGTAATTTGCAATATTCTTATATCTGTATACAATTTTGAAATAAACTGAATTACATGTTCAATAAAATAATTTAAAAATCCAAATTTAAAAATATGTTAGAATTTTATTTGTTTTTTTTTTTCTCAAATCTACTCGTAAAACTATGCAATAATAATAAAAAATTAGTAAATACACAAAAATTTGTAAACAGAATAGGAAATTAAATCCAAAACATTTATAAACAAAATTATTGTGAACTACTGTAACACATTTTATAGAATGTGACAATAAACATTTCAAAAAAATATATATAATTTAAAAATCATTGTTGTTATGAGAACAAATAACTTTAACATTTATTCTATGTCAAATGTGTGTTAAGTGTATTTCAAATTTAGATTAAGATTGTTAAATGTTTTGATTGTTGCTATGCTACCATTTACTTACCGTCTTCCAATGGGTAAGTAATAACTTATTGATCAATAATTTGAAAATATAACTTTACTTCTTGGAGATCCTATCGGAGAACATTTAAAAAGAACCCATCGTGCAAAAACTATCTAGGCGGGTATCTAGACGCTGGAGGTTTGATATAAATTGTGCCGTTTTATGAAGAATGAGAAAGACTTGAATCCCCTGTACGATGCCATTAATAATCGTTTGTGATTTGTTCATAGGTACATTCTATGCCAAATGAACTATGTAGTATAAAACATAAAACTATTTCTAAAAGAAAGAAAATAGTAATAAATATTACTGAATTAAATACATTTCAGTAAGTAGTTTATCAACTGTTACTTCTAGATAAGGGCACTTGATAAATACGTTTTATAATCCAATACAGTTAGAAAATAAATTTATTTATTTTCGATGGAATTAAAATTAGTGTTCATGTATGTATTGTAAAAATTAAGTTTCACTTTGATTTATGAATAATAAGCAGGGTCGGCTCAGGTGTAGGTTTATGCTCAGAGGCCCTGAATTTCAAATGTAAAAAAAAAAAAATAGGAAATAGAAAAAATTATAAATAATATTTTTCTTTTCTGGGATTCTATGTTGATTAACTATATGTATTTTTTCACTGCCGAGAGAGAAACTAGGTTCCTATAATACCAAAATCATGACAGAAACAGGCAATTTCATATCTACGGGAGATTTGTGCACCCGTCGTAAGAGAAAGTGCTCAAATAATGTGAAAATTAAACAAATCAAAGGTAACTAACATAAATTATATTACAATTGATAAATAAATATATATATATATATATATATATATATCATCATCACGCCTTTTACCCATTGCGGGTGTGGCACTCTGCTTACGCAGATCTCGGTAAGTGATATATTTTGGCGTATGAAATGCGGTTACCGGCCGTCAAGTCATAGCCCCCAAAGTTGTTAGTGGAGGGGGAACCACAGGGGTAAATTTAAATTGGCAACTGTCGGAAGTGGGATTCGAACTGAGGATCTCGCGATCCACAGTCCGATACGTTGCCACTGAGCTATTTACCCCATCTATTGATACAATTTTGAAATACATAAAAACCATTATAAATATTGGGGTCGTGAAAACAATAGTATATACGCTGCAGGAGGGAAGTCTATTTTTTATCCTTGTCGTATTATAGCCCTCGCCTAAGACTTGTGCTTCAATTTACCCCCGCGGGAAAAATCATACACTTCTCTCCCTTAATGTACAATATATAAATATACTATTATATTTATAAATAATGTGTAATAAAAACATACTTTCTGCAATAACATTTTTTCCGAGGACGTGTAAAATATTTCGGCGCTACTTCACTTATAGGTACATTAAACTGGTATAGCATTCACATTCACTACAAGACACCTAAAATACGGAAAAAATTAAATAAAATTTTGCTATTTTTAAAAAAGTATTGAAAATCAGAAAAAAAAAATAGTATTATCCCTGTTAAAAAATTTACGAATTGCATTTTTACCAAAGTGAAATTGCTTGTTCGGAGATGTACTATTTTCGCAAGATGTGTATTATTATGCGTTCTTATAAAGATTTTTTTCAGTGATCACATTTGGATGATCTACCCTTTTTTTGGATTTAAGAAGGAATGGCTCAAAATAATAAATTTTTCTAGAATTTCGGGTAACGTTCTCATAGAAATTGTGGCCATTTCCTTTGGCCCAGAAATGTTATTTTGGGGCGTGTGAGAATGTGTTTTTTTTTTAATTTTTGGAGGAAATTTCATGAATTTACGTTTAATATACTAAATATGTTTGATCAACACAATAAATAATTTGCAAATTATTATTAAATAATTGATAGGCCAAATAATTATTTCAAAATAAATGTAGATATATACCCGTTTTAGGTGTAGGAGATGTTAGTACCTATTGATAATATATTCTTATGCGTGAAATTCGGTCCCCATCCCCAATGATATTAGTGGTGGAGGAGCCACAGGAATATGGCGCCAATTTTAGGATTTTTTTTTTATAGTAAATTTATCGGCTGTAGGGTCTGACATGAGAAATTCAATATATTCAAAAGGTAATTGAAATGAATATAATGTTGAGTAATTACACATGAAATTCCAATAATATTAACTGTAGTTTGTTTTTAAAAATATATTTACCCCTCGCACATACATGTAAGACAGGTATTGTGACGGGTCTCTAGAATACGATTTCACTATTTTCAGGATGGGTGTATTTGTGTGACGATTTAATCGTCCACGAGAATTCAAAATTTGATGATGCCATCAATATCAAATTTAGTTTTTTAATTGTTCCTGTTACGAGCTGATTAGAGTTTAGGACCAATCCATCAACCGGAAGTGGTAGTTTACTTGAAGGCCTATCAGGTTTTTTTGGGCATATCTCAGTAAATAAATAAGTTACGAGTAAATGTTTATTGTATTTAAAAAGATTTAGATTAGATTCTTATGAAAATATCATTTCCAAATTTATATTTAGACCTTGTATGTTCAAATTATGATCTTATTAGATTTTAGTAGCAATACATCAAATGAAGATGATTGTTTACTTGAAGGCCTTAGGCCTATGAGGTTTTTTAAACATGTAAATAATTTATTTAGAGTTTTCGTTATAATAAAAAAGATGTAAAATTCTATTCTATTTTGTACTATTTTAAAGTTGTTTAGGTGGGAGGTTATTCGTTGAAACATCAGTTTTTAAAAGTTGTCATCAGGTTTTTAGAAATCTCCACCCTCGAAAACGAGCATTTACAATTATTTTTTACGCCCTGGATAGTCGGCAGGTTTGTTACTAGCAGATTGTGCCGACCCTGAGTGAAGAACGTGATTTGTGCAAAGTTATTTTTTGTGTAATCGTAGAAGAGTTGAGTTGATTTTACGCTTTTAGGCTGTGTTTATTTTGGAAACGGATATCGTAAAAGTACGGAGTACGGTCATTATGCTAGACAGGAAATGAGAATTAAGAGTTTATTCTGTCGTTTGAACTTACCGTTTTTCTAACTTTCTCTTGGAACTGGGAATTTTAAAAAATGCTTAAATATTATAGTGTTTTTTATTTAAATTGTGAAATTATAGGATAATTAATAATTATCTCACATATACTATTCCAAAACTACCTAATGGAATATTTACAATATCGCTGATAAGTCATGATAATCTAACAGTCTAGTTCTCATTTATACATTAAGTATAATAGCAAATTTATATACAGATTCATGATCATTGAATTCTTAATATTATTTATAAACAAATAGTTGTACTTCAACATAACAAGATTCTCTGTAAATTAAAAGGAAAAAATACAAGACATGTTACAAAATACGGAGATAAATCGGCCGGTCTCTGATTTTGAGTTTATTGCATTCTTCCACTGCCCTATGAGCCTCAGTCGGGTTATTGAAAGTCACTCTGGCATCCCCTGTGGGAGCCCCATTGTCATTAAACCTCCTAAAAACATTATGCGTCGACAACTCAAAATTTGCAAAAAAATCTAAAATCTCATCAACACCAGCTTTAAAAGGAACATTCTCCATAGCGACCACACAACCTTGTGGTCCCATTGTTTCAACGGGACCATCATAACGCATGCCGGGACCTGGAAGTCTGCGGCGCATCATGTTTGGAGGCGGTCGAGGACCTAATAAATTCGGTCTCGGTCCGAATCGATTTGGAAATCGAGGCCCTGGACCCTGGTTCATTCCTCCGGGAGAAGGTGGTATACCTAAAGCACGTTCCATGTCCCTACGGTGGCATAGTTCTACGCGGACTGTACCAGTACCTAAAGGCATTTCATTTTTGTCTAGAGCACACACTGCTTCGTCAGGGTTGTTGAACTCGCAGAAACATTCTCCGGTTGGTCCGAATTTATTCAGCATTATGTGTATCCTAACGGGGACTATCCCAATATCGGAGAAAAAGTCTAAAACATCTCGATCTGTCGTCTTATGGGGCAGGCCGTTCAGCATAACGCATTCGGTGATTATATGCGAAGGGATATTGGGCTGGAAATTATCATGAGCAGGAGAGTGGTTGTCATTTTGGGAATAGTTAATATCTATGACAATCTCTCCATTGGCTTGCTGGCGTACGACTTCATTGAAAGTCTCGTCTGAAACTGGTCGAACCGTAACTGGCTTGCCACTAATGACATGTGATGTTTTATCAGCAATAGCGTTCTTTGCGTCGTCTTCTTTACTGAATTGCACGAAGGCTTGCTGTCGGTACAGTTTATTGACGATCATGTGCACGGAGACTATCGCGTAATCTGAGAAAAGTTTAAGGATGTCATGTTCTTTTGCGAATTCAGAAAGATCCTCAACAACTACGCAAGTAAAGTGTTGTAAATGAGGAGTTAAATTTTCTTCTGTACGATTATCATTATTGTCATCATTCTTCTGATGATCATCTACCCCATAGTGCTCCCATTCTTCATCATCTAAATGCGCAACTTCCACAGGAACACCCCTAAGCACCATTCCAGATCTACTGAGAGCTTGTTCTTTACCATCAGGACGAACAAACTTAATATAAACGATCCCTGTTCGTTTCCCGTTTTCAGCTACAAATTTTACCCCGGTATTACTGATATATAACCCATTGAAGAATTTACGAACTTCTCCGTAGCCTCCGAAATAAGGCCGAAGCTGCACGCAACAGTTCATTCTGTTTCTGTCATTTCTAAAAGATTCGTCAGAACGCTCGATCTTTACACCAAATTGTTGATTGCGAGGGTCTGGTCTCCCAAACTGATCTGGAAAGGTTGTTCCGGGTCTGGCGAGGAAAGGACGGTTCATTCCAAAGTTTTCTTGCTGTATTTGTTGCTGCATTGGTAACCGCATGCCGGGTTGATTTGGAAATATGTTGGAACCTAAACCCCCCATATTCATATTTGGGTTCATATTGGGACGTATGGGCATGTTTCCTGGTTGATTAAACTGGTTCATCATGCCCATTTCATTATCCCCAAACCTGCTTTTTCTTGGCCAATTGTTATCCCGATTTTGATTGTTCATATCGTTTCTAGGCATACGATTATTCATGTTATTCATTGGACCAGCTTGCATATTATTTTGTTGAAGACCAGTTAATAATCCCAAAGATCTTCTGGCGTCTTCTAAGCTAGTAGGACCACCTGGATAATTACCTAGAAGACCTGTTGGTGGCACTTTTACCTCATTTGGCATATCATTCTTATTTTCCCAAACTCTACTAGGATTAGGGACATCGTCCTTAATTTCAATTACATCTGTAACTTTACTGTCACGATTGTCTTTCTTATTATCCTCTCTACTTCTACGAGAATCACGATCTCTAGATCTAGTGCGATCACGTGATCTGCTTCGCCGACGTCTATCACGATCACGTCGATCTCTCCGGTCTCTAGATCGGCTGCGATCCCGACGGCGTCTCCGATCTCTGGATCGATCTTTACGGTCACGTGAGCGGGAACGCGATCGTGATCTACGTCTACCGCGATCACGATCACGGTCACGGCTGCTTCGCCTTTTAGAGTCATCTTTGCTGTTTTTAGAGTCACTATCGTCTTTTTTGGTTAAGTCGTGAGTGGGAACCAGAGGCTGGTTGATGAGGGGAGCCTGCGGGATTATTGCTGGTGAGGGGATGGCCGCTGGTTGTGGTACCACTGATTGCATGAATGGGGCTGTGCGCGCAGCTTCGATTACTTTTTGCATCTCAGTGCGAGAACTTAACAGTAACTTAATTTGTATTTCTTTGATTTTGCCATTATTTAGATGGAAGGCTTGTCTGGCGTCTTCATCCGTGCTGTCGGAGAATTCAAAACGATAAAATTTATGAGCTCAAACACTGAGGCAGTGTTCCATACATGGAATCATTACATGCTACTAATTAAACTAAAGAAAAATTCCTTAAATGGTTATATTTATAAGTTATCTGAATAATTTATGAGAATAAAATGTAAATTTCTTCCATATATGGACCGCTTCCTACAGCATGAAAGGTCGGCGAAATTTATGAATCGTGTAAACGATAAAAAAGATCGGTCGCAGAAGTGTTGTAGGTACCTGAAGGCAATGAAGGCATCGCCGAGTTCTCCGCCGACGATGTGTACGCCTCCTTCGGGGATGCTGAGGCCGCGGAAGTACTGGCGGATGTCGAGCGCGTTGGCCGACCACGGCAGGTTCTGCAGCCTAATGATGACACTCATCTCTGCTGGTACGACCCCTTCGCCGTTCCCTTGCTGCCTACACCTAGAATGTCACGAGACACAGCTGTAACCTTTACGCCGCTTGTGTTCTATGTGCGAATCACATCTCCCCTTGTGGCCTGTCACATATTCTGTGTGCTACATGATTCCCGCGTTGTTTACAACGCAATCTGGGAAGGCACCCTTGTATTTTTGCTGCAAATAGCTACTGAGCTAGCAGACAACTTTTGCAAGAAACATTTAAGTACAACATTTAAACATACACGACTGATAATTTCTTGCTTACTGTGAAATTGTTTTAATATTCTTAGAACTTATTTATACTATTTTTACGAGGATGTCTACGTGTGTACGGGTGCATGGATGGATGTATGTGCAGAATTTCAGTCAAACACATTTTCTCAAGTATTACTTAACAGAAAATTATAATATTTTGTATTTTACATTTGTACACCCTAAGGAAGAACCCAGTTAATTATGGTGAAAATTTTCCAACCGGAAGTGGTACTTTACTTGACGCACTGCATAACGATTTTTGTAAAAATCATATGAAATACGGTATTTATGATAATTTATTGGTATTATTTAAGAACTATAGTATAATTTACAATTTAATGATTGGAACTCTGGTATTTTGTAGTCTATGATTGTTTGACCATTGTTTCTACATAAAATTTAAATTATTATGACAGTAACAGTAAGTTGACATCACTTTTACATAAAACCATTATAGTTATTTATTTTATAAGTGTGTGACATTTTATGAGTAAGAGGGAAAGTTTGTAAAACGAGGCGTAGCCGAATGAAACAACCCCACGAACGAAATAAATCACTTTTAAGACGCATATCATACAAAATTTTATCTACTATCTTCCTAATGTATTAGTAAAAAACAATAAAAATGTAGAATGATATTTTGACAGGTAGGGTTATATTTGTTTATTTATTGATACAAATCGTTAGCAACGTGTTACAACTTGCTAAGCAACTGTCAAAAAGGTCGCTTTTAACAACGGTCATAGATAACATTTATTTGTGAGTATTGGTATGAGTAAAATGTTTTGAGCAGGAAGTCATGTGCTGGACAAATCGGATTTTTTTTTTGTAGAACTACAAAATTCTTGAAACCTATTATTACGATCGACGGTACCATTATCTTTAAAACTAATGAATAATAATTACAGGAATAACAATGACCTTCGTTATTGTGGATTTTATATTCTATCATTAAACTTAATGTAAAGATTTAATTTTACCCACATTATTAAGTTGAAGTAAAAATAAATTAAGATTTGTAGTGTGAAATACGAAGTGTGAGAAACATATTTACGAAACCTTCAATGAATTTTTATCACACAACACAATATTCAGCTCGAACCAGTTAAAAAAACATTGAGCAAAATTCAATTAAAGTATTTGTGACTAAAATAGCGTCTAGCGCTAACTTTTCGTCCTACTAATAAACAATACAATTATCATTGCGTTAAATGAAAATCAACTGGACTTATTTCTAATTCAGTTGTCGAGCAAACAAGCACATGACTCATCAACTCTTGCGAAATTTGCAGCCAAACTAAGCAATTACTATTCAACTGAACAAGATCATAAATAATTCAAAGTTAAATGTTGTATAATATTTAATTTAATAAACACAATTCCTGATAAGAATAAATTCTATTAATATTCTAATCCGCAATCAGTAGCGTAGTAATTTTATTCTCTTCAACTGAAAAATTATTTCGGTTTTTAAATGAGGCAATTTCAACCCTCATTATCCTTTTCGCTGTTACTGATTATGAATAATTTCATTATTTTATTTTTGACACATTTTAATTACGAGCGTAAATTATGCCATAATTATTAAATTAAGTTTTGATCATTATAATGCGGGTTAGTCACAACACAGATTATAGAATAGTCTATAATTTCATGTCTATTTTATTCTTATTTTATGTTAATTAATTTTTTAACAAAACAAACTTGAATTTGGTTTGGTAACAGTTTTGAATATCAATATAGAATTGATGACTAAACAATATGGCAGAATATCTCAGAAACTCCTTAATTAATTTCTCAAAATTTAAAACGTACTTATACCGGGTGTGCGATTAGAATTGATATGTGGTGTATAGGGATTTCAATGCTATTTTTACCTCCTGCACATATATGTAAGGGAGGTATTGTGGCGGGTCAAAATTTTCGGTAGTGAGTTTTCAACGGATAAGCACGTTTTGGGATCCCCAGATTACGATTTTATTATTTTCACGAAGACGTCTGTCTGTGTGTGTTAGTCAGTGTGGCAATTTTTCGTCCACGATAACTCAAAATCTAATAAAGATATACGAGCTGATTAGATTATGGTAGTAATCTGTAAACCGGAAGTTGTAGTTTACTTGAAGATTTGCCAGGTTTTTTTGGGTATATCTCAGTAAATAATTGAGTTACAGTAAATTTTATCATAATAAAAAAGATGTAGAATAGCATTGACTACAATTTTTATTTGAAACTTTTTTCTATATTATTCACCGTTTTGGAATTAAAATTTTTGGGAAGTTATGTGGTGGCCACATCAGATTCTAATACAATACCATTTTCTAACTTAATATTTATACCTTGCATGTTCAAATTAAGAACTAGTTACATTAATTCCAATTTGTTGGGGTTGCTTGTGATTAAATTTTTTAAATTTTTGAAATCAATAGGTACATTGTTGTAATCAGTGTATTTTTGTAATCAGCGCATTGTTGTGATCAACATTTTTGTCATTAATATACTATTGTAATTTGTACATTATTGTAATCAATGCATTTTGTCATGAATATACTATTGTACTTTGTACATTATTGTAATCAATACACTGTTGCAATTTGTATATTACTGCAATCAATTATTATATTTACAATTAATATATATGTATATATTGATACATCAGAAAATACTAAGTTTTAGGTAATCGAACGGACCATATTGCATGCTATTTTAAATTATTAACAACTTTTGTATTTACGCAAATAAATATATAAAAAATACAGCAATATAAAAAATAACATTGAAATTCCTATATGCAATATTTCAATTCTACACCCAGCATAGGTGTTATATATCTGATTAAAATAATTAAAAATACAACATTAATCTATTTCTGGATATGCCATACTGTTTAGACATTTAAAGCAAATATCAGTGTATGATATATTTTGCACGTGAAGTGCGGTAACCAGTCGTCAAATAACAGCACCCAAATATGTTAATTAAAGGGATCATTTTATGTGGTAACAAGTTTGGCAATTTTTTAACGATTTGTCTAGTATTGTTGATTACAGCCTCTAAAATAAAAATTACAATCAAAAAGTATTAATACGATTTTATAAAAACAAAACAAGTTTATCAAATTTATCCATTAAACGACATCCTGTAATGTTTGATATGTCGTAAAACAAATAAATTCGATTAGAATTTATTGAATTTAAATAAATTTAATATACTATTTATAATGTTTTACATTGCTAAGATTATTTCTACCTTATATTTTGGTCATTTCAAGTTACTGATCAAAAAGCATTTTAAACAGTTGCCTCTTGATTAAAGCAATTTGGCCGAGCCCAAAAGTTCAATCTAGAACCCGCAGTTAACTAAAGTATGTATGCAAATATTTTAATCAAAAATATAAATGACATAGCAGACAACATTAAGTAAAATTGTTTGGTTACAAGCGTTGACTAACGTAAATCATCGTCAATTGAGTATGGAGACTTAACTACAATTAATTCAGTTACAATTGTTGTTATTCAAGTGTGATGAAGTATGATTCGAACCGCCTACACAACCAATGAATAGATCTGGGATCCGATAAGTCTTCTATTCTACCTATACAGTATGTTCAAAAATAGTAAAAAGAAACCATGAGATAAAAACTAAGGGAAATAAACATATCAGTTATAATATAAACTAGTGATTGCTGATTGGTGTACCTATTATTACACGTAAATAAAATAAAAACAGCAAATTTTTATGTGGTTAAAATGTGTTCCGATGATTCATTGATTATGGGAATCGAACTGAGAGCTCGTGGTCTAAAGTTCCATGCGGTAACCGTAGCAAGAAGTTATTTACTTAAAAAAATACTAATTAAATAAGTAAAATGCAGTGAACACACTATTTTTTTCCTCTAGATTATACAAGTAGCATGGCAGGAAAAATCAATTTCAATTTACATCTCACTCCTTCGCGACCAGCTTTATAAATCCTAGCACACGTTTCGATTGTTGTAATCAAGTATCAGATTACTACGACGCAACGAAAAATGTTTTAACTTCTGTATGACGAAAATGCTACAAACGGGATCGAGTTATTTAAGGATTTAGTTTTGTACCTATTTTAGGAACAGTGTTGTAATGCGTCATTAAAAATTTCTAAAAGGTGCATTTAAATATTCATGGATAAGCTTGATTAGAAAATTCTACTACTGACGTGCAACTACCTTTTTTTTACCAGAACAGGTTTCAGGAAATTTAAAACGAAACACTATATTTTAGAATTATGAAGTATTTTTATATTAACCATAACTAGGTCAGGACACCGGGATAGTGGAACTGTCTGATTAAATTATTTTATAAAGGAAATAACACTTACAATTACATTATTAAATTAAACGTTATGTGAGAAATAGACAACTAAAACTTTGTTTGACATCAGTGATGTAAGAATACATAAATAAAATGAGTGTATTGGTGTTACACATTGCTAATTGCTGCTATTAAAACACAAACCCTAAAGGTAATAGAGGACGGTGGTGATTTTTGTTGTTGGGAATTGAACTAAGGACCTTATGGTGCATCTTATCACAGAGATATTTGGCACATATTGTGTTGAAATTTTGAGAATCAGCATTGAGAACTTGAGAAATATAAAAGATTAGATTAGACAAAATTTTCCATACCAGTAGGCAAATTTAATCACGTTTTTGTTTTCCCAAAAAAATACATAGATCACTAGTTAAAAAATTAGTGTTCGTTCATATTTTCCTTTTAATAGTATATTATGAAACAAGTGTAGAAGTAAGCTTTTAAACTGTACGACGAGTTTAAGAGCACGACGCGAAGCGGAGTGCTTTTAACGTCGCTAGTATGTCATACGCTATTTTTTATTGTACCTGCATCATACTCTGGAAAAAACTGGAAAGCAACATTTTTATTTTGATTCAATTCATAATTTTGCGAGTGTGACGTTTGACGTATGTCGTTTATATGGAAATTGTTTAGAATTTATTGTTTATGTTTACAGTTTTGACAGATATTAATAGTTATTATTTTGGTTATTGCTTAGCAATCTTTAAAGCACGGCGTGTTTTAATCTTGCGTTTGCGAACGCTGTAGCGTGTTTTAAACACGGATTATGATGCAGGTATAATAAAAAAATAATTTTTAAACTATTGAATATTTCGAAAAATGTTTGAAATAAGAAAGGTACATAATTTTACTGTCTAACCAGTGACGTAGAGAAATATAATATATTTCATATTCGAGATATGACACAAATAGAACCAATACTAAAATATATCATAATAACACATGCTATTTTTTTAAATATACAAATTAGAATTAGAAATTAAAAAATGATCCAAATTTCAACAAAAAAAAATATTCTGTCTTATCCAGCATTTCTATTTGCCAAAGAATATATTATTTTGTTATTATTATTTATTTGTTTCATTTTTAGTGTCAAATTATTGAATTACAACCTTACTATTTATTATTTATTCACAATATTTTACTTTGTCTGTCGCTTGAGTAAAATTGTTGCCTAGGAGACACTTTTATGCCGGCGTGGAAAAAATTGAACTCACGCTTGTTGAATAGAAGTACAAAACAATGTACTAACGTACAAACGTTTAAAGAAAAATGCTATTTTAAAAATTTTAATGATCACTTTGTATACTTCTAACAACTTAGTAGTAAATTCGGAAAACGGTAGTTATGGTACTAGGACTACTATAATATATAAGTGAACTATTAATGATTTGTTATTTGTATATAAAATTTTATTTGTTAATTCACATTTCAATTTGGGTTATTTATGTAAAAATCATTCATAAACGAACAAAAAATATTATTTAATTATACGAAAAATATTATTAAAAGTGCACAAAGTTACACAATATTAAAATCAGAAAAATAAGTTATTTTACTACGATATTTTTTATTATTAGTTCAATTTAATAAATTATTAGTATGTGTACTATCTCGATATGAGCCACAGAAAAAAAAAAATGCTACACCGCTGGTTAGACAGTAAAAATATATACCTTTCTTATTTGAAATATTTTTCTAAATATGCAATAGTTTAGAAATAATTTTTTAATGAAAAAAATCTCAGAAAATAAGTTTTTTGCTAATATCTAGTGACCTATGCATTTTTTCGTGAAAACAAAATTATCATTAAATTGGCCTACTAGTGCAACTTTTGTTTAATTTAATTGTAGTCGTAGTAGCTCGTATTGAAACAAAACATTTTAATTTACTGCGCATTTATTCATTTCCTGTTGACCTTTTAATATTACTTACTTAAATAATAACATTTTACTTGCACCAACAAAAATGTTCGACGCTTTGTCTTCAAGCATAAATCCAAATACTATTTTGGTTAATCGGGGCCTATATATCTATCTATCTATAGATTCATCACGCAACTTTGCCAATTTCTAGAGCTCAGACGGATTATTGGATTTGAGTGAAACCTTCATAGATATTTAGAGTGTAGCTAGGATTAGGTCCTTTTGATGATTTCAAATTTTTCCTGCACACGATTTGCGAGAAAACTTGAAAAAACATGCATTTTTGGGCCAAAATCAACTAAGAGTGTGGCGGCCGTGGAATTTTTAAGATGAATGTCTATGACAGTTTGTCATTTTTGACAGTTCAGTTTAAAATTTTAAATATAAATTACATTAATTGTAGACAAGTTGGAGAAGTTTTGTAAATTTATCTGTGTTTAGAATAAATGAACAAACGTGTTTGATATTATGCAAATTTTTTAAACGTTAATTTAAATTTTTTTAGAAATATCGAATTAAACTTTTTGCTTTGATTGTATATTGACGTCCTTAGAAAAGTGGGTGTTACACGATTAAATATAGTAAAAATAAAGTAAAACCGCGGAAACTGAAGCTAATGTAGGATGCAAATTATTATTGACTGTAGATACTTTTAAAATGACAAGATGACAATAAAAGTGTCCGATTGACAGAAGTCTTTATTACATGATCAAATATTAATGTAAATTGTGTTTGATTTAATTATTTTTTTAAATCACTTATTGGGTATCAAAAGAAATGTCTCGAAAAGACGAGATAAATGATTATATAAAAAAAATGGAAGTTGACCGATTGTCGATTGTTTTTCTAAAAGTCATGAAAAGTGTATCATGTTTGGTATCAAATGAAAAGTCTTGAATAGACATGTTCTAACGATCTGTGAAAAATATAGAACGAATGATATAATTTTTTTTTAAGTGAATTGAAATGAGATACGGTGGGCAATTGTTTATTTGCTAAAAATTCATGGGGTATCAAGTGAAATTTTATAAAAGAGGGTGATTATTTTTATAGAAATTCTTAGAACGCTAACTTATGAAGTAATAAATGAAATTTTTTGATGACAGGAAATGCAGGACAGTAGTGATGAATTTTTTTTATTCTAAATCGTTACGACCAGCACTTATTTGTTTTTGTTTTGTTTCATAGAAACCTGACTTGTTGGGTATTAAATGAAATGTTTTAGGAGCAGTAAGTTGAGGAACGTTAGTGAGGAAGATTCATTATCACAAATCATTACGACCGACAATTGTTTTTATAGAAATTACTAGAAAGCTAACTTATAGGTTATTCAATAAGAAACATGCAACATTCCCTTATGGAAACCTCTCAAATTTCCACAATGGTAGACATCTAACTTCCGTTAATGAAAAATTTTCAATTTTCTTCAGTGCTAATAGCACAACTTTTCTCAATGGAAAACACATAACTTCCCTCAATGGGAAGCCGACAACTTCCTCAATGGAAAACATACAACTTTTTACAATGATAAATACATAACTACCCTCAATGGAATATACACAAATTCCTACAATGGAAAACACACAACTTCCCTTAATGGAAAACACACTCTTCCCTCAATGAAAAACCTGGGAGACACTAAAATTCCCATAGTGACATGGAAGCGAAGAACAAAGTGATGATATTCGCCAATTTATTTACATGAAAGGGAGGAATGACCTTTCTTCATCAATTGCATGGTCTCATATGAGATATTATTAACAAAGCACTATGATTCATTATCCCATACTTTTAGTTGGACCCTAAATTAAGTTGAAATCTTCTTCAGGGTCGAGGAGCAAAGGGATTAGATCTGCGAAGTAGGTCGAACCGCTATACAGTACTAATCACCTTTCTCCTATTATATTATTATAACTACATAAGTTTTGTGAGATTTTTTGAGATGGCGGAGCCCTAGCTGAGACCCCCGCCGTAGGCGGGGTCGACGCTAGTATCTTATCTAAATAGGAAGACATGTTGAATATATATTTTTAGAAGCATTGATGAATTTTTGCTCAACAAGAATTATTCAAGCTGCACTTTGATAAACAGGAACTTATTTTTAGAGTTAAAGTATTCGAAAAGTGTCGCCTGTATCACAAATAATAAATCTAACAGATAATGGAAGGAGCTAGCAAAGTAGCAACAGCTCTGTACCATTGAGGCCGAAGCAAAGACTAATTTCGCTGACGATTTTTTTTGGCAGCTGTAGTATCATCTCGTGCAACGATTTATGAACGAGGCTGTCCAAAAAGAAGTATTTCAGGAATGCTGTAAATTTTCCGGTGTCAATCGATATAAAGAACCTGATCTTTGTAGTAGTGTTTAAATTATTTTTGATTACAGTCATAATACAATAATTATAAACTATAAAAATTAATTTTAGATATTAAGTAAGTAATGATTCCATGTTCAGCTAAGTAGATCAAGTTAATAAGTTGTGATCTGAATATGAATATTAAATAAATTAATGAACTGAAAACGGTTTCGTTGTTTTTGCTGATGTAGTGATGTCATTGGTAACAATTTGAGTTTAATGTTCTGAACCAAACTTATAAAATACAACATGTATTTGTCTTTGAAATGAAACGATATTTACAGTAACATTCGGAGAATATTTTCATTTTTTGATGTTTTAAAACTCGAAATATATTTAAATCTAATTTTTCTTGTTACTTGTGTGTCTTCAACATTATATTGGTGGCAGTTTCAGAGCTGGTGTAAGGAAATATTATCGTGTATTAAGAGGAAATTTTAAGTACAAATTATTAAATCTCGCCTTAAAGTAATAAAGACAATAAATAAATACGTATTTCGGTAATTAAATTACCATCATCATCAGTAGAAGCAAAAGAGATAAAATTAAGATTACACAAGTTGAAAACTAAGCCAGTGGTCAAGATTGAACCAATTTCTTTTTACCTCCCGCACATATATGTAAGGGAGGTATTGTGACGGGTAAAAATTTTCGGTAGTGAGTTTTCAACGGATAAGCACGTTTTGGGGTCCCCAGATTACGATTTTACTATTTTCACGATGACGTCTGTCTGTAGGGCGATTTTTCGTCCACGATAACTCAAAATCTAATAAAGATATCATTTTGAAATTTCATATTTACAGTTTGAATATTGAGGTTACGAGCTGATTAGATTTTGGTAGCAATCTATAAACCGGAAGTGGTAGTTTACTTGAAGACTTGTCAGGTTTTTTGGGTATATCTCAGTAAATAATTGAGTTACAGTAAATTTTGTCATAATAAAAAATGATGTAGAATAGCATTTGCTACAATTTTTATTTGAAACTTTTTTCTATATTATGCACCGTTTTGAAATTTTTGGGAAGTTATGTGGTGGCCACATCAAATTATAATACAATACCACTTTCTAGCTTAATATTTATACCTTGCATGTTCAAATTAAGAACTAGTTATATTAATTCCAATTTGATGAGCGTATTTTTAGGTTGTGATTAATTTTTGTAATCAATAGGTACATTGTTGTAATCAGTGTATTATTATAATCAGCGCATTGTTGTAATCAGTGCATTTTTGTCATGAATATACTATTGTAATTTGTACATTATTGTAATCAATACATTTTTGTCATGAATACACTGTTGCAATTTGTACATATATTTGATTACAGTAATGTACAGTATATTGATTACAACAATGCATCTACTGATTAATCAAAAAGTATATTTATTTGTATTTTCTTTCAAAATTATTTTAATAATTTTCAAGTTTTAAGCTAGGTTATGTGCTGAACACCAGATTTTTTTCCCTTTTGCTTCTACTGATGATACCTTAGTTATCGAAAAACACATTTAGATATTTTCTTTATTACATTAAGGCCAAGGGGTTAGATATAATATTTTAGATTTTTCTTAGTTTTAAGTAAAATATAATCAAGCATCAAAATGTGTAAATATCATCACACCTTGTACCCATAGCAAGAAATGGTAAATGTTGTGTTATGTACTCATGTTTCTTTAATTCCTGTAATAGACTTATTTCAAAGATCACAAAACTATACCGAAAATATTTAGAGTTTATTATATAGAATTTATGAAAGTGTAAAGGACCATGTTGAGATGTTATAGATGAATCAAGGAGATCAGTTGAATTAAAATAAACAATTTGAAATGTGTAGCAGTAGAAAATATAACAAATTTACCAATAACAATCAGGATTTTGACGCATCGTAGTTTAAAACAAAGTTTTTCAAACTGTCTTTTAAATTGTCAAAATGTGTAGTATACTAATTTTAAAATAGTTAATTGTTAAGAAAAGTAAATAGTATTTATATTGAAATATATTTTTTGCTTCTTTCTATCTTTTAAGTATAATTTTATACCCATTAATATTTTAGCGAATGTATGAACAAAAACGGCTTTTTTAACAGTAAGAATTAATTTCCTTGGTTCATCTGCAAAGCTTCGTTCAAAGCGACTCATTTATCAATTAGCACTTGTTAAGAGAAATCGGTTGAAGCATCTTAAACCTACCGATTTAACATATGAATTAGTCAGGGCTGTATTTACGTATAAACAAAATAAGCAGTTTCTTAGGGAACTCGAAAAAAAATATTTGTATCTGTAAATTAATTTGTAATCAAACAATGTTTTTAAATCTGAAATATATATTTTTAATTTTGCAAGCAACTTTTTCTTTGTCGTATATTTGTTTGTGCAGAAATGAAATACGGCGTACAGGGGTTTGAACGGTATTATTTTATGTTGCTGCAACTTTACAAAAAAGTGTAACTACAACAGTTCTTTAGAATTTAAAAATGCATGCAATAAGACCCATTCTACAGAAAATAATACAATATAATAAATAAATCTAAAACGGTTTTACAAAATTAATCAATTTTCCATAGCAGTGTTACAATTTTTCTTATAAATATTAATTTCAATTTAATTTATAGGTACATAATGAAAAATATTTGGGTAATTTTATTTTGCATGCATTTTTAAGCATTGAAATCTTTCAATTCTACATCCAGCATATAAAGAATTAATAAATGAGTGTATTTTTTTTATTTGAAAATAAAAACTTCTTTCGTAAGTTTGTGAAAAAAATTTGAGCTTAGGGGCCCCACAATACCCAAATCTGGCCTTGATTATTAGAATTACCACTTATTGGAAGTGACATCTATTGAAATATTGTTGAATATTTAAAAACATTTTTCAATAAATTAAGTGTACATTTGCAAAGTAGTATTTGTTGTTGTAAAAACTATATATAAATTATGTGTAAAAAAATATTCATTATACTCCTTTCTCTTTTGATATATGTACAGTTACGTTCAACGCTGTTTGACGTTTAAAAGAAAAAGGAAGATGATATCTCTATTCTATATCCCACAAATTGTAAATGGAATGTCCGACATTGACAAGCTTCTCAATCAGTACTTACGATTAACGTCTTAATTTTGTAGCACTGGTTTCCATAAGTCAAAATACAATTGTTAATTTTAATTGCTAATCGTAATTGATAATTGGGTAGCTCTGAACGCTTAAATAAAGGTCGACAAACAGATATATTTCCCAGTCAACTCCGCCCATACAAGTTCACAACGAATTGCTTCTTGTTCAAATTGTACATTCCGAGTCGAAAGTTCATTAATGTAATAAACAATATATTATAATATTCGAGGGTATTATTGATATTATAAAAACACGGTAAAAAGTACCTAAGTTGTAAGCTGAAAATATAAGATACTTGTTCTGAAAAAGTCATAATAATTGATTATTTAATAAGCATTTAGAAGTATTCTAACGTACTTTTTCCCGTGTATTTCTCTAGCATTTTAACAACTTTATAAAATATAAAACAAATTGTTTAATTCTAGGATTTTTTACTTTGAATAAAGTGTAATTCATATAAACATACTTCGTGCCCAGAATATAAGTGACACAATTAGTTAAACAAATCTTTCAGCCTGTTGTAAAGTTATTAATTATTAATAAAAACGGTCGCTATTATCCGATACTTCAACTTTATGAAATATGAATAAATTAATTTCATTCACGCATTAACATAAACATACTTTGTACCCAGAATGTACAACCGACAAAAGCGACTTCAATCTATGGACAATTTTTTATCGACCACAAGTCTGTCAGCCTATTATAAAGTTATTAATTATTTATGAAAACAATTGCTATTCTCTGATATTTCCTTCAATTAAATTAATTTTATACCAATGAAATAAATTTTTAATTAGATGGAAATTAGTTTTATGATTATAATATGGTCGTCTTATTAAGCTAGTCGGAGACTTACAGCAACAATATAGCTGTATACTATTTTCATTTTAAACTGGAGGGATCGGCATAAAACGATTAAATGCACCGCAATTACGTTTACAAAGGAACTCAAAATATGACCCGCTATAACTGATTTCACAAGGTTCGCACAGGGTTGTACGACCCTATTCGCCGGTACGTGTATAATAAATACAAAAACAAGAAAACTGCAATATTTAAATAAGTATATTTCCTTATTCATACGATAAATGTCAAATTCAAATTAAAAATGGTTTTATTCACATTTTCGTTATATACATAAAATATTTACAACAATACACAATTATTTTTGTGCCGTTTTAAGTCCTGGCCCTCTTCAAATTTACAAAATTTGGCTATTTTTTTATGGCTTGAAATTCGCCGTACTCACTGACGCACTTTCTGTATACGTTGATCACTATTTCTTGTGCATGTTCATGTAAATTAATTTTAAATAAATTTATTTCAATTTGTTTCTTGATTTTGACCCGTAGTACCCAATTTCATCCAATTCACGAATATTGTTGTTACTCGTACCAGCCACTTCATTCTCACATATCCACGGCTGTCACATGATTTTATCTTTTTTTTAAATATATTTGTCCTTACTATCACGGGAGTAGAAGTACAAATAGCTGTATATACTTATTGGCCCCTTATATATGGGAAAAATATGTTATAACGATATTTAATTTTGTTATTGAACAATAAGTAACATAACTGCTAATTGTTTAAATTAATCCGGATTATTAATTTTTAAATTTGCAATCATAGGAAAAAAGTAGGAGTAATTTTAAGCTGAATACGACCCTTGATATTTTACCTGTTGTGACCATCGTGAAGCGATTTGCGGTAACCGCACTAATGGCTTTCATTGTAGTTATATGGGACAGGGACGTTTAATCGTTTTATGCCGATCCCTCCAGTTTAAAATGAAAATAGTATAGCTGTTCTATAAATTATGTGGAAATAATATTTAAATTATTTATTAGTGTTCAACATTTTGATGCGTCACCTTAAAGTTATAGAGTAATAAAAAAAAGATTATTGTAATCACCGTCTTTTATTGTTGTAATCATGGCATCACAACCTTTTATTATAGGAAAAACAATATTTTATTGGAAATATTATTGTTGAAAATAACCATATAAAATTATAGTAATCAAATTAATAACGTTATGTCGAATTATACTGCTGAAATTTAAACTGTAATCAGAACAAAGCGCGCTATTACAATTTTGAAAATTGGAATTTAGTTTTGTAATTTAATATATTTAAAAGAAATATAAAAAACAAAATTAAGTGTAAATTACTTTATCGCAATTGGCAGAAAAGTAGAAAAAGGAAACAGAAAGGTACATCTCACTTTTTGTAGATTCTGGTCGCAGTGTAGATCTTCCAGACGACAGCAGCTCCACTTAGAATCATCCAGGACCCATGCTGTATCCATTTTCTTTCCAGAAAGACAACACTCAACAAGAATACGATCTGACATCTTTACCTTACTTTTTATAAAGTTTTCCTTTGAGACTTGTTTAATAAAGGGAATATGCAAGGAATAAGCCCATAAGGATATGTAAATGATGAAATTCTTCAGAATTAATAAGGTAAGGGGCACCGACTGAATAATAAGATTAGAATATCAAACAGATGAATATCTATAAATAAGAATGATGGTTTTGTTTGTTTCGTATTGTGTAGGCGATGCTAGTGAAAATGGAACATACGGATTATACTTTCTGCCAATCTGAACAAAATTATTAATTAAAGTATCATTAATTATTTTATTAATTAAATTCTTCAACAAATTTTATTACAATCCTGAAATTAATTTAGTCTTGTCAATTATTATTTAATCCTTCTTGAATCTGAAATTCTAAAACACGGAATTTAATATTTTTGTATTAATTAACCAAATTAAATTTGAAAATATTTACTTTTTAATGTTAAAACACATTTTACTTACCATCCATAAATTTCTGATTATTTTTTATAATTAAAATGAATCATGCACTAACGGATTTAGGGGGTCGAGGAGAAAGATAATCACCATTCATTGAAACAGTTAATTAGATTGTTATCTTTCCTATTTATTTATAGATAAAGAGGAAATATTGATAATTATGCTAAAGCATTTGAAGACATATGAACCGTCACGTTTGATGAAACCTGAATAAAATTAAAATAGCAGGTATGTTGGTCTGGTTCTATTAGCCCGAAATGTGTGCGAATATTCAAATATTTTAAGTTCATTTCAGAAATCTTAGAAACAATCTATTTGTACAGCCTTGTAAAACTATGGGTTTCCGCCAATTCTGGCAGATTCAAATAATTTTACAAACTTTTTTGGATACGAATTATCTTTTTGCGGATAAATGTTAAATAAAAGTAGAATATAAAATAGAATATTTTTGAAGTTTTAAAAAAAATCGTCTATATATTCCATTTTAAGAAAAACATTTTGGCAATTGTTGTTCATTGCTGTCCTTGTAGACCAGATATATTTTACAACGGTCTATTCTTCGAACAAAGACTATATTTATTATTGAGAAAACTGAAGTATCCTAAATTTGTTTGTCCATTTAAAATACTTCTTCTTTCTTTAAATACTGACAATTTTAGGAAGTTGATAGTGTAATATTTATTTTTTCTAATCCGCTGCATATTGCGTGCAATACAGCGAATAATAAATGTTTCAGTTTGATATTTAATTTTTTTAAATATTATTAAGAATTAAAAAAATCGAAACTTGACAATACGGATGTTTTGGATGCGAATTTAAAATTTTGACAATTAAGCGGATGAGGTTACAAAAAAAAACTAAAAGTAGACAAACTGAGACGCGTTCCTGGATGATCGGAGGCCGTTTGATTAAAATTTGAGCAATACGAAAAGAAAAACATATTGTTCAAAAAATAAAAATATTTGCATCATTAATAATTCAAGAGACTATAATTTCTTATGTGCTGCAATACTGAACTTTACACTCATAATGTGCAATTTAAATTTGCACAAGTAGACATTAACGTCATTTGTAATGTATTTAGGTAGGTTCGCATTCCATCCGAAGAAGCATATAGGTTTATCAAATAAAATTTAAAAATATCATCACGCCATTTACCAATTGTGGGTGTGGCACTCTGCTTCCGCAAATGTTGGTAAATATTTTGCCCGCATGTAATGAATGCTCCCAGAAATGTTATTGGAGGGGAATAAAAGGTGTAAAGTTAAAATGTTAACTGTCGGCAGTGAATAAAAGGTGTCATGGTCTACAGGACGTTGCGTTACCACAAAGATATTTACAAAGATTGTAAATATATACAGAAATAAAAATTATTTCTTTAAAAAAATATAGCATCACACTATTTAATTTACCCATATTGGGTGTTACACAGTTGTCATAATATCTACATCGCGAATAATGGAAAATACTAGATGGAAATTATTTGCAAAATATGTCCAATTAAAACAATCATTTTTGGTAACCCAATAGTAAAATTTTAGCAGTATTTTTTTAAATAAAATATCATTAAAATTGTTTACGACGTACTAAATCATTGAGCTCTGTCGCTTGTGGTCACTGAAATATAATACTGGAACGCTCACTAAAGTTGAAAATGCAAGTCGAGAGAGACAGCTAATTGTGGGCTATATGTCTTTGTTGTAGTGTTTCTACATGGCAACCGCTCAACAAACGCATAGCAACCGTTCACCAAGCAAGTGTTAAGACAAAGAAGAGTGACCCACGACATCTATTTGTCTCAGACTAGTTTTTCGCTTTTGTAAAAGACAAGTTCGCGTTCCATAATTACTATATTTCAGTGGTAACGAATCATTAAAATCAGCAACATACATATTTATTGTGTATATTTTCAAAGACTATTTCGATCGAACAGTTTTGTATTGTGCTGCATACTTCAACAAATTATTTACAATTCAGTATATCATAAAACATTATACAATGCTCGACCGTAATTAGAACTTTACATGCTAACATGGATAACGAGTTCGCTTGTTAGTTTTCGGGCTCTCAACTTCGCCAGAGTTCTGAGTAACAATTTTGCTATGTTTATTACTATAACATAATTTTGTGTGTGGTCAAAAAAGTGCTTAACAAATTATTGAATAGTATTATATGCCTACATTGTACATTCCGTATCAAAATTTTTAATGTAACCCAAAAGAAAATCTAGTTTCGAGTGCATTGTTGACGTTGCAAATATTTTTGTATCATTTGTATAAAATTACATAAAATTTGTTTTTGATATTGTTCTAATTTGAATAAAATATAAATATCTAAACATACAGTAAAGTCAAAATGTACAGGAGGAACTAGCGGCTTCTGAAAAGCCACACATTTCGGGGACGCAAATCGATTTGTTGACCTATACACATATTGACGAAATTAAATTTTTATAAGAGCGCTTGAGCTAGCACTTCCGCTTGGTTAACCTGTATAAATTTGAATATTGAAATTAAATTTTATATAATCTTTCCACTTTACTTTGACATCTGCAATAACTATTTGTATATTTAAAGCACAGTTACGTTTTGTAGCGCGAGTTGCAATCGTGTGAGAACGATATAAGTACTTTGCGCTCGAAATAAACAATAATTTTTCCGACGACTGATTGTAAAATGAAAAATATTGATTTAATTTCATTAAAATAAACGCATGTAAGACATTTCTACTCCTGTCACAGATTGATGCAGTTGATCTTTTTCTTCGAATACATGGTGATGAATAAGTAAAAAAAGTAGAAACCAAACCTTTGTCGCTCGTTGCTATAGAAGATGAGCAACAAAAATATTGTCGCTCGTTGCTATTGGAGACGAGCGACAAAATAAAATACCTCAGAAAACATCAACTTTTCGTTGACAAATCCAAGCGTCAAAGGCAACTTTCTACAGCAGTCGTCAGAAATAGTTATTTATGATGTAAGTGTTAAAAGTATCATTTTATGAGTAAGTGGGGAAGTTTGTAAAACAAGACGAAACCGAGTGAAACACCTCCACGAACGAAATAAATAACTTTTAACACGTATATCATACAAAATTTTATCTACGATCTTCCTAGTGTATTAGTAAATAAAATACTAAAAAACGTAGAATGATATTTTGACAGGTAGGGTTATATTTGTTGATTTATTGATATCGTTAACAACGTGTTAAAAGTAACAATAAAATCACTTTTAACACGTTGATACATTACTTGTAATACTAGTGTTAATAAGTAACACTTTTAACTTGCTAAGCAACCGTTAAAAAGGCTACTTTTAACAACGGTCGTAGATAAAATATGTTTTCATTCTAAACTAAGAAAATATTCTTTGCGTTTCATATCATAAGAATATTTTCCTTGTAAGTTTTAGATCCGCATTGTAACAAATCACAAAAAAAAAATTATGAAATATTGCATAATTTCTAAACTAGTACAATATTTTTTAGAAAATCCGGTTAATGAAATCCGCAAATTAAAATTTCTCAACTGTACTTTCCAGCAATGAATCAAAAAAATACACTACGAATTCTTCAACGAAACGACGAAATAATCCTGAGCATTTACAAATTCTACAAAACTTTTTCCTCAATTCCGGTGACTCATTAATTTTTTGTGCATCCTTCTCCGAAACATTTTTTCTCTTCAGACCACCTAAACGGTATCGTTAGCGGTAATTTACCCCTGCGATCATGCAAAAGAGATTCTGCAGCATCTTGGGGATTTTTCTCGTTGAAATGTTGCAAGCTTGTGGCGGTTTGCTCCGCGAAACTGCAGAGGCGATCGAGATATGCTAATTATGCAAATGGCTGTTGCACATCATGTGAGGATGGCGCCGGTAGTATTACTAATTTTATGGCAGCAGACGAAATATTACACTTTAGTTGTTTGCTCATTTTATATCTGATTTGATGAGATTTAATAGTGTGATCCTAAAATGCAAATCTATATTTAGTACAAGCATTAAATATGATTTATATTATGGTAATTTAAATTATAAATTAGATGTCTTACGCTTAAAGTCAAGGCTACGAACACAAAATAATTATGCACATATTTTGATCTTTAGTGATAAGATATCTCGTATTTATAATAGACACTACACTGTAAATTAAATTTGTTGTTCAAATATTTTTACTTGATTACAATAATCACTCGCAAGTATTATATTCTTTAAACTGTATTATTAAAATCGTTCACACTATTTACCCATCGTTGGGCGTGTCGCTTACAGCACTATAAGCATAAGCAATAGTCACACTCTCCGGCATTTAATAATATGAAAATTTTGCTATGAAGCGGTAAACTCCACCTCCTGGCCGGTTAGTTCATTCAAAAATATATTTAGTTATAATTTGCATTTTTAATTGTTAAAAACATGTTGTTTTAATCATTTATTATTATCAGTTTAAATTTGACGTTTATTTCAATTCCACCGCTTCGCCTACCAGAAGGCGGAGCATAAATGTGCAAGAAAATCTGACAAGTTACAGAATATCAAACATGTCCACGGGGACTGCGACGACTGCTTATAGTATTTACACTGTCATCTAGGTAAATAATATTTATATTTTTGATACGCGTCTAGGAGTAATACAATGTTAATTGAGGAACCACAGGGGTACTTGTTATGTTGTCGAACTGAGGGTCCCGTGTTCCAGACAGATATATTTTCCCTTGAATTATTTATATTATTATAATCATGCACATTTGTATTGTATTAATAAATATTGTTATACGCAAGTAAATCAAAATATTTAAATGTTCACCACATATTGTAAAATAAAAATGCTGAAATTCTCTATAAACAAATTTAGCAGTTTTATTTATAAATCAAACATTTGAAGCAAGCTGAAAAGATGTTTTAAAAGAATTAAAAATTCAATTAGAAAAAATTACTATATTTTAATAATTTTAAAGTTTAAACGTTTTTCTGCGCATTAATTGCGTTCATTTTCAAGTCCCGAATTCTTGTAAAAATTACATTAGTCATTTTTAATATGTAGATATACTATGAAGTTATAAAATTACCTTTGATGGAAATGTAGTTATATTTCCGGAACTACTAGTTCTAAAAGTTATTTGAATTTAGCTGAATTTCATTTTAATTATACAGCAATATTGAGAAACCCTCCCTAATTTTGGTGAACCGATTACTTATTTATTTTTCGTCGAGCTCCTGAGTAACGTACAACTGATAGTTAACTGAGCTGAATAATTGAACATGTGATTAATGAGAAAAATGGTTTTACGAACTTCGTCCTAATTATGTCAACTTTCACAGAACTCGCTAAAAGACAAGATTCCAGAAACGATCGATATCTAACAGCACCTGTCCCAGTTCCGAAAATACTACCAATCATTATCATTAAAGAATTCTTGCTAACCAGGAGGTGGAGACGAGTCCTCGAGCCGCTGTAGACGACGTCCACGTCGACAGACTGCTTTGGAGATCTCCAGGGACTGTTAAAATTAGCAGCCGATTTGGTAAAGGTTACCAGTGCAAATTTCACCCAAAGTGCAGTGTTAACTTCGAATTATCGAGGAATAAAATGTCGCATCCCCGATGGCAAGAATGTCGGTCGTATTCCTAGTTTAGGTATAAAGGTTACTGAGTCATACTGCTGTGTTATTACGGACTTATTTGGTCATGATATTCAACGAGTTTGCTAAATTTTTCGTCACAATTAATAATTCATAAAGTACACTTTAAAATTTTCCATTACTGACCAACTATTACTAGAATTTATTGCGCGTAATTCTTATCGTATCGATCTGCAGATTAGAATCAAAATATTTACCAGTATAAATTTATCTGGCTTGTACTTACACAAACATACAAATGATAAAAAATGGGGCATAAAAACAAATACTATTACATAAACTAGCAATGAAAATAAAAATTACTTGTTCTAATTACCTAAATGCTATTTCTGACTTGAGCAAATTGCATGTGTATGTTCCAGACAAGAGAAATGAGCATAGATATCAAGTGAAGGATTACTAATAATAAGGAAATGGTTTCCGATCGTTGTAGAAGAATCGAGATCTTCCTAGTATTGTCAGTGTTGTTGTGCAATCAATTGTGAAAGCTGGCAGAATCGGACCTGGAGACCAGCAGTCCCTGTCAAAGTAAAGCTGTGCCTCTTCCGTTTGTTACAATTATCACCTACGTAGGTAGAACTGCCCATGTAGTAGATGAACTTCACAGGATGTACAAATTATCTAATTTACGTTAAAACATAACCCTATTTATTATACTGCGCACTTTTTACAACTAAGCTTTGTGACATGTGATCAATTTTTTAAAATTATACACCTTTGACTATTTATAGTAAAGATTATAATTTAGAAAGAACGTTATGTGATTCTTTACACGTTTAAAATAATAATTTACGAATAAAAATATACTAAAAATTATAAATCCCACAAACAAAGCACTGATATGCTTCCCTCACAATCGAAGAACAAATATGTAGTTTTATCGAAAACTTACCTCAAAAATACTTATGTTATTATGAAGTTTGTCGTTTATCGCGTTGATATGCAATATTAATGAAGAGCAAACTTAAAAATATATTTGTTATACACTGAAATATATACCTTCTATGAAATACTTCTTGGCTTGAAAACAAAATGGCAGCGCTGGCAGATGTCGGATGTGGCGTGTATTCGCTTGGCGCCACCTTCTCGACGTTGCCAATAATTCTGCAATTATTTATTATGTAATTTTAATTAATTATTTATAGGATTTCTTAATAAATGTTTTTGTTAACCAATGCTAAAAGTTTCCATAATACTATAAGAAAATAATCGAATCGGTGATAACCACCATTTTAGCACAGGAAAAATTTGTACGAAATGTTGCAAGTCATTTGAAGTTTGAATTATTAAGCAATGCTATATTTTTATTGACTCTTTTAAAATTACAACTTCCTGGCCTAATAATAGAATGACAATAGATATTTGACATTGTAATTTGACAACTGTGCGTGGCGCTTCGCTAGTGGGTCGATTATGTGGCGCCAACGAATTATTTTTTTATTTACTTTTTCTCCAAAATAAAATTCGGTGTAAACATGTGACAGTATTTTGCCACAGTGCACATTATGTAATATGTATGTAATTTATTTTTGTTCTGCCCATGATAACCCTGCAAATAATTTTATACTAAATTTAAAGTAAAGTGAAGTTGAAACAAACCATCAGCTCGCCAGTTTCTGTTCACAAGGTGAAGTGACGTTTGTGCTTGACATGGCTGGAATGTGGATTTTTTTACATATTCTTCAGTGGTTTTATTATAAAGCTTTAAATACATGTATTTGAAGTTATAATTTGTTCTATTTTCGTGATAAGTTAAGATGTTTATATTAAATTGTAATAATTTGGACAAATCTGTCAAAGTGTAATTCATATGTTGAGTAAAACTTGTTATTAATGTGTTGTGATACGATGGCTTTTAAATTAAGTGCTCAAGATAAGAAGGACTTGGATAAGTTTACTAAATTCTTTGCATTGAAAGCAGCACAAATCATCATACAATCAAGATTAGGTGAAAAAGTTCAAACACAGTGTAAACCCCAAACAACTGGGAAAGACTGGGTATGTGACGACGAGGCACGTATACAACTTTGAAGTAAACAATCTATTTTCAACATTCTATTTTTTTCAGTTTAATTTAGCAGTTCAAGATCTACCAGAAGTACTAGCCGAAACGAAGAAGGTATTATGTGGAGACATCGGAACACCACGGTTACCAATTTGTGTAGAAATTTCTTTACGAACAGTTGAAGGTGATCATATGGTGTTGGAAACGTGGTGTTTGGGTGTTCTTCCAGAACAGTGCGATCCATCAATTCGGGTTACCTACACAGTGTACAACCGGATGGGCACCCTTCTCAAATCGTTAGTGTCAGTCACAAGAGTCACTCCAGCCTACAAACTGTCAAGACGACAAGGCCCAGAATCGTATGTGATTTGTTATCGGATATACATGGGGGATCCCCAGGTTCACTGCCTTGGCGAAGGTTATAAACAAACCCGCGTTGGTCAGCTATGTACACCAGTTGGTACACTACAGCTTTCAGTTTCCTATAGAACAAAAATGACCATATCACCCACACAGACGGGAAGAAATAACTCAATAATGCTTAAAAGCGACCACTTTCACTCAGACTTCAGTCCTAGGCACATGCGGTATAAGCAAAAGTGAGTTTCAATCATCAACTGTATGACATTCAATTCTAAATTTATGGAATTATTTTAGCGAAGAAAATAATGCATCTTTAAGTGACACGATGAAAGTAGGAGCATTTGCAAGTACGAAAACCCAACCAATCGATGACACACCAATCATTCTACCGAATGCACCGTTCAGCAAACTTCTTTGCGAGCGAGTGCCATCACCAACACCGCCGTGCAGCGAGTGCAACGCGCAGCAGCCGGGCAAGGGGGACTCTCTAGAGCAGCCTGACAAGAACGGCAACTCGGACTCGTCTCCACAGCTGAACGGCGGCTCCGAGGATGATCCTGCAGAGATCGCCACGCAAAACATCACCATGCACTCCACCAACGACGACTTCATTATGGTAGACTTGGTAAACATTTGTAGAATAACCGGCTTGTTTCAGTTCGCAATTACTTACATGGCAGAGGCTGCATGCGGACATAACACTCATCTTCTAAATTTATAAATGTAAAAGCTCCCAAAAATATGTTAGGTTAAGAAGTTAGTGTTAGCTTTGCTTCTTCATGGCTTTTTAATAATAATTAATCCATTTTCTATTTTTAAAATGTTTGTAGAATTTGCTTGGGCTAGGTTGTATTTAAATAAATGATTTATTTTTGATTGTTTTGTTGTCGTAATGTAGGTTATCGGTGTTACGCAAGTTGTTTATATCAATGAAACTTGTTTGTCTTAAAGCGATTTCATAACATAATCATTAATCATCTAATCATGATTTGACTTTGTATATTCTTCGTTACAGAAAACCCCGTTCGCAGAAACAAATGCGAAAAGCGAACTAGGGAAGTTCTACCGCGAGTGGCAGAGTGCACCACCGTTGCAGACATTTTCTGACTTGCCGACGTTGGCGGAGCAAGTCCAGGATTTGGCTCAGCAGTTGGAGACGTTTGAATCCAACATCCCTGAGTACGACGATGTGTTGCAGTCGCTCTGTCAGTCGCCCAACAATAACTAGGATGTTGTTCGTTGCTGCGAACCCTTAAAGACTGAATTTTAGTCATATGTACGGTTACTAAATAGATTACAAAAAAGAGTCTCTTACTGCTTACAGCACCTCGTTTTATTTGAATAATATCTATCGTGATTAATTTTATTTGCAGCAATTTTATGCCATAAAAATGAAGCAAAATATGACAACAAATTTGTTTATTTAGTAACCGTAACCGGAATGATTGTCTCCTTGGAGAATCAGTTAATTGAAGAAGAGATTGGTGCAGTAACTTCTAATTAACAAATCAGTGATTTTTATGTAAACTATAGTAATATATTAATATATTCAGGAACTCTTGAATCAGGAGTTAATAATATATGATTTTTTTGTATGTGTATAACCTTGTACTGTACTTAAGGTTGGTCATTCGTTATTTTGTTAAAGAAGCTTGCCGCTGAAGGTACCTTAAGTAAAAGGACTTTAGATTCTGATTGGATTTTGTTACGAAACAAAATCGGAATGGTGTTTGCATGTACTTTTAAATGTGCCTAACTGCTTTTATTAAAACCTTAGTAGATTATTGAACTGTACATATGTGCATCGAAATTGATACAATAAGAGATTTTATGATTGTGAAATTACATATTTATAAATATTTATTTTGGAAAAATTGTTATGTAAAGAAATTATGATCAATGATTATGAAAAGGATGCCAAAAGTTTTTATCAATCGGATTCGTAAGTTAGCCCCTGCCGTTTTCGTAAAAATGTAAGCGTTAATTTTATTAAATTGTTATTGTAATTATTTTATTATTGATTATGATTGCCAATTATTTAAATTGTTTTTGTTATGAAAATGTAATGGATAAGAGAAAAGGTTCATTTTATAGAAATCTTTATTAATTGGTATATTTTTCATAAATTTTTGGTCCATTTTATTTATATATAATGTACATTTTTACATTTAAGTAAATTAGCAAATAAACTTTGCTGCTGCATTAATAAGAATTAGTAATTAATTAACGTTTTCTAAACTAGGGGAGGGGGGTTGTAACGTTCAGTGCTGTGATAAATTGTAAATATGATATTGGTTATCGTTAGCAGAATCTGTTGATTGTCACATCAATTCTTGAAACAATTGAACTCAGTATCCAGCAGCAATGACAAACGACGTGCTTTAAAAATAAAACACAAACGTTACAAATCAGTGTCATGTCATGTGAGCAACCTTAAGTTTATGTAGAATGTACATAGAGCAAAAATCAGGGACTCGGATCAGAATCATAGGTTGATATTAATTTACAAGAAAGTTGCTTTATTACATATCCCTAAATTTTTTGCCGTGTGTGTATATACAAGCAACCAGGTCGAATGAAGGAAGCTGGTTTGGAAGCACTTTATAAGAGAGTAGTATATCTTAGAGAAAAATAAATGTTATCTTAATTACATATTGTACAGAGATATTACAATAAAGCTGGAATGTACATAGTCATCGTGTGTTGTGATTGAACAAAGAAACATCAAACAGGAAGTTGTTCTCAGTCCACCAAACAAGAATCTCATTCTCTTTCCTCTACGTTCCCTTCTTCGCCTAGGAAAAGGAGTAAATATATAATTACAATTTCCAGCAAATTAGTGACTTAAAATTATAATATTGAATAGAAAGTTAAAAGCACAGTTGTAGATAGTGCTGGAATGCCTGTTAAATATTAGATTTTCGTGTTGGAAAATTGAGAACAACGTAACAATTTAGCTTGTGCTGCTAATTGCAAATGTTTACGTATGTCGAGTCCGTGTGCTGCACTATCACATGTAGAGTTTAGTTTTGAATTTAGGCACCTCTGATATTTGATAAAATGATGCTTGATTGTGGTCATAAGGCGATTCATTAACCATCTTCTGTTTCAACAATTACTCGTGAGGGTTCGATAAACAAATAACTAACACTGGGATGCTGCTGCTCAGTCCGAAGGGATGTAGTCTTTGTTGATATGCGTTAAAAAGAGATACATTTGTTTGAAAGTGGGACGTGAGCTCTCATCTCGCTTCCAGCATTCGCACATTACTGTGTAGACCTCGGTTGGACAAATTTCCGGTTTTGGTAACAGCACCTAAACAAAATACAAATATTTCGATAAAATATTTATGTTATGCTCGTCAATTACAAATTAACATCGCATTTGAATTCTGCATTCAATGACAAACGTATATACATCAAATTTTTGGAAATTTTTTTTATTCTAGTAGACATATTTCTGGATTTACAGAGGCTGGTACCACGAGCTCTGTTTTTGAGTGTTTTAAAAGAAATGTTTTAGACTCGGTTTTAGTGCAGTACAATGTTCTAAAATTATTTCATAAAAAAATTCTTCAAATAAAAGTGATAGATAATATAGGAATATTTCTCCCTAACTTCTATTCGAAGCATTTTTTAATAAAATAATTTTAGAACACTGTACAACAGCGCTATTACCGAGGATAAAACACCCAAAAACAGAGCTCGTTGTACTAGCCAGAATATTTAGAAAATTGAAGTAACTAAATTAAGGGTGGATAGTACATGTCAAAACAGTAATAAATATAAACATGTTTCAGGAAATTCATAGTTTTTAATTCAAATAAAATCGCAATGCCAAAACACGGCAAAACACAATCAAGACAGTTTTTATTTTCATTGCTTATGACAATTTTGTTAGTAATCTGTGCCTCTACGGGCACTGAACTTATATCAATTATATTTTTATTTGAACGTTAGTTAATAACGTCGATGATCTAAGTAGATGTCTGTAACACAAACGAATTCGTCAATCATTGAGAAGACGAGTAGAAAGTTATGTAAAAGTACCATATAGGAAGATATTTCCAACATTATAATATTTTATTTGGTAAAATTAAACTTGAAGAAGAAGGAAACAAGAATTTTTGCATGCATGTTTATATGAATTTTTATTATTGCTTTGACATGTACTATCCACCTTCAATTTATCGACCCTTGTTTTCTGAACTACCTGCGTACATACGTGAAAAGCAAAATTCTTTTGCCTGTTTATTTTTATAACATTTTTACACAGAACTTATGTAGGCACATGTTATTTATAATAATAATTGTAAGTAGTAATTTGTCTGTTGGAAGAAATAGAATTTAAATTGTACGCTTCACGTTGAAAGCTCTCTCCTTTAAACAACAGCTAATTGTTCTATTGATGAAGATTCGATCTTACTATCTTACATTCTTTTTCTTTGCAAAACAAAAAAAAAAAAAAAAAAAACTATGCCCAAATCGAAACTTTGCATTTTCTTGTTATATTTATTTTATTAATATTATCTGAAGAAATTGTACCAAATCGACACATTTTTATACAAATTCTATGTAAACAATATGTACACTTGTCACCAGGTACGGTTTAAATAATTATGCAGAATTCATCTTACGATTTTCATTTCGAATATTTATTGGCACAAATTAATATCCAGGGCATTTGATTGACGTCCATTGTTGAAGTGCACTTGCAAAAAAATTCGGATAATAATCCATGTACTGGAGATGTTACAAATGACAAATTTTCTTACTTGTAATTCTCCTCCGTAGTACATATGTTCCGCGTTTTGAATAACTTGTTCGTTGTTCAGATGCTGGAATGGTTTTTCGCAGGCGAAGCTTAGAATCTCCCACAATGTAACTGCGAAAGCCCAAACGCTGCTTGAACATGTGTACCGATCCTGAAACAAAACAAGTTTGTGTTTATTTCGTAGCAACGAAAAAAATAAAACAAATTCTGCTTTTTTATGTTTGTTACCAGCAAAATGCTCTCCCATGGCAACCATCGGATTGGAGCCGGCGGTCGCCCACCTATTTCTGTGTAATCCTTTCGGTACTGCGGTCGACACATCGCAATGTCAGTAATTTTCACGATGTAGCCTCGGCCAACCAAGCAATTTCTACAACAAATGAAATTATGTCCTAACAAATTATTATTAATTCCAAGAGTACATGAAAATAAATATCCTTGTGACGTAAGTCTGGTGTTAACATAGGCAGGAGAAATGAACTAAATTAGGGTCCTTCATTATATTAATTTGGGCCGTTGGGACGCATAAAATGAACAAAAACATACCTGGCTGCAAGGTCTTTATGAACGATATGTTTAGTTTCCAAATATTTCATCCCCGACGCTACTTGTGTTGCCATGTACATTAAACATCCGTAGCTGAAACATAAATATTTTTAGTCCGATTTTTATTTTCTCCGTGAAAATATACCTCAGTGGAAATGATCCAGAGCCAGAATGCCTACTGCTTCCAGATTTATTTGCCATGAACTGCAAGTACTGAGAAAGATCACCCATTTCTCCATATTCTATAACAGACCAGGGAGGCTGCTCCGCTGTACAGACTCCAAGAACTCTGCAGATGTTTGGATCCGATAAACTTGCTAAAAATCTAACTTCGCGCAAAGATTCAATTGCATTTAAATTTGCGTCGCTGTTTGGTCTTTCCGGGTTAACTTTTCGTACTGCTACAACTTTGTCAACATCTGGAATAATATCGTCCAAGCCTTCTGTTTCGTACAAACTTATCTGGAAGTGCAAATACATATTAGTGGTAGATTTTAAAGAAATAAAAATGTTTTTAATACTTCTCCAGCATGACATGATCCTAACGTTTCCATAGGTTGTAAAGAATATCGTGGAATTGGAATTAGTTCAGCTTCACGGCAATTGTAAGCGTGTCCCATACTTGGGGCAATATTCCAGCAAACAATTGGAGGCGGCATCTATAAAATGTTTAATTAATAAATAATTTATTAGTATAATTTAAATATTATTACTCTTTGTTTATCTCTAGGAGCAGTATGATATCTCTTTCTATTTGGAGGATCCGTTGAAACTCTAGGAAAATGCGTGGTTGAATTAATCGTCTTAGTTTTGGAGCTAACAACAGGAGTGCTCTGCAAACTACGATAATGAAGAGGTGATTGATCCACATTCATCGGACTTGGGGTCATAGGTGAGGGTGGTAATGGAGGAACGGCAGGAGGCTGCTCAGATTCTTCTGCAAGTGAAGTACTTCTACGCAGAGTGGGATAATTTGGAGTATAATACGCGTTGACCAACGGAGAGCGATATTGCTCGAAAGATATTGATGATGGATCGCTCGGCGGCTCTTGGCTTACTGGAGTAGGATGATTGCTTTGATTAGTATTGTTCGACGACAAATTCATCAACAGATCCTACAAAATGTTACAATTTAGTTTGGAAATTTGGAAAGTTTAAGACGTAAAACATACTTTCATGTTGATGGTTACTCCGAAGGGATTTCTCAGCAAAGTAGGAGAACCTTGCAGTTTCTGTCGCCGACTCAGAATTAATATGATTACAAAGACAACGAGAAGAAGTAGCATGACAGCTGTCAGCACCCCAATTACAACTTCTATGAAACCTTGGCCGTCTTTTCGCGCTGCAACTGTCAAACAAAGTATTAATGACGCGGAAATGGGGTTTAATATGTAACGTACTCGTCTCAAACGACTCCCAAGCGAGGTCGCCTTCGGGATTCACGATGATTTCCTCCACGCTCGAGTTTAACTCAAGTTCTTCTGTCATGTTCATCCCCACCGGCACTGCAAAAGAGATTATTTTCATATTTTGATTGTTGGCATCACATCTAGCAATCAAAGACTTGTTTAAATATTGCAATCAACTAGAAGAGTTGATGTACTTGTAGATAAAATTTTTTAATACCCTTAAAAGTAAATTAGAGTACTTTTGTTGATGATTTAAGACCGTAGAAGTAAAGTAGAAATGAATGCAGCTGGTAGTAAACGAAGTCGATTACTTTAAAGAGGACGAGACTAGCGACAGGACTGCAGAGTCGTCGTGTTCGTTGCATTCTTGAGGCAGGCAGATCACCGAGCGAGATACATCACGGCGCCGTTTCTAAGCGGCGCGCGGCGACGACGGTGGCGGTTATAAACGCCGACGTTTCATTAAAAAGTAAAGCGCACTGCCGGAAACTCAAGCGCGCAAATATTACTTCGCTTTTATTACGTTATAATTAAATAGCGCTTGTAGCAAGATGTTTTGGCTGCCGTGGAAACTCATCAGAGAAGTACGACTACGTACATGAACTGCTATGATTAGAATATTAATTTTATATCCTCCGGGTATTGTAATATTCACGCTAGTTTGACTTGCAAAAACTTAAAACTATATGCATTTCATGCTGACAACACATTTTACCGATAATATACACAACGAAACACAGGGAAAACTCCGCTCCCCTTTCCAGTTTATAAGAAAATTTTCCAACTTGATTAAAATCTGCTGTTATGCATTATTTCGCAGGAAAAATGGTTTAGTTTTTTGCAGTAATGTAAGTAAAATGCAATATTTGCGTTAGTGAAAAGTTATACGTTGTGAGCAAGGAAAATGCGAAATTTATTGATTAAGCGACTTTTTGCATGTTACTATTTTTGTTAGTTATGCACCGGTATTTGTTTTGCACTACCGCAATTTCTGTTGAGGAAATAAGATTACTGCAGTTCAATATGTAGGTATTTCTGCAAGAAGTAATTGTAAAATATACCTGAATCGAACGTTACTTCACTCAGCATAATCCACTTCGTGGCGAAGTAAAGTCGCAGCTTGATGAACCGCGCCAGCTTGTACTGCAGATGGATGGTGACATTTCTTGCACGTTCTTCCATCTTATCCGGCTGGTAGCTATAGGACAGCGCGCGACCGTTGTAAAATTGCCCTCCAACGCTGAACATCACCTTGGCTTTCGCGAAAACCTGCAGAACAACATCCAAGAGGTGAAGAAGATTTTATTTATTTAGCAGCATAACAAGAAATTATACCCTAGTCCCTAATATGTATAACAACGTCAATCAGGAAATTTATATTCTACAGCTTGTAACGTGTGTATGAACTATAACTGCTTGTTTATCAAAGGAATTAGAAAAACATTCAAGAAATAAACAAGTCACAGAAATAAATATCAGAAAATAAATTTGAAAAATTGTAAAATGTAAAGTAGAAATAAATATGCGTATTAAATTAATTGTTTCAGATTTTCGATAAACTGTAAGAAATATTTCAAAACAAAAACAAATTTATTAATCGCTTTAATTAAATAAGAAGTAAGTCATGTTAATCAGATTTATTATTTCTACATTTCTATATCGGGTTCATTAACCTTTCGGTATATAATATGCGATAATATGCAATAGTGTGCAGCAGTACTGTTAAAGTGGTCAACAGTTATTGAGATTGAATCTCACGCCCGAGTAGTAGAGTTGTCATAAGGCTTGGACATATTATTATAACAGAGTCTCGTATTATGCATTGACATTCATAATTTAATCTTTAAATATGTTAAAAACTAAATAAAATATCTGTCTGTCAGAGTTATTCAAATGTATGAGCTCAACACAAAAATACCTACTTCAACTCCTCATAACATAATATACTATTATTTTATACTGCATCATAATTGTATGTTTACCGAACTGATTTAAGTCCGGTAAATAAGACTTTACCGGATTGTAGTTATTTTATGGTAATGTATCGTTGTTAAGCAATATTTTAATAGGATTTTATCCACAATATTGTTTATCCAACAACTCTCAATAAATGCTACATAACTACACCATGGTAACTACTTCGATTGATATTTTAATTTAGAAAATTTAAAGCCTTCAGCTTCGTGTGCTAGAATTTCTCTCGTGGGTAATTCCTTAACTTACTTCGCCCACTTGTAAAGTAAATAACTATTATTGCATTCATTTTGGAAAGCTGTTGTTAGAAATGTCAACAAAATAAAATTGTTTGCTACCATTATTTTTTATTTTTATTAAGATGTCTCAATTAGCAAGTTGTTACAGTAGCAATTTTATAGAGAATAGGTAAGATTGGGTACTCTAGGTACATTTGTTAGAAATATGAATCTATCTAAACATGCTCGACTGAGTGTCCGGAATATATTGGTGTATGGTGAATGTGAGATTGAGAAGAATGTTGTTAAGAAAGTGGAAGTGAGTAAGTTGGATGAATATGGACGAAGTGAAAGTGGTGTACCAGAATAGGAATGTTTGGAGTAGATTGATTGTTGGTTGATTGTGTTTTTGGGTTTGTGGTACTCCACTGAGTGAGATAAAGCGTGACGTTATGTATAATTATTGTTAAGGGAGAAAAAAGAAATCAAACTTTCTTCCAAAAACGTGACACTGGTATGAAATAAACGTTAATTATTTTTATGGCACTCATTTCGAAATTCCTCAGCCAGGTACTTTGTCGCCTCGTTCGGAAACATGACATATTGGTATTGCAAAATTTCATTTACCGGAATTATAATATAAATAACTATTATGTAAACAGAGTACAATTAAATAAAACAATATTTTTGTAGAGGTAGAGCTCTGTAAAACGATGTTTTGTTTATACCTGATATGTTGTCGAAACGTTGTTTAATAAAAAAAAAATGCAGAACTATACCCAAAGATTGTTATATTTATTACAATTACCTGGACATCGCGGCTGAAGAAGTTGTTGGTAAAAAGATGCACCGTACTAAAATTCCTAATTTGATCAAACTCGAACACCAGCTCCACAAAGCCATCCTTGAAGGAGTCGTTCTTCCAGCCGACCCAACCATTTCCTGTAACACCCCAACATAGTAACAGCCTTGCAAGTCATGTTCTTGGTCGTGTTGTTTTACCCTTGCCGTAGCCGATGTCCAAACGGAAGTTGTCGGCGCCCACCTCGCCGTCCGTCAGGCGACCCAACCCTCCGGATAGCCGCCCCCCGTCACGCGACCCGTCGTACGAGCTGTCGCTCAGCCCCTGCAAGGGCTCCGAACCTTCCGGCCCGCTGTAGGAGGCTACGCCACCTGTATACATAACACACAATGGAAACTAGAGTTGCGTGATTTTACATAAAGGAGAAAAATGTGGAGGGTATAATTGTGAAGAATATAAACATGTCGCGCTGATAAAATGATTAATAATTTACCAGAGAAGTGGTAATCATTTTGAAATTATTTATTTATAAATGGAGTCATGTTATTGTTTTGTGCCAGTATTTTGAAATGGTTGACGATGAATTTAATCTAGTTCCAGATTTCTACTTTTCATAGGACATAGAAAATACAGTTACAATTTTCATTAGGCGATAGTTCGTTCCCTATGAATTTTAGTTTGAGAAAGATACTGGAGAATTATTTTCTAATTTATCGAACTCTCGAGTTATATTTAATTAGATTATTTTTTGATTTCATCATCAGGCACGCCACTAAATCTATCTTTTTTGCTCATTTTTACTCGTGTTGATGATAACTATCTGACATTTGACATCTGTCAACAAAAAACAAAAAAGCTACAGAGAAAATTGCCGGGAATAATCACAAGAGCATTATTCTCAGTATAATAATGATAGGATTGGTTAAAATGCAGACACGCGACATACAATAAAGCATTTCATTGGTTTTAAGAAACGTCAAAAAATAATCAAAAACAAAAATAGCATCAAATTTTAACATTGTCCAATAAATAAAGTAGAAACTCGCTATATCAATTCAAATAATAGTTTTGTATTTGAAATAATTATTTTCGTTTATAATTCCCGCTGTTTGGTACTTGAACTATTTTTGTAGCCAATGCTGCCATCTATCGACACAAAAGAAACTACTTGCAATTGTTCATTTTAAATACGGTAGTGAGAACAAGTGATTTTGATGTGTCTTTAATTATTTAATTAAGCAGTTCAATAGTGTTTTGAATTAATTTAGACATCGTGGGCCAATCTGTAGGTATTCAGCAAACTATTGGTGTATTGGTAAGTCTACATACTAAATTATACGTTATATTTGTGAAATTTGTGTTATTGAATATTCTGTTATACAATACTTGTTTATATTGGTTTACTTCTCATGTTAGCCATGTATTATAGATGTTTTTATTGAACTAGAAAATGTATTAACAATATTGGTTTATAACACTGAAATATTGTAAATTATTTAGGCTTTGGGCTGAAATTATTCTATAGATGTTAGCTACGGGTATTCAACAGCTCTTTGTTAATAATTAGGTTCTAACTGGTTCAGACAGCATACTGCTATTTCATTTGAAATAAAATTTGCATCTTTTAAATACATTAAAACTATACTCAAATAATCGAATAAATAGCGTTTGATTCAAACTTAATACTTCATGTGTGAAAATGTAGCAGTTCACATAGATCTGCGAAAGCATAGTGCCACACCAAAAATAGGTAAATGACGTGATAATATATTTATTCCGGAGATACTTTTGTTGGAGTTTCTTGTAGTTAAGTTTCTTTACATCTTGCTATATTTTGTTTTATTTTGCCAGTTTTTAATTCCTGCTGCTTTTATATCTTTCTTTACTTCCTTTAACCATGTTGATCTGGGCCTTCCTCGTTTTCTTCTTCCTTCTGGTTTCCATTCTACTAATCATTTAATTGTTTCTTTTTCTTCTGCTCTTCATATACCGGGCGTCTACTTTTTTTTAATTTTCGCTCTAAGATTTTACTTATTAATTTCAGAGCAAAAGTGTAAATAGCTAAAATATTTAGAATTAAAAACTGCACCAAATGTTCCTAAATTTATTGACGTGATACATTTCTGTCACGAGATAGGCGTAAAATAAAATGAATAATTTTTTAGCTATTTCCAGAGTGTCATGGGAAACAAAACATACAAACAATCGTATTGTTTGAGTTTGACAGATTATATTTGGCATAGTTTTAATGATTATTGACTTGTTTAAATTATTTCTCAGTAATCATGGACACATTTACCATTTAGAAATATTTTAAACAAGTTCCGGAAATAGCTAAAAATTATACATTTTATTTTACGTCTATCTCATGACAGAAATGTATCATACATATAAATTTAGGTACATTAGGTGCAGTTTTTAATTCTGAACATTTTAACAATTCACACTTTCGCTATAAAATTAATAGGTAAAAATTTAGAGCGAAATTTGAATATTAAAATTCTATTTCCCATAGCTCAAAAAATAGTAAACACCCGGTATGCCCAAGCTGGTCCAAGCTATCTGACTTATTACTTGATCTGTTTTACTATGTTTTATCCTTACAATTCTTTTTCTAGATTAATTTTCTGATATCTTTATTGGTTCTAACATTGTTCTTATTATTTTTTGTTTCATTATTCTTAAATTTTCTTCATCTTTTATTGTGATTGTCATATTCTCAGACACGTACATTGCAGCGAATTTGAGTTTGTAATCGTTCGATAAATTCTCATTTTTGTATCTTTAATTTAAAACTTACTTTTGGCGTGGAAAGCTCTGGTTGTTGCTACTATCTTTTGTTTGACTTCTGCTTTTCCATCTCATGTATTTGATAGCATAATCCCTAAATATTAAAAAATTTCATCTTAGTCAAATTTGAAATTCCGCAACTGTTTTTACAAGTGATATTATTTTAGTTTTTGTGTCATTTGATAGAATAGAATTATTTGTTTATCTGTAGAGTTAAACTTGATGTTTAAATAATAATAAATGTGCAGCAAACAGGTGAAATATATGACATTAGATTGATAGTTTTGTGGGTGAACAACACTATCTAATTTCTGTGAACAGCGATCTAGTTTGAGATTTGAACAGATATCGTACGGAAAATCTGATGTAAAGTGTCCCCTAATGGTCGGGGTCCACACGTACGTTGCTGGCATTTTTCCCAACAATAAAAAGCTCAAAGCTTTGACTTAAATTCAACATATCTTGAAACATCTACGGCTGTAACAAATTCAGACGCGTGTACATTATGAGCTTTGGTAAATGACTCTCAGAGGCAGCGGAGCGTCACGCACACAACGCACAGAACGGTGCACAACAAAGCGCCACGCTAAGTGCATTCACGTGTGCGTGCAGTAGCACTCACGCTCACGCACTCACGCTTCCATCTAACACTGGCGACCGCCGAGGAATGTATTGATAAATCATAGAGTCCGGTCGGCATTATTACGTCGACCGCTATAGGATTCCGTAGACCCGGGTTATTATATTTTGCTTTTATGTTCCGGACTTCGGAGGGTTAGGGCCAAGACATTGCCTGTGGATAGTTCATTTTCTATTGCCTAGAGTGGCGGTCGAGGCGGTCGGGACTCGTGGTCCCTGCTCCGCGAAGGGTGGCGGAATGAAGGGATGTTATTGCACTTCAGAATGTCTGACTAATTGGATCATGACTTCAGATCATTTTTGGTTCATTGATCTGACCCTCCAGCCCTTAAACTTTAACTTACTTTCTGCTTTATACCCCACAGGGTTTGAATCACAACTTCGTGAATTAATTAAGAAGTTATTTTTAACATTACTTCTTTTCATGACAAAAAATAACGATCAAATATTCAAATTAATTAAATGATTCCTCTTTAAAGGTCATTGACTTTATGCTCCAAGCCCCGATTTGAGTGTGTACATTTTCATTAAAAAATTTTGTTTTCAAAATACATTCAGTATTTGCAGAAGAACGGAGAGAATTAAGACAAGACACGGCTGTAGGTGTACTAAATTTGACATTTCAAAGAAACAGTACAAAATATGAAAATATAACTTAATAAAATGTTAACAGATACCTATTGTTCTTGCCATGTATTTTAGATAATAGCAATGTATGCATTTTAATAGTATATTGTACAACAAGCATGGAATGGTATTCAATTCCTACGACTATGAAAGTTTGTAGCATTCGCCTCCGGCTCATGCTGCAAATCATACGAGTATGAAATGGACATTCCATGCGAGTTGTACACTATACTTTTTCTGCGACCACGATATTGTTTTCTAATTTATTTAATTTTAATAATAAATTTGTCACGCTTCCACCATTCCAATATTTGAAAATTCTAAATAAATATCCTATCAATGGCACCTGTACTGCAATGAACTGATCTGTATTGAAATACTCGTAAAACAAATTCTTTTCACACGATGCTTGCAATGTACCTCATATCCCTAACTACAACAAACATACAATGAGCGGATTTCTCAGTGGTCGTAGAAAATATATTTTTTCTCCGATTGCCATTAAAGGTGACACTTTACGGACTGCTAACAATCTGTAAAGTGTCACTTTTATGCTTAGACTGTGAAATTATTTCACATAGGAACTGTTCTACAAACGCATATAACAACCGTCAATAAATGCACAGCAACCGTTCAACAAATACATGGCAACGTAATTTGACAGCGATAACCATCAAAATATATATACAAAATATACACTAAATTAATATTAATTTTAAATCGGCAAAAAAATTATGTGTTCAACTCGGCACAAAACCCAGATTTACAACTTCGGCAGCATTGACCAGGCGAAGCAACCTCTGCTGTAAATCTGGTATTTTGGTGCCTATTTAAACACATCGCTATTATGATCGATTGTACTGTATTATAATCACTTGTTTATGATATTGTTTATGGGTGGCTTTTTATGGACTAGTCTATAATGGTAAAGAAAAAGGCATATTATCAAAATAAACTACAAAACAATTTCATTAATTTATTAGGTAAGAAATTATCAGGAACATCATTTTTAGTAATGGTAATATTAATTACACAATTAGAAGTATTATTTTGAAAGTAATTGAATGATTGCGATGTAAATTGATAGCTCGTATGGATTTCCCTTGGATAGTTTGTACAATTTTTTCAAAACAAATAATAACAAACAGTAAACAACCTGGTAACCAAACAATAGAAAAAAGCACATATCGAAGCAATTAAATTTTTTCATGTAACCGTTATGTGTCAAATATAAATTACGTTCTAAGCCAAAAGAAAAATAATCTCAAATGCAATGAAACAAAATATTGTAAGTATCTATTATTATCAATAATAGTAAAAATATAGTTAATTATATCAACACCAAAATTAAAATTAAATTGTAAAAAATACGCCAAGATTTATGTAGAAAATTATTTGGCAACAAAGAATAATTTTAACCCTCTATTGCATGAATTATGTCTATTGTAAATAAGGGCTCAAAAAATTATTTTTTTACAAAAGAAATATTCATATATTTAAAATAAGTGCGTTAGATAAATTTTGTTCTAAAAATAAAAAAACGTTTTTTTAAAAGTTTTGTTCACTATTGGGAACATTATGAACAAATTCAACTTACTCTGGTCTATTGAGTCGTCTTTGCGTACTATACAAAATTGTTTGATAAACAACCTCCTCTAGGAAAACATCAGATAAAAAAAAATTTGGAAATTTTGTAAAGGTGTATTTAGCTGTAATATATCAGCTGCTTCCTTCAAATTTTACATTTTCTATCTGTTTCTGTAATTATCCTTTTTCCACGTCAAAATTTTTTTTATGTTGGTCAAATTGGGAGGAATGACCTAATTGGCAATTGACAAAGTGTATATAATGTTCCCAAATGTTACAACATGATTGCCTTGAATGTAAACTGCATAAGAAAAGAAAAGAAGAATTTAAAATTTTATGTTCCCGATCGGGAACAGTATGCAATAGAGGGTTAAGAATGAGATTTCAAGTGAGTCAAGAATATTTTTACATATTAAAATATTTCTTAACTAAAAAATAAAGCAAACATTTATTCTTTATTCAAAATCTTACATATTTTTTTTTAAATTTTCCAAAACAAAACAAGTTAACATAAAATTATTAATTTTAATGTGAACAGTATTACTAAATTTTACTTAAAATTAAAATTTAGCTTACTAGCATCAAATATAGCTCACTCCTACTACGCAATTAGTTCACTTAACTATTTTTTTATGTTTTTTACTGAAATTGTTAAATGTAGATCAAGAGTGATCAATCAAAATCCCTATTTTACACATGTTACTCGTTTCCAACCTTTGACCAAATCATTTCTAACTCAATTTACATGTGTACCTTTCCAAATGCTATACTTTTCTGAAGCGCGATTAAGGTTTGCTTGTTTTCCCTCTAGTACTTCTGCTGAACATTTTTCTAACGTTTCTTTAAGGCATTTAGTGCCCTATTTATGTTTATACACCCACGGTATGGTAAAAAAAGAATGAATTTATCTTGTAAAGGAAATAATGTTGGTTTAAATGTCAATGGTCAACTTTACCCATTAGGTCAACTTGTCTCAAAATTACTTCAAAAAGTGCGTAAATGAACAAATTCCTCAAACAAAGAAAGGCAAAGCAATTTATTACATGTATGATATCGAAGTTTTATCTTATATTATTGGTTTTATCAAAAACATTTAGAATAGAATAGAATATAATATATTTGTTTTCAGATTTTTTACAATCTTGTACAAATAGAGTTGTATTACAAAATAAACAATAAAGGACAAAAAAAATATGTAAATTAAGTACGAAAAACTAATTTAACCCTAAAATACATTTGAAAATATGTACTCGAGTATTTATATTTATACTCACATTCATATATAGTTTACATTGATGTGAAAATAAGAACTATAATTATAAACATACATAAAATAGCAATATTCAAATACATTTATTACTTCTAACATTTTAAATTTTTCATATGTAAGTTTAAAAGACTTCGTTTAGTGTTAGAATGCAGCTGTAACTTTATCATTTTTTTACTCATGTTTAGTAATGATATTATAGTACAGTTTTCATTAAAGAATATCGTAATGAAAATTATATTATAAAGATCAATGAATTATGAGGTCCCGAAAAATTTTCAACTCTTGCGTCAAGTTCCCCCCAGTGGTCAATGTCACCCAGTGGCGGCTCGTGGTGTAACGCAAAGGGTGGGCTACGTATACAAAAAAAACTTACATTTTTAAAAAACAGTTTCATTTAAATCACATGCATAAGCACACACAAACAATCTTCTCATATTTTAGTTAACATTTGTCAATGTTTTAATGTGTATACGTAAAGTCTAGTCACTAGTCTTCTGTTTTTTATTGAAATATAATGTTCTATCACTTTTCCGTCAAAATTTATGATGTTATGCAACAAGTTTTTATTCACAGGTACCTTTGCTAATGCATTAAGCAGGCCATCATCAATCGAGTTCCTTAAAAAGTCTTAATTCTCTTAAGAGTTGAAAAATAATGCTCCTAGTTATAATTATTTTTAATAATTAAATTATTTCACTGTAGGTTTCTTCTAAGTTGTTCTGAGTCATTAGTGATAACATATTCAATGCACCGACGATATTTCTAAAGGCTTCTATCTTCTCCCTGGTATATTACTTCCAATTCGGTTTTTATTTGTCTAACATTGGATAAAAACCAACGACCGAATGTTAGTTTTGAAAAGTTCATCAAATAAATAAAAAATTTCCCTGTATTTAGTAAAGATGCAGCTTCTAAATGATCTCTGTATGAAAATTTTTTTTTCATTTGAAAGATAATTTATATCACAAATTTAATTTCTATTTTTTTAGCTAAAAAGAGTCTCAAAAAATAACTTTTAACATTGTTTTTGCCATATTTATCTAATATAATACTCGCCCGCACGCCCGCAAAGCAAACCGGCGCTGCATACAGTACACAACAGCGATATTGGGCGCTAAATCCGAGCGCCCGTTTACATGTTAAAATTGCGTATCGTCTCTAAGACGTTCAGCGTACGGAAACGACCGAAGTGGTCCGATAATGATTATTGCAAGAAAACTTGATACTGAGCCAACTATCTCCAGCTGGGCGCAAATATTCTGAGCCGCAGCGCGAGAAACTAAGTTGAGGGAACGTACAACTTAAAACGAGCTAAATAACTGCATGTTTTTTATTTTATAAAAAAATAGATACATAATTATTTATGCCAAGAGACCTTAATTTGAAATTTTGAATTTTTATTTTTTCCTCATTGCGTTTTGGGTGGCTCGCGCCCTAGCGCCCTCATGGACCAGCCGCCACTGATGTCACCCCATTTTACGGTATATTGAAACAGAAATAGGCTATAATTATTTGCCTAATATTTGAAGGAATATGGTAGCAATAACTTAATAAAATGGCGTCAAATAAATTCCGTACCGCGTTATTATTTGTTTGCAACTCCGCTCAACGTAAAATACAACTAGAACACTGTCAAGGAACGCCGGAAGCGAAATTATGACAACACAAAACGTTAAAAAAATTGTGAAATATTATAATTCAAACAAAAGGATATAGTTGAAAAACATAGATATGAAAATACTCGTAATACAGCTTTACAAAGCTAATATGTAAAAATTCGTTGATACATATTCATTTTGAAATTAATTTAGATTTATGTAAATGCAGACTACCCAAATATAGACTGCAATCCACCTCGACTATGACCTAGTCAAGTAGCGTCATATAGTGGCCGTCATCGTCAGCGAGTTGCGGTCCTCCACGTTCCATCGCCGCCGGGTCAAAGTTAATTAGAATCCCCCTCCCACATGAATCGTGTTATTGTGCGCTGTAATGCTGTAACTTGACGCCAACACGTCAACTTTACGACTGACCCTGGCCGGAGGGCCTGAGCCCCACTTCTGCACGCCACTGGGCAGGAGGGTATCACGCATTTACACCCGTCGTCAAACTAAGCCCGAGCTAATTCTTAGTTCTGTTAGCGTACTAGCATTTAAACGGAAAATATATGCGTTTGTTACTACCGAAGAAAATTGACTTCCGGTTTTTAAATTATAAATTAATTTTATACCGATGTAACGGTTGTGCTATGGCAACAATGTTAGTTGGGTCCCTGACTAAATTTTGATTATTATGGTTCCAAACAAGAAAATAAAATCGAGGAGAAATTAAAATTGAAAATTAGTTGTTGGAAAGAAGTAAAGCTGGCGATCATATTTATAAATATTCAAATTATTTTCATTACGGTAGTCGTTCATGGGAATGTGTGGCATATATTTTACTACTTTGAAAATTATGTTCATGTATAATTTGTAAACAAAATTAGCTATTTAAAATTTATTACAAAACTTTGGACTTTTATCTACAAATGTAGGTATAAAACATTATATGTTTCATTTATTATAATAATGATATATTGTTTCAAAAAAGTCATGTTCATCTTGCGTTTTCTTCAGCCCGTATGGTTGACCTTAAGTTGGGTGAACGATATTATTGGCATCTTTTTCCCCCGCATTTTAGAAAAGCAATATAGCAATATATTTACACCGTGGATCAATTCGAATTGAATAGATCTGAAAGTAAATCGAAGTTAATCTTTAAGTCAAATAATTATTTAGATGGTTCCTCCGCCATATTTCTATTTGAAAGAGGTAGACAAAAGAGAAAAGACCAGATTACGAGTAGATAATGACAGATGTGATCCATTTCGTTTTATTTTACATGCGATACGTGAAGCAGTCTGGTCAAAAATGTAAATTTTAAATATGAACTCATTTAAAATCGTACATTATTTTATACTTGTACATTTTATTTCATTCACATTTTAAATCTATTTATATTGTAATTCATTATATTTTCTACCTATATAAATTTTAAATAATTCATAATTTAAAGTAGTATGAAATATAATTCATTTAAATATTAATTCATTTTAATTTTAAATAATAGAACATAATTTTACTGCTCGCGTTTTAAAACGTACGAAAATATTTTATGCGGTTTCACATATCATAATGATTGTGAATGTTTTCGTAACAAAAGAAATCAGATGTGGCCCAGCTGGCCAGGATATTACCTCACGCTATAGACCTTTATTAAATTGTACACCAATAAACATCTACTAATCATAAAGCTGCTCGAAAATAGAATGCCGTATTTTTCATTTTATGTATATAAATATCTACCTATTTAGACCAAAATTGTGACAAAATTGCTATGATTAAAATAGAAATAAAAATGTGTATTTACAATACAATGAATAATAGTTATTTATGTATCAAGGCACTGAAGTTCTATTTTTTATCACTAATATTGAATTTAGTTGCTGAGGCCCGTAGGGCTTAGGAAAATAAATCATGTGAGTGATAAAGAGGAACTACAGTGCCGCAGTACATATTAAGTTTTATTTGAAATCTAAATTTCGAAAAAACTGTAAAAAAATTACAATATAGGTTAAGTTTATACATCTGTCAGTTGTCAATTGAAACTGATAGTCAGTGTTGCCAACCTCGAGAAGTGAAGTTATCGTAAATAACACTCAAAATTATGTGTTTCCTCCTGAATTTCGTCATCGGAATTAATTAGTTAATTCTTCTTGCAAATTTTGTTTCATGTTACGTCCAAATTTACTATAGTACGTCAATATATTTGCTAAAATTATCCTACTTGTACAATAATTATTTAACGATCGCCAACACTGGGTTGCTCAAAATCGTCGTATAATGGGTTACTTTAGTGACGATTTCTGAGTTTTTAATGACGATTTTTAAGCACTTTAGTGCCGATTTCAAATCAATATTGTTATTGCAAATATCTAAATTACTGTCACTATATGTGAGATAAATTGTTGCTGTTGTAACAATCTATTTTTCCGTGTGCTTTTGCAGAAACTAGCATATTAAAAAATGTAACTGTAATAATTAAAAAAAAAAGCGAAGTAGTGAAAAAGAAAGAAATTGGATAAGAAACTGGCTATAACCATTGAGTAAAGATAATATTTTATTATCTTTACTCAATGCTATAACGCAGAGAAATAGGTAATGGTGTTTTAACAATGTTAAATAACAAATTTTTCATGTACATACAACTTTAGTAAAACATGTAAGTAGTTACAGTGTGTGCTCAATTAAAATGTACATTAAATTTGAACGTGTCATACGGGCTTAAAATGCTACAAATGTAAAATACAAAATATAAAAATTTCAATTTAGCACTGTTTGAAAAACCGGATCTCCTGAGATTGACACATTCATCCATCCGTCCGTTACACACACTTATACATATATCACGAAAATATTAAAATCGTTCTGCAGGGACCCTAAAATGTGCTTATCAATTGAAAACTCACTATCGATTTTTTAAAGCATTATTCCAAAGATGTGGCTGAAGTAAAAACTGCAGTAAGTCTATAATAGTATATTATGATACAAGTGTATAAGTAAGCTTTTAAAGCACGTACGACGAGTTTAAGAGCACGACGCGAAGCGGAGTGCTTTTAACGTCGCTAGTGCTTTAAAAGCACTTATACATGTGTGTCATACGCTATTTTTTATTATACCTGCTTCATACTCTGGAAAAACACTGGAAAACAACATTTTGAATTTGATTCATTTCATAATTTTGACGTTTGACGTATAACGTTTACATGGAGATTGGTTTGCATTTATTGTTTGTCATGACAGTTTTAACAGATATTAATAGTAATTATTTTTGTTGTTACTCAGCAACCTTTAAAGCACGGCGTGTTTTAATCTTGCGTTTATGTACGCTGTAGCGTGTTTTAAACACGGATTATGATGCAGGTATAATAAAAAAATGATTACGATTATTTATCTTACATTAATTTCAATGCAGCGGTACCCAAACTCTTCAAACTATACATCATAATATGAATGTTTTGGTTGAAATATTGACAAGGTTCTGTGTTGGCGTTTGGTCCACAAGTCCTCGAGTGCGTGTCTCCCGAGAGCCTTCGCGATCACGATAAGTCAGCCCCCGCGGGGGCGGCGTCTCAAGGCACAAGGGCGACATCTGGCTCGACCCTTTATCTTGTTTGCGAGCACTTCTCGCGGGTCAAGTCGTTCCGTGTCTCTGCCATTTCAACACTTTATCTTAATGAATGTGTATTAAATTTAATTAAGTGGAGGGCCGTATTGGGAGGGGGTGGGAGCAGGTGTACGCGTCATAAACACCGACTACAGCCGTCATTAATATTACATTCGGCTGTGCAGTGCAGAAGGGGGTTGAGTATCAGCTGCGACTCAACTCCCAAGAAGCGATCGTTCTGTTTCCGCGTTGTCAATTCGCTGGAGGTGTAATTGCCTGAGCCTGGCGGCCTATCATCACTCATCAGTAATACCAACGTGGAGCCCGAATAACATTCGCAAACACTTCCTAAATTTAGAGATATTCCAAATTTTAACTGGCAAGATGTGGCGCTCATCACAGCACATAACCTCCCGCCGAATACTACTCTTAAACGGTACAAAATAGTATTTGATGATACAGAAACATACCTTCTTATTTGTTTTTTATGTATTTATATTTGAGAAATTTATTTCGTGTATTTATTTAATTTTTTGACATATATTTCACTAAGAAAACAGCTTCACAATCAAAATGACTTATCACATTTCATAAAAAATTGAATATTTTAAAGTGTTTCCATGGTGCACATGGAATGCAAGATTAAAATCTCTTTAAATCTAATGAAAATTAATAAAATTAGAGTAATCAAAACACATGTAAAATTAAATATTCTACAACTTTTGAAATAACATAAATTGTTGCAAAAGGAAATTTAACCGTGTTTTTCACGAAAAACTGTTAAGGGCTTCAAGTAAACTGCCACTTCCGGTTGACCAATTTTATCCAAAATCTAATTAGCTCTTTATTTAAATATAAGAAGCAATAATTCACAAAATTGTATTTTTTGTATTATAGTATTATTTGAGTTATGCGAGACGAAAAAATTGCCACAGACTACACACACACACACACACACACACACACACACACACACACACACATACATACATACATACAGATATCATGGCGAAAATAGTAAAATCGTATTGTAGAGACCCTAGAACGTGCTTATTCACTGAAAACTCACTACACAATTTTTTGTTCAAAAACAATACCTCCCTTACCTACAGGTAGGCGAGAGGTAAAAAGGACAAGCATAGAATGGATTCATCACTAATATACATATACAGAGTGTTCATTTTAAGTAGTACACTATTGTTATTTCGAGAACTATAAGAGCTACGAGGTCGGTTAAATTAGCAAACAATTTCTATATTATATGAAAATTAAAATGAGCGAAACGAGAATTTTTTAAGAAGAAAATGTGGGGTGCAACTTTCTTGTTTTAAATGGCAACCTATTTTTTTTATTTGCTTATTCGATTCAGTATTTTTTTCTGAATTCAATGATATTCACATGTAATGACCAAATAATACAAAACATTTGAGAAAAATTCAAAATTAAAAATGTATCATTTTTATTTAAATATGCATATACAAAGTTTGCCATGGAAGAAAACAAATAAATCAAATGCAGAAATAATTGAAAAAACTGTATTTATGAAAATAATTATTAATTTTGTTATTACAAAACAGAAATACAGAGGTACACTTCAAAAAATTAATATTAAAAATTGTTTGTACTCGTATACGCGGCGTATGGAATTAGATATTTCAATAAAAATTTTAGTTATAGAATGCGTAGTTTTCAAAACAGTATTATAGAAAACATATTTTTGACACTTCACAATAATTTGACAAATAGATATTAAAATGAAATATTAGATTTGAAGTTATCGCACACACAATAGCATTTTTATTAATAACAAAAAAGTTCCTTGATAACGCATCAGACTGTGGAATACGATAACCTCAGTTTGATTCCAACAACTAACGAAAACCGTCGCCATTTTTAACTTTACCTCTGTTGTTCTCTCTTTGGGAGACGTGGTTTGACGACCAGTAATCACATTTTACATGTAAAAATATATCACTTATTGAGATTTGCGAAAGCTCCATTTTTCAATATTGGTAGACGCTGTGATGATATATTTATTAATTCTTGTTACATTTTTATTAAAAGGAATACAAATATACTGCGTTGTTATATTAATTAAATTTGGCCAATGATATGTTGTATCTCCAACTGACATTAAAATTATGAAAACTTTTTTAACATATTTAGAATTGTAATAATAACGTGATCCTATAATTAAATATGATATGAAATATATGAAAAATTTTAATATCAAAATTAATTTTGTTATTGAAAAATATTTTGTTGCTTGAACAAAGTTGTAATTTTTATAATTAAAAGTAGCCTTTTGATGTTACGAAATCAACAGGATATATAAATTAAAATAATTATAATAATTTACCAGATATGTTTTTGGCAGTAATCAAAGGAGGAAAAATTTGGTGGAGTTGCTGTTAAAGTATTTTTGAATAAATATCAAAATAATTTAGATATTTTTATCCAGTTAATTAAATTTCTGTTAGCGACTGTTGATACGGAACTTTGGAATAATATGCAGTAATTGTCAGTAATTTACCATAAAATTACTTTATTTCATTGTTTTCAACTTATGTGCGGCTTTCATCAGAAAAAAAAATTGCTTCTTTTGCCTGTTTTACAAAATGCAATTAATTGTATTAATTAATAGAAATAAATTTTGCAAATTTTCTTGTCAATAAATTTCCAAGAACAAAAAAATTGATGTTCGTTTTACACACACAATTTCAGTAGTACCAAAACGATATCAGCTGTTACATATTGTAACGAACGCGGCAGCGACAAGTTGAAGCTTGCCGGCGTACGCCGCCACGCCGCGCCGCCACACCGCGCGGCCTAGTGAATGACTCAACGCTTGCTGGTTCGAACAAGTCGTTTGCTCCACAATAGGGAATATTCCAGAACCTTCCAGAAACAAGGAACGCCATATATAAAAGGAATCGCCGGCAGCCATCGGGCAGTCAGTCTTTTAGATGACTCCCGAGCAGTCAGTCGTTTAATTGACTCGGACTCAGTTAGTCGAGTTGAGTCAGTGAGTCAGTTAGTTGACTCAGGGTCAGTAAGTCAGATGACTTAGTCGACTCCGAAGTTCTGAGGAAGAACTTGTGAATATAAATATACCGCTCGGTGTGAAAATAAATATATCGTCGTAAATAAATATCGCTCGGCTAGTTAATATATATAATAGTTTTTAATTATAGTAGTGATAAGTGTTAGTGTATAAGTTTTTGTATTTGTTATTTTAGTGTTATGTACCTAGTGTTAATTAACTATTTACTCTTTACTATAATTTTTTGTTATTAATAATAGTTTTATTATTTAAATAAAAAGTTTAAAACCCACGAACGTAACAATATGCTACTAATATTTTTAGTTTAAGTTATACGTACAAAAATGGCAAACTAACCGAAATAGAAATTTGAGTCGTTGGCAATGAATAAAATCCTCTAGAATTTCCTAAAAAACTGTCGAAAAATAGAACATGTTCTAATTCGTCAATAAATTGGCCAATTTTGAACAACTTTTAGTGTAAAATACATAGGACTCGTACAGTCGGTACTACAAGAAAGTAGCATTGTATTTCCTATGTAACAAAATAAAATCAACATCCTGTATATTATGAATATTTTCTCAATATTTATAATATACATTTCCATGGTTACTCGTTAAAAACTGAATTTTTAAAGTATTTGAACGTTTTTTAGCTTTTAAGAAATAAATATTCAGATGCAGATATTAAATATTTTCAACTTGTTTAAAGCATTTTTCTTTATAATGATTAGGGATGCAGAAAATTGCATAATGATTTTTACCTCCCGCCTACCTCTAGGTAAGGGAGGTATTGTTTTTGCAAAAAATTGGGTAATGAGTATTCAATGATTAAGCACGTTTTAGGGTTCCTACAATACCATTTTACTATTTTCACAATGATGCCTGTATGTATGTACATACATGTGTGTGTGTGTGTAGTCTGTGGCAATTTTTTAGTCAATTTTGTGAATTATTGCTTCTTATATTTAAATGAAGACCTGATTAGACTTTGGATAAAATTGGTCAACCGAAAGTAGTAATTTACTTGATGCCCTTAACAGTTTTTCGTGAAAAACACGGTTAAATTTCCTTTTTCAACAATTTATGTTATTTTGAAGGTTGTAGAATATTTAATTTTACATGTATTTTGATTACACTAATTTTATTAATTTTCATTAGATTTAGAGATAATAAAATATAAAGAAATTAGATTTCATAAATCTTGCATTCCATGTACACCATGGAAACACTTAAAAATATTCAATGTGACACATGTCATTGTGATTGTGAAGCTGTTTTCTTAGTGAAATGTATTTTATTTTTGAACGTTGTAGAATATTAAATTGTACATGTGTTTTGATTACACTAATTACGCTGATGAAGTCGAACTGAGGATCCCTTGATCCATAGTCGGATATGTTTGATAATATTTATATAAATTTCCAGCTATTAAACTGAAATTCATAGTAAATTATGAAGTGTGCTCTATTTTGAACACATAAAACGATCATTGACCTAGCGAATAAAAAATTATGGTATAAAAATCCTTTATCCAAAATGATAAAAGTGAATAAGTGCTTATATGAGTCTGAAAATCACTTTCTTCAGATTTCGCCCCGAGTCGATTTATTATCTTTGAGTGAATAAATCACGTTGACAAACCTGCTCATGTTATTATCCACATTGAATCCAACATAAAATCTGTTGGAGGGTACAAAAATGGCGTTTTAACAGCTAACAGCTACTTACGTGGCTCACACAGCTCCTATGATTAATGAACGTGTTTTGCGAACTAAATTACTGTTTTGATAGGAACGGTGGCGAACTGCGAAGCCGATCGTGTTATTGTAACCTGTGGTGGTGCGCGGGCGCGTGTGTGGACACCGCGGGGGCGTGTGCACTGCAATTGAATTTGATATTAATTGAAGGTGTTGCTATGTTGATGGCTGATAAAGTTGCACTTGAGAGTGAGCGCCACTCTCGAGGTAACTGACAGTTAAAATTTACACTCAGTTAACTTGCACTAGATTAAACTTGATTATTAAATTAAATTTAATATGTACTGTATTATTTGCGATCAAAATGGTCTCGTAGCCACCTAGCGGTATATTTTCGAATCGACTTATTTGTGTTGATGTTATTGCAACTGATTTAAACTATATTTAATTATTTTGGACACATTCTATATTTTTATTCACAATCAGTTAGTAATATGTCAATTTCGAACTTTTAAAAATTGGAAAATCTAGATATTATTTCTACCTTCTACTTTACAACTTGTGAAATCAGTGCGTATGAGTTGACAGTAAAACAATAGATCATATTATGACCAATCATTATGTTACAATAGATACGGACACACATCCATCCATCCACATAGTCCTTATTTGGATTAGGGTTAAAACGGATTCAGGCAGGGGATCTCAAAACATGTATTATTGCGAAAATCTCGCCAACGACTATTTTCATGATGCCTATACTTTTTACCTCCCGCCACATCCTGTAATGGAGGTATAGGAATCATGCTAAAAATTGGGTAGTGAGTTTTACAGGAGCACGTTTTACAGGCCCTATAATACGATTTTAATAGTTTCGCGATGCTGTCTGTGTGCGTGTCTGTCTGCCTGTCTGTCTGTCTGTATGTCAGTCTGTCAGTCTGTCTGTCAGTCTGTGTGGATCTCTGGAGTTACGGTTTCTCAAAAACTACTAAACTGAAAATTTTAATATTTTGTGCATATCAATTGTATTCGCTTTGGAAGAGCTGATTAGTTTTTGGTGATAATCCAATAACCGGAAGTGGTAGTTTACTTGAAGCCCTATCAAGTTATTTTAAAATATCTCAGTAAATTATGGTTTAATGAAAATTTTGTTATTAGAATAATGTTTGAAATATTATTATTGTAACGAACGCGGCAGCGACAAGTTGAAGCTTGCCGGGCTACGCCGCCACGCCGCGTCGCCGAGTGCATGACTCAACGCTTGCGGGTTCGAACAAGTCGTTTGCTCGACAATAGGGAATGTTCCAGAAGATTCCAGAAACAAGGAACGTGCCGTATATAAAAGGAATAGCCGGCAGCCGTCAGTCAGTCGTTTTGATGACTCCCGAGCAGTCAGTCGAGATCAGTCAGTCTTTTAGATGACTCGGACTCAGTTAGTCGAGTTGAGTCAGTAAGTCGTTTAAATGACTCGGACTCAGTTAGTCGAGTTGAGTCAGTCAGTCGTTTAAATGACTCGGACTCAGTAAGTCAGATGACTTAGTCGACTCCGAAGCTTGTATGAAGAACTTGTGAATATAAATACACCGCTCGGTCTGAATATAAATACATCGTCTTAAATAAATATCGCTCGGCTAGTTAATATAAATAATAGTCTTTATTTATAGCAGTGATAAGTGTTAGTGTATAAGTTTTTGTATTTGTTATTTTAGTGTTATATATCTAGTGTTAATTACTATTTACTCTTTATTATAATTATTTGTTATTAATAATAGTTTTATTATTTAAATAAAAAGTTTAAAACCCACGAACGTTACATTATCTCCAATTATTGTTTGAAACATATTCCTCTTACTGTCACCATTTATGAATTACAACACGTTAAAGAAAAAATATATTTTGATATTTTCGTTTAAATCTGCTAACCTGGGTTTTTTGAAAAAACAAAACAACGGTTAAAAATGTCATTTTTTGACATGTGTCATAATTTTTTGAAAGGATGAGCATTTTTTGATAGTTGTGGTCCGTGATCCTGCATTATTTGGTAAGAAATCTTTGGCGGGAGGTATCGTGATGCCCACAACAGATTTTTATACAGTGTATAAGAAAGAAAAAAGGAATTGGGTGCTGCGTTGTTACCTACCTGTCAAGTCAGAAACCTCCGTTTAATAAACAAAACTCTCAGACTACCATAATAGCAATCCAATATTATTGAAGATTGCGCAGAAATAAGAAGTTAAGTAGTTTATTTATTAGTTTGCAAATAATTTCCAGTCTCCTAATTAGATTTGTTGCTTTGCTGGGAGTGGGCTGTAGACAGACCCTCGTTAGCAAGCGACTGAAGCCCGTGAATTACCAAGTGTTTTAAGAAGAAAGTTTGGAGCACAAATCTACGGTCTGTTATGAAAACTACTTGAACTATGACGAGTGACGACGATGAGTGATGTTGAAACTTTTCCGTCACGCGCACAAACAAACGGCATAATTATTACATCCCAAACACAATTAGCCACAATGGCTAAATATATCGTCACGCTATTTCTGCCATTCATAACATAATCATTTCAACTTGATGCTATACATATTCAAAACTTTCGACGCACTGGAATAGTCATTTATTATGAATTAAGATAGTTATTCTCCAAAAAAAGTGGCTGTATAAAAACTCTCATGCCCAGTTGTATAAAACGTTGGCAGCTAATCATTTTGTTACCTACGGAAAAATTTAATTAGAATAAAAACAACTCATGTAATAAATGCCAAAATGTTGACATTGCTTAAGTTCAATAAAATGCTAACTAATAATCAATTGCTAGATACATTGCAGACATTTATATATTTATGTGTTGAACTTCTGTTTAAACTGCTTTTTTTTATGTAATCCATGGATGGGATTTTAGATTTTGCAAAGACCAAACTTTTCTCCTTCCTGCTGCAAAATGTAGGAAGTAAAAAGTATGAGAATATTTTAAATATATTCGTTTGTCATCATTTTTTGCTGATCATTAATATTAAATTAATACAAAACTAAACAATGCTTCAATAAGCTGAAAAAGCTTTCAGAACTCATAGTTAATAAAAATACTTTTGGATAAAGTTCTGTAAAATATTTAATACAATGTTTGATTTACGTGTAGTAATTCAAAACGTTGTTTTTATTATAGTTATTTATGTATCAAGGCACTGAAGTTAAATTTTTTATCACGAATAGGGAATTTAGATGCCGAGGCCCGTAGGGCCGAGGAAAATAAACCATGTAAATGATAAAAAAACTGTAAAAAAATTACAACATAGGTTAAGTTTATACATCTGTCAGTTGTCAATTGAAACTGACAGTCAGTGTTGCCAACCTCGAGAGTGAAGTTATCGTAAATAACACTCAAATTTATGTGTTTTGTCCTCAATTTCGTCATCGGAATTAATTCTTGCAAATTTTGTTTCATGTTACGTCCAAATTTACTATAGTATGTCAATATATCTGCCAAAATTATCCTAATTGTACAATAATTATTTAACGGTAGCCAACACTGGGCTGCTCAAAATCGTCGTATAATGGGTTACTTTAGTGACGATTTCTGAGCTTTTAATGACGATTTTTGAGCATTTTAGTGCCGATTTCAAATAAAAGATATTGAGTATAAAAGATGTTAAATATAAAATATTAATTACAATTTTCTTGTATCTATTTTCAATTTTCTATTCTAATACAATTAATTATTAATTATTAAACATTTCGATGCAGATTTACATGTTATAAGAACGTCTTTTACAGTAAAAAAATATTTCATATTTGATGTTTTTAATCTTCTTGCCAAATCTTCTGAAAAGTACATTAATGCGAACAACTACATTTCCTTCATTTTTCTAATAGACTTTTGTTCTTTATTTATCCAGAGAATGAGGTTCCTTGAAAGATACATAGTCGTAAACATATTATTATTGTTATACGTATCTGGTTGCTCGTTTTAAGTTTTTTGTTAAAGATGTGCTTACTTCACAGAAAAAGGATCAAAGGATGAAAAGATTCTTTCACTGAAAGTGTATATCCATATCTATACACTGCATTCAGCTTTCTATGTGCTCCTTCATTCAAACCTACAACCTAGGAAAACTAGTGTATAGAAGCCGGAAACATAAATAATAATAATACATCAACTATTGTAAGAAGGATGAGCTCAGAAGAAAAATTTAATAAAACTTTACAGTTCATATAGCAGAAAGAAAGTAATTTAAAGGAAATATTATTCCGGAGTTTTCTTCATACTTACATTTCATTATCAGATTTTTTGGTTATAAATTGTATGTAGTACCTAATTACATTACTGTGTTCAACAAGGTGGAATATTAAAATGAGAATATGGTTTTAATATTTGTCGTTTGATGTGCTAATTAAATAACAAATTTATTTGTTACATTTACATAATTTGTGATTCGAAATATGTGTTTTACGATGCAATATCATTACTAACATATTATTAAAGAATGACAATAATTTAGTCTAGATATAACTTTTACATTAATTTATTCAAAAAATTTCTTCCAAGTTAGCCCCCTCCCCCTTGATAGAAATTATTTCCGACGTCTCTGCACTTTTACAAAAATTTACAGAAAAATAGAATTCAGAAAATTGCCATAAAAATGTACGTGATTATTTTTTGACGTTTCTTTAAACCAATGAATGCTTTATTGTATGTCGCGTGTCTGCGTTTTAACCAATCTTGTCATTATTTACTGAGAATTGATTATTGTGATTATTCCCGGCAATATTCTCTGCGGCTTTTTTGTTTTTGTTGACATATGTCAAATGTCAGATAGGTATCATCTTCACAAGTAAAAATGAGCAAAAAAGATATATTTATTGCTGTGCCTGATGATGAAATAAAAAAATAATCTAATTAAATATAACTCGGGAGTTCGATAAATTAGAAAATAATTTTCTATAACACTGTTTTGGAAACTGGGCATTCCACTACTAAAAATTGTTATGGAATCACTAACATCCCATACGCGGCGTATGGAATATTTTCGACGAATCAGAACCGCTTATTAGCGCAACATATGAAGTATCTTGATTCAGTTACTATGGTTACGTCTGTTTGTTTTAATTTGATTTATTTAAGTTTGACGTTTTCAACAGTTTTATATTTGTATTTTTGTATAATTTCCAAAACCTTTTTATAGAAAGTATAGTCTACAACATGTAACGGAATGGCCTATCCCACGCTCGCAAACCGTAGCCCTCGCCTTTGGCTCGGTCTACAAACTTTTTGCTCGTGTGGAATATGTGCCATTCCATTACTTGTTGTAGAATATACTATTCCAGTATCTTTCTCAATCTTGTCGCCATCTGTCAAATTATTTTCAATTTATTCTCACTCTCTTGTTATATTATTACTGAAAATATCCTGAAAGATTTTAGGTATAATTCCTTATATAATGTATAAGGAGTTAAACAATGGTTCAAAGATTGAATAATAATAAAGTAAATAAATAATCAAAATCGGTAGAACGCTACGAATTACAATAGGTATCCTGCGTTTGAAATAAATGGAAAGTGTCCAGAGAAAAACATTTTAGCAACTATAATAATTACAACAGTTTCGCACACTTCTTATTAGTAATTATTATTCTGTGGGTCGTTGTAAATCATGTAACACAGTCATAACGCCAGCATGCGTCGTTGAAATTACACGTCTTACAGTGTTGCCACATTTACTATACAGACACAACTATAACAATGAATATGTATGCAATGTTGCCGGCGAGAATTTAATTTATTCGTTCCGTTTTCGTTGCGTTGCTCTGCGGTATAAGAACGAAACAATCGACAATCGGTTCGCAATTAAAACGAACGCATGTCTCCCAACCCCTTCCGCCGCCTGAATACGGATTTCCGGTTATTATCCCCTGGAAATGGGGAAAGTGTCGTAGGAATAAATCTGTTTATAATTGGTCCTGCACTATACGCCTGATTGTTATCGCCGGTTTAATAATAAAAATGACACTTCAAAATAATAATTTTGAGAGCTATGTTTAGAATACATTGCTTGTTGAGTGATTGTTAAAAGTTTATGAAGAAAATGACATGATTTTGGGCCCCTAGCGACACTTCGTACGTTATAAATCACCTGTAAACCATCTATGAAAATGCAATGTGAAAATTTGCTGTAATAAACGAGAAATAAATTACGAATTTTTTTGTTTCATTTGTGACATTACAAATGCTATGACTCACAATTGTTCGTTTTAATAAAAACAGCTAATATAAAATTTCACATTAAAAATAATAATAAATAATTCTATGTTGAAAATAATTTTTTCTACTCCTGAGTAAATATCGCCGATATTTCAATTTTTTTTTGATAAATTATAGTTACCCATAATTCGCGACAGTGAATTATGATTTAGAATTCACTCTTCTCGACCAATCACATAGTCTGAAATCCATAATTCACGGTTATTTTAAAGACGTGATGTGGATTACCAAGCAACGTCCGTCTGACAGTTGACGTACTCAGTTGTCATTGTGTATTTTTATGTTGACGTTTTTCAACATGTATTTTCAACGAATTTCGATCATTTTCAAATGTGATTTCCAAAATTACACGAGTAGAAAAAGTATATATTCATTATTCACTCGGCTAGTGATGCAAACTTCATATTCGTGAATAATGACTATTATAATCCCTCATAAAAAAATAAAAAAAAATCCCTCATATAATAATATACTATTACACAATAATAATATTGAAAAACAAATAAAACTAAATGCTTTAAGATATATTAAATTGTCAACCTACTATTATTGACCTCTGTGTTTAGTTGTAAAGAATCACTTTACGGCTTAAGCCCAGTAATAATTATTTACTCAATTAGTACAGTGGCGGCTCGTGCGAAGGAAAGTAGGTAAATAAATATTATAAATAGAACAGATGCAAATAATATTAAACATTATTGTTCGTATCCAATTAAATTTATTAGAAATACCTTAAATAAAATAACTGCAATTCACCTAACGCTTATATGAGTCGTGGGAGACCATGGGTTGTCATGACGACTCAGTATACACGCTGTAGGATGCGCGCGCAATGATGCAGTGATAATCGTAATTCTTCACTTGATGTGGTTTAAGGTTGCTCAATACATTCTCGTGATGCGGGTCGCCGTAGATCAGTATTAATTTAATTATTGTTTTTAAAACTTCTTTATAGGTTTTTAAACATGAAAATTTATTGATTAAAAAATTCTAATTATGGAAAATAATGTATATTCTATCCTCTCAAAAAGTAGATGAAGTAGCTATTCAATGATGATTTTCTTGTTTTATTTTTTTATTATTATTTATCTTATTTATAACCAGTATAAATAGGGAGCAGTTGTGACGCAACGTAATTCTTAAACGCTTATATTTCATGATGGGAATAGAATAAATCTTTCACTTTTTCACCAATAGAATGACATATTTTGGCACGCTTATTGTAGCTTCAATATTAAATGATTTTTTTGAGATATTGTTATCATAGATTGATATAACTGCATTAAATACATAAAATATTTAGGTAGTGGATGAAATAATACACAATGAACGTAGGCAACCGACAAACTCAATCACAAATTATCACCAACATAACTATTCCATCAAAAATTTCCCTTAATAAAATTTGTCAACTTATTTTATAAAAAAAAAGTACCTATATGAAAAGCTAAACAGCGGAAATAGTTTTAAAAACTTGTTACAGAAGGTAACCTATCTATGTAATAAAATGTCTTGTGGAACTTGTATTTTGTTATTCTATTTTAAGTAACTGACAGTTATGTTTTATATGTTTTCATGTTTTAGTGCTAGTTTACTAAGAGAATATTTTTGATCAAATTTATAGTTCGTTATTTACTGAAGTCTATGTTCAATTAAATAATTTTTTTTACAATTGGACACACATGATGTGAGATTTATATCTAGTTTAAAAAGTAAGAATTAAGTGTAAAATTAGTCAGATTGTATACATAACATTAATTTAAATTTTAGAGTTTAAAATCTTCTACTTTTTGTTGGTTTGTACTATGTATTCTTATTTAGAAAGTCTAATTGTCGCTGATAGATTACATATTAATACTTGTCATTCAGAATGAAAACATGTTTATAAATAACAACAATCAATACAAACTCTGATTTTCAAGGTGATTGTACATTAATATTAAATGTTCTTTTTTTGTGTATAAATGTCAAAATAATACATAATTTATTGAGTATTGTTTCTAAATATAATTTACAAGCAGTTTGAAATATTTGTATCTTACCTTCGTCGGCGCAACCTCGAAGTTCAACTCTGAGACAGACTGTACGTCTGTGTACACTATACGGCAGAACTCGGACTTTTGTTGCAAAAACAGGAGGCATCAAACGGTGGGTCACCACAGTGGCTGTGTCGCTATTTCCGCTAAGGATCTGTAATACAAAACAAAACAATTAATCTCAAGACATCTCTCGAAAAAACAAAATTAAATATTTGCGTTAATAAATATATCACCATCCCATTTACCCAATTTGGGGTATTGCAATTTTCTTTCGCAGATTTCGGTAAGTGATATACGAGTATATCAAATTACAGTCTCTAAAAATATTATTAATTATGTCACTCTGTTGCTCTTCTAGTTGCTGCCACCAGTGGTATATGGAACAACTAACATATTACTGTACGCCGTAAAATTACAAGTATATTATTTTACGCCGACTGATTGTATTAGTAACAAAATGATTAACTTCTACATCGAATATGTAGTAGCAAAATATAAATAAATACGCTTGAAGAAAATAGTTATTTTTTTAAGTAGGCACAAAAATACCAGATTTACAGCAGAGGCTACCGTTTCATTGGGAAGGCGAAGCCGAGGCAATGAATGCTGCCAAAGCTGTATATTTGTGTGTGGTTCCGTGTTGAACAATTTACTTTTTCCGGATATGAAATTAACATTAATTTAATGATTATTTTGTAATACCTACGAGTATTTTAAAAGTTATCGCCATTAAATTATGTTGCTATGCGTGTGTTGAATGGTTGCTAAGTGTTTATTTAACTGTTACTGTGCAATAGGTACGCGGTTACTATGTAATAGCTATTAAAATTCCCAGCGATGTTATGAGTCATAACATCTGTGGTTTGTTCAATAGTTTACCGGTTTCAAAATATGATCATGTTAATGTCATTAGTAAATATTATTTTTGAAATTCTTTTATGAATAACGCCTGTCATTATTTCAGAGGATGATCAAGTAAGTCTGTTTGATTTTATTTGACACTATGTTTACACTTGTTTTGTATTATATTTATAAATAATTATTTTACTTAAACGTCAAATCTGTTCATAATGGCTCAATAAAAAGTGGATTTTTGCGATGCTGAATTGCCTGAAAATATTTGGAATGCGTTATATTGTACTGATCATTTTAGAACTTCAATGAATAAGAACTATTTTAAAGAGAAATAAAGCAGCTTTAAAATTATGTAAAAATAAAGTTGCATATCATTGCGCGAAAATGGAACACTCGATAGAAAAACTTATACTACAGATACGTTGGTATTTTAATGTAAAATAAACTTTGTTTTCGGTTATTTAAAATAATCGCATAAAATAAAAATACAGGCCGATGGACAACCTTGTATGAAGGATTCACGTGTCTTTTTGGATTATGTTGCTCTGAGCGCAACTAGGACGTGCAAATACGCCTCCCGGCTAAACCATTCTTATCACCATACGTCCAGTTACACCACAAAACAGTTAAACCGAATGTAGAATAAATATCAGTAATTCCACTCGCGTGTCTGTTCTCTTCCTCAATCATCCGGCGTCCGCCGTCCGCCGTCCACCGTCCTCGGTCGTTATTCAAACATGTGTGCGGCTCCGGATTAACCGGAGACCGGAGCTGTCCCCGGAACTCAGTCCGGTTTAGCGTTGTCACTTGCTGTTTTCACAGCCCGCATCGCCAATGCAGACAATTAGATTAAAATGCACTGATACCCGGTAATGATTTTATAATTGTAATGCCAGGGAGGCTCGTGATCAGTGTGTTCGTGATCGTGATCGTGATCGTGTCTACACACTAATAACTATATTAAACACGCTATATTATTTTATTGTAATTGATGCATACTCTAATCAACTTAATAATTTATCGTGATGAATTATGAACTCGACACGGTAGTCACAAACAAATCACCGCATGAAATTATTAAATACTCATTTTCATTGTTTTATAAACAGCTCAGAGACGAATCGTGGTTTCAGCTAAGATGCAAAATTTAATTTTCTCTCTTACTTGTGATACCAGTTTTATAAATTGTCAATGTTAAATAAACTTGTTATCATAATTTAATGAATTATACAAATATTATAAACATTTCTCAAACTATAATTGTACCAAAGAACCATTCCAATTGTTGCTTTATTTGTAAACTTCTCTTTCTTATTTTTCTTCTCTCTCTCTCTCTCTCTCTCCCTCTATCTCTCTGTCTGTCTGTCATTGTGATGCAAGTTTATTTATTTCATATTGTATCGCATTTGCATGTCTACCTAGCTAATTTCAGTTCAGGTTAGGTTAGGTTAGGTTACCTAGCTAATTTCAGTTCAGTAAATGGAACTTTACAGTATTGTAATTTTTTACAGTACTGTTTCGTTGCTAAGCAATAATATAATGCGAATTGATTCTCAATATCATTTTCTGAAAACATTTTTGCAAATTGCTTTTAGAAATGTCACTAAGTAGTTATTTATGATATGTGTTAAAAATTATATTTTACAAGTGTAAGTGGGGAATGAAACAAATCCACGAACGAAATAAATCCCTTTTGCCACGTACATCATACAAAATTTTATCTACGATCTTCCTAGTGTTTTAGTAAATACTAAAAAATATAGAATGATATTTTGAAAGGTGGTTAATTTATTAATACAATTCCTTACCAACATGTTAAAAGTTATTAAAATAAAATAAGTTTCAATACATTGCTATGTTACTTTTAAAACTAGTGTCAAGAAGTGACACTTTTAACTTGCTATCAACCGTTAAAAGGACCACTTTTAACAACGGTCGTAGATAAATATAATTGTTTGCTATCATTATTTTTAATATTTTTTTATTATGACCAAGACGATTTTATTGTTTTTAAGAAAGAAAAAAGGAGACAGAAAGCAAGCCTTGGTCAAAAAAATGCGACAGATATGAAATGAACCGTTATACTGATTTCAAAATTTCTGTTTCGGCTCCTTCTAAATTATATATTATATTATTTCAGAAAGCTTCAATTTGATACTAAACTGAAACAATTTTAAACACTATTGTAAAACTTTTTGATAGTTTAGTGCAGCTCTATTCTGCACCCTTAATTTGACACCAAACTCAACAAGATTCAATTAATTAGTATAAAAACTATTGACAATCGTTTAAAATTAATATTTACATTTGAGTTCTAGTCCACTCTCTGAATCCTTTAATTTGGTACCAAATATAATAAAAAATTATAATTTTTAAGATTATTAAAAATGTAAATAGTTTATCTCAAAACCTGAAGCTGATACTAGAAAATTATAAATAACTTTGTATTTCATTTCTAAATAATATTAAATTATCTTTTATTTGACATTTTACACGCACCTGATTTCATATTCACAATGTTTTGAATTTATTGTTTTGTGCGTCAAGTTTATATTTTTGGAAGTGTTACCAAAATTAATTCAGTTACTCTATCATCTCTTAGACAACTGCTTGGCGGTAGCTTTAAATCTGGATCACTCGATGACGCAAGTAAAGCAATGCATTTTACCCATTATGGGTGTGGCACTCTGCTTACGCAGATCTCGGTAAGTGATATAATTTTTCGTATGAAGTGCGGTTACCAGCCGTCAAATCAGAGCCTCCAAAGATGTTAGTGGAGGAGGAACCACAGGGGTAAATTTAAATTGGTAACTTTCAGCAATGGGATTCGAACTGAGGATCTCACGATCCACAGTCTGATACGTTACCACGGAGCTATTTACCCCATTGATTCACATATATTCATCCAGCCATCCACACAAACGTCATTGAGATAATGTTCAAAACATCTAGTTTGAAGGAAATCTTTTAATCGGTTGGTTTATGTCGTATAATAAAGTAAAAATAACAAAATGAATGAAAAGCCATCTTAGCTTGGCTAAAATTAACGTTTAACTAATAATGTACAACGCTCCATGAAACTGGCCCTAACTCTCTACTCTACTGTCGTACATCCTAATATTTATATGTGTTACTACAAATTCTACATCAACAAAATAAGTGCTAACTAAATAATATTACTCAAACAATGTAACTTAATTACTCATTAATTAATAATTCTGTTAACGCTAAGTCAGCAAACATGACATATATATCCAGTTTAAATTTAGACAATTACTTACACATACATTTTTAATTATTACACTATCGAGTATTGAACTCTCTCTACATGCTGACATTACTTATTACGTTATTAAATTTTGGAATCTCTGTGTGGTGACTTAGCGTTTACATCAGGCCATTTTTTAAGTAACAAAATTCAAAATTCTTTTGTAAGGTGAAGACATATTTTTCTTATATTCCCATCCAGCATTTTTGCGGCATCTAACCTGAAGGCATGCACAGTTGCAACCCGCATATCGCTATTGTTTGCAGTGCTGCCAACCTCACTCTTGATGAGATTAGAGATCGAATAAGACTTGAGAATTCTTTGTAATTCCCCTACCGCCTCCAGCGAGATTTGATCCCTGGACAGCGAGCGCGCAGCTCCACTGAGTGCTGAGGTTGGCTTGTCGCCACTTGCCTCTTATCTCTTCCTGGTTTTTTATCCTGGCGCCTCCGGCCATCGCACGTACACATTTTATGATGGTGACGGCCACCGACATATTTTAACCCTACTCCCGGAAACATTTTTCAACTTCTTGTTAAACGCCAACATCAGGGGAGAACGACCGAAAGATGAGTTTAATTCTTTCTCAGTGGAACTGAAGGATTGAGAATCGACTGATGGTACATTTCTTAACATTTATACATTTATAGTAAATTAATGAGAATGGTAAGAACAGTTTATTGTTGCAAGGTAATGTTTAAAAGGCTCAAATTTTGTCTGACATCAGAATTCCTTAACGTTTCTGATGCTTTTAGGTATATCATTTTTACATGATAGGTGCAAGCATAATTTTTTAAATTTATGCAGATATAAATTTCTTCATTATTAGTAATTACGAAATCAAATATATTAGGTGGTTTTTTTGTAGTTACTATTCTGTTTATGACAGATGTAAAAAATGGTTTATGCATTAAAATGACAAGCAGTAATTTAGTGTCGGGGTAATATTTAAACTATTTATTTTGAAAAACAAGGAAATTAATTAAAATCAACGATTCCGATAATTCACCGCAGGGTAAGTAAATATCTTAGGTTTTATTTAACCTAGCAACCGGTAAGAACAACATACATACATACATACAAATTTAGCACAAAAGGTTTTAAGGTCCAAACTTCTGATTAGTAGTTAATGGTTACGACTAGGCTTGCAACCAATTTTCGGCAACATTTTTACTATTCGGCCGAATACCGAATAGTGAAGTATTATTCGGCTGAGGACCGAATAGTTTAGAACAGTGATGGTCAACCTACGGTCGGCGGGCCGTATCCGGCCCGTCAGCAAATATTAACCTGCCCGCTAAAATTAACCAAGCCAGTGGTTAAGATTGAATCCTGACCACTATCCTAGTTTACAAGTTGTGTAATCTTGATTTTATCCCTTTTTTTTTATTTCTACTAACTTATTTATAAATAATTTATTAAAATTTTACATGTCATTCTATTGTTCGTAATTTTATTAGGTATAATTCACTTATTTATTTATCCGGCCCGCTAAAATTAATCAGTAGTAAATTTGGCCCCATAATAGGAAAACGTGGGCATCACTGGTTTAGAATGTTCAAAAAAGTGGAAATTTTGGGTATTTCAAATTTTTGCCTGAAATACAATAATAAAGTAGTAGCGGCTAGGCAGAGAGCTAGGGAGGGGTGCAGTTACAGAGCGCACCAAGAATTAGCGGTGAACTAGCCGAATACTATTCGCCGAATATCCGGATATTCGGCCAAGGACTCCGCCGAATTCACTATTCGTTGTAAGCCTAGTTACGACAAATCAAATTGAAGAAGAAAAGTGATAAATATATTTTTTGTACTCATTTGTTTGATAGTTTGTTCTGAAATCTGTTTTATGTGTGTTAAAATGAAAACTCATACAAAAAAAAAAAAATGCTTTTTGCGACATTTTAATATAGAAACAATACATAAAAGGTAAAATAAAATTTTGTTTACTTTAAAGTCTTATAATTTTAAATATTGTACACTGATTTACCGACAAAATTGTTAATTCGACAGCATATATTTGATGCATTTTGATTTGCGATTGATATTTTTGATGACTAACTTAACCAATTGCTAAATCAATAACCAGTAATGACAACTACTAATTCCGTATTGCTAATAGAGCTTAAAAGTAGACGGTTAAATTATTTCTGCTCACAGGTTATCAAAATATTTTTTGTACTCATACATTGAAATGTGTTGTTTAGCGTTGCCTAAGCAACGTCCGAAATGTCCATTTCCCAGGTCTCCACCAGATAGACAACCGGGAAATTTCGACGAAAGCATTCCTATTTCTAAAGCGATTATTAATAAATTATATATATAATAAAATAATATATTATTTCAAACATTCCTTTACATAATATTAATACAAACAATAATGGAATAAGCATGAAATTGAATTTAAAAATAACAAATTTAGTGCATTTGGTTACCAATGTTGGCAATAAAATCTGCCCGATATGACAGCTGTAACATACATAACCTACAAATGTAATGTTAGTTATCTCAATACAAATAAGAAATATAATAAATTTACAAGTGAATACGGTAAATATTATAAATATTTTAATTGTTTTCTAATATATTAAACAAATTAATTTTGTGTGTTTATATTTATAGTGCAACTTCATTTCTTTGTATGGACTGTTATTAGTTCTATACTTTTCGTACAAAAAATATTGTACAAACCTCATGCGTGAACTTGGTTCCCGCATTTGGTATGTAAATAACTATTGTATTCCCATCAGGAGTAGGAAAACACCAGAAAAACAGTATAATATGTTTAAAATAAAAGATTTATTACAGTATCTAGTACCACATAAAAACTAGTTGACTGGTAATTGCATTGTGCGTTTAAAAATATATCACTTACCAAGATCTGCTATAAATAGAGTGATGATATACGATTATATGTATTATTATTTATCTTTACCTAATTTTACTGAAAAATAACATCTCCTATAGTAGTTAATGCAGGACGAGCCTCTAGGGTGTCTACTCCGTAAATATTAATTGGTTGGCAATGAGATTAGTAGCAATGGTACCATTATTTAAAATTAATGGAGGTTGATATGTTTTTGTATAAAAATTCATAAAAAATTCAAATCCCTCCTGGCTTGAAATACATTTTGTGTCGTCATAAGGGGTAGCGGGCCTTTGTTCACCCTGACCTATGACCTGTGACCTCTAGTAGAGCGTCGAGACTTGTGAGGCGCTCTGACAGACTGATTGCCGTTTAATTTTTAAGAGAAAGCTGTCATTATCAGCGACCTTTTTGCCGCAGCAGACCTAATGCTCTTCTGTAATTAGCTAAGTGGCTCGCCTCTCAAATTGGATTCGAGTCATATTAGCGCATTTGTTAACCTGATGCCAAGAACATCATGAAACCACCCACACAGTCTTTCAAGAAGTCTCAAATAAATTTAGTTTTTGCAATACCTGTGCTGTAAGTTACCCATTAATAACAAAATTTAAACACAGTAAGTGGAACTTTTATTGCACAATTGGTTTTCATGGTTACATCATTTACTTATCGTCCACGGTGGATGGTAAGTGAAACTTACCGTTCATGGTGGATGGTAAGTAAATATATATCATTCAAATTTTATGTTTAACCTCAATCTGACAGCTGTTAATTTTGATTCCTATCTTTCCTTTTCTTATATTTACGTAGGTATTGCAAAAAATATCTTACTAACCTCGAACTGTAAGTGATTTTTTAGGTCTCGAATGTATAGGAAATCTCGACCCTACGGGTCCCGACATCCCAAACTACATTCTCGACCTAAAAACTATCACTTGTAGTTCACGGTACGTAATATACTATTAATATATACTAAAAATTTTCCTCTTTTCATTTATGAGTTCGGAGTGAACAAACTATTCGTCGAATAAATGGAAAATGTCGTAAATATAGTATATATCACGATATATGGTTGATAAGTGCACAATAATAGAATCGGGAACATATTTGAATAAGCTCGATTTTATCTGACCTTTTCAAGTTCCCTGATGTTGTTATTAGAACTTAACAAACGTGTATCGTATATTTTCTTTTCCACAATCTATTTAAAAAAGTAATAATTGTCCAAATTTTCATTAAATCATAATAAAATCTTAGAAGCATCCGTATTCTTAGCAATATTATTACAGTCGCAATACAGACCGCGAAATTTAAATTTCGCGGCTGCTGCTATGGTAACAGCTGCGAAATCCAAAAAGATTGATTTTTACCCTATATCGCGCCCGCGAAAAAGGATAAAAAACAATCATTTTTTACACTTTGAAAGACAACTTTCTATTTGCAATAAAACTGTTTAAAATTAATAAAGTTTGTAGTTAATTTATTTTACGGTTACACAAAAAATAGTGTGTACACTTTGTCCGCGAAATCCTTTATCGTCCTTGAGATTATCCTGCTTCGGCCGCAAGCGGCCTCGGCGAAAATTTTTCTGCCGGTACGCTAAAGAGTGATTTCACGGTCTTGATATACAAATAACTGTATTGTATTGTTACGTTTGCAACTGACGGATTCGGTGAAGTTTAATAATCAACAATTAAAACAGCAATTAAAAGTTCAAAAGAGTTTATTTACTAACACTTATATTTATTTAAACTACTATTTTATTTTTACACACTTATTAATAAACACAAAATAACGATTAATCAATATTAAACTAAGAATTTTACACAAGAAATATTTATTTACACTATTTATATTCACTACACAAACGCTTTATTTATTTCCACTTGATTCGATACTTTCTAAACAGCGTGTCTGAATTGAATTGAGTAGCTGGGTAGGCTAGCGCATTTATATATCTGTAAAACTGGCGGTCTGGAATTCTCTAGCACATTCGACCATGGAACCATTCGAGAACGATGAGTCATCGTTCCGCGCTGGCTGTCCAGGGTCGTACTGGCCCATTACAGTAAATATTATTACTTACACCTTTTTTTGAGATTTTCGGTTTTGCAATTATGACCAAAATCAACTTATTCCTTCTTATTATTCATAAGTATGAAGTTTAGTTCGATCTATTTTCGTTCGTGAGTTATTTAATATACGGGCACACATCCATTTGTCCATCCATCTATTCGTCCATCTACATAGACATAATTAAGGAAATTCAGTTGACCTCAAAACTTGTATTTCATGATTACTATACTACGTATAAGAAACTACAAAATTCGTAAATATCAAACCAATTATAAGTTTAACTTACGACTATATCTGTTTTCATACTCCTCTGAAATTTCGAATTTTCCTTGAATTCTGTTGAGCACTGCATTATCTGATAATTTTCTGCTATTATCAGTCTTAATTAAACATTAACCTTGTTTTACGTAAGAGGTATATTGGTGTCATCGTTTAGTTCATATAAATTCAGCCAGCAAAATAGTATCTATTTTGATTTAGTGTCCATTGTAGTTTAATATATACGCAAATGTGTTTATGTGCGCATATATGGTAAAATAAAATCGCTGCCTTTGTTTAGAATAAATACAGTGACATTTCTATTTAATTAAATATTTTTACTGCACAAAAATGTACAATAATATTAGTTTTCCTTGTATTTGAAAATAGCTTTTATGTTATATCAACAGCACTTGGTGTTTCATGAATAAATTTGTTTTCCAAATGAAACATATAATTAAAATCGATTGAAAGTCTGAAGGCGTATTCATATTAAAAATTTTCAATCTCATTAAAGGAAAAATACCGTGATAATTAAACGACGGATTACACAAAAACAACGGATGAAGTTCTTGTTTGCCTCACGTCGGCCAGGTTTTTTAATTAAATAAGAAACTCGGGCCCTGTTTCTTTTTTTGTCAAATTAAAAGTTAGAAGTTGTATCCGCGGTGATGTATGACCGTTCAGCAATTTTCGACTAGTCAAGAAATTTGCTGCATTTTCGCAGGTTTTCTACAAAATTACTTTTCTACATTTGCAAAATAAAACACATTTTCGCTTCTCATAGTTTAACTACAAGTAGATAAAATCATTCCATTTCTAAGGGTGTCAGATTAACAAATTTAAGAGTAGATATTATATACTAAATTGATTGTTCTACCACTGGATTGTAGATACTTTTAAAATGGCAACAATTAAATAATGTAATTAATGTTACAAATAATCATTTAGGTTATGTTGTGTAATGAATAAATTAGTTTAATTTAGTCCGATGTAGTAGATGAGATCTCATTTTGTTATCTATTATTAGAAAATATGTGCACTTTAAATGAATTTCAGAAGAGTTATTTTTGTTGGAGAGTGATAGATTCTATTTAATGTCAAAATTCAAATTTACTAATATGAAAAATTTATTATGTATAAATAAAGGAAAAATATCATAACTAATTTCTTTATATCAGAAAATAGTTATTTACTTTACAAGTGGGCAAAGTAAGGAATTACCCACGAGAGAAATTTTAGCTCACGAAGTCGAAGGCTGAGTGAGATAATTTTATCGAGTGGGCAATTCCACTTTGCTCACGTGTGAAGTATAACGTTTTATCCAACACCTTTAATAAATGAAAAATTTATTAAAGAAATATTATTTAACAGTGACATATGCTTTAAATTTTGAAATTAAAATGTCAATCGAAGTAGTTACCAAGGTGTTGTGTGTTATTATTATTGTTATAAATAAGAAAATACTCACTAGTGGCTTTTCTCAAAATTATACCCACTAGTGGATAATCTGTTACTTTGCTTGTTTAAAATCGCCATAGTTATAGAGCATTTATTGAAAGATGTTGGATAAAATTATATACCGATGTAAAAATATATTACTTACACATTAATGGAAAGAAATAAACAGCCTTATATTTTTTTAATTTCATACGCGTAGTACGAGCCCAGAATCATATCATTTGGCCCAATTAAGACTTTTAGAATAACTTAATTATAACAGATTTTATAGTGGAACATAAACCATTCGGGTACAGTTGTATTTTTATATTAACCACTGTTCTACAAATACTAGTGTAAAGAGAATTTCATTCACTAAGAAACCTTTAGAATCGCTTGCCATTTTGTTTTCTAATACAACTGTCACTAAATCTTCTTTTTCTTCAAACGTCATAAAAGTACGTTGTTATGTATTTGTATTCAACAAGCAGAAGTTCAACATTGTAAAAGTGTTTTCTTGGCAACACATTTACTCCGGCGGCCGACAAAGTAAAATATCATGCAAAGTAAGGTTGTAATTCAATAATTTGACAGTTAAGAATAAAACAAATAAACAAATATAACAATAGTATATTGTGTCATTAGGAGTAAATGTGATACTTTGTGTGCTGAGCATGTAAGTTTGAACGACGAGCGAAGCGAGTCGAACAATTACATGCGAAGCACCCAAAGACACATTTACTCCGAATAACACATGCTATTTTTTCTTCAAACATAGAAAATAAAATTATAAATATTATAAAATGCTCAAAACTTCAAAAAATATTCTGTCTTATCTTGCATTTCAAGTTGCCGTAGAATATGCTGTTTTGTTATTTTTGTTTATTTGTTTCATTTTTAACTGTCAAATTATTGAATTACAACCTAACTATTTTTCATAATATTTTACTTTGTCCGCCGCCGGCGTAAATGTGTTGCCAAGGATACACTTTTATGCCCGCGGCGACAATATTGGACTTCTGCTTGTTGAATACAAATACATAACAACGTACTTTTATGACGTTTGAAGAAAAAATAACATATTCTGTGGCAACTAGAAATATTGGATACGGTAGAATATTTATTGAAGTTTTGAGCATTTTTTAATGTTTTAATGTCTATTTTCTATGTTTGAAGAAAAAATAGCATGTGTTATTCGGAGTAAATGTAACTTTGTATGCTTCGCATGTAATTGTCTGACTCGCTTCGCTCGTCGTTCAAACTTACATGCTCGGCACCCAAAGTATCACATTTACGCCTAATAACACAATATACTATTTTTTTAATACTTCACTTTTATTATTTGTTACAGTGTCGATGTTTCTATCCAACTGACGCGTCGTCGCCTGTCGAAGAAGTTCTAAATATGGTAAGTGCTTTTTTAATTTTTAATTATAAACATATATTATTAAAATACTTCATGTTAGTCAATTAAATTATCAAGAACTGTACAAGTGTGTAAGGCACACAACCAGTAATTATTTCTTTGGGAAAATTATATGAGAACCTGCTGGAATGCTGTTAATTAAATTTCATTCGACGCAAAGTACTTGAAAAATACCTTAAAACTAATAATTATTTTCTTATATCTAGAAACAAAATTAATATTTTCTTCTATTTTATTCAGTAGTTCAACATCAAAGCTTCTCGCGATAATTACAAAGCTCAAGTTGAGTCTCTTGACAGACGCAAGCGTCATTTGTTTCTTTAAAAATTACAGTTGTTCAACGTAACAAACATAAAAGAGAAAGAGAGATGAACATATTTCTTTACATTTAGACATCGTATATATGGAGGTGCTATTAACAAAAAATAGCATTAAATTTCATTTATCATGGTTTTGTTCAAACTGTTTCATGTTAATTGTAATTAAAATGATATAAACGATAATTCTCAGCAACAAAGGTAGCTTTTATCATTTAATAGAAAGCTTGTAGTACAATTGTATCAGACACACGAGTTTATAATATTATTTTGTTCATGAACACGGTACAAATGAAATATTACTTTCAAATTAAAACATTTAAATCTCGATTTTAATCCTATATTTATGTAGCTACTATTTTTATTTTTTTTCTGTGGCAACATATTGGATTGTAGATCATGAGATCTTTAGATCGATTTTTATAGAAGGTAAATATTTAACGCCTAAAAATTGTCTATGGATTCTTGTCTACTATATTTTGGGCGCAGTAGTTTGACGGCTAATAATTGCAATACTATAAGCAAATAAACATATCGTATCGAGTTCTGCTATGAGAACAGTGCTATTTTCTTGTTTAAAACTGATAATAAATTAAGTATCTTTGTATATATTTTTAAATATTTCTTGTATGTTATTTCTTTACAGTCTCTTTTAGTACATAACCTTACGACTAAACAACTTTTAAACGGTACAAAATAGAGGAAAAAGATTCAAATTAAAATTGTAGCTAATACTATTTTACATCTTTTATAATATAAAGAAGTTTATCATAAGTGAACTATTTACTGAGAGTTGTTTGGAAAACTTTATTAGCTCTGAAGTAAAATTCTGTTGCAGCGTCCGAAGTGCCACTTCCGCTTGGTTTAACTGTATGATTTTGCTAAACAAATATTTTGAATTTATTAACTGTTTTCATTTTGTGTTTAACAAGTTGTTTATTTGTTTTTTCGAGCGAAATAATTATTATAAAACTGATGTAATTAAAATTTTGTAACACGGAGAATTATGTTTTAAAAATATGGAAGGCACAAAATTGAGGAAAATAAGCGCTGGAGATAAATTAAGAATTATAAAAAGAATTCTAGTGAAATAAGGACTAACCATCTTGTTACAGTAATAAAAAGGAAGTTCATATTTTTACCTCCCGCCTACCTCTAGGTAAGGGAGGTATTGTTTTTGGTCAAAAAATTGGGTAGTGAGTTTTCAATGAATAAGCACGTTTTAGGGTCCCTACAATACGATTTTACTATTTTCGCGATGATGTCTGTATGTATGTATGTATGTATGTATGTGTGTAGTCTGTGGCAATTTTTTCGTCTCGCATAACTCAAATACTATAATACCAAAAAATACAATTTTTTGAATTATTGCTTCTTATATTTAAATGAAGAGCTGATTAGATTTTGGATAAAATTGGTAGACCGGAAGTAGCAGTTTACTTGAAGCCCTTAACAGTTTTTCGTGAAAAACACGGTTAAATTTCCTTTTTCAACAATTTATGTTATTTTGAAAGTTGAAGAATATTTAATTCTACATTTGTTTTGATTACACTAATTTTAATAATTTTCATTAGATTTAGAGATAATAAAATATAAAGAAATTAGATTTCACAAATCTTGCATTCCTAGTACACCATGGAAAATTTTCAATTTTTTACGAAATGTGACACATGTCATTGTGATTGTGAAGCTGTTTTCTTAGTGAAATATATGTCAAAAAATTAAATAAATATACGAAAGAAAATTAAAATTCTCAAATATAAATAGAAAATAAACAAATAAGAAGGTATGTTTCTGTATCATCAAATACTATTTTGTACCGTTTAAGAGTAGTATTGGGCGGGAGGTTATGTGCTGGCCACATCAGATTTTTTAATTAGGAAGCGAGAGTGCATAGAAGTCAGGTAGAATATTATATTTTTTTGTTTTAATTCCGTTTGTTTATATATTCTATTTTTCAAATCAATGTAAAAGTAAAAATCCAGGAGAATTATAAATTTATTTCTGAATTAGTTAAGTAAATAATTATATCATCACGTTATTTACCTATTATTGAGTGTGGCGCTCTACTTTCGTACAGGACATATTTTTGTGCATGAAGTGTGGTTAACAGCCGTAAAGTCACTGCCCCCAAATGATGTTAGTGGGAGTAACCAACACAAGGATAGTATAAACCAAAATTTTACATAAAATTTAACTAATATTTTAGTTTGTTCGCAATACTCGTAAAAACTGGGCATTAGATATGAATACCAGAGTCAATACTAAATAAATGTTCTCGCGCATTTGACAGCTAAACATTTAAGTATGTGTTTAATTCGTACTAGCTATATGTTTCTAGTTAAAAATTATTATTCAGTTTCGCGCTGCCACCAAAAATCACTATTTCCCTAATTTCTCTAATTTATTTTAAAGCTTGCCTAATAGATTAACTCAAAACAACATTTTATTACTGATTTGGCCTGTCTTTAGTTGTTTATTTTCTAATACGCAGTATACGGACGTTTAGGAACCACGAAAAAAATGACGAGGTTTTTACGAAAATATGTTTTGAGGTCCCTTGAAATTATTTTCGCCATAATTTCAATGAAGTGGACGAATGGATGTTTGTCCTTATGTTTAGTAATTCGCGAACGAGAAAATTTCATATTATATAAGTTTCGTAATAATGCGTAGAAATAATTTAATTTTGGTGATAATTGCAAAAGTGTAAATTAATGTTTACTGGCCATAAAAAAATATACAATTATTGTCCAACGAAGAAACAACTTTAAAGATGTTAAAAAAATGTTAGCAATAATGTTTCTAATGAAAAATGTTAATTGGAATTTTCTTTTATCTGATTCCTATTAAAATATTTGTTCAATAATTTATTTTATATACGATCGTGTAAAAAGTAGGCCATTACTTGTTGTTAGTACAAAAAGTTTGTTTTTAGTGTTCTAGTACAATATATCGTTTTACTGCACGTTGCTAATAGCACTGTCAAATAATAAATAAATATTTCATTTTCGACGTGGTAACCAAAATATTTATCATTTCAAATTTATTAATGTCACAATTTTTCATACTTTTATTAATTAAAATAAGATCAAAAGTAAAACATCGTAAAACAAGTAGAAAAAGTCTCTTTATTGCATTTGTGTATTTAATAACACTCGCTGTCGTTCGCATAAGAAATTTACGCACTCACGCAATAAAACATGAGTTTTTGTACTTAATACATATTAATAGTTATATCGTGGGGTAAATAGCTCCGTGGTAATGCATCGGACTGTGGATCGTGAGATCCTCAGTTCGAGTCCCACAGCCGACAGCTGCCATTTTAAATTTACCCCTGTGGTTCCCCCTGTACTAACATCTTTGGGGGCTATGATTTGACGGCTGGTAACCGCACTTCATATGCATATGCAAAAATATATCACTTACTGAGATCTGCAAAAGCAGAGTGCCACACCCTTAAGAGGTAAAAAGCGTGATTATAAATTTATGTTAATAGTTATATACAGTAGAGCGTCTATAATCCGGATTAAGTGGGATCGGATTTTTGACGTATCCGGAGTTTCCAATGAACCAATAATAGTATATTGTATCATTAGGAGTAAATGTGATACTTTGTGTGCTGAGCATGTAAGTTTGAACGACGAGCGAAGCGAGTCGAACAATAACATGCGAAACACCCAAAGACACATTTACTCCGAATAACACATGCTATTTTCTTCAAACATAGAAAATAAAATTATAAATATTATAAAATGTTAAAAACTTCAAAAAAAATTGTCTTATCTAGCATTTTAAGTTGCCGTAGAATATGCTGTTTTGTTATTTTTGTTTATTTGTTTCATATTCAAATTTCATTTGTCAAATTATTGAATTACAACCTAACTATTTTTCATAATATTTTACTTTGTCCGCCGCCGGCGTAAATGTGTTGCCAAGGATACAGTTTTACGCCGGCGGCGACAATATTAAACTTCTGCTTGTTGAATACAAATACATAACAACGTACTTTTATGACGTTTGAAGAAAGAATACTTTTTGGGTGTCTTCAACGCAAAATATTAGCTGCAATCGGTCATAAATAAATGAAACTTTTCATTATTAATAAAATTTTACATGTTTTATTTAAAGAAAATATATTGTATTGTACAGCGCTCTACTGTAATTATTAGTGGTGTGAAAACAAACAAACAAAGAAAGTGTGAAGTAAAATTGCACCTATTCCTTTTGATATAGATTAATATTAGAAAAAAACTCGAACATGTGAAATACAGTCACTGTTTAAGGAAATATATAGAGTTATTTCGAATGTTATGGAGCATATATTTCGGGTAAACGCCCTTATAGTTAATGCAGAAATAATCTCAAATGACAAGTTCACTTCTCGATGTTAATAAAACCAATTTCCCGGGTATATTTTTTGCGTAATGGATCCGTTTTTGCTGGAACGGATCTCCTGGCAGGAGCGTCACGAACATTCGACGCTATCCGCAAACTGAGTCGGAATTGACTCGTAACGGTCACACAGCGAAACGTGAAGAACATTTGAGTCGGGTACCTTGGCCCAGTGCCGTCGCGTGCGAATCTAAAACAGGTCGAGAGGCCGTGGAGAAACGGCCGACGATCAATCGCCCGTGCTAGGGCACTGCCACTGTACTGTGCTTCGATTAGAGTGATACGAGTAATCCGAGACGAATTACCCACTCGCGCCTGCTTTTGTGGAATTTTATCAAAGGCTGTTTTAGTAATTTTTGGGAAATCTGATTTCATTTTGATCGACTAAAAATAACCCGCTTCTGATGGTGATATATACTTTCTTATACATAGCTTAAGGAAAAATGTCGATGAGGAGATTTTCTCGACAATATGTTTTGGGGTCTCCTGAATTCGTTTTTACCATTTTCTCACTGATATTTTTCTGTGGATGGATGCATGTATCCATATGTGTAACAATCATGAACAAGAAAAAAAAAAGAGTAATGAAAATTAAAACTGTAAGTTTTATTTAATTTGTTTTTATTCGAATCAGCCACAGAAAATGTTTCAAATTAAAGATAAAATTTGGAATACAAATAGGGGTAATTAGCTCTTTGGTACTTCAATAAATAAATCTAATATTCTGTTATTATAATGTTCAATGTTTTACATTTTCATGTAAATTAGTGTTTCATCAAGACAAGATATTAATAGTTTCTTGTTTTGCTCATTTCTTGGCGACGTATTTCTTTCAAGAATTCTTGATATTTCTTGATTCTTGATTTTTTGGGCAATACCCTTTTTCTATCGTTTTATCCAATTCGAACGCTCAAGAATGTAGCGTTGGCATCTGCCTATGCCCCTCCCTTTTAGTTAAATGTTTCTTAAATATTGGTCGCGTTGCGTTGCACTTCGATATTCTATGCTTTGTATTTAAAACAATGAATCAGAGTAAACCGATCTAACAGAATCTAGCTAAACTAAACTAAAAAAGTAAAAGATTTTTTCAAAATTAACTTGGAAGAGAATACAAAACGATGTATCCAAATGCAAGAAAACAAAATAATACATAATAAAGTTTAATTAAATAAAATATATACGAGTTATTGAGATAAATAGCCCCATAAAATATTTGTTTATTTATTATCAAGATATCAGATTTCTTGACAAGAAATCTTGATTCTTGAAGATACTTTCTTGTCTTGTCTTGGGAAATGAATAACACTTCTTGTCTTGGTTTTGTCTTGATTTCAAGACAAAATCAAGAGTATATCTTGATTCATGTAAAACCTAATTTTTACAGTAAATGGAGTAGATAAAATAAATTTGCAACCTGATTCAAAAATGAAATCCAATAATCTCATTCGCACCAGCATAGTAGAGTAATACTTAATTTCTACTTAACAACATGTACAACCATTGATTAAGGAATACATAATTTCAACAACTCAATTTTATTTAAATTCAGACTGGAGATATTAGCGCTTACAAATTATATTACGTCACAACTGATACTTATTTTAAATGATTATAATAAGGTAAAAAGCAATGAGAAACAAACAACAAAAAACAATAAATGACTAATCAGACAGTATTTTGTCGTTAGCTTGACGCGTCACCGCTGATGCCTAATTGTAGTGATCTATGTTTCAAAATTCCAAAATTGTGAAAAGAATGTAGTCATGGTTATATCATTTTAATATTGTGGCAAATTATCTTCGACATGAAAATATTTACTATTTTAATATAGAATATATAAACGCGTAATCTGCGAACTGTTTGACAGTTTTATTTACAAGCGTCGGCGTTATCTTCAACTGTTGGAGCTATTTGTACATTGTAAAATTGTGAGAAGAAATATGTGCTTTGTTTGTTTTACAAAATTAATTAGTATAGAAAGTTATTAACATACAACTAGTTACATATTTAATGTTGAATGTACATTATCCGTTTTCTTTAAAACATATAATTAACGGCGTTGTGTAGCATTGAGGTATTACAAATGAAACAAAATAATATATTCTCACTTAGAGTTAATTTTGAAGATACGTTTTTAAAGATCGTTACATATTTGGATGATGCTTCATAATATAGAATAATAACATAATAAGGCCAGGGTCATAGTTAGAAGGAGCGGTTGTCCAGGGCTACGGCCTTGCATACGGTGGAGGAGCACAATGGGGTCATACACTTAAAAAAAAAAGTTGTGTTTTTTACAAATTATAAAAATTTAGATCATTTCAGTCACATATTATTCAATATTTCTTATAATTTTTCAACTTTTCATTCATAATTTCCTTTCTGAAGTTTCGCGGTTGCTAAATCGTGATATCTTGTATTAGAATGTAAAGCATGGCAAGGCGAAAGAGGTGTTGATAACAAATAAAAACTTGCTTTTCAGTGTTGTAATAATTACTTATTATTATTAAAATGAATACTCCGATAAATTAAATTAGATATTCGTTAATTATAACATTTTTATTCAAAGAGTTTAGGACGTGTTAAAACAAAATGCTTTGTTGTACTATATCTTGTCGCTTGTCGGTAATGTTGGTAGTCTCATTATCACACCTGTCATCTCAAGTCATATGTTGCAGTTAACAACGATTTTCAAATTAAACTTATGTTTAGTATATTTGTTATATTATTTTACCCACGTAATGTGAATAAACTATATTTGTAAAAACCTCTCAGTAAGTAACAATGACTGATAACAGTCAATTTGATAGTTGGTGTAGTTCCTCGCTCTCCGCAAGAGCGTGTTTCGTAGAATAACAAGATGACGCAGGTGCTGACGTCACAGGCGAAAAATTTGAAATAGGATGCCAATTTCAAAAAATCGTATCTTAATAGCTAAATGCCTTTTAATTTTAAAATTAGTATCTATATCTATAATTTTACTCAAACTTACAGAAAAAAAAAAATGAAAAAAGGTTTATGACCCCATTCTGATCAATTTGAAATAATATGTACAATGAAGAGTTGAGGTCTCAACTTCAACAAGAAATTCAACTGCGCCTAATTGATTTTGATTGTGCTACAGGTTGTAGGTTCCCTATATTTTACCTAAATAAATCTAGGAAACAAAAGTGGTAGATAATATTCAATAATTTTATGTAAGTTTATATAGAATACCTACACTTCATAAGAGATCTGTTCAGATAAAATAACCAGACATTTTGAATTGCGCATTAACGGAGATATGCTGAGTAAAATGCGGTAACCTTCTCTGTAACCACATGTTCTTGGATTGTTAATATCACGTTTAATTTTCGTGATATTCGAGCTTATTTTCTAAAAAGTTGTTATTGTAACAATTTGATAATAGGCTATTCCATCATAATAAATAGTAAGAGTTTATTGAAAATATGAAAGATAAAAGTTAAAGGTTGAGAAAAATTCCATATTTTTATTATAAATGATTCCCTTTAATAAATACGCAATATTTTGTTTTTGGTGACGTAGGACATGTGCGCGTCTCTTTAAGCAAATGGGATTCAAGTATGAGCTCCTACTCCGTTTAACTAAGCATATACATATTCGGACGTGTTGGATCTGTTCGGATTCTGATCGCGTGATTTTATTGTGTGCGTGTTTGCTGTTTGATATGCAGTACTCACTTCGAAATTTGTTTATGGTCAAGTATATGTTGTCTATGACCAAAGTGAAAAAATTAAGTACATTACATTCTTTTGTCCAACACCTCTCGAGAAATACTCTATAACTATGGCGATTTTAAATAAGCAAAGTAACAGATTACCCACTAGTGGGAATAATTTTGAGGAAAGTCACTAGTGAATATTTTTTTATTTATAACAATAATAATAACACACAACACCTTGGTAACTACTTCGATTGACATTTTAATTTAAAAATTTAAAGCATGTGTCACTGTCAAATAATATTTCTTTAATAAATTTTTCATTTATTAAGATGTGTTGGATAAAACGTTATACTTCACACGTGGGTAATTCCTTACTTTGCCCACTTGTAAAGTAAATAACTATTATTTCTCTATTAATGAAATATAATATTACAGCATATTTTTCGAAAGTCTGTGAATCACTGTTTCTGGTATACCACATAACCTAGGACACTAGTGTAATTTACAATTCAGAGCTTAATATTTCGCTTATTTGGTGGTCTTATAATTTTTTGCCTATTGTGTCAAAAATGAATCGTTTATTGACAGCTAATGAAATATTCTTTACCCTATTATGACAAAAATGAATCGTTTAGCAAGTGGCTACGTAACAACTTCGTTAGAGAATTGGGTCGATTGTTTGAGTGCAATGTGCGTTAGCGATTTTAAAAATGTGCAATTTTTTATAGCAACATATTGGGGAAAACTTTTAGAGATCAGAGTTGTGGCGAGATAACTCATGGTTCTTGCACTACGACAATGCGCCCATACACTCAGCTTTGTCAATTCGACAGTATTGTGCTAAAAGTCGGATGACTTTCCTCCCTCAGCCTCCTTACTCGCCAGTCCTGGCTCCTTGTTATTTATATTATTTCCGAAATTAAAATCACTGCTGAAAGGAAGCCGTTTTCAGACTATTGATGATCCAGGACTACTTCGTGAAATAGAAACATTGCTGTTAAAATTGAGCTTATATGGGAGGTGAATACTTTGAGAAGAACAAAGGGCAAAATCAGTAAAATTAATAATAAAGTTCGGTTATTTTCTGAATAGTCCTCGTATACGTAATGGGCCTCGTAACTTGAATATCTACCGTTTTCGTGTTTCGTTGAAGGATCCTTTTGTGATATTCCTGCGTGTTACTCAAGTATTAACAAATAAAAATGAATCCTCAAATTAATTGCGTGAACCGTAGACTGAATCCTCTTGATTTAATTATGAAAATGTTCTTCAAGCACCGACATACGTAATTTTACGAATGAGCAGTCGTCAAAGACTCTGAGTAAGTGCGTTGTAACAATCCTCATACGTCGTCGTGTGTCGCTGCTTTAATTAAAGAGAACGAACGTGAAAAACAAGAGCGGTTTTATCGCGGACTGAAACTCACAATCGCGGATACTCTTTCCCCATTGCGTGAAAGAATTGCACTGAAAAACTACCCTCGATTCACGTGAAACCGCCACGCACCGTGTGCCATGTACATATGTGTCACTCAATGTACATGCGACAGTTTTCTTTTAATTATATATTATGCATTGTTTTAATAACTATGTTTCACATTTTAGAAATCTAGTTATTATAAGATTGCAGAAAATTCAACATTACTCGTCATCTTTAATAATAATAATAAATTTATCTAGTAAAGGCTTATGCCTTTAAGAAATGAGGAGGTAAATATTATACTACTTAGTAAAAAAACTAATGGAAAATTCTAGTTCAGTTACTATTATTTCATAATTTATTGTTCGGCAAGAACCTTTGAGGAGATGTAGAGTATTTTGTAACGTTTTATTTGTTAGTCGGGTTCAGTGGAGTCGAAATAATACACAAAAGTTAATTATAACTAACAATGACAATTTATTTATTCCGACTTATTTATGACACACAAAAACACTAACACTACATTTACGATCATATAATTTATTTGTACTGAGCCTTATTTATTTACACACACTCATGGTTCATCACAGGCTCATGGTTTCTCAGACTCACAGTTTATAATAGCGTCACGCCCTATCACAAACTAATTTACTTGACTGACTGTTCATGGAAGACTGCCCGCAGATTGCTCGGCAACCCTATCTGTGTGACTGGCTCTCGAACATTCCAGGCGCCTTCGCGAAACTTCTAGAAACGCTAAAGTGCAGTTTCTGGACTAGTGATACAAATAACTATTATATAGGAACCGTTCAACAAACGCATGGAAACCTAATTTGATGACGATAACTTTCAAAATATGTATTAATCACTAAATTAATATGAATTATTTGAATTTAGCATTTTGTTGTCTAGTTACACAAATAAATATTTTTATTCTCTATTGGCAGAGTGCAGGGTATGTGGTGGAGGTAACTGAATCGACTGCAACGTGAGCAGTAAACAAAATGAAAAATTATTTAAAAATGATTTATAGTAATTGTTGCGGTTTTAATTGAAAAAATACAGGTAGAAATAGTAAGTGCAAATTTCATAGTTTTCCAACAGCAAGTGGGAAGTGACAAAAAGAAAAAAATTGGATAAAAGCCGTTAAAAAAAAATAAGTATGTATAACCTTACTTTATAAGTGCCAAATTGAAATAAAATAGTTTTATAGTTTCGATGAATCACCGAGAATCCAAAAACCAATAGATTTTATTTGTAGTGATCAGTATATTGGAGATAAAAAATCAGAAGATGATTAACAACGATGAATTACTTACGAGGTTTCGTAAGGTGTTAAAAGTTACTAACGTTTGTCTTATCACTTTCGCTGTTATCAAATAACTTTGTCCCAATTTTGGAAATTCTTTTACATTTTACGTGATCAGCCATCAGCAGTTGCCTTCCTTTGAGGTTGAAAGATTATATTGTGAACTATTGCTTCAAATCCAGTTTGAATAATTATGTTCATATTTTTACTGATAAATACTAATACACTTTTATATTAATTTTTATCCTAATCTATGTAGAATAATTAATGATTTATACATTTAAAATAATGCTAATCAATTAAATTGTCCAATAAACACTGATAAATTTTTGTTAACCTTATTTCAAAAGCATAAAAAAATGTGGTCAATAGGTGTCTCTACCTGCGAATACATTCAGTAATGTGTAATATTGCAGATGACTTTAATTAAGATAATTTATTTTAGATCTTTAGTGGGCGGACATTCGAGTAGGTACAACCTATTTTAGGGTGGGTGAGCTCGAAAAAATGTACTGTAGAATTTACCGAACTATTCGGTTGAGGACATATGATACATTTTATGAAATTTTCATAAATAGTACCTAAGAAACTAATCTCTATTTACGAAACATTTAGAGGTATTTACCAAAAAGTTTAGTAAATTATATAATATTTTTAGTCCATACTGGGATTTTATATTACAATAATTGAGCTTATAAATCAATATTTGTTTTTAATAAATAACGTCGAAAAAAAAAATTGTAAAGGTTTTCAGCTAGCTGAGTTAAAATCTGAGGTCTAAATTGAGTTGTAACAAATTGAAGGTGGTGTCACTATAACAAAAATTAAATATATCAATGAGCTTTTCCTAATTGATTATGTGCTCCTCTAATCTCATGGATATATTCAATTTTTGTTATAGTAGCGCCACCTAGAATCTAGTACAACTCAATTTAGACGTAATTTATTAAAAACAAATATTGATTTATAAGCACGATTATTGTAATATAATAACCCATTTTCGGCTTAGAGGGGTTACTGAATCAACGAGAAAAAATTTGAAAATACTTTTATAATTTTTAAAAATATATATGGAGCAGATTTAAAACCTGGGAACAGAAAAAAAATGTCCGTTAAGGGACACACTACTTTCCATAGTACTACATTAATATTTTTATTCTGTTAATTGTTGAACATTAATTTATTAAACAAGTAAGTAAATAAATATACAAACTAGAAACAATTTTTGATACGATGACAGCGCACAGGGTCCAATACTTTTTATTTAACGGTATATATGATTCCTAAAATTGAAAAAAAAGTTATGTTATTGTATATTAAAAAATAGTGTAGGTAGAAATTCAATGTACAGGTAATTAAGGTAGTAAGATAGATAGTGAACATCGGAAATAACAAGCAAAAAAAAATGAGTCCCATCTAATTGAACGCATTGTAGTTTCATTTTGAAACATACAAACATATATTGTATCTATATTTTATCAATCTTGGTCGTTATTTTAATACATAGTAAAGCTTAGGATAGACAATAACAGATGTTGTGTCATTGTATTCGATTTATTCCACGTTTTATGTGTCCCGAGAAATAAATATTTTATATCTAGAACATTATTTAATACAATCCGTGTTGGCCGCAGCGTATTATGTACATGTATCGCGTGGTGCACTTCATATTTCAATAACAATTTCCCGCCGTCGACTTTCAGCCGTAAAAAAACAAAAACACAAACAAAGCCAAAAACAAAAACCTAGCTCTAGAAAACAAAAACAAAAGAGAATCATACAATAGAAAACGTTCAGCACGTGCGGCTGGGGCTGAGGTTATCTCACCGAACCGTTAAAAACGAACCGGCAAAAGAAACGTCACGGTACCGGTAACGGTAACGGTATAGTGCGGGCGGCGCGTGACGGCACGCTTCAGTTGGCAGCCGTGCGCACGCGATATGGACGTATGTTGTTCGAGGCGCGTGACCCCGCCAAGACGCTGACTCTGTGGAGGTCAAGCGGAACTACCGTTCGTTAACAAATCAAGAACTCCAACAGAACTACTGCATAACGCTCCAGTACGTAGACGTAGAGCTAGGAAAATAACTAGAGGGCTTCTAAGTGAGAAGTCTTGAAGCCGTACGGGCAATTGGTCCGCCATCTTGTTTGGTTTCGATCATGATTTCTTTATCGTGTTGAGGTGACACTTATAATTTTAGAAATTCAAGCGTCACGAATAACGCAAGGAATATGGAATTTCTATTTTCAAAAAGAGACAACTGTCTATGAAACAAGTAATATATATATATATATATATATATATATATATATATATATATATATATATATATATATATATATAAGGTTTGTTCCAAGTGGTCATTTCTGACATGTTTGTGACATGTTTGTGACAAATTTCAGTGCGCCTGCGAAAAATGTAAACAAGTTAACTTTGAAACATAAACTTCATTTCTTTTTTGTGGCGAAAAATGTATGAATTTATTTATTTATATTTATATTTAAGGTTAGCTGTCAAAACAAAAAATGAGCATGCACATACGCTTCATTCCATTCACCGTTCCAGTCTATGTTTCAAACTTAACTTGTTTACATTTTTCGCAGGCGCACTGACATTTGTCACAAACATGTTACAAACATGTCCGAAATGACCACTTGGAACAAACCTAATTATATATATATATATATATATATATATATATATATATATACCGGGTGTCTGTCTTAAAGGTGTACATAGGAGATTAACATGGGAAATCAGTTTTTTGCGTGCCAGAAACGTCAAATAAATAGCTTGACAGAAATCAAAACAAAACAGTCATAGGTAACTACATTTATTTTCGATAAAAACTAAATAAATCGGAGGATTTTCCAAATTTAAAAATTAATTTACGGAACCAAATTACTACTAAATTGTAATGTATTTTACATCATTTGATTCAGAAAAATTATATCTTTCGATTGGTACTACAATCATTGTTGTCCGATAGAACACCGAGCAACAGCACGTAAAAAACTGATTTCCCATGTTAATCTCCTATGTACACCTTTAAGACAGACACCCGGTATATATATATATATATATATATATATATATATATATATATATATATATATATATATACATTTATTTCTGTTGAAGTCTAGAAGTGGTAGATGGTTCTGGATGTATTCAGTTACTTCTCAGTTCCATTTACCAACCTGTTGGGATCTTAGATCTCGCCGGTCCAGTCAGTCGGTGCCACTCTCACGGCAGTAGGGAGGTTACACTCACCGGGATGCAAGTCATATTGTAAAATTGGAAACATAGTGATAGACAGAGATGGAGCTATTTATGTAGTTTGCCATACGGTCAATAGATAACGCTACCAGTAATGGAAATCCTCTATGAATCCACTCTACCCTTAGATTTTTAATTTCTTCTTTAAATAAATGTCAACATTCTTCAAGTTCGTGCCATAGAAAACTAACTAAACTTGTGGTGATGAATTGGTAAACTTATATAGATGTGAAAAAATATGCGAGGTACGTAAATAAACATTAATAATAAGCAGTCGTATTCTGGCCATATTAAAAACATTTATTAATTTTTAGAGAACTTCAGAATGTAACTAAAGAAGTTTTTAGGTTAGGTTTGTTATTTTTTGTAATTAATTTACATTTTATTTATAAAATTATTTATTAAAATTGTAAGTGTATTATAATTGTTCAATGCCTGTTAAATACTGTTTAAATTAGTTCAATTTATGTGATTTTTTTATTTAATAAACTTGTATTTTTAATGTGTTCAATACGTTAAAATTAGTATAATTTATGTGATATTATTGAACCTTATGTGTAAAATACTATTTAATTTTGAAATAAAAGTTTGAATAAAACATGTAATAAAAAATCGACATTTTTTAATTTTTAATTTAGTGTTAGGATTTGCTTTCATTAATAAATTTTTATTTATTTTTAAAAGAAATAAATAAATTGAAGTTAATAATGCTCGGTTTCACCAACGTTAGTTAAATTTTAAACTTGGTTTAAATAAATAAAAGCATATCGAATCCTTAACATCAATGTCAATTACTCCATTAGAGTTGCTTTTATTTATTTAAACGAAGTTTAAAATATAACTTGCGTTGATGAAACCTGGCATAAGTAGTATAAGATATTGTACATTCAAATTTGGCGGTATACCTAGTTTGGTGATTGTTTTGCCATACAGCCACGGGTCGCAGCACTAGCGTTTCCCATATCAAAACATTGAGTTACGCTTCTTGTTAGAGTTAGTTTTCTATGGTTACACTACGCTGATAAGTTCTAATAAGAACAAAACGCGTCCATACTTACCGATTGATTGGATTGGCCGGTCTCTGTGACTTACTCAGAGACTGTATTTTATGAAATATTGACAATTCATTGTCATTGTCTTTATATTTTTATATGTGGTATTTATAGATGTGGCATTTTGCTTAATCTTTGCAGATCTTGGTATCAGGGTGTTTCGATAAGCTTGCTTACTATTGGTAACTTTTGAATTTGAAGAGGTATGACGTTGGTAAGAAAGAAACGATGTTGGCGGCAAGTTTCCTGGTGGTGTCTGGTCTAGTCTGAAAGTCGTCATATTTTTTAGTTCGATAATACCACTATTATTGTTAATATTAATCATAAAAACAAGAGGTTACTTTATTAAACTTTATATATACACTTCTGAATGTTGGTTGTTTCGCCTCCAATTGGTTTTATTTAAGATTATGTATGTTGGTCTTTCATAATACAGTGATTAATACCAAATCACTAACCCATATGCGTTCAAATTTTACAACAATTCTCTTGATATATAATTTCAAATTCATCAAAATATATAAACAAACAATTAGCATCTTAGCAGCAAACACAAATTCGAAAATAACACAATTAAATATCGAAAATAAATTAATCATAAGCCAAAAATATTTTCATATTTCATTTTATTTGGAATTTGGAAGTAGAAATAGTTATTTATATACCAAGTGTGGGAAGATATTTTTCCCGCATGAGCGCTTATTTGAAGCACTAGCGAGCTTTAGAGCGAGTTCTCCATTTGTTTGTACAATATTTCATTAAAATTATTTTTTACGTAATCAAAATTAAATAAAAAAATTTTTTGTACTAATACCGCCAGGAGTTTCTGGCATAACTGTCCCTCGCACCGACACCTGAATTTCTTCATTCACGTGCACCACATTGATTACTGTTTGACAGCTTGCGTCCTTTTGTTATACTATTGGTTCGGAATAAACTTATATCAACACTTTGGAACCCACAGTTAATAATAACCGATACTATTTAAGTACAAAATCAGATTTCCCATTGAAATCCTGTATACAGTCTACGATACTTTCCCGGATAAACTTATAGCGCATGGCGCTAGATGTCACAGATGATTACATAGCGTATTGGGCTTCCAAAATTAAAGTACTAGTGGTAGTAAGCTAGAGTAATCATAAGGTACATAAATTTCATTGTATTTTGAAATAAATTGTTACTATTTAAGAATTAATAACAATAGTAGTTATTTTAAGAGTATTACAATGTAAATATAACATTTGTTTAAGCCGAATTATTTATATAATATGTAAAAATAAAAGGTTCATTGTATTTGTAGTTTATAGGTAAAGATTGAATTTGCTCCTAAAAAACCTATAAAAACCAGAAAATTTGCAGTGTGTATGGCAACAGTTCTGTTGCCAATAAAAGCAAACTACCAATACAAAAGCAAGCATTCGCCATCATAAGATATCATACAAAATGAATTTGACATGTACCTTTTGGGAATTGTGATCAACGCCATCTCTTGATAATTTGGAAGCCCAATAAATAATTTTTTCTAAGAACCCTATATTATTTTGTTACTATGTTTATAAAATATGTATGAATTGAAAATATCGTCGATATAAAAGTATACGTTTGGTGTAAATATTGTAGAAAATATAAGAGCATCAACAGAAGAGGACTGACTGAATGAGTTAAATAAAATATATCCCTTCACTGGCAGTAAAATGATGCCGAATCTCACTGCCTAATTCCAAAATTAAAAGCGTGAATAAATCGTGTCCATTTGCTTGAATATCATTTGGTTTGAAACAGCTAAATAGCAGTGGGTCATCAGGTGTCCCATATGTGAAAAACACGCACAAAATGATGTATCGTGATATACGAGTTTGATATGATAATATGATGAAGTATCCGAGTGTAATTAGCCGATAAAGCAGCTCGCTTGTTAATCATGTCAGGGAGCATACCGCTCAGCGTCACCAAACTGAAAAGTTACATGATTCCGCTTTACATATAATTAAAACTAAATATGTGAATGTTTTTTTTACTAAAATACGTTGTATAGGAATTGTGATTTTCTCACTATTAGAGATTTAGAGGATTCTACTTGTTTCAAGCTCTACTCACTATTCAATTTAGAGTATACAAATCTCTTAACAAATCTCAGTAGAAAATTAGACAAAATCTTACTTAATATTAGATAAGCCGATCTCGGTGGCGTTGAGGTTAAGTCACTAGCCTAGCACGCAAGAGGTCGTGGGTTCGAATCCCACTGAAGAGCATGGACGTTTGTGTTCACCTAAATTCATTATCATCCAATCATGAGGCGGCATATGACCATTGTAGTTAGTCCACTTCCTATCTTCGTAAAAAAAAAATCAGATAAATGAATAATAAATTGCTACATGGTAACGCATCAGATTATGGATCGTGAGATCTTCAGTTCGAATCCTGCTGCGGACAGTTGCCATTTAAACATTAATCCTGTGTGGAAAATAAAACGTTTTTTGGAATTCAATCAAATTCAATTTTCAACCTCGCCCGGTTTCGAACCCCACCTGGGTCATTATCAGGAGCTGATGTACAAAAACAATATGAAACATGATTTGAAAAAACAAAAATAGATAAAACATTTTAGTAACACTTATGTGAAAAGTCAAAACTACTATAGTATATTGTACAACGAGCATGGAATGGTACTCATTTCCTACGAGTGTGAAAGTTTGTAACATGAGCCGAAGGCGAATGCTGCAAATCATACGAGTACGAAATGGACATTCCATGCGAGTTGTATACTATACTTTTTCTACGACCACGATATTATTTCCAAATTAATTTATTTTTAATAATAAATTTGTCCCGCTTTTACCATTCTAATATTTGACAATTCTAAATAAGTATCCTAGCAATGACACCTGTACTTAAATGAGCTGATCTGTATTGAAATACTCAGAAAACAAATTCATTTCGCACGATGCTTGCAATGTACCTCATATCCCTAGCAACAACAAACATACAATGAGCAGATTTCTAAGTGGACGTAGAAAAAAATATTTTATCTATACAGGCACCCAAAAATACGGATAGGGTCCGGTCCCTATTAATCCGGATTATTGACGCTCTACTGTAGTTGCTAAGAGCATAAACAAGTCATTTCATATCTGTTCTATATGTCGAATCCCAATATTAAATATAGAAATTTAGATTAATATGCTGTACCGTGTGAAGTTCACTCCAGATTTTTACCTTCCGCTTATATCTGATGTCATTTAAAAATCTTAAATATATATAGAATTTTAATTGTAGTTACGAACTGATTAGTTTTTGATAGCAATCTATCTACCGGAAGCCAGGTTATTTAAAGATCTATCATTTTTTATCTATACGTTAGTATCCCCGAAGTGACTTAAAATATTAAAATAAAATTTTAAATTTATTCTGCTCCTTAAAAAGAAGATTTTCAATTGCTAAACTCACAATATTGTGTTAGTTTGAAGACCTCTAATAATGCTATGATGTAGCTACAAACCATCGATCTCTTTCTATCACCATAACGTTCCACACCGCAGCTTCACCGGGAAAAGTATCAGCAACAACACCATCAATATCGCATTACATGGCAGGCACGCGGAGTACGACACAGGACATCTTCACTCACACGGACACACATCCGGCGGAGAAGCCAGCCTCTAGCTCTTGTGCGGGGTGGATCGAGGATCGTATCGATTCTCCATTTTCATAGAACGCGGGCTCAGACCGCAGACACCATGAACATTAGTGGAAAGAAATGGCAGAGAAGCCACCAGTATCAGAACACACGAATGCACCAGGAATGAGTTATGGACGTGCATGTTTATTGATGCACCATCAATATTTCCTGGAGATATTAAAATTCTTTGACGAATGACGGCGAGACAGCAGACTAATTTATTGAAGGGAATAACATAGTAGGTAATCATTTTTATGTAATATGTTTCCATTATAAATAATGGTAATATACGATACTGAAAGCTGTTTTGATACTTATATGTCCGCTTTATTGTCCATGGTCCACGAGAGGACGACTTATATTTGACATTTTATGTACATGTTAGTTACATATTGTAACAGCTGTAATAAACGGTATTTGCGTTTATTACGATTAAAGATTGCAAACGATATTTAGAGATTTCAAACTAAGTAAATGGTTCATTATTAGTTGTTCGTGGAAAATTCCACTTCTTTAGTATTCCAGTTCAGTTCCCGCCTAATCAGCGGATGTCAATATGTTGTAGGAAATATTTAACCAGAGTCTTATGCGGGAATAGTGCCCAGTTAGAGTTATTTTGAGTGCCACTGTCCCATCCTTTAAGTAATAAATTGTGAACCTTGGGCAGTGAGCAGACACTTGTAGTTTGGCTTTTCTTGTGAAATGATCAAAGAATTACTACACAGTTTAAGGGCTCCTCTCTCGATTGCATACATAGTTTTTGTGAAGTTTATTTTGTGAGTTCATGTAAGTAGATTGAGTTTTATGTATGAGTATTGTTAATAGCAAATGTTATATCAGTTTTGATCTTTTAAAGTTATTGTAAAAGTTAGTGAGTAACTGATACTCTAGATTATATAGCGTCGAATTATTCAGCTCGTAAAAGTATTTGATTTGTATAATTTATTTTGCTTGTTCGTTATTAAATATTGTATAATTTTGTTATTGTTGAATACGTGTTTGATTCCCGCCTGCGCGCATATTTCCCGCCATTTGATCAGAAGTCTTTTTCTAAATACTCTTCGGAATCGAGTTAAACTATTCCGTGGTGGCCAGCGACTACGCTACCCTTGGTTATTCATTTAATCAAGTAAAACCCTTTCGTATGTCAGTTACCTCTTGGTACCAAGTGCGAGGTTCCTGTTACACAGCTACTTCGTACAAGGTATCAAGAGGTAACTGATGCGGAAGAGTTTTATTTGATTAAATGAATAACCAAAGGTAGCGTAGTCATTGTCCACTATGGACAATTTTAATTCGATTCCGAAGAATAGTTAGAAACAGTGCACTGATCAAAATGCCGGGAAATATTCAACAATATCAAAATTATGTAACTTTTAATATCGAATAACAGCAAAATAAGGAGAAATTGATTTATGAGCTGGATAGCTATTGATATACATAGAAAACAAAATTACTTATATGAACTCACAAAAATTTGCATACAATCGAGACTAGCCCTTAAAGTGTGGATTCTTTAGAACATATCACAAGGGCAGCCAAAATGTAATACTGACAAACAATTCTGATAATTCTCACTAAACAATTCTTATCTTAATCAATTCTCACTACTCAATTCTGAATTTTATCAGTTACAACGGACTATATAACGATATCTAAACATCGATTTTACCTCGGAAATTGTCTGATAATCCAAACTTTGAAGCTTTTCAGTGTTCTGTCAGAGTATGATAAAGTTTTTCAGAGATTTTATTTTTATAAGGGTTATCAAAGTCAAATAAAAATAAAACTGATAAAAAAATATGCCCAATGAAACACCCCCGTCACCCTTTGCTCCGCCATTGAATTCGGCAGTTAAATTACGTTAGTCAATATAATTGATCAGTCACTGTGAAATATACGAGTATATCTTAAACTCATTTATAAATAATATGGAAGACATGTTGACCGACACATGTTCATGTATTCATCTCCTATATCATACACCGTGCCCATGACAAATATTATTTAAGAACGAATATATTTAATAATTTAAAGGAAATGTCTAACCTGTTTTCCGTCCCATCGGTTGTACGGCATCCATTTATCGATGGCCGGGCGCCAGTACTCAAGGGTATATTCCTCGGCGTACTCTTGTCCACGACCGTGGTCGTAGCGACCTTGGGTTTGCACACCCGTCACCATGTACACGCTCCCGAGGTCTATCTGGAGGTATTCGCGAACACCGCGCTCGACTTGCACTTTGGGGCACCACGCGCCACCGGCTTTTTCCACTCGGAGCCTGAAAATGACAATAAAAAAAAAATTGGTGGAGGTGACACAGTTCAAATATTTGTACAACATTTATATTTTCCTGTAGTAGTGTACAGTTCAAATTTTTATATAGACTATAGGTCTATGTTAGACTTTTTTATAAATAAATAAACTATTTAAGTCTTCAATCCTAAACTCATTCAATAAAAATACAACGGCTTATTTTCCTCATCGTTTTTAATTAAAGGTAAAAGTTTTATAATAGTTATTTATGATATAAGTGTTAAACGTGACATTTTATGAGTAAGTGGGGAAGTTTATGAAAAAATACAACGGATGTACAATGAAGAAAACTATTTGCAAGTGGATAAACTTTTATTTACCTTTACTACTCTGAGAATCGTTCTATTTTATTTATTATTATTATATTTATCAACAGTGATATTCTATATTATATTATATTTACTATTATTATTATTATTATAGACCAGATCCTTTTATATTTAACATTTTCTTAAACCTAATATTTCAGTAGGTACTCGTATAAGCTGATAAAAAAAATCAATCGTCCTATCAAAATTAGTAGTGATGAACATTTCTTGACCTAATCTTCAAGTTTAGACGATTTTGGACTATTTTTTGACTTTTGAATTAATTGTTTTTCTGGAAATTTTACATATTTATGTATGAACCAATTGTCCAAGCCCTTATTTATTTTCATTTCGGATATATTAGGAAAATTTATAATGTGGTCAAAACAAAAATTTTATACAGTAATTGAGTTTTTTTTTAAATAATTTCATTATCGATGTAAAAAGTGAACTGAAGCTTAATTTAACTAAAAAAATTAAAAATTACTAAATTTCTAACCTGAAGGTTGACTTTTTTATATTCCTTAACCCTCTATTGCATGAATTATAATTTTTTTTAAATAAGGGCTCAAAAACATTATTTTTTACAAAAGAAATATTCATATATTTAAAATAAGTGTGTTACATAATTTTTTTTTCCAAAAATAAAAAAAAAAAATTTTAAATTTTGTTCACTATTGGAAACATTATGAACAAATTCAACTTACAATAGAACTTTGGTCTATTGGGCCGTCTTCGTGTACTATACAAAATTGTTTGATAAACAACCTCTTCTAGGAAAACATCAGATAAAAAATTTTTTTGGAAATTTTGTAAAGGTGTATTTAGCTGTAATATATCAGCAGGTAATAAGCTGCTTCCTTCAAATTTTACATTTTATATCTCAGTTTTTGTAATTATCCTTTTTCCAGTTAAAATTTTTTTTTATGTCGGTCAAATCAGGAGGAATGACCTAATTGGCAATTGACAAAGTATATATAATGTTCCCAAATGTTGCAACATGATTGCCATGAATGCAAACTGCATAAGAAAAGAACAATTTTTTTTAATTTAATGTTCTTGTTCGGAAACAGTATGCAATAGAGGGTTAAGATGGGTTTTAAAACATTTTTCTGAGGACTGGTACCAGATCGAGGATAATAGTTTGGGAACCGCTACAATAGACCAAATAATTCGCTGAAAGATAATAAATGAACGGTAGTGGAGTGCAAATAAGAGTAATAACTGTACATCACTACAATTATTAAAATGAGTATGTTATCTCCCATATTTGAAATAGTAATATAGTTTATATTACACGTTGTGTATATAGTGTCATAGTGCGCGATGATATTTGCATAAAACAGTTGACAATCAGAGTGCTCTGCATGTAGGTGGGGAAGGGGAGTGGTTCTAACGTATTACAGTACAAATGATTCATTTAAACGCAGGCTTCATCATTGATGGAAATGGATATTCACACGCATAGAAACCGGTTAGTTTTTCAGGGCACGGCGCGGACAATGTAAGTATTTACTGCTGCAGTAAATGCATACAAATACCTCAGTAATGCGATTCAGCATTGACAAGCGAGAATCGATGATGCTCATAGCCGCCGACCGAAAATTTTCCAACGGGGGATAGCAGGAAAATTTGCACAAAGGCAAGATACGAAGTATGCTTTAAATTGGCCGATAGATATTTTGTCGTGACCACACTGCAAAGATTAACAGAGAAATATCCTTTGTGTGGCAACAGACACAAAATTTGCAAAAAATATAATATATTTTTAACCTAATTTTGCTATAAAGTTATCACATCCTAGGTATCTGTTGTCTGATGTATGTAATTTTACCATTGTACCTTCAGCAGCACCAACAATAGCTATTTGTATATTTAGAAATATTGGTCTAATTTCATTAAAATAAACGCATGTATGACATTCTCGTTATCGTGTCATCCTGTCGTAGATTTATATTGCTGTTCTTTTACTTGGTATCCATAGTGCTGAATTAGTAAAAAAAGAAAAAACCTAACTTTTGTCGCTCGTTGCTATAGGAAACGAGCGACAAAATAAAAATTTCTCAGAAAACATCAACTTAGCGTTGACAAATGCAAACGTTAAAGGCAACTTTCTATAGCAATCGTCGGAAATAGTTATTTCTCAAGCTAGAGAGGAAAGCCCTTCTTTTTCCAATCGAGCTCGAAGACATTTCAAGCGAGACTGGAAAAAGGGCTTTCCTCTCGTGTTAGACACAACATTTTTTTCACGAGATGTTTCTAAAAAGATTTGCTCCGACCTAAAATACACTTTGACTACACAACTGACACGTTAAAGTTAGGTTATCAGACGCAAGGCGGTGTAGCAGTGTTGCAATGAACCAATCTTAAATATAAATTAAAGTAGTCAAGCTGTGAGCTAATCTAGAAAAAGAAAAATATAAGACATAATTGTAAGACAATTTAAAGTATGTATATCACTAAAATAAGGATTTTCGATAAAATTAGGCATTTACTTATAATTTTTCCAATATATTTTTTGTAAATAGCATTCATATTGATAACACTTCTATATTTTTATCTCTAGAGAGGAAAACCACAGTTTCCTCACTATTTCGGGAGAAGAAAGGTGGGGTATCCTGGTATGTTATGAAAAAAAAAAACTATTTTTGGCTGTGTTTGGCTGATCCTTCGTTTGTTTTTTAAATAATGAGAAATACAAAAAAAAAACTCAAATCGTTAAACTAGAATTAAATTTGATCTAAATGAATCTGAATGAAATAAAAATGTGGAAGGAATTTAACTATAAGTAATAGAGTTCAAGAAAATTTGCGGGCTAAGATCAACTTGTTTTTGTAATAATTTTATTATACTTTCCGTATTATTTTAACTACCTCCATAGATCAAAACATCTTCCGCGATAGTCATATAGATTGAGGCAAATTAGAAACGATTCTATTTTACTATTTATTAAAGAGGAACGAACATACTTTTCTAAAATTTGAATGTTGAATTTAAATATTAACCAGATCTCAAATACTCAAATACATCTAATAACAAATACCCGTATTTTTATTACTGGTAACTGCAATTCACGCGCGAAAATACGTATATCAATTACTGCCGAGATCTACGAAAGCAGAATAGGTACTTATTTAAACTTGTTAATGTACCGACATATATGGTAATTATTTAATTAATTAATTAATCTCCAGATCACATCATCGATCCTATCAAGGTAATTATTATTGAAAATCTAGGTTTCTTCTATCTACTCATGGTTGAGCTGCATGGTATGATATTTGAAGCATTCGAATTTCTTGTATGATATATTGGAAAATCACGAATCTCAAATACATTTAGCATTTGCGGCTAATCGCCTGTCTTTTTTATGCACATCATGTACGACGTATTGTAAAAAAAAACATGAATATTTGAACGAATCTACTGGTATTCTGATTGCTTTGAAATTTTTAAGACGAATGTCTATATTTTATTCAAAGTGTCAAAGTACAACATGTGGTATTGTTAATTGACAGAATTGTCCAGAAAAGTTTTGTAAGATATTTTTGCTTGATTGGTATGAGAATATATTCTTATTCTATTATTATTTAGTAAATATGATTTAAACTACGTAATATGTGCATGAGTACTTTCTTTTTTACTAATTTTTAAAGGGTTTTCCTTTTACCATAAAAAATCAGAAGTAGATAGCACTTAACATCCTTGAATGTAGTTTTTGCAGTTTCTTTTAGCAGATTGATTCGCTGCTATTTGATATTGTTTGCCTCCCACAGAAATATCGATCAAAACAGCGACAAAACCACAACTGTTGTTTGAATGAACATGTTTCTGAATATCATATTTGGTAATTATGTTAAAATATCTGAAAATATTTATAAAAAATTAAAATAAATCTGTTGAGCGCGTAATCTTCCACATAAACAAACTGGATGTATTGCCTAACCAAATTTCAAAAAAAAAAAACTTGAAGCAAAAATGGCAGCTGATTCTGTTTTACATCTTTTTTACTATATCAAATTTTAATGTAGGTAAATCTCTGAGATATGCTTGAAAAACCTGATACTTCTTCAAGTAAACTACCATTTTATGAAACAGAATGTTAATGTGAAATGAAGTTTCAGCTATAATATCCCTAGGCTATTGATAATTCGAAATAATTTTATCACAGTTACCGAAAGAACTTTTCTTGTTACCTACAAGCAACGTTTTTGAAGTAGTTGTGATCAAATTATGAGTATTTATCAATGGTCGGGGGATATTCAGTGAGAAATTTTTTTGCGATGATTATTATTATTTTCACTCACATACCGTGAAAATGACATTTTGAAATAAATAAATCAAATATTGACTTAACTGTCAACCGACTGTCAACAACTGTTACTTAGCAACAAGTGATAATTTCCCGGGAAAATTATTAGTGTATTTGTGACCTGATTGGTTACTTTTGCACACGTGATCATTTTTTAACCAAAAAATTTTCATCATAATTTACTAATTTATAAATATAGTATAATTATTTTTAAAACTATAATAACAAGTATACGAAGTAGGTAATCATGCGAATGATATCTTCATTAGTAAACATATCTAAATTATGATGACAAGTTCATTTAACATAGGTAATCTATTTTGCATTTTATCAGGAACTGTACGATAATGTATAGAGCATTATTTATTTATTTACTCAACAGGATTAAAAAAATTCCAATTACAGATTAATAACAATGAAAGAAATATACATACAAAATAGGCAATTGTCAATGCATCAATACATTATAGCTGGTATCCATAATATATACATTAACGGTATATTTGTTGGAGGTAAAAAATTATCAGTGGGTGTACAGTAAATTAACATTTGGCAATAAATTGAATCTCCGGCTATGGTAGGGTTGTGACTATGATGTCACATTACAAAATACGCTTACATCAGGGTTTGACATAGTTTTAGCTCTTTACTATAATTATAATGTAAATATACGGTTTATGCATGTGCAGCTGGTTCCATTACGAACGATAATATTTGACTAATTTGTTGTCCAAATTTGGACAGATCCCATGTGGGATATACTGCACTCCATTGTTTACCATTCATTCATGTTTACGTATTTATTAGCTGGCTAAGCAAGTCTTTCATTATTAATTACATTGGCATTTCGGACTTTATTAGAATTCGAATATGTTGCTGTATGGATCGTTCCAAGAAAGGATTATTGTTAACGAAAGAGTAATTGTTATTTTTAATGGCTAACAAATTACCAAGTAATTCTGGAAATTCTAGGTTGTTTAATATTTATTGAACTCTTTTAGAAACTGGGAAACTGGGTCTCCTTCACCTTTTGTTAACCGTTACCTAATTTTTGCAACCTTGCTTCCAGTTTAGAAAAGATTTTAATAGATGGCTCTACAGGGATTTCATAAATTTTAAGTTTGGCTTGTTGGCATTTCATATTTATCATTTAAGATCGACCGAGTTCAGCCGATGAGTTCACACCCTAGAGGCTTAGGTTTTAGTCTAGTTATATACAACGGACTATGGAATATGAAGTACTCAGATCGATTCCCCCCCGCCGATCAATGTCGTCACTTTTAACTTTAATCCTCGTGATTGCTCTTCCATAAGCATCTTTAGGGATTATGGCCAGTAACTGCACTTTAAGTACAAAATTATAGAATAGTCAATTATTTGTGTGTGCTAACATTGCTTTTTCAAGAACTGTAAAAGCTACTATGTTTTAAAATTTATAAACATTGAACAAAAAAATAGTATATTGTGTCGTTAGAAGTAAAGTGATGCTTTGATGTGTCACATTTCGTAAAAGATTGAAAATTTTTTAAGTGTTTCCATGGTGTACAAGGAATGCAAGATTTATGAAATCTAATTTCTTTATATTTTATTATCTCTAAATCTAATGAAGATTAATAAAATTAATATAATCAAAACACATGTAAAATTAAATATTCTACAACTTTCAAAATAACATAAATTGTTGAAAAAGGAAATTTAACCGAGTTTTTCACGAAAAACTATTAACTTCCGGTTGACCAATTTTATCCAAAATCTAATCAGCTCTTCATTTAAATATAAGAAGCAAAAATTCACAATATTGTATTTTTTTGTAATATAGTCTTTGAGTTATACGAGACGAAAAAATTGCCACAAACTACACACACACATACATACATACATACATACATACAGACATCATGGTGAAAATAGTAAAATCGTATTGTAGGGACCCTAAAACGAGCTTATTCATTGAAAACTTACTACCCAATTTTTGGACCAAAAACAATACCTCCCTTACTTAGAGGTAGGCGGGAGGTAAAAAAGGTTCACCGGATGTCAAAGAAGAGGCATAAAATATCCTAGATGAATTATTGTCTCAAGCACTACGAAAAACATATGAAAAATACGAATCGCCTAAATGTTTAATGTATTTTTCTTCTAGCGTCATAAAAGCACGTTGTTATGAATTTGCATTCAACAAACAGAAATTCAGTTTTTTCGCCGCAGGCATAAAAGTGTCTCCTTGGCAACACATTTACTTCGGCGACGGACAAAATAAAATATTATGCAAAATAGTTAGGCTGTAATTCAATAATTTGACAATTAAGAATTAAACAAATAAAAAAAAATAACAAATTATCATATTCACTATTACACCAGAAAGAAATACAAAATGTATAATCCGGATCTGCGCGGAAATGATATAAACCTGTCTGCAGAGAAACAAATAAAATAAATGTATTGATTAAAATATTAGGGTATAAATTTTTCATGGAATTAAAACCGCAAACAAATTCGATTAAAACGCGATGAAGAGATTAACCCTAATGGTATTCAATTCGTAACATCGCCCGAGATTATTCATACAATTAAATCCGGAATTAATAAGAAGAAAATTTATGATAGCTGTGAGTAACAATGGTAGTGATGCGAAGTCGCGTCTTGGAATAAACGTTGTTGGCGGCAGAAGTTCGCGAACAGGAAGCGGAAAGAGACGCCGAGAGAAAAAATTCTGTTTGTTCCATTTCATGTTGCCATGTAAATTCAGTTAGGAAGTTTTGGCCCAAGACAAAGCTGTAAGATTGCGAACTATTTCAGCGGCTTCGGCCAAGGACTATTAACTTGTTTTGTCAAGAGAAATTTAATAATTGCCGAAAATTCGTATTTCCACCATGTGCTAACTTTCAAATCTATTTATGCAAACAATCACCCGCACAATATTTCATATTCATTGCTACATTATTCAGTTTCACAACAACACTGTATTACCCCAACAATGAAGTGGCCTTAGTTTTATGTAAAACTGCGTTTTTTTTAGTGGTTTTCTCTTATAGATTTAATAATTGCGGAATAGAAGTATAAGAATTCACACGGTAGCGACACTTGCTCTCAGCACTTTTGATCACTATGTCGCATCGACCGATGACCTTGAGCCGAGCGGCCATATTGGCAGTAGTAGTATTAGGCGGAAAATTTGAATAACTGTCACTTGCAAATGAGATCAAAATCTAAAAATATTATTTCACTGCATTACAAAATTTTTTATGGTACAAATAAGTTTACCTCTGTGTTTAGCACACATTTTATGAACTTTACATAAAAGAAATACTGTGGCTTGATAATTGATAGATATAACTGACACTGACATACTATACCGTCTTTTCTATGGTTACTACTTTATTAGCCTATCAGCGGACACTGGGCGGCCATCTTTACGATAGCGCACAACAGAAATATTGGGATCATGAAATATTTGAAGTAGTGTTTCACAAGAATCAAGATATAATCTTGAAATCAAGACAAGACCAAGACAAGAAGTATTTTCCATTTCCCAAAACAAAACAAGAAAGTATGGAAAGTAGTAGAAGAAGGTGGATCAAGTTTAGTTTAGCTAAATTATGTTAGATCGAATTCATCACTATCCGAGTAAATCTGATTTATATTTCTTTTAATACTCATTGTTTTAAACAAAAAGCATAGAATATGTAACCATTTAAGAAACATGTAACTAAAAGGGATGAGGGCATGGGCAGACACCAACTCTACCTTTTTGAGCTTTCGGATTGGATAAAGCCATAGAGAAAGGGGATTCCTCTAAAATATCAAGAATCAAGAAATATCAAGAATTCTTGAAACAAGACAAGAAATACGTTGCCAGGAAATGAGCAAGACAAGAACCTTTTAATTTCTTGTCTTGAAAATCGAGCCCAAGACAAGAAATAGTCATCAAAACAAGATTTTTTGTTCTTGATGAAACACTAATTTTAAGTGTCGTTACTGTATGCATTCTTATACTGTGATATAATTACAATTAAATTTCAATCAACAGAAACTGAGTGTATATAGAATAGATTAACGACATGTGTGATAGAATCTCAAGTTAAAAAGTCACCTAATACTAATTTATTTGTTATAGTTGTGACAGTTGCACGTTTCTGTAGCTTTCCTACTAAATCCCAATACTTGATATCTTGATAAATTAATACCATAATGTACCAAAATTCCAAAATACCGACAGGAAAATACATATCTATTCTATCTCCAAGTATGCTATGGAATATTAAAGATACGTTGTACTTAAAAATAATAATAATATGTTTCGATGAACCAATAGTATTAATCCTAAACACTATCATCAAAAAACGTTTTTATTCCGTAATGTATTCAGTGCTAAATAATTAGCAATAAAATTATTCATGAAAATTTAATAAATTAAACATCTTTGAACATAATTCAATTTTAATTTTCCTGGAAATAATCTATTTCAAATTATTAATTTATTCCTTTTCACAATTCAATAAACATTTCGAAAAAAGTTTGTTATTATTTTATAGGATATGTGATTATAATCTATTTTAAAATATTATTTTATTTTTATTTTTTTATTTAAAATATTAATTTAATCCTCTTCACAATTCAATAAACATTTCGAAAGTAGTCTATTATTATACGAGCATTATAGAGAACGGTGCGTAGGATATGTGATTGTATTTGGTTATTTATGTATATTTTATATTCCTATGTGGAAATATCTAAATTATTTCATTTGAAAAATTATAATACCCTTGGTTCATTAATTCGTTTATTTGAATTTCTTCTCTGTAGGTAATTTAATTATTAAAGTATATATATATTTAGTAGATCGTAGAGAGGCGAAGTTTTATGGTGTCCTGTTTTTCTTAATTTTCCTTTATAATATTTGGTGGATCATCGTCAGTCTTAGTTTTCTAGTTTCGAATAATTCATTTTCTTCAGATTTTCAGTGACCTCGCTCTACTACCATTTCTTCCGTCTTTCCTTGGCTTTAGTTTCAGTAGTTTCCCTTAGTTTCCAGTTTATTTACATTATTCATCCTCAATATATAACCAAACCATCATATTTTTTGATGTTTGATGTATATTTGTTTGATCAATGAACTCATCTTACATTGTTTAGTATCTTTCTTTTATTTCATCCAGTACTTCTACGAGTCTTTCTGTTAAAATCTGTCATACAATTCGATGTTATGACAGGTTATTTTAATAAAATAAAATCGAACCCCTATTCCGTAAAACTATAAACAAAATATCTACATATATATTTTGAGAACTAAGTTCTCATCTTTAATAAAACTAATAGAGATCTGTCAAGATTACACAATTGTGATATTTCTTAGTTCTACTGACGATAATAACTTTGTCTGTAAAAATGTACATAGATATTTTGTTTATAGTTTTAAGGCTTATGGGTTTGACTTGATTTTATTAAGTTTGTTCTTATCCTTAGATTATTAAATTTGTTTTAGATGTGTAATGAGAGTTTTAAAATATTTTAAAGTGATGCATTTATCAGTGATGTGATGTTTTATATATATATTAGTCATATTATATATTTTTAAATAGAATCTGCCTTTAGCGCGCATTCTAATCCAGTTCGATGCATGAAATTTTGAGTGAACTACTTCAACTATAAATGACAATTATAATGATTTATTTTATTGGTATTAAGAACAAACTATCAATTTATCATCGGTGACATTAAGTAACTTCATATGATACTTGAACGAATAAAATATTCAGTTTCAAATTACATTGCTGGACAAAAAATGTTTTTGTATATTAATGGAAATGTTATACTTAATTCCTTATTATAATTTAATTCTGTGGTGTTAAAATACTTATTAGTATTATCAACCATTTTAATAATATTTGTTGGTAATATTAATATAATTATTTTTTTTATCAAGCAGCATACTTAGTATCAGAAGCAACGTAAGATGTAAGATGACAACCTCTGTATCTAAAAATTTTCTTTAAACTTTGAACTAGTAATAAATTAAAAACTATTAAAAAAATATAATTTCAGAATAATAGTATATTTGTCCAAATAACTGATATAATAGTATATTATACATTAAGGGAGAGAAGTGTATGATTTTTCTCGCGGAATAAATTTAAACACGAGTCGTAGGCAACTCTTGCGGTGTATTTACTATTTATTTCACGACCCCAATATTTATGATGGTTTTTGTGTATTTCAAAATTATTTGAATTGTATTATAATTTATGATAATTACCTTTGATTTGTTTAATCTTGTTGATTTTTCACATCATTGGAGCAAAAATCTCCCGTAGATATGAAATTGGCTGCTTTTGTCTCAATTTTGGTATGATAGAAAGAAACCAAGTTTCTCTCCCGGTCGCGAAAAAATGTATTTAAATTATTTATTAATATACAAACACAATTATAATTTTCAGAAAATAATTTCTCGAACATAAATGTAATGGCATTCTTTATTTATGTATACATTATATCTTATAACTTTTTATTTAATTATTAAAATTGGATTTGTAGTTGCTATATTTTGAGTTGACTTTTTGAAATTTCCGAAAATAAATTCTCGAGAATCGAGAATGAAATAAACGAAGTGTTCAATGGACTAGCATCTCTATAAATTTTAATTATGAGAGTCGTAAAAATTGATGGAATCTAAAACAGAGTCCCAATTTTCCAAGCGCATAGACAGAGATAGTTCCATGATCACGAAAACAATTCCATTTGAGCAAAATTCCGTACCTGAGCAATTTCCTCCTGCAGTTGATATCATTCGGCGGAACGGGGAGAGGGGCTAACCCGGTAACCGATGTTGTAACCGTTACCGTTCCGGTTGATTGTTGTTATTACCGGACACGTGCACTGGTCCGCATCGCGCGCTGGGACCAACGCGGCCGCCATTTTGTGATCGGATGATGAAATGTAAACAGTTCCTGCCTGGCGCCGTGTTACAGAATAATTGGCATGTGCATATTTATTACGAACATAACTGCGACACGGTGGAAATTAAACGTGATGCTTTTGTTTCGTATTTTATATATAAATGTGCACGGTATGGCTGGGGAGAGACAGGTGATTGTTTGTTGTTGAATAATTAGTTTGTAGTTAATTATTTGATGACTAATTATTTTCAACGATTTCATGTCTTCATAATTGGAGTTCTAGTAGAAAAACTTGACTGCTAATTAGAATTTGAACTATCAAAACATTAATTTGCAATCTTCCCGCTAGACATAACAACATTGTTTTTCATCTACTATTAATTATAATTTGCTATAGGTTTCTTCATTCATTGTTCTTATTTTGTATATTCTAAAGTTGTATGTTGAGCTATTTAATGGGAAATAAGTCTAGATCTAGAATACCGTCTTATAATTGGCGCATCCACCAATAATATATCCTTCAATGAAACAACTACTTCATTTGACAATACTATAACGTTCGTGTGTTTTAAACGTTTTTTTTTAAACAATAATAGTAATATTAATAATAATAAGTAATGAATAATTATTATAATAAATAGTAAAAAGTTAATTAACACTAGGTATATAACACTAAAATAACAAATACAAAAACTTATACACTAACACTTATTACTACTATAAATAAACACTATTATTTATATAAAATAGCCGAGCGATATTTATTTATGACGATAAATTTATATTCAGAAGGAGCGATATATTTATATTCACAAGTTCTTCATACAAGCTTTGGAGTCAACTGATTGATTGACTGGTCCCGGTGATTCGCTCTTTTATATACCACGTTCCTTGTTTCTAGAAGGCTCTGGAACAATCTCTATTGTGGAGTAAACGACTTGTCCGAACTCGCTAGCGTTGCGTCATTTACTCGGTGGCGCGGCGCGGCGTAGGCCAGCAAGCTTCAACTTGTCGCTGCCGCGTCCGTTACAATACAATTAGAATTAGTTTCATTTATTTACAATTAAGGGCTGGTATTTCCATCTACGAATAAAGTACCGAATAAATTATTCGCCGAATAAATGAAAATTGTCGCATCGAAATCATAGCTCAAATGGTAGTAATAATTGTTCCAGCTGTCATTTTTATGCATATTTTTTTATTTATTTGACGATTAACTTATTTGGAAGTTTATTCGTAGATGGAAATATCGGACCTAAGACAAATAAAATGTTGATTTGAACTAGCATTAATAGTTAATGTTTGAAAAATATTCTTAACTGAGCAAGTGGATACGGCTCTGCTCCGTCATGATGTTATTTCCTTTACTGCCGTGTCTACAGTCTGAATTTAGCTCAGTATTTTTACTTTCTTAACCATAGAACGGGTGGGGAATGGATTTATGTAATATAGGAAGCAGTTGGGGTTGAGGGGGTGAGGGGCACCCATAGTTCATTGTGTTGTATATTTGGGTGCTGAAACCGTATCTGGTATCCGTTTTCTTGTATCACCCACAGTTCACCGATTAAATTTCAAAACAAGGAAAATTTAATACATAAGAAAAAACTTAAACCGTAATTTTATTTAATTAGGCTTCAATTTTTATTTACGATAACATAGTTTACTTCAATGCGAATATTTTAGATGTTTTTTTTTTATTTCCTTTCCCTTTTCTCTATAAAGTTTATTGTATAGCTTTTTCTCCTAGAACATTTGAATAAAAATAATTTCTGATATTTCTCAATTATCTTGTTTATCTCGAATTTTTTCATCGTAATTTATGACAAGCTATACATCGTTGAAAAGAAAAAAAAATGTCGGTTTTTATTTTAATAAAACAATTTTAGGTTCCCATTTGAAAAATAAAATTTATAGTCGTATCATGTAAACCTGGCTTTATAAAAAAAATCTGTACCTGTCATCAAATAGTATATTTAATATAATAAACCTTCTATATGAAGAAAATTTTTCTATTCCTTATAATAAAAAAGTTAAGGAGGAGTCCGTTTTCTCAGATACACCCTGTATGTAAAAACAGTTTCATGGTTTTATTTAGTACAATGAATTAAAAATTAGGCGGCTGTAAAAATGGAAATTTAATTTGATTCGGCGGTAATAATAATTATGATCGTCTCTGTAACTTCGTAGCAGAATTCATTTCAGTGGATTGTGAGATCATACCGAGTATTAATTTTTAAACGAGCTAGTAATCCAATAACTTCCTTTTTTGTTCAGTAACTAATTACAAAATACAACGAGCAAATTTTGTGACCGAGAGTTTTACAACTTCATAAAATTTTTATTCTTACCAATTACACTTAATTTCATTTTAATTATTACTGCAAGTCAATCAAACTCAAATATGAAAATGTAAAAAGCGGTTGAGTATTTAATAGTCGTTTTGTGGGCGTGCCGAAAAAAGTTCAACCCATCCAAAGTTTTTGTCGTGGGAATGAACTCTTTTTATCAGTGTTTGTAAATGCTAAAAATGTTGTTGTGTATGAAGAGAGAACATTTGCGCTTATCTGGTTTATCCGCGAAGTTTTGCAGTGGTGACTCGAAGAGGAGGGGGCAGGGCACACTTCACGCGAGCGGATTTCTGTTTTTGAACAACTTTTGTACTCAGAGTTAATATGGCTATTTAGAGGAAAGCACTATGTACAGTTTTTAAAACGGCTCTAATTAGAAAGGAATATTCAGGTACCTTCATAATTTCTCACTTTGTCCATATAACCTAGGAGTATAAAATAATTATTCAACATTAGGCATCTTTTTTACTGACAAAAAGAGAGAGATTCTAAGCTTCACTTGTTTTGAGTTCATCCTGTAAGAGGTAACATTGCAACACTCGAAAATTCTATCGCTGCCTTATTCATGCACTGCTTCATGCATACGTTGTTTTCTTCAATTACTGCTTTGTTCAAACATAGCCTCATTCATACACCGATTTCTTCTAACACCGCTTTATTCACCGTACGAAAGTCCGTCGTCCTAATGCAGCGCCTAAATCTGTAATGCCGACAATTTTGTGATTAGGCTTCGTATCCATAGGTGTCGTACTAATTTATTTGAAATTACTTTCATGCACAATCAATGCTATATAAAAACATTAAAAACCGCAAAATGGCATGAGTATTAAATTATAAACTATTATTATTATAAATTATTTATTAGAAGAATTATTTGTTAGAAGAAATCGGTGTATGAATGAGGCGGTGTTTGAACAAAGCAGTGATTGAAGAAAGCAACGTATACACGACAGTGCATGAATAAGGCAGCGTTAGAATTTTCGAGTGTTGCATACGATCCCAAATGAATCAGCTTTCAAGTATTTTAAAAAAGGGGGCCACTTGCAATCAATGAAAGATTTTGGAAGAATAGATGTTTCTACCGACTCACGAATTGTAGTACGGGTATCAGAGGCAATAGCATATCAACATAGAACTTTTCTAGTTTTCTTCAACTCGCAATGATATTAAAAAACTTTAAAACGACGGTTAAGGGAGGTATTGGTAGGTGGGGTCACCTGGATGTTTTTAGCTACAATTGTACCAGGTAGGAGGCGCTGTTGTCGAGATACATAATAATTATATTTATGACATGTATTTGATTATCCAGTTGACCCCATAAGTACAAAAACAATTCATCAAAATCGGTCAAGCCGTTTAGGAATAGAAGAATTACGAACACCGGAATTTTATAGTCCGGAGAAATATATTTTGCTAACGAGGTCTGTGGCAGGACAACGTCTGCCTACCGGGTCCATAGTTTAATTTAAAATAGGTAGCCATATTCTATTAAAATCCATTCCATCGTAGTTGTACATATTGTTCTTGTCTATCAAAATTTGGCAAATATTTGGAATATACAAAATTCTTGGCGAATGTAGAAAGTCATATCCAGGAAGAACTGTAGCAACAAAACTTGAGGAACACAAGAGGTGTATGAGTCTCAGTTAGCTAGAGAAGTTTTCAATAGCCTAACATATCAACGAGACATCTTCACAATTTTAAATTTGAAGAAACAAGTGTTATTGCTAGGCCTTCTTCAATGAACAAAAGACTTATTCGTGAAGTCATCGAAAAAGCAGAAACAGTATCTAATTTGTGTTGAACAGTGGCACATACAAAATTTCCTGCGAAGGCTGCGAATGTTGAAAGTCATAAGCAAGAAGATCTATAATAACAAAACTTGAGGAATACAGGAGATGTGTACTTTTCGATCAGCCAATCTTCAATAGCACAAAATGTCAGCGAAACATCTTCAAAATTTTAAATTTGAAGAAATCGGAGTTGGTACTAGACCTTCTTCAATCTAGAAAAGACTTATTTGGGAAGTAGCATAAGTAACAGTGTCAAATTTGTGTTAATCAGACAATTAAATTAAATGAAAAGATGTGGAAATTCCTGTAAATAAGATATACATAAAAATCCTGATAAAAATTAAAAGGCGTTCTTGTATCAAATTAGAAAATGTTCCAGTCTTGAATTCATCAGTTTTACAAAGTAAAATCGCGGCAAAAATCTGCATGAAAAGCGACGTAATGCGGTCATCATTTAGCCGAAACAATTAAATAGAATATTAACCTAATTTGTAGTAAATCCTTGGGGGCGTCATCAGCTATAGCGCAACATATAAAATTACCAAAGGCAATTAGTACAGTTATGCATAATTCATAGTGTAATAAACAATGTCCAGTGTATTAAATACGCATGCAAGTCTCGGGTAATCTTTGCGGCAGCGGCCAAGTCCGCCGAGACTAGGCCACGGCCCACACTAGCGAAATTTACCATTTAGGTATTCTTCATAATAATAATTATTACTAGAGTAGTTTAATTCTCTGTGGTTGATTGTAATTTAGTGAAGTTTAGATGTAGAATTCAACTGTAATTGTAATTATATATTTACGCAATGTCCCTGAGCGAATGTCAAATTTTAGCGGTTACCAATCTTTAGATCGTGATATCAGTGTATTAAAATATAATTGAGATCCTCAGTTTAAATCCCACAAACGACAATGACAATTTTTAACTTTAGTTCTATGGTTCCTCTACTAGCAATGTAGTGAATTGATGTTTAAAAAAATATCGTACTCCTAAAGCTCATCTAAGTATCCCTTAAGTATAATACAGACCAAACAAGAGGATTAAGCACATACTGGTAAATAAATGAAATATAATATTTTTTTGATACAGCTACACAAAATATGACAAATAAACAATTGAGTATCTTTTGTACCGTTGCCTACAATAAAATAAGAAAAGATTTTATTCAAAATCTGTTAGTTATATGCAGAGTTGTGACAAATCATTTAAAAAAATGATATATATATCAAGATCTTCCCATTTAATATGTTTTAGATCAGATCATATATTTTTTTAGATAAGATCAGAAATAAAAGATCTTTTTTTTAGATAATAAAAAAGATTAGTAATTTTTTTTTTGATAAGGTTTTTAATTTTTATTATAAAATGGAACACAAAATTAGAAGTTCAAGTTACTAATTTATATCAAAAAAGGCAGGTAACGAATAAGTGATGATAACCATTGTTGCCAGACATAGCGGGACTCCGCTAAAATCTTATAATTTAGCAAGAAAAAGATTGATAAAGACAGGTAGCGAAATTTCAACATATTTGTGGCGGCATTTGACAAATCTACGCAGATACTGTTTCCACATTTTAATTATGCTCTTTAACTTGCAGTATGTAGAAAAATATCTGATCTTTTTTAAGATCATAGATCTTATTCTTTTTGATCTAGGCAAAGATCAAGATCAGAAAACATAAAACGATCTAGATAAGATCAAAGATCTTACCAGTTGATCTAGATCAGTGACCTAGATCATTTACAACACTAGTATGTCAATTTCGGGCTATTAAAAAATTAGAAAATCAATTATTCCCATCTTTTAATTTCCAACCGTTGGAAATTCCAACTAGCGAAATTAGAGCCTATTTGATTGAGAATAATATAGACTTTTCTGTGAAAGCTAAGTTTTTGTTACTTTTTCTGCCACTTACCACAATTCCAGTGGAGTACAATCCATAAAACATTCAGAATCAGTCATTCCTCTCTTTCATAATTTTAATTTTTAAATAATTAAAAGATCGAAAATATATTGACATATATAAATGTTATTCAGAAATTGTTTAAATAACAAAGTAAAATACATCACCTACGAAACAAAAATATTACTCAAAAAAGTAAATATTTAAAATAATTTTTTTTATGTTTCAGTTATTAATTTTTGTTTAGGAATAAAATAGAATAAAATGAAACACTTTCCACATCGATAAATAATACGATTATAATATTGTTTTTATGCATTTCCATATAATGTAAAAATATGTAGATAATAATTTTAAAACAGTCCATTAGTGCAAATAAATAATTTCAGAATGCTCGATAATGCACAATAGTCAGTAAAAAGTCCCTGTATTAGGATTAAAAAAATGGAAATACATAGTGCGCCTACAAATAAATGGAATTTTTTGTGTTCACACGTGAAATGTTAATTAATTCAGTTTAAAAAACTAAATAATTTCTGTTAGTTCTAATTAGATTTTTGTTTTATACCGAACTAATGTTACAATATTAATCAATACATAACATCCCGTGAACTTTAGTTTTGAAATGTTACAAAATAGGAACAAAATAGTCATATGAAAATTGTAACAAACATTATTCTACATCTTTATGAATATTTCAAATTTTACCCTAAATCAATTATTTACTCATTGATAATAGATAGCTACAAAAAGCCTTTTGCTCCTTTTTTTATATTCTGGGTTCACTTGATATCTCTTTTAAAATATATTTTTTAGTTGACATATAATTCTTTTAAGTAATATTTTAATATGTAAAAATATACTTGGCTCACTTGATATTACTTTTTTAAAATCATTATTTGTTGTAAGGGAAACTTTTTTTATAAATACGGGATAATACATGAAAAATATCCTAATGTTTATAAAAAAAATCCCATATTTAGCCATTTGTAGGTGTGGCACTTTTCTTAGAGTAGATCCACAACTAAAAATTGTTATGGAATCACTAACATTCCATGCGCTGCGTATGGAATATTTTCGACGAATCAGAGCCGCATATTCTGTCTGTTTGTTTTAATTTAATTTTTTGAGTGTGACGTTTTCAACAGTTTTATATTGGTATTTTTTGCATAATTTCCAAAATCCTGTTATAGAAATTATAGTCTACAACATGTAACGGAATGGCATATCCCACACTCGCAAACCGTAGCCCTCGTCTTCGGCTCGGACTACAAACTTTTTGCTCGCGTGGAATATGTGCCATTCCATTACTTGTTGTAGAATATACTATTATTAAACGACTGAGAATATCATGATGTATGCGTTACCACTCTATCTCTAATTATGTTATCTAAAGTAAATAACTGATTTTATATTGTTGTACACGTACAATCTGCTTGAAACATTTCTCTAATCTGCAGCGCGTTTAGAACTAACTAATTGACGAACATAATCCCACAATGGAGTTAGCATCTCTGGTAGAAGTGCATTCCGTGTATTTTTCCGGTGTGGGGGTATTGTTCCGGGTGACACTCAGGTCAGGATACTGTGTAAGTTGCCCGGACTCGGCAGCTACATTGGGGTTGTTTCGGGGGCTAAACTGTTTTACAACATGCTCATAGTTTTACCACAACAATGACGACAATTTACAGCGGCAAAACACCCCGACGGCGGTGGAATTTGCCTACATATTTCCCTAACGCTGGCATTATCACTCCCGGCAGATTCACCTTCTTGATTTATCTGGCCGGCGCTGGAGCCGAGACCGTAAGGCGAACGAAGGTTTCGCCGGAATAGCGTACTAGGCCATAGCATAGCACGCATATTACTGTCACGCAGGGTTACTATCTATTAAGGATTTTGTCGCGAACAATACTGCAAATTATTACTCGTGTAAATGGAAATAGCAATAGTTTACACGCCTATATGTACTGAAACGGATTACAAATATCCTTTTTAAAAAGATTTCTGTAGTAAAAATAATTAGTTCAAGATTGTGATCTTAGTTATAACAATAAAGCAGGTAATGAAATGGTAGACAAATGTTTTTATATGCGTTAAACAAGGTAATACATTTCTTTTGTGAACAAATACTGACCGACTAAAAAATATGCAATCATATTATAAAGCTGAGCAAAATACTTAAAGAAAGTATTTGAAATGCAAATATAAAATACTGTATTTATGTATTTGTAAAATTCATATACTAAATATTATTTAATCTGCAAATGTATTTGAAATACCAAATACCGAATAAATGTCTTGGGTATCAAATACAAAATACAACAATTTGGATTTTAAATACCAGTATTTTAATAAAAAAATTATTTCAAATACAAAATACTGTTAACAAATACCGTTAATTTATTTCAAAAATAAATTATTAATAAATTTAAAACAAAATTTTTGAAATTTTTATCGGACAATGCATAACGCCGAAATGTATTTATTATTGAGGTCGCTAAGGAAGGCAAACAGATATTATATTTTGTAAATAGTTCTTTAACTATCGGGTAATTGCTTAACGCTGTTATGTCTGTTCGTTCATCTTGTATCTATACATTGCATATTGTATAATTTCTAACTTTAATGTCATTATAGCCTGATTATAATTATTGTCATATAGTAATTGTTAATTTTCTCTTCGAATTCAAAAAAGGATCTTTCAACGTCACTACTGATAGTTTTAACTTCAATTGCGTTTGTTTCCAAAATTGAATTAATTTTTAATTGATTTTAGGCAACTGTTTTTAATAATTTGGAAACAAATACATTATATTGTATTTCAAATATATCTTATTGTATTTCAAATACTTGTTTATGTAATTAAAATATAATTTAGGTATTTGAAATACCAAATACTTATACTCAAAGTTGACTAAATACAAAACACTTTCTTATTACAAATTTCGACATAATAATTCAAAAACACAAAAAAATTTCAAAAAATTCACCTCTAGTGGTATTACCCTTCAATATTTATTTAAATAGCAGTATACTACAGGAAGCAATAATCCAAAAGAGATTACTATTAAGAACACATCCTTAATATATGGTTATACATGAATATAGTAAATAATAAAAAAAATATTGACTAACATTTCGAGCTCTGATTTTGAGAACCTATACAAGTATAAAAGTTTTGTATGTTGTGCATTTAGAATTCTCGAGTAAACATCCAATCTTCTTGATAAATTTAAACATTATTGTATTTAAATAATCGTATTTCTAAATTTAGACTATTTTGTATATGAATCTATATGATTGCTATTATATTATCTGTGTGGTTAAGGGTTAGAAATAAAATTTTGTTTTTAGATCTATGTGAAAAACCAACATGGGTAAATGGCGTGGTATATGTTTCATTTATTTATTTATATGATCTATTGCAGAGCCACCACACCTAGAATTAAGTAATGACGTATTAATGCTGATGGCAATTTAATTAGATAGTGTCAAAAATTAATTAATCGATATATTTAGTCTTTGAATTATTCTCATACACGTCCTATTTGGGCGATGACGCAGGGCTCGGCAGGGCCCCGGGGACATAGCCCTACAGATCGCGCCCACGTTTGCACTTCTTGTTTTGTTAGTTTGTATTGTGTTCTTGCTTCGCTCGCGTCTCACAGGAATTCCGAGTTAGTTCCTGTCCTGCGTCATACTTGCACGCCCTTTTTCCTTGTGCTACAGTTCTGTTATTTATGCGTGCAATTATGATGAATCACAATGAAAACATTCATTTTTATTTGTATTAATATAATGCTGTAAATTATGCATAATATTATAAAAACAATGTAATTAAATTTTATTTGTTTTATGCAGATTTATAATAATATTAAATACATAAATTGTTTTAAATTGAATGTCAGAATAAATTACTTATATTACTAAACCAAAAAATAATTCAATATGAAAACAATCACAGTAAAATAACAATGAATGTTGACAAACAAAATTTTATATTGAAAAATTTAAATCTGCTTACCTTCCATTTCGGGGCCCAACGTTGGGCACATAGGAAGAACTGGCAGTAATGGCTTCATCCGGGATTGCGCCTGATTCCATTCCGAGAGCCTCGTCGCATGCGCCTGTGGAAAAAACAAAATAAACATTTTTATCTACTTTATATCTTGATCATAATCCTAGTCAACTTTACTCCCCCATAAAAAATATTATTTCTATCACGATAATGTCAATATTTTTTGTTTTCTGTTGCTACGAGGCGTGTAATTCTTTTTACGGGCTGTAAAAGATTTTGTGGAACTAATTTGTGTGCTTTTACGATTTTTTAAAGAAATAAAGTTGCGAAGTCAGAGCAGACGTTAAATTAAAAACGGATTACTTGTAAATAATAAAAGACTAGAGCTGCACTCAACTTTATGTGTTATATTTTTGTTGGCCATATATTACATGTGGTTTAGTACACGTCAAAATATTTCTGTAACTCAAAAGTTAATTATCACTAAAATTCTCATAAAAGTTTTGTACCAACATAAAAATATTTTGGTTTTATCGTTCGTTAAATTTCAATAAGGTTTTATTTCTTAATACACTTTAGAAATCTTCATTTATCTTCAAAATTATGAAGCATATTTACTTTAAATTTATACAGTTCTTACAGTTAAAATATTATTTATACGTACTGTAGACAATAATTAATTACATTACTTATAAAAATGATTTTGCATGAAAAATAAATAAATATATCATCACGCCTTTTACCCATTGTGGGTGTGACACTCTGCTTACGCAGATCTCGGTAACTGATATATTTTTGCGTATGAAATGCGGTTACCAGTCGACAAGTCATAGCCCCCAAGGCTGTTAGTGGAGGAGGAACCACAGGGGTAAATTTAAATTGACAACTGTCTGCTTTGAGATTCGAATTGAGGATCTTACGATCCACAGTCCGACGCGTTACCACGGATCTATTTACCCCATAATGTAACCCGCCAATTGCTGTGAAGCAGTGACACCGATTGACTGGCTCAACGAGATCTAAGATCCCAACAGATTGGCAAATGGAACTGAGAAGTAAATAAATACTTCCAGAGCCAATCAATCGGTAACTACAGAACACTACACTGATGATTTCCAATAAGAGCGAAACGCGTCTGTTGTTACCGATTTATTAGCTTGACTGGTCTCTGTAAATTAAAAACATTGTTATTATTCTGAGACTGTATTTTATGAAACAGCTGACAATTTTTATTGTCTTTATATTTTAATATAAATGTTTCATAGACAGTTTTCGATTTTTGAAAATAATATATGTCCTTTGGAGTCACAGTCTTTTTGTCTTTCGCTCAATTAAATAACAGGTTAAAATTTTTTTAAATCAAAACGTTACGTTCAAAAATTTATAAAATAAAATGTCAACATTTACAGGTTGTGTATGTTCGAATTACCACTGTTTGAATTTGATATGTTTTGCAAATGACATGACAAAGTTCAAATATAGTTCCAATATTTTACCGTCGATTTAAAATGCTGATCAAACTTTTTCGCAGCCAATAAACTTTGTTTCATCGTCACTTCCAAATTTAAATTAATATATCCGAATGTAAAACGATTCGGTTTGTAGAAATTCAGTGAGTGAAATATCAGTTTTAATCAAAAACTAACATTGGTCGGGTTCAGTTGAGAAAGAGCGAAGTTCCGCTGTTGAAAGCCAAAGAGTGAGACGGCACGGTAACCCGCCAACGTTTTGTAGGCGAGAACAGTTTATTTGTGTGAAAGTTTCTTCAGCCACGCCAAGCATTTGTTAATTTCAACTCACTTAACCGAAACGCGCAGAGTTTGATTTGAATTCGTCGAGGTAAATTGCTCAAACAGGTTCAAAGATACCGACCAAGTGCCGCAGACAAACATACACTTTCGTACCCACTGCTAGCGCGAGAATTCAAATCCTGAAAAGTAGCAAGGAGTTTAATTCGATTGATTTGGTGATTGGTATTAATTTTACGTGTTTTCCTTTAACATGGGATTAGGTAGATTAATTGACACTTTTATGGCTGGCATTTATGTTAAATGTCGAATTTTGTGAATACATTTCAAAATGTCTTTCTTTGTGATACTATTCATATTTACAAGATATCTACAGAGTGTTTTTTAAAGTAACCAATCAGTTTTGCTGGCTAACTAATAACTTTATAAAAAAAATCTGGTGTGGGCACCACACTACTTTCTTATACATATAAAACCAACTGAACACGTATGTCATGTTTCTTGTGTATGACTTTATTATAGATGTTAAACCAGTTAAATTTTTTGTTCACATTGTTATTTTAAAATAGGTATTAATTAATATCTAGTCTTTAAAACTTTCTAACTAATAATACAAATATTGATTTTATAATATTTCAAACGACACATATTTTTAACACTTCACAATAATTATTTGACATACAGATGTTAAAAATGTTTTAGCTTTTGTTCCAATCGTAACTAATATTATTGAAACATAAATTAGTTTTTCTCAAAATTAGAAGCATGCACAAGAAAAGTACAAATAACATTTTATATTCCAAATATTTTTGCACAGCTGATTCCATTTTTGAACAAATGCAATTTATGGTTTTGTGTGTCCAGTAAACTTCCTCTTACGGTTTTTAAATTTCATTCAAAATCATCTAAGATCTTCATATTTTCATGAAACTTATAAACTCTATGTTTCGTTTACATATCTTGTTTCGTTCATGAGATATTGCGCACACGGACATCCATACATCCATTCACCCATCCATCCATCCATCCATCCGTTCTCACATACAGACATCATTGACAAATTGGTCTTAATGGCTTTAGTGAACGCCAAAATATATATTTCCGCAAAAATCTCGCGCTATTATTGAAATTTTTCGATGATTTCAATGTTACAAGCATTTGCTGACTAGTGCAGTGCCGTAGATTATTTATTTAGTTATTAGTTAGTCGGAAAAACTGATTGGCTGCTTTAACCGATTCACCCTGTAAAGATCAAACATGTTCAATTGTAATTGTAACAATAAAATAAATGTGGCATTTATATGAGTAAGAAAGTCATGTGGTAACTGTACCATATTTTTTGCATTTATCTTCATATTTGCCCTTAATAAATTACTATTAGTAAGTTTAAAAACAGTATAATAATAATAAAATCGACAGATATTGGGAAGGAATCTATTTCAGTAGAAACGTCCATTTCAAAATATTTTATATTAAATTTGAATAACACTGATCTGAACATCAAATGGAAAGCTGTCACACAAAGTGTATGTATTATAACAAACAATATTAGCTTTCACATAAAAAATGTTGTTATTTCGTTTCTGCTATATTGTATGTACCTAGAAAATAATGTAATTCTGGAAACGTTTGGAGTGCAAAATAAAAAATTCAGTTAGAGACGAGGCAGCGTTAGTAATGAAGGCAGGGCCTTTGCGCGCGTATATGTAAGGTAGTTAAAAAGGTCATCAAAGACAAAAATGTAACAATCAGAGGTGGCTGTGTGGATTCGAGAGGCGGGCAGGGGCAGGAGACAGAAGTGCGTGTAATGAAACGTTTTGAGAAAGAATAATTTATTTGTGAGGCGCACGGCGTCTGCGTCTCTTTGTGCTTTGTGTGATTACAAACATCGCTCAACTGTGCAAACTGTTTTCACTCTGCCGTATTTATTACATCTCACAAATTAAAATACATTTATAATATTACAGGAAGGTATATATTCGCATTTTAAATGTTTTTCCCGAAGTAATTTATTACCATGTTTTAAATTAAACGAAATTACTTTTTAATTTTCTCAGTGCGCAGACCGAGTCCCGTTTTAAAATTAAAATTTTAAACTGTTAATTGTAGATTCAGTCGTTTTTAAAACTGGTTTAATGTTGCGGACCAAACGCGCAATAACGGAATGTCGTGTTGGACTAAAGCTTAAGTGTCTACTTGTTTAAATGGAATTTCAAACTTTTGTAATGTTTCTTAAATTCTGGAGCAAGTTCACCTGACGTTCAGCAACTTTGCGCCGATTTGCGCTCGGCTACGGCGACACACAATCAAATAAAATAAAACTTTCACATCGAGCAAATCTAATTGCTGCCACTTTGCTTACGACTTCCCTTTCCGTTGTGCGAATTCTCACAAGTCACACGCATCGAATATGGCTCATAAATCAATCCACTCCAACACTTACTTTATTACTACTTCCTTATTTGACAGGGATGTAAATTATATAGCACTTGCTTTCATCATAAATTTTTACATTATATATTAGTAACTCGTTGAGGGTAAAGCACATTATACTAAATAATTACGAAAATATACTAATACACATCAACAATAGTATATTGAACAACTAGTGTTACAATTAGGCATTGTAACACAAGTTGTTCATACTACTGTTCCTATTTCATGTTCAATAAAAATAAAAATAAAATGCACGGCATGTTTAATATACCACTGGTCACCAAGGGGCTTTGCCCGCGGGGCCTATCGGGTCCCAGGCAGCAACCCCGGCGCAGGGGCTCCGATTCAATAATTTTACGTAAGCAGTGACAGTCCCAAGTTTGACAGACTGTTAATTTTACAAATAATAAATTCCCGAAAAACAGTTGCACAAAATTCAATTTTGTAGCATTGTTTTTGAGAAAAACAGTGTCACAAAATTGACTCTGTGTACGTGAAATAGGAAAAGAAATTTAAGGTCCACCTAACATGAGAACTGATTTTAACATTTCGGAATAGCACTATTGTCTACTCCACGAGACCTTTCATTAAGAGGACAAATATAGTTCTGTGATTGGTTTTAAAAATACAGTGTAACATTACAAGTATTCGGCGATATACGCTCGGAATTTTGAACAAATTTATTTGCATAACTGTAATTCCACCACCAGTTCCTACATTTTTTTTGAGAAATATTTCTAATAAACGCAATGTAGAAGCAACAAGATAAAATAAAAATGCTGTGGACCTTGCCCTACATACATATAACTCAAAAAAGTAAAGTGTAGTATGATATTGTAACAGTGTATACATGCTTATATTTCACATAGTGTTTAGCAGGTGCTCGAGGACCAATTACAGCACAGGAAACTACGTGGATTTGTGTCCCTTTAAAGAAAGGTCTCATTTAATAGACTTGTTAACTATTTATAACAAACTTTTTTACGAAAAGGCACCTCCACCAATTTTTACTTTTTAAAATTTAGGATAAGGAAGGATAGCAATCATGAAAAATTGATTTGCGATATTTTATCGGAAATACATGTTTTTTTTTTCAATGACGTCTATGTTGTGGGATAGGTGGATGTGTATCCATATGGTTTTATAACTCATGAACAGGAAAATATAAAATAGCAAAATTTCATTTCATTATAAGTGACACATAAATACCAAGAACTGTATTAATTTTGTAACAATTGCAAAACCAGAAGTGAAGATTTATTTGACACATAGAACAATAAATTGAATTTAATTTGAATATGAAATCTGCTACGAAAAAAAGTTTAAAATTAAAGATGTATGAAATATAAAATAATTATATTATTTTATATTTTCCTGTACCTATTTCCGGTTTTGAGAAAAACTAATTATTTATTTAATTTCGTATTTCAAATCATGACATTTAATAAATTTTGATTAATTTCTGTCAAATTAAAAGACTTATGAATACAACTAGAACTCAAATATTAAAAACTAATTTTGGACGATCGTCAATTATTATTTATACGAGTTAATTGAATCCTACAGAGGACGGTATCATATCAGTGGGGACAGTTAAAAAAAATAACAAAATTTAATTTTGTACTACTGTAAATTGTTTTAATTATTGTTAAAATATCAAAACACATTTTTTATTAGAATACTTTCAAGTTTGGTATCAAAATAAAGCTTTGTAAAGGTGGAATTTATGTTTCTTCCGATATATACATAATTCTTTTTCCCCTGAATTTTTTCATTGACGTTTATGTATTTTTTATATTTTAATGAACATAGTTGCTATGAGAATAAACATACCGTAAGTTTCAGCTAAGATACAACATTTAATTTTCTATCATGAATGTATTATAATGTATACCAGCAATATACGCTACCGTACTGTTCCAGATAAAATGCAACATAGACTTTCAATGTTAAATGAGCTTGTCATCATAATTTACTAATTTTTGCACACATTATGAACAGTTTTCAAAATATAGCCAAACTTGTACCAAAGAATCACCCGAATTATTTCTTTATAAACATCTCTAAATTATGACAAGTACATTTAACATTGATAACCTATGTTGCAGTTTGTCTGGTACAGTATGGTGATACATAACTGGTATCTATAGTTTTACATTTATTCTGTATTTATTGTAAATGGGGTGCTATTTTCAAATGGATCTAGCAAATATCTCACTTATTTATATACTTATCAATTTATTTTATTATATTATAAAGTAAATTTAACGTACTTTTCGAATTTGTATAATATATGTAAATTCCAAATCCTGACTATATGGTCATGTGATTTTGGAATCATAGTGATATAATAACTCTTTTGTTATTTTGGTTTAAATAATTTATTGACAGTTCAGATTGTGACATATGTTCAATTAAAGATTAATAACGTGTAATTTATTTATTCTTTTCAGGTATGATTATTTTACTTTACTTATAAATGTAATATTTTATAGTTTATTGTTTAGACTTATGTTTATTGTAATTCTTTTCAGAATAATAAAATCAGTTTCTAGAAAACCAATTTACATATACCGTGTGTCCCACGTAAAGGTTGGCATAGGCAAATAACATGTAAAATCAGTTTTTTGAAAATAAAAAGTGTCCGGCAAAAAATTATGCATCCAAATTTTATATCACAATACTGCCAATATCCCTACATCTTATTTAATACAGATTACTTTATTTTGATACCGCAATTTAATGAAATTAATAATAATAATTCTTAATGTTCCGCCTACTCTTTTTATTGCTACTGACGTATAGTGTTTGCAATTTGTTTTAAATATTTTAATCTGTCACTGTCATCAAGAATACATTAAATGTCGAGAACCGTGTAAATATTATTAGAATGTATTATTGGGGCGCAGTGCAAGACAAATATCTGAATACACCACAGGAATGAACGCTGAATAATTTCCATCGCCAGAAATTGACAGTGACAGATTAAAATATTTAAAACAAATTGCAGGCACTGTACGTCAGTAACAATAAAAATAGTAGGCGGAAAATTAGGAATTATTATTATTAATTTCATTAAATTGCGGTATCAAAATTAAGTAATCTGTATTAAATAAGATGTAGGGATATCGGCAGTATTGTGATATAAAATTTGGATGCATAATTTTTTGCCGGACACTTTTTATTTACAAAAAACTGATTTTACATGTTATTTGCCTATGCCAACCTTTACGTGGGACACACGGTATAGTATGTTCCATTTGAAATTTCAAAGTTGATATTAATTACTAGTAAACCGGAAATGATATCATGAATGTACATTCACTACCAATTAGCTTATATGTTGTTGTATAAATCATATTATGTGAAATAAATTGTTGTGTTGATAAATAAGCGAGACATTTTCTGGATCCATTTGAAAATAACACCTTGTATGTCACACCAGATTTATTATTTTTATTAATTTAATTTAACTAAAACAATTACTTAAGAAGTAACATAAAATATAAATTATATAATGGAACATTCCTTATTTCATAATAATATATAACCTTACATCATTCTTCTCAGCTGAGTATAACAAGTATCATATTACCTGTAGTATATAAAGCACTTCAGAAAATTTAGTTGTGATCATTTGTTAACTTGTTAGCACGTTTATTAATAATAAAAATAAATTTTAGTACTCTAATTTTCATATTTAAAATTTAAGATAATGTATTTCATATAAAATGCAATATGTTTGAAATATTGTGGTCTGTGACCATTTCTTTTGGTATTGAACATTTCCTATATCTAAGCGCATTGAGAATTTACAAAATAATATTTATTTTTAAAATATACCTATTTTATGAAACTTCAACGCGAAATTTTTGGGTGGAGGTGAAAATGGGAATAATAGGTTAAAGTCTGACAATAGCCGGCACTTTTGTATTTGATCCTAGTTGGGGGCTAAGTTGGTGAAGTATCTGTTATGAAATCCTTGAGGAGAAAGATTTTAATGATGGGGTTGCATTAGAGCTGGGGTGTACGCTGGGCTGCACTTTGCTTTGTGCAGCAGTGAGTGACTCGCCGGGTCATGTGTGCCAGACGCGGGAATTCAAAGCACGCGGAGCGCGCAGCGAGCAGACATAAATGTCTTGTTTAATTGCGTTCCGTGTTATTTGATAGGGATTTTAATCGCCCACACCTTTTACACTAAATGTAATTATAATCAAAGCTCCGGAATAAAGCCACGAGTTTTCATTTGCACTGCAAATATATGCAAATAAAATTACCTACGTTGTCTTCTTCCATGCTGTCTTGTTCTTCTTCCTCTTCTGCTACATTCTATTTAGTTCTCTCTCTCTCGCTTTCTCGCTTTCCGTTCGCAGCCATTTTCATTTTTAACCTGAGACCCGACGACCGCGGTTTAAATTATTTCCAGCAGTGTATTCTTTTTTATTTTTTTATTTGCAGAGTCTATTACGTTCGAGATACATTTCTGCTGCGTTAAAGTTTCTAATTTCTTGTTTTACTTAAGAAATTACTTACTTAAAAATTGAAATTTTCTCGTGCTAATGTATTGGGAGAGAAGAAATGTTCTTTCGTTTTTCATTAGGTTAAATGTAAATGACTCATTTGCGTATTAAACGAAAATTACTTTCAAATACACAAAAATATCTTTTTCTTTAATTCAACCATAATTTGCGGTTTCTCCAAAAGCTACAACAAATACAACTATGATAATTATTAAATCTTTAACCATTAATTATAGTTCAATAATCATTTTATTTTTTAAAAGCGTTTTAAATGTACCAATTTTTCAGTTGTTTTTAAAAATGTAGTGAGCATGAGACGTCACTTTGTTGGTGTGAATCTTGGAGGAAAGAATATAAAGGAGAGAGCGTTAACAAGCGATGGTGAAACCGCTTTCTGCACTGTAACCAGAACCGCTGTCATCGCGTTGTTATAACAACCATCAGCATTTGGCAGCCATACAATATTTCTGAACGTATGTACCGCGCAAATCCCCACTTCTTCTGGAACCGAAGCGTCTGCCCTCACCAGGTTACATTCTCCTTGCCCCTAATATAAGCTTATGCTCTCTCTTTATCTTCTTTCCTCCAAGATGTGAATATTCTGTAGACCAAAATAAACCTAGTTATAATAAAATTGCTAAAAAGGATTAAATTGTTCACTCACTGATTTACAAAATTTATAGTTTATAAATATCTCTAATGAAATAATATATTAACGATCAGAAAAGCGTGTTGTACCATTAAAACAGCGGTCGAAATTTTAATAAAACTTCAGAGTCCGAAAGAACGCACACTTGCAAATGAAATATAATAAAAGTGACGTCATAAAATAAATATTATTTGGCCTATTTCGATAATAGTATAAATTATTAACGGAAAAAATTATTCGAAAAAAATATGTTCTTATTTTTAGTACAGAACGTATGAATAAACAAAACAGGATGTTCACGGTTGTTTCATGGATGGATGGATGTGCTCCATATAAAAATAAGCAATAACTCACGAACGAGAAATGGTAGAGTAACGAAATTTAAAAATTGTAATTTGGAAAACCAAAAGTTAGTGCTTACTGGCCTTTTATATTCATTCCACGCTTGTTGTACATATCTGCTTACAATTTTGAGAAAAACTACATTATATACTTATCAAATAAATAACTGTAACATCTGTCCTAAATGTCAAGTATGTGTGAAGTGCAATTAATAAACATTTTAATTAAAATTTTAATGAATAAGAAAATTGTGTGCTGCCTATACCAGATTTATTCTTGGGGATATTACAGACTGTTTGAAGTAAATTAACACGTACGTTTTCGGTATTTTATTATAAAAACAAATATTTATTCAGTATGTTTAACCTAAGAGTATTTCAATATTTAACTGAATTTATTCACGGCTTAAAACTAGTAGCGACGTCTGTTGAGAAGGGTTCCAATTTAGCTATCTATAAGTCAAATGTCTCTATACATAAGTCGTAAAAAATTGAAATCTTCACACGATAATATATTGGCAATATTTGTTCGTTTTTCATTATGTTAAATGTAAGTAACTAATTTGCATATTAAACGAAAATTATAGTCGTATTAAGAACGCTTGTGTCATATGCACAGAAAAGCAAATAAATGAAGATTAATATTGTTTATGAAATGATATGAATAATACCATGTTTGCATATGGAAATGCAACATATGACTTGAATTATTTATTATTTCTTTGCAGTGTGAAACAACATTAAATGCTTAAATCTTATTTTTTCGTTTTAACGTCTTTTGTTTCCTTTCTTGCAGTATTCATTGTTTGTTGGTCATTGTCCGGATTTTTCAATTCTTTTGTCCATTCATGTTTTGTTTTTCAATGATTAATATTATTCGCAACAAAAATGAAATTATCAATGGCTCGACATTCGTGTTTCGATAAATAATTAAAATAACATACCATATATATTTATTTACAATCGATTAAAACTAACAACAACAATGAAAAATACGATAACCAAATATAGGTTAATTAAGTTAAAATAATTCATGTTTAACTTGGGGCGTGTATAAATTCAGTAGATAAATAAATGTGATACCGCTTCAAACTCAACCGCTATAAAATTGCATATTTAGGTCGGGAGACTTGGAATCATTTCAAAATGAAAATTGCAATCGTGCAATGTGGAATACTTAACAAAATTTGGCGGAGGTCGTAACCAGATTGTGAAGATTTATTGACAATAATGTATCATCACGTATGAAGCTAGCTTTGCCAAAAATATTACACCTTAATATTATGAGAAAAAAACAATATTTCACTAGCCCCTCACATTTAAATGTTTATTTAAAACTGCAAGTGAAAAGCACAAAACTTTTGTTATAGTGCACAATTTAGCACATAACTAGCACAATATACTGATGAAATAAAAATAGTAAAAAATCGATTTGGGGGGGGGCTAAGCATTTCACTAGCCCCTCATACTTAAATGCTTATTTTAAGCTGCACGTGACAAGCACAAAACTTTTAATGTACTGCACAATTGAGCACATAACTAACTCAATACAACAGTGAAAAAGTATACATTAAAAAACTGTTGGGGGGGGGGGGGGGGGCTATTGAAATGGACCTGATTCTGCTGAAATATCGTAATGAAAAAAAAATCAAATGTCAAAATTCACTAAATATACACAAACGGTCGTATAAAATTTATTTTTGTATAAATCGTTTACACTCATTTTCGTAAGTAACTTGATAATTTCAAATTCGGTAAAACTGTAGACGATGGGTTTCGCTCGAAAACGACTCGTTAAAAATATGTGGAACTCTTGTAGTTTGGCACCAAATGAATGGGAAAGAATATTTCATTAAAACAATATTTTTTTGTGCAAATCTTTAGTCTTTTAGTATTTAACTTTAGCCAACTTATATAATTGAGAAGTTTCTTACAAATGGATTGGTGTGCGTTATTGGAAATAAGAATATTTTTTCAGTGGTACTAAAACAAGATGTACAAATTATGTTTATGTTCATCTCAGTAAAAATAGTCTGTACGTATACTGTACTCATTTTTAATGGAAAATAATGAAAAAGAATTGCGCTAAATTACCAATGCCTAAATTAACAATATTCGTCAAAAATGTCACAAAAAAAAAGAATTAATTTTATTGGTTGCTATTCAGAGCTACTAACTAGGGCATTTTAAGATTTGCTATGAAAAAATTGTTGATCTGCAAGGAAAACAACTACTTTTGGAAAGTAGCAGTGTCAAATTTTAAAATGTCATAGTTAGTAGCACTTAGTATAGACCTGTGAATAGCAACCATAATGATTAATAAAGGGCATGTACTGGATTTATGACGGAAATTGTATAATTTTAAATATTTTATGTTAACTTAAAATTTTTCAAGATGCTTCACAGTTGATCTTCGTTCCTATTAAATATTTTGTTGTTTAATTATCAGAGAACTAATTTTAAAAATTTAAGTTGTAAATTTGAATATCGTTTTAGTTTTTATTAATATTTTGTTTCTATAATATACGACGACTGGTCACCAATGAAATATAGTTATACTGGAACGCTAATTTGTAGGCTTTGTTCAGCGGTTGCTATGCAAAAACATTTTGCACAGTCTAGTCCAAAAGTGATAAAAAATATTTAACTGCATATTGTTCAATTACTTCCTATACATTCATTTCTATTCATATATTATTTCCTTTTTATGTTATACAATTTATTTAAAACATCATTGAATGTAAATTTCTTTATATTTTATTATAAAATTTCTAAGCGCACTGCATCATATACAGTAGCTGTCTCTCCCGGATCACATTTTCGAAGTCAGTTAGCATTCCAGTATTATTATATTTCAGTGCTAGCCACCCACATCCTGTATTAGTTATAAGCAATCTACAAAAGGAAGTTGGATTTACAAAACTTCACACATTAAGAAATAAATAAATATAAATAAATATATCATCACGCCTTTTACCCATTGTGGGTGTGGCACTATATTTTATCGTATGAAGTGCGGTTACCAGCCGTCAAATCATAGCCCTCAAAGATGTTAGTGGAGGGGGCACCACAGGGGTAAATTTAAATTTGTAACAGTCGGCGGTGGGATTCGAACTGAGGATCTCACGATCCACAGCCCGACACGTTACCACGGAGCTATTTACCCCATTCACATTAAGAACATTATGGAAATTCTTGTTTACAAACTTCTTTACAAAAAAGGGCAATAAGAAAGAATTCTTACCCAGCACAATCATTTGTTCGTGTGTAGCACAAATTTAGACGTTTTACTTGAAAATGCGAATTAAATGTCAGTTTTTGTCGACGACATGCGCTGCAAAATTACAAAATGAGGTCTCCGCTTGGAATGATTTCAAACCGAAAATTACAACCATGGAATACTTAACATCGGCCCTTTATTTTATAAACGAAAATTTGGCGGCGAGCATGACCAGACTGCGGAGTTTTATTCGCGAATGCATTAATTTCTCGCCCAGCACAATCGAATTTTCTTGAACTAGTTGAAACAAATTTCACGTCGGCCTATTCGTCTTGAAAGAGTGACATGCAATTTACTCGTTCGGCCGTTAGAGTCGAGTTAAGATGGCGGAGGCGCTGGGTCGCACGGCCACGAAGGGACGACGAATTTAGGGCGCCGAGGCCTACGGAAAACAACTATTTTTTGGGTAGTGTACGTGAAAACTACAATCGTTGAATAGTTTATTACGGGTCGGTGTTTATATTATAGATGTTTGACTAGACGGGACTTGTTTCTCTTCAACCATTTCATATATTTATTTAGTTTTGCGTACTTGAATTTTTTGCTTTGAATATAAAACAGTTTTGTTTTTATAAATTAATACGGGTTGGTAAAGTTTATATAAACTTTATTCATATATTAGCTTTTCATTGCGTTATGGAGGTGAACAAATATCATAAATGTTACCCAAGATGAAAATGTATAATAAATTAATAGTGTAACGTTCGTGGCTTTAAAAAGTTTTTATTTAGACAAAAAGAAGTATCTGTAACAAATAATTAAAGAGTAAAAGTTAATTAATACTATATTTAAAGACTAAAATAACGAATACAAAAACGTATACACTAACACATCACTACTGTAAACAAACCCTATTATTTATATAAACTAGCTGAGCGATATTTATTTATGACGATATATTTATGTTCAAACCAAGCGATATAATGTTTAACTGTACTTCATAGTAGCTTCGAAATCAACTGCCTCGCTTTCGGTGATTCGTTCTTTTATATATCGCTTTCCTTGATTCTAGAAGCTTCGGGAATCTTCTCAATTGTGGCGCGAGCGGACCGGTTCAAACAAGTCGGTGCTGCGTCTATTCAAACTCATTTATCTACTCGGCGGCGCAAGCCGACAAGTTTCAACTTGTCGTTGTCGCATCCGTTTAAAAATGTAATTTATATTTACTTCTTTTAGCTGCTTATTTTGTTTTAGTATAAATAGTTATTTAAAATTTGCTAAGCTTGATTTAGTCTTGACCACTGGCTAATTATGTAGTCTTGTTTGGTATCTCTTGGGTCTACTTAGGATAAAAACTCAGTTCTAGAAAAAGATATAAAGATTTTTCGTTTATATTTAGAGATTTTGTTCCAGTTTAACATCACGGTAACCTGTAACTACCCACGGATTATAATAACCAAACGAGTTAATCACAGATATTTAAAATTTTTGGCTTTTTACTACTTGAAATACATCGGTTAAGTAAACAGTGTTTATTCATTCAATATTCATTTCAAATAATTTTTGGCAGAACAGTTGTGTGTAACTGACAGGATTTGGTTACAATTTAAAAAAATTTTATTGAGGTGACAGGCTCGCCTAATCGGCTCGTCGGCCATTTCCTCCATTCAGCAGTAACTATTTTTCCTTGCTTGTAATGTATCTATGTGGCACTTTGCTTTCGCAGCTCCTAAATATGATAGTGGAAGAGGACCAATAGGGGCAAAGATTGTCAGCTGTAGGAATAGAACTGACGATTCATGATCCACAGTTCGATGCGTTGCCACGGAGTTACAAAATGTATGTTTGTTATTTGTATGAAAAAACTTACCCCAACAGTACAATAGTGTTTTATAGTTAGGGAAGAAAATTAATTTCCCTATTAAATCTGAACTGTTTATTTGTACTTGTAGTTTTTGTTGTAGTTACACATAAAACTTTGATGTCTCAATATACTTTCCTGGAAAATCCTCCCCTAGATATTTATTTAATGATAATACGTTATGCATGTATGTTCTCGAGGAGTTTCAAACTTTTGAATATCGTTTAGTGGTAGAAAAGGCACAGAAACTTTTGTTAGTATAATAATAAATTTAAAGAAGCAATTAGGCGATCGGGTCATTTCATGTAATTGCCCTCGTATGGGAGGTAAATAAGTGGAGAACTTTCACAATTAAAAATAAATATGCCGGAGAAGAAATATGGGCGTGTACTGAAACATTCATTGAGGAAGTTGATCTATCGTTTCAGCCGACGTGTTAAATATTTATTGATGCCCATAGCGTGTGGAATATATTTTTAGATTATTGTTTCTTTTCCAGTAAATATTTAGTTGTACAATACTTTAAAAATTAATCAACTCAAACTTAATTAAACTCTGGAGAAAATGAGGTATTTTGATTTGTTTTGAGGAGCAGACTGCAATGTAATATATTGTTGTGAGCCATGACTCGTGTTTAATATAAATAAAATATTATTTGTATCGCAAATTGTATCAGATGAGCATGAGGATAATAATGTGATCGATTCGTCAATTTATATGCATCAGTGGGTGGTACAAAGCAATAAAGAGTCTAGTTACTGTATGCAAATATAGATTTTTTATTTATAAATATAGAGGATAATCTAAATATAATTTATTGTCCTGAATGGACAGTATCTTTTGTTGAAATAAATGAAAATGTATCAATAAAAAACAAATATAACATCACGTCATTTACTCATTTCTGGTTGTAGCAGAGTTAAGTACGTTTTACGTTTTTTACTTATAACATTTTTTTCTAATATTCCGTCTTGGTGTATGTAGCTCGAGTAACATCAAAATGAACTACTTTTTCCCTTTTATAACAAAAATTATAAATTTTTGACCGTGTCAAGTAACTTTGTGAAAATGATAAAATATGATATTTAAAAACCGACTATAAAATTGCTACAAAAATGCAAATTCCATATTAGAAAAAATATGATGGGTCATCCTATTACTTTCTTATGTATGTATATGTATTTGTATTGGAATGATTAATAATTACACTTGACACACGTTTGGCATATAGAATAGTCGTTTTATTTATTTATCCAACACCTCTCAATAAATGTGGGTATAATTTTTAGAAATTCACGAGTGAGTAATTTTCTTTTTATAACAATAATAATAACACACAACACTTTGGTAACTACTTCGATTGACATTTTAATTTTGAAAATTTAAAGCATATGTCCCTGTCAAATAATATTTCTTTAATAAATTTTATTAAGAGATATTGGATGAAACGTTATACTTCACACGTGGGAAAAGTGGAAATACCTACTTGTAAAGTAAATAACTATTATCCAACACCTCTAAGTAAATGCTCTATAACTATGGCGATTTTAAACAAGGAATGTAACAGATTACCGACTAGTGGGTATAATTTTGAGAAAAGTCAGTAGTGAGTAATTTTCTATTTATAACAATAATAATTACACACAACACTTTGGTAACTACTTCGATTGGCATTTTAATTTAGAAAATTTGAATTATGTGATGTCTTTATTAGTCTGTCTCTCCTCTTTTTCTGGGTATATCTTCGAAAATTCTATTTGTTTTTCGTTGTTATCCTATTCTTTGGATATGTCTTCTCTATCTTAGCGGTTCTTTTTTATAGTCTTTTACTGGTTTCGTAGTTAAATTCTTTTGAATTGTACTTTATTTGCCTCTGCAGATGTTTACGATTTGCTTTCGTAAGTTAAACTTTTACCGCTGTTTTTTTTTTTTACGAAGGCGGAAAGCATATAATCTCACTCTCACTCACTCCTGCTCTTTATTATCTCTATCCCTATAGTCACCTCCCTATTTGCTACAGTACCGTTGATAATTTGTCGTGAAAAGAAAATTCTCACAGCTACAATTTCAAGTATTAATTAAAACTCTTGCTTTAATCTAAAATATTCATATTATACGTAGAGTAAGACGTCCAAATAGCTTTGATAAATAGTAATTATGAGAATGCAGACGTTGGTAAAATGACGTCATTTCCATCTTGAGTGGTCGGTTAGCACAACGTGTGTTTATAATTGAACGCGCTGCAAAGTGAACTGTCATTTCGGTAAACCGATGTCACATAACGGGAGACGTATCCATAATAAATCCAAGCTACATCATACATTTGTTATGCACGTCAACTGAGTTATGAAACGTTCTAATTTTGCAACGCTGCCAAGCCGCACAAGTGGGGCGATTTTTCCACTGTTGTCAAATTTGCAATTCCAAATCCATTAGGCCTTGAGACTAACTGAAAATACGTCATTGTGTTTACAGATAATACCTATTTTAGAAACAGGTAAATTGGGTTACATGAGAAATGTCGGAGGCGTTCTATTGGGGCATTAATTTCTATAATGCAAGCATTTCAGATTACTGTAAAAAAAAGTAGTCCAGAAGTTGCTTTCTGAAAAATTACAAATTGAAAACTATGATCGCTAGTAAGATCGCTGATTAAGGCCGACTAACTAGCAGTTGACTATCTGTGTTTTTCAGCTGTCAAACCGTCTTACATGATTATTGAGAAAAATATTTGAAATAGAAGTGGTAGAATATTTAATTCTGTATGTCTTTTATTTGAAGCTTATATCTCTAAAATAATTTAGGAACGTTTGACAGCGTAAAATAAAGTTAGTCAACTGCTTGTTAATCACTCTTAATCGGTTGTTCTTACTAGCAGTCAACCCCATTAAAAAGTTTGATACAAATTCGTTGGAAAATGGGAACTATTTAATAGCTTGAAAAGTTTTTGAAATGACAGATTTCAAAATATCTACCACTCCATATTACATTACATTGCATTACACATTATGAAATGTTGAATTCATTTCTGCTGTGATTTATATAATTTTTTAAAAAGTTTTTGGTTAGTATGTAAAAATATAAATTACTCTTCAATTTTTTCATTCCGAGCAGATAACAAAATAGTTATTTGCATACCAAATGCGGGAACGCTTGGTTCCCGGATGAGTGTTTGGCGGCGCGAGCTTGCGAGCGCCGCCATACAACGAATCCGGGAACCGAATTCACGCAAGAGGTTTGTACAATATTTTTTGGACGAAAAGTATAAAACTAATAACAGTCCATACAAAGAAATGAAGTTCTTCAAGTAGTTTGATAATTGTCAAAGTTGTCTAATATATTAGTAAACAATTAAAATATTTATAATATTTACCGTATTCACTTGTAAATTTATTACATTTCTTATTTATATTGAGATAATTAACGTTACATTTGTAGGTTATGTATTTTACAGCTGTCATATCGAGCATTTTTTATTGCTAACATTGGTAACCAAATGCACTAAATTTGTTATTTTAAAATTCAATTTCATTCTTATTCCATCATTGTTTATATTAATATTGTGTAAAGGAATGTTTGAAATACTATATTATTTTATTATAAATATAATTTATTAATAATCGCTTTAGAAATAGGAATGCTTTCGTCGAAATTTCCCGGTTATCTATCTAGTGGAGACCTGGGAAATTGACATTTCGAACGTTGCTTAGGCAACGCTAAACAACACATTTCAATGTATGAGTACAAAATATATATTTTACATTTCTTCTGTTACCTGCACTGCCTTTCTATAAATATTACGCATAATTTGTTAAATATAAATTCTGATTTAACCTAAATATATAATAAATATAGCATCATCAAATTATGTATATGAGGAGAAACAATAAGAGTAATTTTTGTGGTTGGAATTTTCCAAAATATTTTCCCTAAATATTTTGATCGTGGAAATCAAACTGAAGACCTTATAATCTACAAGCCGATGCGTTGCCACTACTCTATAATATACTTAATTAAGATAATTACAAGCATCAAAATAAACGACAATTATGAAACAAGTTCTTTATCCTATTTTTATATTTTTAGCCTTTTATTCTTTTTTTCAAATAAAAATAAAACCAGGGAATTTTAAGTTAGTTGGTGATACTGATGTGACGTTTGAAAATACAACACCTAACCTTACATTTGTAACCAAACATTGTGACCTTTCTCTTTCCTATCTCTTCTTTTTTTTACTATTCTTAACTTCTGTTTCTAACTAAAAATTATACAAAAATAACATTTTTACAATTTGTTTTTACTTATTTAGTGAAGTGTGACATTAGATATTTTTTGACATATAACATTTTAGTAGTTACCAACCTTGACAATTTAAATTGTACTATATTATAACATTCGAATGAGCTGATACGAAACTTCTTTGGGGGTGTCATAACAGCTTTGTTATAGAAGCAAAATATAAAATAATATTTATGCAATTTCGTACTTCCCAAATCATCAGTGAACAAATTTCATTTTATTCCTTTTTTAAAAGCTAGAAAGAAATGTTTAACGCTATTCATAATCAAGTTAAGTGAGTATGCAATTTATTCGTTTACTTTGAGTAATGGAATAAAAATTTGTGAATATCAACATTCAATTATAAGGAACACAAAACTGTTTCGTAGCCAGAATTCGAATAGGGACCTTTAGTATAGGAACCATGAAGGTTATTTTTTGCCACTAAGGGTGGTATTTGTTATATTTTACCATATCAAATAAAAAGGAGAAATATAAGAAACATTTGTAAAATTAAAATTGAATAACTTAAAGTATATAGAGTGTGATCTACGTGTGGTAAAACAATTACCGATCACAATAATATCTATTGTAGTACTGTAATTACAGTGTCTATTATCCTTGTAGTTGAAGATAAAATCAAAAGTGCATTTGTAACAGTGCTACTGTACAACATAGAACATACTTCGTAATGACATTCGAAACTACCTTTTGATGAGTAAATTGAAATATACACTGGAATAGCTTTATGCGCATTTCATCTATTAAATATGAGAATAATAACAATTTAGTTGTCGTTAAGTGTAATGACTTAGACAACCTACCGCTGCTATAATATCTCGTGAAATATATCTGCTTATTGACATTATTATATCGTCATTCTACATCGCCGAGCTTCCACCATTGTGCTCGCCAAGGCAAACGTAATTACTGTATTATATTTTAGGATTTACCGCAATCACTTTTAATTGACTAATAATTTTATGCCTTTCATCTGGTTTTTTATGGAACGTAATGGATATTAAACAATTGTTTATTCTAAGTAAATCTCATAAAAAATCCTATTATCTAGTTGCGTGGTTTTCAAACTGTGGGTCCTGACCCACTTATGGGTCGTATTTAATTCTTTCTATGGTTACAATGGAATGTTATACACATTTCACATGTGTAAATATATAAAGCTACTTATTTATATATAATAATATAATTTTGCTTAAGCATTAATATACGTATGTAATATACTAAGTCTCAGCGTAATGTTGACGTAGGCATTTAACATTTTGTGAATGAAAAATATTTGGCTGAGGAATATACTACTATACCTATTTTTGCACAGGGCAATTACCTACATCTATATGTATCTTATTTGATACAGATTACTTCATTTTAATAATGAGAATTAGAGAGAATAATGAAAATATTTTTAAAAAATTGCTTATTTGCTATGGATGTAAATTGTCATGTGTCCAAGTAACAAACTACGAAAACAAAGTTTCTTAGTTCGATTACGACTGTGGTAATTACAGGTTCTATACTTATTTTCTGTTTATTGTTTATGCTAATATAATATAATAATTATTTTTTCTACGACCACTGAGAAATCTGTTAATTGTATGTTTGTTGTTGCTAGGGATATGAGGTACATTGCAAGCATCGTGCGAAATGAATTTGTTTTGTGAGTATATCAATACAGGTCAGTTCATTTAAGTACAGGTGCCATTGCTAGGATACTTATTTTGAATTGTCAAATATTGGAATGGTGAAAGCGGGATAAATTTATTATTAAAATTTAATTAATTTTGAAATAATATTGTGGTCGTAGAAAAAGTATAGTGTACAACTCGCAAGGAATGTCAATTTCATACTCGTATGATTTGCAGCATTCGCCTTCGGCTCATGCTACAAACTTTCATACTCGTAGAAAATGAGTACCATTCTATGCTCGTTGTACAATATACTATTCTTTTACAATTTTTTTGATAACTCAAGTAGGTAATTCAAACGAAAAAAAAAAATATATCATCACGCCTATTACCCATTACGGGTGTGGCACTCTGCTTACGCAGATCTCGATAAGTGATATATTTTTCGTATGAAGTGCGGTTACCAGCCGTCAACTCATAGCCCCCAAAGATGTTAGTGGAGGGGGATCCACAGGGGTAATTTTAAATTTGTAACTGTCGGCAGTGGGATTCGAACTGAGGATCTCATGATCCACAGTCCGACACGTTACCACGGAGCTATTTATTCAAACGAAACAAATAATAATGGAATAACAACTAAATAAAAGAATGGTTTTGTAAAACGTCTCATTAACTACCTTAGTACTGTGTATTTAATAGAATAACATCAAATAATTTTTATACTAGACATAATAATTAATTTCATAAAAAGTAAACAGAAAAATTATTAAAAGTGAAAATCGAAATAGAACTTATCTTGAGATAAACGTAATTATATGTTCAATAATATATTTCAAAATTATATTTGCTATGAGAATAAACAAATAATTGCAACATTTGTTCTATATGTCAAACATGTTTTACATACATATAGCTACGCTATATCGCACTCAGTGTGGTAGCACGAACCCTGAAATGTCCTCCAAACATTCCTATCCAGGTACACCACTTTCGCCTCGTCCTCATTCATAATCATTCGTTCACGCAAAAAACCATCAATCATACTTAACCACGTATTCCTTATTGTTAAATGTAATTATTAAATAAAAAAAAATACAGATTTACGAGCCCAAATTCACATGAGTTCACCCGTATCAAATTTATCGATTAATGTTTCATAAAAGTTTTAATCAAAATTAAAAACAGTTTGTTTTTAACAATTCCTTCAATCAAACGAATGGAATTACGATTGGACTGTATTAGACGGCGACCTTAAAATAGTTACAATACAAAAGAGGTAATTTATTGAATAATATTTAATGATATTTACTTCTATTTATTTCTCCGGGGATAAGTTTTATATCCACTTATTTAACACTGAATATTATATGACAGCGCGCAGAGATTGATCTTCTTCATTTGAAACCATAAATAAGTACTCAATTTTAATACAAATATGAATAAATAAATTTTATAATATAGATTATCGGCTTTAGAACATTGTAAAATGTATATATTTTGTATTAAGTTGATGAAAAAGTTATTGTTTAAAACGTTTTGCAAGCCTGCAAAAGGAATAAAGTTTTAAAACTCTAAATCCGTTTTTAAAGTACACTTAACAAAAAATACATAATACGAAAAGCTCATATAAAGTCAGTATAAAGCTTATAAGCATCAATAGGAGGTAAAAGCAAATATAGAGCCTTAGTTAAAGGTAACTGCGTGCGGTCCCCTTTAGGATTAGGCCCTTCAGAGATTTGTCCCTGCGATAAAGACACACACATTCACTACGTTTCCGGCTTCTGTGCAAATTTTCTCGTTCGGACCGTGGCAAAGTTTCAATAATTCAGCGCGTCTGTTAGTATCGACCACTGGAGTTCACCTGCAGGCCGCTGATCTGCCGCCGCGGCTGGCACTACGATCGCCGTATTAATCAAAGTTTCAATTATGAATGTAATGGTAGTCCGCCCGTCATAAACTCCTGTCCGGCCGTTCAGTTCGGCTTCCCGATGTTTCAGTTCTTGGATTTGATGATGTGAATGTCGACTGATCTGAATTGTGCACGGATTTTGCAAGATTCACCAACGAAAAACGACGCAAATAGAGTACTTAAAGCCCTTGTCACATGGTCAATGACTACTTCATTTTTGTTTGTCAAAGGGGTGTCAGACGGTCATTCTTTTCAATAGAGTGAAATTTGACTAACACAAATTTACTACTATTAAAATATAGATTCTTAAATAGTTTCCAAAATTATTTGGAACTATTCTGCCTTCATTCCTCTTTCCGAGCCATTCTATCTGCCAAAGACGTTTATGTTTATGTTTAACATTTCATTTTTATTACTGCTAACGATGCCATTGAGAACACCACTATTAGATTCATATCCTGTAATAGTTATTTGTCAATCTAGAGAGGAAAGCGCTTCTTTTTCCCCCTCGAGTTCGAAATTTGGCTCATGAGCGCAGCGAGTGAGGCATTTCGAACGAGAGTGGAAGAAGAGCTTTCCTCTCGTGTTAGATACATTTTTTCACGATTTGTTTCTAAAAACGATTTGCTCGGACCTAAAATATACTTTGAGAACACAACTGACAGACTGACACGTTAAAAGTTAGGTTATCAGACACAAGGCAGTGTAGCAGTGTTGCCAATGAACCAATCTTAAATATCTTTAATAAGTTGTCAAATTGTGATTTAATAAGAAAAAGAAAAATATAAGACATAAATTAGAGTATGTACTAAAATAAGGATTTTCAATAAAATTAGGAATTATTTCTAATTTTTATAATATATTTTTTGTAAATACTATTCATATTGGTAACACTTCTATATTTTCCTCTCTAGAGAGGAACAACACATTTTCCTCACTATTTCGGGAGAAGAACGGTGGGGTTTCCTACCATGTCGTGAAAAAAATTAATTTATTATTCATTTCTCTTTTCATTAACATTAACTTATTGAACATTTCCAACCATGTTAGTTAAAAATATTATTTCTTTAAACTTATTTATTTAAAATCCAAACTAGGCTAATTAAAGAATGAATAATATTTGTATAAAAAGAGTCTTATTAAAATACTTATTTTTTGTAATTACTGGTATAAAATGTCACTCTATCTATCAAAACTTCAAAAGTCGAAGCAAAATGTATGACAGAATAAGAAACATTTCTATTTAGAGTATTTGACCAAACTGTAAGACGTGACGTCACGTTACTCTTTGTCATTCAAAAGTTTTATCAAACGATGGAAACACTGACCTTGTTAAAGGGCTTAATGGCGTTGTCTCCTGCTATAGAACTCGAGAAATAAATATATTATAATGAACTACCTGCATAATGAGGATTATGGGTCGTTGGATCTACAGTTGTATTCCGGGTACACATCATTGGGGTTCGTGCAAAAAAATAGTGTATTACAATACGAGTGAAGAAACTAAGAATTTCGCTCACGCATGTGTCAGTGAGCAAAATCGTTTCTTCACGAGTGTTATATAGCGTTTTACTCAATCCTGCCATTGTAAGTACGCGCCCCCATCCTTGTGGTCCACATACTCAATGTTACGAATCAGAATTTGGTAATGACAGGAGAATGGGCGAAAGAAATTTCATTCGCTCACCTGTCAGTACCCATCCCGTTGCCATAGGAATAAGTTGAATGGACAAAACAGAAGGTTTCGAGCTCTGTATCCAAGTAAGGAACAACAAATTTCAATAGCATGATTGAACAAAAATTATATACCAAATCTACTGTAAAATGATGATTAAATTTGAATTTTTGTCAAAATTTCAATGAATCATGCAAATTACCTGTTCTGCATTTATATGGCCCTGCTTTAATGAACAAAAAGGTATATGTAATGATTCATTTTCATGTCAATTATGTTGTAAATAGGTAATAATTTTGCATTTGCCGTTAATACAATGTGAAATAATGAAGCATGTTGTCGTTATTTCGTAATTAAACAAATATTTGTTTCATTTGTTCAATTAAAAATTTTACATATTTGTAAATACAATCCATTAGTTCAACTATATATTCTATTTCGCCTTACATTTACTAAGTTTACATGCAGCTTTTAAAATGGTTTCAGTTTTCTGTCAAAATTATAGGAAAATGTTTACATGTAAGTTTCAAAACAGATGTAAAAATCGGAATGTAAAACATAACCTCTTAGTATCGCTTTTGACGCTTGTATATAAAATATGTACGTATAATAATCTTATAATAAATTAATAATGGAACATTTATTAAAATGTGTTTTCTGGAGCTGGGCCGCTAATGCTATTTTTATTATTGTTTGTGTAATATTGTTGTTCCAAAGTACGCATGCCCAATCTCGAAACTGTATTTTATGTGTTTACATGAGTTGTTTACAAAACAATTTTCAAGTCAAAACCATAAATTTTAGTTTTGGTTTGAGTTTACATAGAACAGTTTTGACACTGTATACCTACATGGAGTTTTCAAAACTTAAATAGATTTGAAAACGGTTTCAAAACTGCATGTAAACGCAGTAATTAATGAAAATTATACTCATCAACATTTTGAAGTCTGCAACTTTTAGCCTAATAGCTATCTACGCAATTCGCGGGATATACATAAGATTATTGCGTGCTTGTAAAATTTGTACAACAAAGCAATAATAATTATTTTATCTATGGAAATTTGTAAAATATTTATTTTTAAATAAATGTTTCATTCATTTCAATTCAAAGTAGCAAAAAAGGCCGGTATAGTTTTTAAAATGATAACAACGCAACGACAACAAAATAAATAGTGCGGCAATATTTGAAAAACGCACTAGTGCAGTATTGCAAGTCATTAACTGTTGGAACTGTAGGGTAAATGAAAAGTGTACGTACATCACTATTTTTTGGATAATTTAATTTTGATCATAATTATTTTCGGGATTTATTTGCCGTGTTACATGTGAACTATACTATATAAAGGGGAAGGGGCAGGGTGTTTATAATGTGTACGTATTCGAAGGGGGGGGGGAGAGATAATTTTTGTACGATAGTGTACGCAGGAGGGGGAGGGGGGCAAATGATAATAATGTGATAACGATCCCCCTTATTAACAATAGCTATTTATACTATAGATTCTAAAAATAAAAAAATTAAACCAAATTTTTTCAAATAAATCCCAAATTGTTGCTGTAAATTACTTTACCTAGTAAGTGGCTGCTGATTTGGATTTTATTGCACATTGCTGTTAGTAGTGCTTAAACAAATTTTTATTATAAGCTGTTTGAATAAGCATAATTCATACATAATGATTATTTTTGTGCAGTTGTAGAAAAATGAAATTTATTTTAAAAAAACTGTAAAACTGTAACTATTCAGAGGCAAAGCCACATATTCCTAAGATAAGATAACTAATCAATTAAATTAAGGTTTGCATGCATTTGTATCTAAATCTCTGTTTGGTATTCTGTAACTGAATTCAGGAGCAAGGAAAAGTGTCCGATTTTGCGGAATCCTTTCCGGTCGTGTGCAAGTCTGGCGGTCGTAGTAGCGCGTCTATCAATTTAAATAATGACGGGCGTTTATGGCAGCCGCCCCACTCTCTACGCCGCTGTCGCAGCACGGCTCCGGATCCGTTCGATTTACGAGCGTTTATTTTGAGCGAAACTAGCTACGAAGCAGAATTTTTTTTTATTGGCCGGTTGATGCGAATTACAGATTTATGACGAATTGCTACAAATTGTGATAAACGAGCAACGCCTGTTCATTTACGCAGCCTGCTATCTAGAATTCATTTATTTGTCATTTGTTTCCTGCAAACACTGCCAACTTCTCTAAAACGACATTTTTTCAATAGCTAAAGAGTTGGTAGGTATACAAATTTTATTTCGTTGTGTAATAAATAATAAAATTTAATAACAAATACAAAGAATGCTGCGAATATATTTCTCTTTCGGGTAATAAATCAGACGGGAAATAAAAATAAAATTTATATTCTTCTCAGAGTTATTTAAAAATCTAATATATGTAAATTGAAGTACAACATATTTTGTTCAAGTAAACAAGTATTTGAATGGTATTAATACTTGTATTATGTAAATTTCAAAATGTAATTAAAATGCTCGGCTTACGGCGCTGCTACTTGCATGACACATGTGTTTACCTGCTGCCCTAATTTCCCTACATGCCCATTTTTCTCATGCTTACTCACTTTACATAAATCACAAAAAATTATATCACATTCATGTACAAAAGTTTTTAATTTTTGCCTGTTTAGAGCCATTTACAGTCGTCAAACCGCAATCGCTATGATTATCAACATGTTATATTACAACTCTGTATTATATCTTACTTTATATGAAAACTGTGGATAAGTATACATATATAGTCAACTCAGAGTTAGAAATCTTTTTTTCGGTTCGTTGAATGACTAATGACTAATTTTTATAGTAAATTTTGAACAGATAAGCATGTTTTGAGAATTCTAGAATATAATTTTACTATTTCCACGATGACGTTTGCATGTACCAGTTTTTCGTCTACGTACCTCAAATCTAATGATGATATTAATTTGAAATTATATATTTATAATTATGATGTTCAAATTACAATCTGATCTCGCTCTGGCAAAACGCTGCACTAAATTTACATTATAAAACGGCAATATTCTAATTCAGTTCGTTTACAACAATTACTTATTGTATTCAATTTTTCTTTTCATTATTCATTATAAAATATTTTTCTTCACAGTTTGCACATACTTGAAACTCATTTTTTGTTTTTCTGCATTATTTATTGTTATAAACAATGCAATTATTGTTTAGAAAAAATTTAATATAAGTGCAAAGCATAAAAAAATACATTTTTGTACTCATACATTTTTGTACTCATACATTGAAATGTGTTGTTTAGCGTTGCCTAAGCAACGTCCGAAATGTCCATTTCCCAGGTCTCCACCAGATAGACAACCGGGAAATTTCGACGAAAACATTCCTATTTATAAAGCGATTATTAATAAATTAAATTTATAATATAAAATTATAGTATTTCAAACATTCCTTTACTTAATATTAATATAAACAATGATTGAATAAGAATGAAATTGAATTTAAAAATAAGAAATTTAGTGCATTTGGTTACCAATGTTGGCAATAAAATCTGCCCGATATGACAGCTTTAAAATACATAACCTACAAATGTAATGTTAGTTATCTCAATATAAATAAGAAATATAATTAATTTACAAGTGAATACGGTAAATATTATAAATATTTTAATTGTTTTCTAATATATTAGACAAATTAATTTGTGTGCTTTTATTTATAGTGCAATTTTGACAATTATCAAAATAACTACTTGAAGAACTTCATTTTTTTTTTATGGATTGTTATTATTTTTATACTTTTCGTACAAAAAATATTGTACAAACCTATTGCGTGAACTCGGTTCCCGGATTCGTTCTATGGCAGCGCTCGCAAGCTCGCGTCGCCAATCACTCATCCGGGAACCAAGCGTTCCCGCATTTGGTATGTAAATAACTATTGTTTATAACAATTCCTTCAATCAAACGACTGGAATTACGATTGGACTGTATTAGACGGCGACCTTAAGTGGAAGTTAATGAGGAAGAAACGTGAAAAATGATTTGGCAAGCTATGATATTTGAGCATTGTAGCTTCTCGACTTGTAAGCCTTAAACTGTAAGAAATGCAATTTGCAGAGAAATGGCTGCAGAAAGTGCAAGTGACGTTTAGCGATTTCTCACTGGCGTTCAGAGCAGAAATAATTGCTCTAATCATGTTACACAGGTCACTTATCTAGAATTTTAAAATACAATTTGTCTCTGTTTAATGCAAAGCCGAGATTAGCGGATAACTTTAAAGAGATTGATGAATGTTTGTTCATGCAAATTTTTTCATTTTAAAACAGATAGGATGTATTGAGATAAGTAATCATGTTTTATGTGAATAAATTTTCTTTTTATGGTTGGAAATATACATAATGAAATATCGTTTTGCGTTTGCTTGCATTATTTAGGCTAATTACTTTATCCGTTTCCGTTTAGATGTGGGGTATATCCGGTTTATGTCCGCTTTGAATTATTTCATGATTTTCATATCCTTTGTTTGATTTCTGCCCTGAATTGGAAATTCTTTTTGGGGAGTAATCGGCTCATGTTATCGGAGCGTATGTGACATTGATGTTTATCTAATGGTTGACAGGGAAATTGTGGGTTAATGTTAACTTATGATATTACAAACTAATCATATATATTAACTTGTCAGCTAATGCTGTGATTTATTAAAAAATTGCTCTGGCTACATGAATTTTTTGCATTGATTTAATGCAACCTTGGGGAAAAGGTTGAACTATATGGATTCATGGATATAACCGACTAACATGAAATGGAGTTGTAGATTTATTAATGTTATATCCGCAGGAATAACTATACAACTCCATATATTATTCATATTTATTGGTTTACATTTAACAAATATATGGTTAGTTTAGTAAACTATAATAATTTGTAAGTAATCTATACACACAAACATTAATGCAAATAACTGACATTTTCTGTTTTGTGTATATTGCTTTTTTCAATCATGTGAATAATATACAAAAATAAAGGAAATATTTAATATTATAGACATGAAATATAACTAACAATTTCTAGGATATTTAACTTGATACTACCGTGCATATATATATATATATATATATATATATATATATATATATATATATATATATATATATATATCAATTTAAAAGTAACTGGTTTTCAGAATTGTTATATAAACAAATATATTAAATTTTTTATAATTACACTTGACACATATATGACACGTAATAGTTATTTACTTTACAAGTGGGCAGAGTTACCCACGAGAGAAATTTTAGCACACGAAGCTGAAGGCTGAGTGTGATAATTTTATCGAGTTGGTAATTCCACTTTGCCCACGTGTGAAGTATAACGTTTTATCCAACACCTCTGAATAAATGAAAAATTTATTTAAAAAATATTATTTGACAGCGACATATGCTTTAAAATTTTAAATTAAAATGTCAATCAAAGTAGTTGCCAAGGTGTTGTGTGTTATTATTATTGTTATAAATAAAAAAATACTCACTAGTGACATTCCTCAAAATTATACCCACTAGTGGGTAATCTGTTACTTTCCTTGTTTAAAATCGCCATAGTTATGGAGCATTTATTGAGAGGTGTTGGATAAAATAAATGTTTTGGCTATTATTGTTATTATTGCAATTTTGTTTAATGAAATAAGTTATAGAGCATATAATTCAATTTTTCTTTCAATATTGGAAGCAGATTTAATAAAATTATAAATAAAATTTTATATTCCAAGTATTATTTCGTTTGAAACTTTTTTGTAGCTGTTTCTAGAATCGAAATTAATTAAAATTATTGCTTTATGCGTCTAATAAACTTACAATTCTGGTTTTGCAATTATGACCAAAATCAATTCAGTTCTGCGCATTGTTACAAAACTTATAATTATGAAGTTTCGTTGTTCGCTAATATAGAACATACACATTTTATGAAGGGAATCGTTCCATGCTTGGGTGTGCGACCCTAATTAGATTTTTCATATACTGGACGATTCCCGTTAAATATGAATAAAATGGTTGATGATAGTTTGTGAAAAGTTTAATACCAATAAAATTAAGTGAAAACATCTAGAAACAATAGCAATTTAATAAAAAGATACATACTAATTAACAAATGAAATGTCACATTTTTTTTTGTTCAGCAGTATAAAACATCAGTATTTTTTTAATCGGTGGTTTATTTATAGTTTATGAGAAATATTGAAAATTAAGAAAAGGGGTAATTTTGCTAGGAGAAATATATAAAGTATAAGAAGCATACTTAAAGAGAAAAACGTGGATACAAATGTCATATGTTATAATTTAATATATTGTACGTATATTTAGAGTTGTAAGTTTCTGTGCTTTTCTGTTATTATATGTTATTCCTGGAAATTTTATTCAAAATTTTGCAACTACGTAAATGTACTTGTAATATATAAGTTATGTTACCCGATATCTGACATAAATCATTTTCAAAGCGCTACGATCTACCTAAAATTATGGTCGACTAACGTCATTGCCGTGACTTGTAATAAATTTAATTTCTAATTGTAAATAACACAATTGTAAGATTAAATGTAGTTTTTTATTATGAAATAAGGAAATGGGTAGTTAACTTATTTTATCAATTAGAAAGTGACATACATATAGGTACCATACAGTGGCAAGGTTTGAGGAGGGCAAGGGTGGGCAGTTATGAATTTCTGGCTATGTTATTGGTCCAAAAGAGTGAATTATGAGTACTATATTTCATCGAAAAAATTACATTATGGGGATATATTTAAAAAGGAGTAGAAAATAATTATTTATGTATCAAGGCACTGAAGATTAACTTTTTATCACGAATATGGAATTTATTCGTCAAAATCCGCAGGGCCGAGGAAAATAATCCATGTGATTGATAAAGAAGAACTTCAGTGCCGCGGTACATATTAAATTTTATTTGAAATCTAAAATTAAAAAAAAAAATTCTAAACAAATTATTATGTATGTTAAGTTAATTCATGTGTCAATTGTCAATTGGAACTAACACTCAGTGATGTCAACCTCGAACATTGAAATTATCGTAAATAACACTTAAAATTATGTGTTTTGTCCTCAATTTCTTTATCGAAATTAATTATTGAATCCTTCTTGTAAATATTGTTTTCTGAGCTTTTAATCAAGATTTTTGAGTATTTTTTTCTTGGTTCTATTGCAATAACTTTATATCCTTTTACATCTTAGATACACCTTAATCAGGTCGGATACAGTAATTCCAATGGTAGAAAAAACATCAAGTAAATTGTAAGTTTGTATTTATTTGGTCTTGCAAATACCAGAGACATGACATACTTAGAATGCAGCTATAAATTTCAGAATTCAGTAAAAATGTTAAACACTGGTGTCAGAATATTTGTGACTACTTGTAGACTTTTGGTGGCAGCGCTGTTCTGTTCTTGTACAATGTTAATTCAGTATCATATTGATTCCACGCGCAGAAATTAGCGTAAAGCAAGGAACATTCCGGCATTGTTCATTTCCAGTGCAGTGCATAAATCCAGACATCCAGACAGACGAACTTCCACAGTCGTGGCAACGTCCTATAATTCATGCCTCTTTCATTCTCAACTTATCGCATTATACAAAAGCTTTTCATTTGTTTCCTCTCTGCTCGCTACCTGACGTCATAGTGTTAATGACACAGACCACGACCTCTGATATGTTTTATAATTAAACTAGATGACAAAAATTATTTTAAAACAACCCTCGAATTCAAGTTGATTCATTAGGCAATCGCGTGACTTACAAACACGATACATTCGTGTGGGTTCGTTTCTATTCGGCCAACTCCGCAGTGAATTGATACGAGTATAAAGACGAAATAATGGTTTTTGTTTCTCACCCTGCGAAATAATCAAAGTTAACTTAGTTCCGAAGTTATTTTCGGTCCGATCGAAGTCAAATTTCAATTTACATATTGATGTCTTAATTTCTATAGCGGAGAAAAATGTAATAAAGATCATGACTACACATTATTGGAATGATGAAATTATTCATGATGAATAACAAAGTAGATTTGTTTGATTAAGAGACCGAATATTCGATGTATTCATTCGATGACAGAAGTACGTGGTTCTTGATTGAATCTATCCGGACATTATATTCCTTATCGATACATCGTCATACGTACAATATACCTAGGTACAAATATATTTCGGTTATATCATTACAGAGTATTTGTATCCAATACAACATAAAACAAATATATAGTCTACTTTACTTCCGATTGTTTTATTGGGATATATTAAAAATTTAAATGACAAATATGGAACATATCAGGCTTCTAAGGTTAATATGGAAAATAGGTTTATCCGCATGCTTTTGTCCCTGGTTATTTCTGAGACAATATTATAAATAAAAATTCAATTGAAATTAATACTTAATAAAGTAGTATCAAAACTAGATAAATATAAAATCCGGATTGTTAGTAAAATACTTAATCCAAAGTCTATTTAATTTATAGTGAGTTCTGGAAATTTCTTCAATTAAAAATTATATATAAGCGTATGAATATTGTGTGACGTCACAACTGCTACCTATTTCTATTTGTTATTTCTATAGAACTAATAAAATGTATGGAAGGAGTATAAACAAAGATAGTCTGTAACCAACACATCATGATACAGATAGAGGTGAAAACCACGTGACGGGTGGCAAGATGACAAAAACTTGGTTTGATGTTTGATGTGTGAGCAGAATACTGTTTTGATAGACTTTTATGCGAGCTTTTGTCCCTAATTTATAATTTTGTCAATTATTTATGTTATATTAAATATGGTAAAATACTGTTGCGCATATAATTGTACGAAGCGGGCAAAAAAAAGACGGTATTTCATTTGACAAGTAAATATGTCACTTAGGTTAGAACGCTGCATATATATACATATTTATTACAGTTTTCCGAAAATTGTGGAATTAAGCAAGAAATTAATATTAGCTATAATACGAGAAAATTTTCAACTTAATGAAACTACATGAATTTGTGGGAAACATTTTCTTGATTTTTACATACAGCAGTTTAATGCCGACATAAAGGAGAGATAGCCCATATTTAAAATTACGCAGTTGGAGATGAACAGCACTTTCATACCACGTGACGGGTGGCAAAAAATGTGCTGTTTTTCTCCAACTGCGTAATTTGAGATAATACTATCTCTCTCTTATGTTGGTTACAGATTACTGTATTAAAAGCATAGATAACGCTCCATCCATATATATTATTAAATTTCTAAATCGGATAAGAAACAACAATAGCAACAGCAACAGTAACAAATAAATAACAATTAATCTGATGAATATATTTTATCACATCAAATTGGTATAGGTCGACAAACCCTTATGCGTCCCTTGAAGGTTTAATTCTGGAGGCCGGTAGTAACTGCTATACATTCTGGTATTTAAATATTCTTTAATAAATTCCACATGGTTCAAATTAGAACAATACGAGAATGAACAAATTCATTTCTATTTCATTAAAATTTAAATTACGAGTTCTGTTGTTGCCTCAACATCTTGGATGATAGGAAAATATATTATATACTGTAATCAAATCTAAGTAGAGTGCCATGTTCAGAAATGTATAAATAGCGTGAAGGTATTTATTTATTCATACTTATATTTGATTAGAAATGTATATAGTATAGTATAGTACAAATGTATATAGTATAGTATAATATTCTTTCGGAATTGTGAGACCATATGGTTTGTATCCCATTTTACTTTCAAATTGCCACATACTTTACATTGATGCCATGTGTATTGTTCAACCGGTACAAGCCCTTGTTACAACTACTAGCCGGTGCCCGATAGCTTTGTAGTTGCCAAGTTAATTGTATCCCAACTTGGAATGGTAATGGAAGTACCGGTCCAAATCATATCACGAAAATTTTTCTTGACCGAAACCACAACTTCTTTTCAGAATCAAACATTCTTACTACTGCGCTAATCCGTTGTTGGAAATGTACAATTAAAATTTGTATAAGATGTTAATATCATTTGTTCTGTACTTGGGTGGATGTGGTTAAAGCGTATTCCTATCGAGGGCGCATATCGGTTTGCGACCTGTAGAGCTATTATTAATAATTTTATATCGTATTATAGCAAAGTTTCTTGCTAAATTCTCACAGGACACACTATATTTTAAAGCCATATAATAGGTATTAGCAAATATATGCTGTGGGAGCCAATTGTATGTTCTATTAAACTTATATTACAAATTTATTTTGACTGTTTTACCCATATGCTGAATTTGAGCAATATTTTAGCGATGGAAAATTTTTGTTTACTAAACTGTTATTTAACACATAACCTACAAATTTTGCTATTGAACAACCACGACACTAGTGTAAAATTAAATCTACTTATTTCAAGAGTTAAATGTAATAAATCAAACGCAATTCTAATTATAACGTTTAATTAACAAACTTCCTCACTATCTGAGAGATATTAAATCGATCACTAGTTTCAAAACTTCATTAAACTCTCTTTTTTTAAATTAAACAAAACTTATTATAGTATCAATAAATGAATGAATAATTTTTTGCCGGACACTTTTTATTTACAAAAAACTGATATTACATGTTCACTGCCTATACCAACATTTACGTGGGACACACGATATATTATATATGTATTTTTTAATTTTTTCTATTCCATTGGTAACTGAAAATGTAGATTATTATTATTATTTACCTAATATAAACAAATATATTATTGTAAATACAGCCATATAAAACAACCTAAATCAACCAGATGGAACAGATTCTAAATCCCTAGTAACATTTGAGGAATTTTGCTTAATACTTGAAAAAATTCACATTAAAAATGGCTCGAAATGAAGGTTGTACCTTAGAAACGTTTTAACACCATTGCTTTAATACGTTCAGCTAATAAATTATTAAAATACAGGCGTATCAAATAAATAATATTTATCTATTTCATGTTGAAATTTTCGTGTCAGATAATAAATCATTAATTCCATAAAAACAAATTCAAGCAATTGTTTTCCCAGTAGAAAAATTAATCCTGTCAATTGAAGTAATTGAAAATAAATATATAATGAAGTACGTCAAGTAAAATTAATTTCTAATGGATAAAACATGTAAACATGTACTCAAATTTCGTGTATCTGTTTTTCTGAGGGAAATAATGATTTTCGCCCTAATTTCTGAGTCCAGTCGAGCGTTGTGTTAAACGATGTGTAATCTTGTACCTGCCTGGATTTCGCGGGAATATTCATATTATAACTCCTGCCTGCGAGCAAAAATTAAAATTTAATGAGATATTGATTCCATTAAAAATATTGATAGACATATATTAGATTTTTATCGAAATTGAGTCAAAAAGCAATTCTGTTTTAACGAATTTTCCTAAATAAAAGCATCATGTTAATTTATATTTTCCTCGTCCCACAAAAGTTTTTGTAAACTTTGGTAATAAACTTTTTATGACAAAATTCGAGTATAATATTTTCAAGTAGGCATTGTGGTTGTTTCCAATTGACAATCGTAGGTGGGCAGAAGTACTTCCAATATTTTGTTGCTAAGCGACAACATCAATAATCAATAACTTTTTTCACTGAAATGTTAACATGCTCTTGACTGTCGAGGATAGCTATTGTTATAATGTTGAAATAAGAGATTGAAGCAGTGTTTTACAAAAATTCGACTGTTAACTCTGATTAATGGGTCAATTCTGAACATTTTATCTGTACGCCCGTAACTAACAACTTTACAGATTTACAGTTTTGGCAATTCTCGACTGCTAACTGTAAGAACACAACTTACAGATCAACTTTACGGTCACGAGACGATTATTTTACGACATGCGTCTAATTTCACAATAATATTTTGGTTATCATTTAAGTGACATGTGACAGATAAAATATAATATTTAATTATTTATACTTATACATGCATTTAAAATGAAATAAGTACTGAAAATACTTAAATAATACATTAACTAATGTCGAAATTAAATTATTTATTGTTTGAATATATGGAATTACAAACTCGGTACTGAAAACATATATATTAAAATACGAAAACGGATGATCAGTGTCAGTTCTGGGGACGCTAAAATACTACTAATATTTTTAAATATTTTACTCACAGACGACTGACTTAAACATATCCAACAGTTTGAACAAACTGGATTTTGGAAAGAACTACAACACACAAATTTTAAAGTTACGAAAACCTGTAGAGTAAAATTGATATTTTATGTAAATTGGAAAGGAAAAACGTCTGTATCAAAATACCTAAAAAGGAAAACGCGTTGTTGGATAATTATCGTTAAACTTCGCTAAAAAATCCAATAATTAATATCACCTTGATTATTAATTTTAAACTGATTTAATACTTAGAAGTCTCTAGAGGGAATAAATAATACTAGTGTAAATATATTATTCATAAAATAATGATGCATTTTTGCATTCAACAGTGACCGTAAAGTTTACAGGCACCTTAAACTTCACCGTAACTTTTACAGATATCTGTGACATATTTACGATTTTCTGTAAGGGACAGATGGTATCAGAATTGCAATGTGACCTATGCATTTACAGATCTTACAGATTCTCTCACAGACCTTACAGAATTGCTTAGAATTGGGCTATAAGAGTGCCAATACTATCAGATTTATATTTCCATAATTATTTCTAGATTTGAATGACAAAGTTTGATGAAAAATGTAACGTTATATAAGTTTGTTAACTATACAATCTAACGTGTAATTTAACTATTTCTTTAGCTTGTCGTGACATTTCCCATGTAAAAAGAAATATTTTTCTCTACAATTTAACAAATATTTTTTGTAACAATAACCCGATATTCAAATATATATCTTCGTAATGTAATGTGTTCCTGTATCTCCTCATTGAGCATAGGGCCGGAATTCCACCGGTTTCAATGGCCGAATGTTTTACTTGCATTAACGATGTTGCTGATGGCCAGTCAACAGACAACTGCAAGGGACCGCCGGCTTATAGTGACCTCCGAATCACTCAGACCCATCTGTGGTCACTTGTCAGAGCTACGAATTATAATTATTTTTTTATAATTCGAGATGTATCGTGCGGGACGCGAACCCCGACCGTCAGTTTACAAACTGTAAACCTGAGCGCTCTTAGCCTCTTGACCACCAATGGCTGTATATATCATCGTGACATTTATTTATTTTTAAATGTGGTACTATGCTTTCGCAGATATATAATATTTGCGCCCAAACAGGGCCGCTTTAATTATATTTAGCGCCGGGGTGCGAAAATTAACCTGCGGCCCCGTTGCCAATAAAAAAAAATGTGGTCCATTTTTTTATTTAATACGCACTCTACAATAACATTACCCTTTATATGCCCATAGTCCTATATGTAGGACGAACATTTAAATATCTGCCCCGCATTATAAACTTATTATTAACTATGAACGCAATGTATGTAAACATTATATTCAAGGTTTTCAAACTTGAAATATTAATTAATTGTCACACTGACAACTATTTTTTTTATTCTTGTAAATAGCTAATTACATAGTTTACTTCAGTTATTAGTTTGCGTAGAATTTTATTTATCCCTTGACATGCATCCCAAAGGAAAACTTAAGTAGCATGATTATCAGTTTAAACGTTTAAAGTAATATATTATTACTACCAAAGGTAACGTTGTGTGTGGTTTAAGTAAAAAATTTCAATCAATGCTAGATGTTACATAAATACACTATTATTATATGAGAGCCACGTCAGTGGAATTAAATAAAATTGCTCTATTAACTACGTGAACTATAAATAAAAGACAATAGATGCATTAGGAAACATACAACTGTTTTACTTTCACATGCGGTCAATAGCTCCGTGGTATGACATCTTCAGGTCGAACAGACTAACATCTCTGGAGGACAGCCAAAGCTGAGTGCCACCCTCAAAATAGGTGAACGGCGTGATGATATAATTATTTATGTTATTCCACTAATGCCCGATTGCACCAACGTTAGTTAAATTTTAAACTTGGTTTAAATAAATAAAAGCGTATCTAATTTTTGACATCAATGTCAACTACTCCATATGACATATAACTTCGATTTGCTTTTATTTATTTAAACCAAGTTTAAAATTTAAGTAACGTTGGTGCATCCGGGCATTAAACTTATAATCCCGGATATAAATTCCTATTGATTAGACCACCATATATGACAAAAGACAATAAAAATCTGAAGATAGCAAGATTTAGGATAGGCAATGAAGAAAAAAGAAACAATTACTGGACAAGAGATGATGATAGACAATGCAGAATATGTGGGAGAGACTTTGAAACAATAAATCACTTAAGAGACTATACAGACGACCCAAGAAATGATAAATCTACACAATAGATATTTCACGAAGAAAACCCAGACACTGATTGGATGAAGAGAGTTTACCGAAATAGACCAAATATTTGTACAAAGTATTAGTTTTTAATACAAACAAATGAAATACCACTATAATGTAAATATAGACAATGTAGAAATTTGAATACCACAAGGTAACAAATAATAGTATATTGTACAACGAGCATGGAATGGTACTCATTGCCTACGAGTATGAAAGTTTGTAGCATACGCCGAAGACGAATGCTGCAAATCACATGAGTATGAAATGGACATTCCATGCGAGTTGTACACTATACTTTTTCTACGACCACGATATTATTTCCTAATTCATTTAATTTTAATAAAAAATTGTCTCGCTTTCATCATTCCAATATTTGACAATTCTAAATAAGTATCCTAGCAATGGCATCTGTACTTAAATGAGCTGACCTGTATTGAAATACTCACAAAACAAATTCATTTCGCACGATGCTTGCAATGTATCTCATATCCCTAGCAACAACAAACATACAATGAGCAGATTTCTAAGTGGTAAAACTGTACCAATGTACCAAAAAACAACAATTCAACGAAGTATCTACGAATAAATCAATTAATTTCTCGTTTAACTTCTTACATGTCACTAACCACATCATGACTTCGAAATGGATTCATTATTTAGATGATTTCTCTCTTGAGGTCTTTGACAGAATCGAATTTGAACTGTTCATCCGATAACTTTCGACAAGGAATACTCGCCTAATGAATATGAAAAAACTACTCTCATATTTTCTTGTTTAACTCAATACATCTAAAATCAGTTGATAACAACCCAGAGTTTGGGTACCTTTGCTTTAAATCAATGGTCTTTAAACTATGTTTCTTCCTAAGGTTTCTAAAACCTCTTCAGGGGTTAGGTTAAATCAAAATTTTAAAGAATTTTTTGTAGAAATACTTATTTTCACAAAAAATATAATGTTATATATAGGTTCCGTGAGGGGACAAAATTCGAAAGCCTTTGTTTTAAACGTTTAAACTAAACTTTGCATAACTGTAGGCTTGTTTCAAATATAAATAGTTCGCGTAAACTTCGTACGAATCTGAAAAGAGAATACGATATTTTTGTTTGTAAATCAAACTAGGTAAAAGCGTATTGATTCAGACGTATTTGTGTTGTTTAATTTTTTTGTTGATTTTATTTGAACGAATGCGAAAGAATCGAAAGGGTAAGAAATGTTTCCTGCAGAATGCAATGGCGTGGACGTCGCAAAAATGGAAACCGAAACAGAATTCCGCTTGACTGGGCTGCATTGTTCGAGTTCAAATACGATTTGAGATTATGTTGTTTGTTTAGCCTTTCCGTGGCGATTTCCACGGAAAAAAATTAAATAAGATTTATAGGTTCGTGCCGTCGTATATAAATGTGGATTAGTTTTTCATGTGTGCACGTGTATTTTGCAAAAAATCGTTCAGATACGAATGTTTGCTTGGAATATATCGGCTGAAATTTGAATAAATGCGCGAGATTTATTCTGATGTTGGAAAATTAGTTTTCATTGTGGAAATATGCTCCAGGAAATATATTTTCGGGCTCTGTAAGCCTCCCGAACATGTTTATGGAGCTCTGCGGTGACTTTGTCGCCACAAATACAACAATTATTACTGCAGTGCTGATAAGTTTCAATTACAGTTTGTAAAGCACAATCTGTCCATATTTCCTGTTAACTTTGTTATACCGCAGTAACAAATGAGTAAACTAGACATTTATATCAAAAGTAGACCCCAGAATTTTGTGTTATATACACTGCTCAAAAATAAAATCGAGCCACTTGACCGAACCAAGAAAATGACTGTTTTTAAAATGTGGGGCATTTCTTTCAGGGACATGTTAACCAAAATCTGGAAATTCTCTCTGGATATACATTCCTCCTCTATGTTCTCCAAAAATCCCGAAGAGATTCGCTCCCCCCGACCCCCCGAAAAATCGCTTTATGTGATGTCATGTTTGAGCAATGAAAAATCTCAAAGTTTGAAGTCTTGCAGTTCCAAAAAATATTCTCTTAAGGGGGTTGTTCAACTCGATTGTCATAAAGCATACACGCATCGTATCCGATGATTTTTCGAAAAAAGCCTTAAAAACAGGTGTTCCTTTGAAACACGATCACTCACTCAATTCTTCACCGATGAGGACGAAATTTTCAGCTCTGAAAAGGACAGGGCTTTATTTTTAATGTTTTGACTTTCACCTCCTGAAGAAGACTCAAGTGGGGTAGAAACCGGTAGAGGTTGGAATAGATAAAATATTGTACAATACACGTGTGATAATGTATTATTAATACACTTATGTGATTACACAACTAGGCTATTACCCCTTTTTGAAAATTTCACATGCGTATCTTAATAATGCTCTTATCCCACTTATATATCATAAATATCTACTATAATACCAAATTATTAAATTCAATTATAGTTATTTACATTACAAGTAAGGTAAAACAGTTTTTACTGCAGAATGGAGGAAATGACCAGCGAGCCGACCAGGCGAGCCTGTCACCTCAGCAGTAAAACAGTTACCTTGCGTGTATTGTACAACATTTTAATTGTTACTCATTGTAAATCAAATGTAACCAAGACCTGTCAGTTACATACAACTATTCTGTCAAAATTTATTTAAAATGATTTCGCATAAGCCTTGTAAACATTACTGTGGCAATGTGCATTGTTTACCTTATTTACTAACTTGTAAAATTTTTACAATGCAGCTGTCAATTAGTAACTTGTAAAGATTCATGTTCAAAGGTAATAGAGGGCTTGGGTAATTAGTGTTTACAACTAAGTAACAAGTAAAGTAATATTTTATTAAACACCTGTTTCTATTGTTATTATAAAATCATATTATTAATAACTATTTTTTAATATGATTTGTCGCATTTGGACAATAAGTAAATGTTGTAACATTGTTATGACAGGAGGGGGGTTTTGCCCATTGACAAGAACCTATTACTAAATTTAATTTATAAATCTATATGGTAAGTCTAGTCTAGGGTATTACATTTACTATTAGTAGTAAATATTTATTTGTTACCTTTCGCTGTTCAAATTTCTATATTATCTTTATTTATAATACCATGTGGTAATTTCATGTATTTATAATACTCTAAAACAGTTGCTATGTAAAAATGTTTAATCTGTTTCAATACACTCTTTTCATTCAATCAATGTCTGGGTGTTCGTAGTATCTGTTCTGTAGATTTGTCATTTCTTAGGTCTTTTGTACAGTTTCTTCTTAAGTGATTTATTGTCTCAAAGTCTCTACCATATATTCTGCATTGTCTGTCATCGTCTCTTGTTCAGTAATTATTTCTATTTTCTTGGTTGCCTCTTCTGAATCTTTTTAAGCAATTATTTTTAGATTTTTATTTTGTCATGTCTTTTATCATGTAGTCAATAGTTACACTCATTTCCTGGATTATAAGTTCATTTATGCATCTTTACCTTTCTTAACTGAAATTAGGCGTTAACAACTTGAGTTACAATGGTAAATGACTATGAAATGCCTATTTCAATAGTAAATGTAGCAAAACAATTGTCCGTTTTGACAGGCAACAGACAGCTGCAAGGGATAGTGATGATGTACAATCTCATCATAAAGAGATCTTGTCTCGAAATTTCGAAAAATTCGAAATGAGAATAGAATCAATTTCGATACGATTTTTCAAGCTTATAGTTATCTCCGAATAATTCAGATCCCACTTCGGTTGTTTAATAATTGTTTTGTATAATTCGAGATTTCAAATTTCAAGGACAGTAGTTGTTTAGGTTATGTTACTACTACATATTTTATAATTTGGAGGAGTAATATATTTATTGATATTTAAAAAAATACAACTTAAGGATAGTTAGTTAATTTTATTTATTCATGCTTTTCGGCCTAGAATAAGTTAACCTAAAAAATTAAATTTTAACATTTTCTTCTTTCTAAAATTTTTTCACCCAATCTTTTTCCTGCTCCTTGGTCATTTAATAAATAAATTTCATAACTTCTTTTTCTTTCCGTCTCTCTGCAGTACAATCTTAAATGTTCTAGAGATTCCTCTTCTCTACCACATAATCTACATTTCTTTTCTTCTACTGACAACCAGTACCACTGAAGGATAGAAAATGGTCGATCTTAATATAAAAAAAAAACATGCAATATAGCTTTCTGCATTGCAGTTTGAAATAACGTTTTTTGTTTTGTCAGAGGTACAAGAAGTATCGTAAAAAATTGAACGTTGGTTAACTCAGCGTTCTGTAGCTTTTTCGTCTCTGTTGCGTTGTATTATAAAGTATTGTTCCTGTCCCGCAGATTTATCTTTTGCGTTACTTTACTGCAATTGCGTTACTTCTTACATTACTCCATTATAAATCCAGTCTGGAATAATTCTTTTTTTACCAACCATAAATTCAACTCCTATTGTTTCTTAAATTTAATTTGCCTGAATTTCATGTACCGGACGGTTCCGGAAGAATAAAAGGTAGAGTGATTTATTCCGACGTTTGATTTTGTTTATTGCTTTAGAAATATCATCTATATTAATATTTTGCGGCACTGTATATTCAGTTAGAAATGGTTATAAAGCGATCCATCTTTGTTAGGTAATTTGAACATAATACAAGGGACCAGGTATATAAGATACCCATGGGCATACATGACGGCTTTATAAATTATGTTTCAAACTATTAAATTAATTAGGATAAATAACAGGGACAGTGGAAATAAATACAGTACAACCACGTAACTTATACCCATTAAATTCAAACAAGAACAATCATTTTAAAATCCGCTGTGAGCACCACACTACTTATACGTATCAATATAAATTTGTTGGTACATTTACTGTATTTGATACACTGAAATGATAATTCAGTTGTTTGTTTGTTCTTATAGCAGCTATGATCATATAAATATAGAATCCCGGTCAACACGAATTTTGAACTGGGCTCTAAATGTCAAATTTTGATTTCTTTCACATAATGGGCCCATAAACCAATTTTTAAAATTTTTTTTTATGAAACTTAATTAGAATATATGACGATCAGTGAAAACCCGATGTGAAAATTTCTTGTATTACCCGAGATATGATTTTTCAAAGTTTCTGTGACGTCGTGTGACGTCACAGGTATTACACCAGTGGCACTAAAACTACGATTTTCCATGATAGTAGATATTATATATTTTTTAATATAAAAATAATATTTTTATATTATAAGTCTTAATTTACAACAATTAAACTTAATATAAACTAAGGCAAAATTCCTTTGACAACTTTAAGAGTATTTTACTTGATATTCGAGTAAATAACAACAAAAGTTTGAAGACAGTGGCGCTAGTAGTGATGTAACCTAACCTCAACACACAATTTTAATCAATAGATTTTCAACACAGCACAATAAAACAGTGAAATTATAAAGCAAGTAATAGAAGCCCAACAAATATAATCTTAAATACCAACAAACAAAAATATGAAATGACATTTCGTAGTTCTATTTTAGCCCACAACAGGCGTTGGGCGCAGCGGCAGACGCGCGATTTGCAATTTTCATATTTCTGGCCAATACAAGTACCTGTGACGTCAAAGTATGTTCGATTCGTTATATCGCTTTACTGCAAAATATTTAAAAGAAAAAAAATACTTTACTACTAATTATTCCATAAGTGTTACACGATTTTGATATAAATTGGTCATATTTCGTTTATGGTTTACAAGCCCATTAATAAAAGAAAAAATAGTGTTATTAGATAAAGTTCGCATTTTTAGAAACCAAAATGGATTTAGAGAACTATTCGGTAAGCTGAAAATATAAGAAGTATTTTCTAAAAATTAACTTTACTATGTCATGACCACGGTGTAAGAAGAGAGGTGTATCGACTTTCCAATATGGGGATTTCTTGTGTCGTTAGTTATTCACTTTTCCGGGCGATGCGCTGGTGTTGTTAGAGGGTAAAATAGCTTGATACAAAGAAGTGTCAATTTAAAACTACCTAAAATTAGTACGACTGTAGTTGAGACCAAAAAACACTATTAGATAAAAGTTGATGGAGGTTAAAATGATCATTATAATATTTACAGTTCTGAATGTAATATAAATATATACTCACAACTGACATAAGGTATAACCTTTCATAATTTATCCGGAACATGTTCAATCCATTTTTCAAGTTCTTTATGATTAGACGAAGCTTTGAAAATCGAAATGTGATCACTTGTATCACTTAAACAATTCGCGATAAAACACTTTCTCCCCATGATGGTTTAAAAACGTATAAATATGTGACATGAACCGGACAGTGGCCGCCATTTTACCCTCGATGCGGCGATCGCAACGCCTGTGGGGAATAATGTAACTAACGACGTACGATTGGCTCGATTCGACGAATTGCTATGGAATCGACACACTTCTCTTCTTACACCGTGGTCATAACTATTAAGAAACTAAACACGATTATTTGCTAAACAATTAGAAGAACTTCCAAAAAAGTTTGGCAAATTTTCAGAAAATGCTTCTTATATCCTAAGTTTACCGAGTAGTTTCGTAAATTCTAAAGTTATTGAATTTACGGATATACATCCATCCATCCATTCATCCACATAGACGTCATTGAGTTAATGGTTGAAAGGATTCAAAGGATCTTAAAGCATGTATTTCCGCGGAAGTTTCGCTATCGATTTTTTAGGATTTCTGTATTTCCTTACACTATTAGAACTAAATTATAATTGTTCAGTTTTTATTAAACAAACTTTTATTATTTTGCGGGAAGCCGGAAAGTTAATGTAGTTTCGTTTGTTATCTTTTTTGCAAACAAAATCCTGAACAATTACTAAAACGAATGAATTTCCTGGCGGGATGAAGAACTTTTAGCCTAATTTTTTTTCATTAACCGCTGTAACATTTCTTTGTCCTCGCAAAATAATTTTGCGGAATAATTACGCTGGAGTACAGACATCCGACAAATTATGTTTGTGTCACTGTACACTGAAGCTTTTCCTGACTAGAGTTTGTATTCTCACTGTTGGTAACACTGCATTTATTATTTATCTTTCGTTCAACAATAACACTGTCTGTCTCCGCTTGTTCTAACTGAAATTTTACTCTCGCATCATAATCACAATACGACTAGGGATTTTCGGTTTATTTTAGGACCTTCTGCTTTTCAGGTTTTCAAATTACACGTGGTACTTACATGATTTCTCTGTTGAATTCTAAATATTTTATGACTATATGAGTGGACGGGATTAGTTTAGTAATACTGTAATAACTATATAAATAGTTAGGAACATTTTTGTGGCTTTCATGAAATCTGAAACCTATGCAAAATTATTTGGAATGTATTAAAAAAAGGTTTAATAAAAAAATGAAAATATAGTAATGCATATTTTAATTTCATTTTTAATACGGCTGCCGGCCAATACAGACAGTGAAAATGTAATTAGTAGGATTTTAAAACTAAAAATATTGTTACATTTCAAAGATTTGCAAATCTAATTTAAACGAAAATTTAATTTTATTTGCGTTACCATTAAACATTTTAATGCTCGACCGTTACGTTATTGTTATCATAACAGCCCGGCTATCAGGGTAGTTATATACCAAATAACGCCCTAGTTGCTATTGGGCACAGAATACACAATCACTGACTTCTATTGGCAGATAGAAATGTTGAAATAAACAAATCGGTATTGTAATAGTGTATTGTACAACGAGCATGGAATGGTATTCATTTCCTACGAGTTTATAACATGAGCCGAAGGCGAATGCTGCAAACCATGTGAGTATGAAATGGACATTCCATGCGAATTGTACACTACTTTTTCTACAACCACGATATTATTTCCTAATTAATTAAATTTTAATAACAAATTTGTCCCGCTTTCCCAATTCCAATATTTGACAATTCTAAAAAAGTATCCTAGCATTGTCACCTGTACTGAAATGAAGTGACCTGTATTACTCACAAAACAAATTCATGTCTTACAATGCTTGCAATGTACCTCATATCCCTAGCAACAACAAATATACAATGAGCAGATTTCTAAGTGGTCGTAGAAAAACAAATAAGAATATCGCGGTACCTAGTTACAGCAAGCAAATAGATTAACCTCTCAAACAAAACACAATAGGCAATTTCGACTGGCACTGGTTACTTGCTGGTTACATGTTTGGATGGTTTCAAACCATGACGTCACACTAATCGAATGGTTACTGAAAACGCGCGGTTGACGTTGACAATTATCAAATTTGACAAAAAACTTGAAAAATATGACAGCATACTAGTTTGAAATCATAACAAGTGAAATTCAACCAATCAAAATACTAACCGTTGGACGAACCGAGCTCTCGAGCATGTTACTGATTTGGCATACAAAAACTGTCACCGTTTACATACGACGTCATAGAAGTGTGAGTCGAAATCAATTGGTTACTCTATTTACTAACCATTCCTGTGACCAAGTATTAACCGGCACCAGTCGAAATCGCCTAATGATTGGTCAAAAATCGATATAAATATTTTATAAAATAAAATATCGGTCAGGCATTAAACGTTGAAAGCACCACGGGCGTTAAACGGACAATAATGCCTTCGGTCAACGTACACACCTCGGGTCGGAAGCCCTCGACAGCACACTATTAACCTCACGCATTATTGTCCCTACAACACCCTTGATAAGATAATTATTATTCAAGTAAATTTCAAAACAATTTTTTCATTCAGTCTATCATTAATCGTGTTATTAAAATAAATCGGTAATCGCAAAAAAAGTTTTCCATTTTTTTTTATCCAGTAGTATATTTATAAACAATATATAATCTATCATCACGCCTTTTCCCCATTATTGGTGTAGCTCTTACGCAGATTTTGGTAAATGATATATTTGAGCATGAAGTGCGGGTACCAGCTGTCAAGGCATGACCCCCAAAGATGTTAGTGGAGGAGGAACCACAGGGGTACATTTAAAATGACAACTGTAGGTTGTAGGATTCGAACTGAGAGTCTCACGATTCACAGTCCGATACCTTGAAGTAGGTTTTCGTAATTAAAACAATTACTAATTTTGTCTCTTCAATTAAGAATAAGACTCGTAGTTGTAAATAGTAAGACGACTTCTTGTGAGAATTTTTATGAACTTAAATCAATTTATTAAACACAAAAGGTTTATACAGAATCAAAAAACTTTTTTTTTTCGCACACGGTCAATATATTATGACAGAAAAGCCTTGACAACAATTGTATAGTGTCAGAAAGATTATAAACTATAAAGTTTTCATTACATAATATTCGTTTTTACGACTCGAACAGTAAATCTGTGATTCTCATAGAATATTCTGCTTTGTTTAGTTTAGTAAGTCCCGGGACACATTTGCTTTCATAGAGCAAGGACTGTTTCATTATACATAAAAACGTTCAGTAGCTCAACTCGCTAACAGTTTTCTGTAAAAATTTGAAAAAATTACAGCAACACAACTTCTGTTTTTATAATCATTTGTTTTTCAGATTATTTCTTTTGTTGATTTAATTCTTGTTTAAGTAGATTTTTACTTTTTGCTGCAAATGCAAGCTAATTAACTAGAGATTATTTCATGAAAAAGTTTAGTAATGTTTAATCCTGATTTTGTTGGAAATACTTTTAATTTTTAATGAATAGATTTACAAACTGCGGATAAATTATTGAATTATGAATTGTGCGCTATAAATAAAGAATTCACTAGCAAATTGGCTTATTGGAAATTAATTTATGTAAATCGTTAATTAAGAGAATCGCATTACACTAGTAACTAGATTTTATGATTGGTAAAAATCGGCCATTGATTTTCAGTTTATATTATTAAATAATTATCTATGTACAAATATAGGTATGTCAATAGCGCACAATTGGAATTTAATTATTTTATCATTGAAATGCATGAAATACATGCGCGATTAAATATTTTTTGTTATCTATATTAATATTTAACAACGCTAATAATTTCAAAGCCATTTCTCGCTAATTTTCAACAAATCGACAATGTATTGCAACATATTATATCTGAATAGGTACTGATTAATAATAGATTATCATATCAATATCAACTAATGTGGATATTTTAACGTTGATTACTTTTACAATGAATAACTGATTTTCATTGTTTTATAAATTCATTCGGTATAATATTGTTTGTGACATGTGCAATGGTTAGTATGATAAAATATATTACAGGTTTTCTCTCTGTAGACACGTTGCGTATCCTTGATTTTATTTTTTCCTTTGAGACGTATTTGCCTTTGGTATGGTTGACACGTAACCTTGTCTTGTCTAGTTATCCTTCTTTTTCCTTGATGAAGCTTCTTACGAAAAGCGAGCGAAATTTTGTTATTTTATTTGGAGTTTCCACTCTGGCATTTCAACATTTTTATGTTGCAAAAATTACTGCTTTTTAATCATTTACTGGTAATTTCAAAAATTTAATTTGGTCACCACACTATTTTCATATACATATTTAACATATTTATTTGCTCCTATATTAAAATATAAACAGACATACATACAAGCATGCATAACGTCACTCTAAATCCCACTCTGTGGGAAATATTCCTATCCTATAACACTGTTTTCGGTGATGATAGACAGACGTCATTAAGAAAATCCAGGGGAGTTTAGGAAATGTAAATATACGTCTCCAAATAGTATATTGTACAACAAGCATGGAATGGTACTCATTTCCTATGCTGCAAATTATACGAGTATGAAATGAATATTCCATGCGAATTGTACACTATACTTTTTCTACGATCACGATATTATTTCCTAATTAATTTATATTTTATAAATCTGTCCCGCTTTCACCATTTCAATATTTGACAATTCTAAATTGGGATCCTAGCAATGGCACCTGTACTGAAATTGAATGACCTGTATGTAAATACTCACAAAACAAATTCATTTCGCACATTGCTTGCAAATGTACCTCATATCCCTAACAACAACAAACACTGATCGTAGAAAATTAGTATATTGTGCACCTAGGACCGAACATTGGTCGAAAAATGTGCTCGTACCTGCAAGGAAAATTGTCTTGCTGAATTTCTTTAGCATTCATTTTGTCACTTTTTTCATTGAAGTTTCCAATTAATATATTCCGCCAAGGAAAACAAATTTTTCTATGAATTATAGTACTCATAATTCACTCTTCTCAGTCAATCACAGAGCCAAAAATCCATATTTCACGGTTATTTTAAAGACGTGATGTGGATCACCAAGCAACGGCCGTCTGACAGTTGACATGTAGTCGGTTGTCATTGTGTATTTTTATGTTGAGGTTTTTCATCGTGTATTTTCAACGAATTTCGATCGTTTTCAAAAGTTATTTCCGAATTTTGAGGAGTAGAAAAAGTATAGAACTATATTACTTCATCTTCGTGAATAATGACTATCGTAATCCCTCATATAATAATATATTATTTATTCTAAATATTTTTATTAATATAATTTATTATACACTTTATTCGCTACTTATTCCACATCCACATCCGATATTGCAATAATGACCAAAATTAACTCTTTGCATTTTCATAATTATGAAGTTTAGGTTCCTACTCTGTCTGGTCTTGTTAGTGATTATTTAATATACAGTTACACATCTAACTATCCATTCATCCACACAGATGAAATTAAGGAAATCTAAGCAATAGGCTTGTGTTACAAAGTTAAAAGGGCAACTTGTGGTTGGAGGATTCGAACTGAGGATCTTATGTTATCTAGGTTCATCAAAATACTTTATATGTGTGTTGTAGTAAATTCTGAAACATTTTGTATTGTTCATTCGAAAAAATAAATAATTTTATTGTAAAACGTAAAGTATATCTTAGCATTTGTAACAGAAAAATATGCTTTAAGGAAAACTGTATCCAGTAAAATGCAGAAAGCCCTTAAGAGTAAACCTCCTCGGAAAAAAACTTGTCTCTCTCGTAGTGATAACGCAGCATCGACAAAAACCTCGCAGAAGTTTGGAAGTGAGCATGAGGCACCCCCGGAGAGCCGCCATGCCGCCGCCACCGCCTACGCTGATGTTAGTGGCGGCGTTCGTGAAATTTTAAACAACAGCAGACGCCGGGACGCAATTTACAAATGATGAGGCCATTCGGTTTAAAAATGGCCGAACGGGAAAATGTGCCCCCGACAACTACCCATACCATCATCATATATCAACTCCTGTTACCGCCATTCAACATTGGATATGTACACTTCCTGGGAAATACCTTGACTTGGGAAATCGTGCGGCGCGGCAAATATGAAACAAAGAGAATTTTTAGCCTTTCGGAGACTTAAATCATTTTCAATATTTTAGTTTTAATTATCATCAGCAGGGAACTATAAGCTGATATACGAAATGATTCTATAATTTAGGGAAAAAAGGAGTAACATACTGATAACTGTATAAAAAGTTCTTTCGACACCACTCGCATATGTACAATGAAAACTTTCATAACGAAAAATAAATTGCATAGAAAGTAGCATTAATTTATGACAATGAAATTTCAGCATCTGTGAAAATAATTTGTAATGTTCAGTTCTGTCGAATATGTGTATAGTTCACTTCAGTTGCCTGACTTTCGAACGCAGCCCGTATTACACTAACATATTCTATTAAATTAACCTTAAATTTACCTTAAAATGAATACAATTTCTCAAAATAGAAAAGACAGGATGTTAATACTTGAAAGAGCAAACGGAAACGAAAACGCGGGTCTCTCCAGAGATCACAACTCTTAACCAACACTCTTTTCTAAACAGTAAGGAGCTCTATTAATACGCAAAAATAAAAATTATTTGTGAAAGCACAGTTTTTCACACATTTGTGTGACTACGTGATACAGTATTGCTTTTATTACTAGGTTGTATAAATAACTGTTCCCTTGAACTGCGTCCCGTAAATTGTAACTTTAATTCAATCTTGACCACGGGCTTGATTTTCAAGTTATGTAATCTTAATTGATTCCGCTTAAAATCTGGTGTGGAAAGTAATTCTAGAAATACGTATGTATTAAAATTTAAAGACTTAGATGTTCGATATATTTTATTAAACTATTACCTCACTCAATTTAGTGATAACAGTAGCCATTTTATAAAGTGATTTACTTCCCTCACTTTTATTGATGTGCATTTACATACTGGGTGTAAAATTTAAGTGTGGTATGTATGGGTTTCAATGCAATTTTGACTCCCGTTACATCCTGTAAGGAAAGGTATAGAAATCATGCTAAAAATTCGGCAGTAGATAAGCACATTTTAGGGTCCTTAGAATGCGATATTAATAGTTTCTCGATGAAGTTTTTCTGTATGTGTCTGTCTGTTTGTCTGTCCGTCTGTCTGTCAATCTGTCGATCTGTTGATCTGTCAGTCTGTCTGTCTGTCTGTCGGTCTGTGTATGGATCTCTCTAGTTACAGTTTCTCAAAAACTATTGAACAAGCAAAATTTTATATTTTGTATATATCAACTGTATCCCCTTGGGAAGAGCTGATTAGTTTTTGGTGATAAATCAATAACCAAAAGTGGTAGTTTACTTGAAGCCCTATTACGTTATTTTGAAATATTTCAGTAAATTACGGTTTAATAACAATTGTTGTTTGAAACATTTTTCTCTTACTTACAACATTAACGAATAACAAGACGTTAAAGAAATTTATATTTAAAAATTTTCGTTTAAATCTGCTAACCTGTGCTTTTTTAATAAAAAAGAAACAAAACCACGTTTGAAAAATGTTATTTTGAAGGGATGGGCATTTCTTGAAATAGTTGGTGGTCCATATTCCTGCATTTTTTGATAAGAAATCTATGACGGGAAGTATTGTAGTGCCCACAACAGATTTTTTTTTATATTGCATTATCTTTTTACCTATTTACTTTACAACTGTAGTATAAGTATAAAATTTGAATATAAAAATGCGTGTAATAAGGAGCATTTAAATAACTAAATATTAATATTTCGCGGTACAATTAAATTAAAATTATGAAATATTAAAAAAATATTGCTATTGTTACAATTTTTCTAATAAATATTCATTTTAATTTAATTCATATATCGTGAAATATTAATATGTAAACGAACAAATGTACCCACATTGGAAAAATATTATTTTCACATTTAATCTTCCAATATAGTCATGGAATTGCAATGAAGCCCTTTGTTCATTTGTGTTAGAATATTCAATTAAAACATTCGTTTAAATAATCGCAACATATATTGAGCAGTGTTTCTCGATTAATATCAATTCTTGTCGTATTAAAAATTCTGCGGAGGGTAGCTCATAACCTCCCGCTTAATTCTAAAACAGTTCAAAATAGAAAAAAAAATGGAATATGAATGTAGTAAATATTATTAAATTATTCTACATCTATTTTACATAACAAATTTCAACATAAATAAATTATTTACTGAGATATGTTTGAAAATATTATAGACATTCAAGTTAACCTTTCGGATAATATTTTCAACCAAAAAAGAACACAATACAACATCAAATACACTAAAAGCAGCACTTAATAATAATACAGAAGTACTAAATAAAAAAAATTATTTCTTAAATATAATAAATATATTTAAATATATTATAGAACTTATTGTACCAGGAGCTAAGAACCTAGAACCTATTGAAGCTTATTTTGTTATTAAATAAAAAAAAACCTCCCGTTTAATGAGTTGCTCCGAAAATCCAATCTGCTTCTATCTTAAACATCCAAATTCTAAGTATTAAGGTCAAACATACGCGCCGAAAGAACGAATCCTTTTTTTTTTAAACAGCAAATTCTGTATTGTTCATTTATTTTCATGTTCTTTATGTTCCAACAACCTCCTCCATTTTTTACAGTGACTTGTACATTGCAATGTCAGATGAAGTACATTTCACAGACTGGGTTCGTTCACTCCCATGAATTTTGTTTTGCAAATTCAAATTTGAATAAATTATTTCTTACAATTATTCTTAACGAAAAACAAATAGTTATTACAGTAAGGTCTTTGAACATTCTAGTTTTTATATATGTGGATGAAAAGGATAGATAAAACATTAAACTATAAGAAATATTCGTTGAAGTCTAGTTGGTCAAAAAATCTGTATTTCTCATACCCATGAACGACTACAGTAATGCAAATAATTTGTATATTTATAAATATGATCGTCTATAACATACTAAGTTTATTTTCAATTTGAATTTACAGTTTTTGAGAAACAAATAAAAATAATCTTAGTATGTTATAGACGATCATATTTACAAATATACAAATTATTTGCATTACTGTAGTCGTTCATGGGAATATGTGGCATATATTTTACTACTTCGAAAATTATGTTTATGTATAATTTGTAAGCAAAATTAACTTTTTAAAATTTATTGCAAAACTTTGAACTTTTATCTACAAATGTAGTAAAAAACATTATATGTTTCATTTATTATACTAATGATATATTATTTCAAAAAAGTCATGTTCATGTTGCGCTATCTTCAGCCCCGTATGGCTGACCTTAAAGTTGAAAATCATATTGTTATAAATTTTTAGTTATAGTGGACATATGAATAAAATAGTGAAATCGTGTTCTAGAGATCCTCAAACATACTTATGTGTTGAAGGGAATAAATTAAATAATACGTACCCTGAACTTTGTTTTAAATTTTTTGTAAGTATAAGTTTGTAGGTATAAGTTCCGACTACCAAAACACTGACAAACCAAATTCCCGACAGACCACTATTGAAACTCGAGATACTCAGAAATAGCACTAAGTTTTGTAATACTTGTAGAGAAAATGTATGAAGAAATATACTTTCAAATTTAATTTATTTACTAAGACAACAAATTCTGTTAAAGTTCTTTTATGGGCAGTAATAATTTATGGTAAATAAAGAGTGGTGTGGTTATAGAGGGTAAAAGGTCGTTTTGAGATCCCTTAGGGCAACGACTATGTGTAATGACGACGGTGATACGACCAAGTATTTCGTGATTATTTCTACGTCGCCGTGTTTATTTTCCCAAATTGGAATTTATGGAAAATAGGAATTTCTTTTTAAGAAATTATTTGAGCTGTTGTACCTCGTCCTTGGGGACTGTGCAGCCTGGGTCTATATATATTTCGGTTTCTTAAGATGAAAAATTCATTTAAAAATGAAGATAGGGACGAACGTAAATTTCCAAGTGACAGCAGTCGACTCGAGGAATGAATATGACATTTGGAAATGTAGGGCAGATGTGACACTTTTAATAGGAATGTAATATTTACAGCATTTACATTTATTCTCGAATAAAGGTTTGTGGTTAATATTTAACCAAATTTAGCGCAATTTGAGACGGGTTACAGCAGCCAGACATCCAGAGGTCAGCGGGTTTATTTATTAATACACAAAACGTATTATATTCCTGAATTTTGTATTGCTATAGCAGAATTATCTTTACTTTTTTGTATGTCTGGAATTTTTTATCTATCTGATTACCACATGTCATAAAACATACGGGTATGTTTTAGTTAGCAATGCTGCCACCATAATTCACCAGAATATAATTTTCTTATTGTAATATTTCTTAGTCTGTAGTAACTTTGTTATAATATAATTTTTTGCGGATTTTTTTATAGCTGGCCATTATAACTTTTCCTTTACATATTTTTTATTTTAACTGGCTGTAAAAACACAAATATAAGAGACGCTAGTGTCGCCTGTACATTCTGAGCAAAAAATGTGTTTACATAAATCACACTACATCCAAATTAAAGCAATTCGAGGCATTTTTCTATTTCATATACTATTATAAATTGCTAAATTAGTATAAAAACTAGCCTAGACATTATTTGCAAGTACAAACACTCGCAAAACAATTTCTATATGTGGTAGTACATATAATTTACTTGTACAATTATTAAGGTTGAGTCAAAGTTCACGTAACATAACGCAATATAATTTTAAAAAAAAATTAATTTCACATTTACATTGTCGCTTGTTTCCAATAGCAACAAGCGATAAAATTTTTGCTCGACTCCTGTAACAACGAACAGTAAAAGTTTGGTTTTTTCTTTTTTTATTATTAATTTATCACCATGGATACGAAATAAAAGAACAGATACATCAATATATGACAAGAATACCATACATGCGTTTATTTTAATGAAATTAGATCAATTTTTATAATATTCAGTCGTCGAAAAATATTGTATATAATTCGAGCGCAAAGTATTTATGTCGTCCTCACACGATTGAAACGTTCGCCTGTGAGACAAAACATCACTTTGCGCTTTAAATAAACAAATAGCTATTTATTTTGAAATTTTTGTACTTTTAAAGTACGCCAATATTGTATCTTATGTAGTTTTTATTTTCTTCTTTATACACCATCTTCTATATGGGTATATTTCTTCATAAAACTCTTTCGACTTTGTCGGAAAAAATTATTCCTTAGCTTTTGATGCTATTTGAATGATTATTATAACAGGTCAGAATGATAGATATGTGAAATATCAGCTTGTACATTTTTTGGAACCAAATAATTATTAGATAACTTAGTAACCAAACAATACAATTGAAAATATCAATTTGTTTGGCCGCTAAACAATATCATAAACAAATGATTACTGCCACTAGCCTAGCATGTCAGGGGTAGTGTGTTCGAATCCCACTGAAGAGCATGGTCTTTTGTGTTGTTCATATAAATTCATCATCATTGACACATGAGGCGGCATATGACCGAAGTAGTTAGTCCGCTTCCCATCTTCATAAAAAAGTGATTATAATAGAATCAAACATAAATATACTAATAATTAGTTAAAATATGTTAGATAGCTCTAAGATTTTATTTAGGATAAAAATATAATCAACTATTCTGTCTAGTTTTGAATACACACGATTCAAATTCAAATACAAAATTCTCGTCAAAGATTTGTTTAGATATTGGAACAAATATCGAACTACAAATCTATCGTATTCAGCATTCAGTATGTACAGTAGAATTCAAGCCACTTGGACGTATTTGTATTTGATTTAATTTTCTGTTTAGGTTAGAATGCGCAAGACGAAGCAGTGCATTTCCACTTGTGGAACAGAGTCCCTGTAGGTCTGAATATTTCTCTTGAAAATTTGATGTTTATTTATTTATTTGAGAGTTCAACAGTGTCCCGATACACTCAGCCGCAGCTGTATTTTTGGTATTAATTTTCAAAGTTTCAACTTGCTTATGGATCGTGCGTGTTCGAACGATTCCATCACAATACCCGTGTAATTTTTGCAGATTCTAATAGTAGTTTTCTGTTTGTTTCAGTGTTCGTCTGTGAGAAGTGTTTAGTTCGCGACTCGCGAGTGAATTTTGTGGTGTTAAATTCGTTCCGCGATAGTGTGAAGTGCTGTGGACAATTTTGTGACTTTTGGGTGCTGAAGAAGGAGGATCTTGTATTGAAGTCGTGGAGTCTACTTCTTCCGGTAAGTCAGCGTAGTTTCTATCACTGCTTCTATTTCACTGCATTTATATTATGTCGTTGTGAGTTCTTACGTATGGTTGCAATATAGTTATTTAAAAATGCGAATTCCATATGACGTAATTTCGATTTATTTTTATTAGTATTATTTATTTAAGACGGGTTTGAATCTCATTTTCTCTTCCATGTGAATTTCGGTATCAAAATATGTGAAATAATAGTTCAGAATCACTGGAGCATGAAATATTATTGTTTTTAGTAGTTGAGATTGCTTTCAAATATTTAAATTACGGAGTAATACTGTATTCCATCATACTAGCATATCCAATATCGTTTCCATGAATATTTATTGCGGTAATGTCTAAAAATAAAACAATCAGTTTCCAGACCCTTGAAGCACATTTATAATTGTAGGAGTTAATTAGGAATACATTTTAAATAACTATAGAGCATTGGTTCTCAAAAGTTAAAATTATTGCGTATCCTACAGGTATAAAAATTTCACATTTTAAGAACTAGTGTACAATTTTCTGAACTGACTGACATTTCCGTTAACCTAGAACTTATATTTTGAGAAAATAAAATTCACAAAACAATTAATTCTATTTATCCAACACCTCTCAATAAATGCTCTATAACTATGGCGATTTTAAACAAGGAAAGTAACAGATTACCCACTAGTGGGTATAATTTTGAGGAAAGACACTAGTGAGTATTTTTTTATTTATGACAATAATAATAACACACAACACCTTGGTAACTACGTCGGTTGACATTTTAATTAAAAAATTTAAAGCATAGCGAAATTACCAACTCGATAAAATTATCACACTCAGCCTTCGGCTTCGTGTGCTAAAATTTCTCTCCTGGGTAATTCCTTACTTTGCCCACTTGTAAAGTAAATAACTATTATTAATATATCTGTTTCTGATTTTGATAAAGGATCGAATGATGATTGATCTTCGTCAGAATCATTTATTAATTCAAACTATATGGGTTTTAAAACAGACATTTATGCAGACTTCTTCACAGATTTATAACGTGTTTGTTTACAAACAGCCTAATCTGGTTACACTGACTGCAGTGACAGCTGGTCAAACTTGCACAAAGTTATACTAGAGTGTTTTATGAAAACATAGAACTAGAGTATACTAGTTTACATTACACTGCACTTTCTGTACTTCTCATCGAACAGAGTACAAGTATAAGAATAAAAGTTCCTGATCTTTGTCAGCCTAGGTTAGAAGTGTATAAAACTAGCATGGGAATCACAAAAAATATTTGTAATATCAATGATGCACTCAAATATTATTTCTTGTGTGATATAATCCTGAACTTGAATTCTAAATGTACAATTTAACTATAGCAAGAAGCCTTTCGTTATGTACTTGGATAGGCGGATTTATTATGCATTTCTGCAGAGACGCATATAAGTTCTTCAATCTATAGCTTCGCGGTAACGTATTGGATTGTGAAATATTGGATTCTCAGTTCGATTCCTACAAATTTCAACTAAAATTGATTCAGCAGTTCTTCCATCAGCCACTACTAACCCAGAGATTCTACTGTCATCAACAGAATTGTTGTCCTCTGCCAATTAATAATTATAATCCATGTAATGCATTAAAAGTAATTGATACTTTTTGTTTCATAGAAACTGCATTTTCAGAATGAAATTTATAAAGTAATTTTAGACATATCAGATATTATGTAAAGTGTAGTATTTTCCAATAAAAAGAGAAAATAAAATATAAAATTGCCCTCTTAAGTATTCAAACCACAAATTGTTTTTAATGGATATATTAGACGATAAATTAATAACTAGAAAAATAAATCATAGTAAAATAGTTGTATAATTCCTAATGCATCTGTTGTTTCTTATTTGTAGTACACGTGGCTAAAAGTTATTTGTTTATTTCTACTGACGTGGCTTTTATTTAATGATAGTGTATTTATATAACAACTAGCATCGTTTGAAATTTCTTACATAAATCATACACAACGCTACCTTCAGTAGTAATACGAGTAATTTAGTATTATTAATCTGCTATTGAAGCTATTTAATTTATCCTTTGGGATGCTTGTGTAGTTCTTTCATTATTTGAACCCCATGCCTGGAACTTACCGGAAAGTATGAATAATGGCCGTTAGCACCATATCCAGTTAGATTCATCGATTAGCAAAACCGTTGTTTAAATAAATCTTGGTTTAAATTTATTGATAGTTGCAGTATATAATAATCTTTGGGTTAGTTAATCGGATTCCTTTAAAAATCCCTTAAATTATGTCGACTACGTAGACGTACTGACACTGACACTAATTTACATACTTATTTTTTTAGTTTCAATACATAAATCAAATGCAAGTATTTCTATTTAAATATTTTTTTTTTTTTGTTAATAATGTACTGATTTCATTTTTGTAGATATCAATAGAGAATAGAACTATTATGATTCCAAACTTTAGTAACGACGAAAAGGTTACGTTATTGGAAATAATAATAAAACAAAATATTTTGTTTTCATCAGATAGTCGTTTTGAGTTTTTTAATATCATTGCGAGTTGGAGACAACTTTAGAAAAGTTCTATGTTGATATGCTATTGCCTCTGGTACTCGTACTACAATTCGTGAGACGGTAGAAACATCCATTCCTCAAAAATCTTTCATTGATTGCAAGTGGCCCCCTTTTCAAAATACTCGAAAGCTGATTCATTTGTGACACGCTATTATTCCAAATAACTGTAAATTCATTAAAAATTCTATAAATTATTTGCAATTTTCGCATCACACAAGTCATATAGATATTATACTCGTTCTTTTACTGGTTTACTTTATTTTCTGCTTTTCAGTTTCTTTTTTCGTCTGTTATATTTATTGTTCAAAAGTTTTATTTTTTTGTGGCTACCTATTTTTCTACCCTTAGGGGTGAAAAAAAAAAGAAACATTGAAATCGGATAACCCAGTACAAAGTTATTAGTGGTAGAATTGGTTAACAGGAAAAAATCATCATCCCCTATTTTCATACTCTTAGGGAGGAATTCTTTTTACAACTTTTAATGGGAACATATTCGAGGTGTACACTCTATTCAATAAAAAAAAAACAACATCAAAAGTACTCTGTAAAAAGTTATGCTTGCTAATACATAAAAATATGTTTGTTGACCTGAGAGTCCCCTTTTTTTTTCGTCGGATAAAAATAATATTAATCAGTCTTTTGATTGAAGATAGAGGTTTTATTTGTGTTTAGACATATATGTAAATTTATTGAAAATCCGGTATCCGCTGGATATTAACCTACTATCCGATATTCGACCGTTACATCTCTAGTGCATACCATTAGGAAAATATCTGGTTTCTAAACAACAGGTAAATATTATAATATGGGTTGTACAAATGGCCATAAGTGAAATATCTAGTAAGAGTCATACTGACAGAATGATTAATATTTACATACTGAATCCGTTTGGTTGTAATTTTAATTTTTTGCGGATTAGTGGGGTGGTGGGGGAGCTGGGCGGGCAGAAGACGTTAGCAGATAATGGGAAAAGCATTTACTAGTCTTTTGTTGTGCGCATATTCATTTTCCTTTGTGATACGTTGCCATTAATTCAAGATCCAGAAGCAGTAAACGAAGAAATTAAATATAAAATGCTAGCGTAAATCCACGCCGATACAACAGCAAACAGCGAACAACGAACGAATCTTGCATACACAAACAATAAAAACAGATTGCCTTGATCCATTATACATCGCAGATGGCCTGGCATTGTGTGCGGAGGCAGCGCAAAATGGCCGTGCACGCGATTAGATATGTATGCAGGTAGACGGATACCGCTGCCTGCACTGAGCACCGTAGCACCGCCAGCAGCTCTTATCTGCTCTGGAAGTGATGTCTCCTTTAAATACGACAACACACAAACATGAAACATGAAAGCTCGCCTGTAATCGCTTCACCAACCGGGAATTAAATAAAATATCATATTTATCCTCTTCTCTTTACGCAGATCTAAACTTTCTTCAATGATGAATGCATGATAACCATGCATGTTAAACATGCTCATGGATTAATTCAAGATGAGGTTATTCCAGTGCGTTTAGCTCAATTTCGTCAACAAACATAATAAATAAGGAACATATGTGATATTTGTTACCGGCCAAACCCAATTTCAGGATAAACTAGTTTTGCCTAGGCTAAACTAATTCTTCCTACATGCAATAGGAAAAACTGGTATAGCCTAGGGTAAACTAGTTCGTCCTAAGCCCGTTAGGATAAACCAGTTTAGCCTAGGCCAAACTTGTTTATCCTGACAGAAATACACACTCTTATGATAAACTGGTATGGCCTAGTATAAACATTATAGAATACCTAGAAAGACAAAATAAATAGGTAAATTGAATATAATACTATTTATTAAAAACAATCATAAGGTTCATCCAAAATTTAAAAAAACAGAAAACTTTGTAATGTAACTTAATACGTAAACTTCTAACTTTAAACTACAATAATTAACTAAACGCACGGCTGACATCTAGTTGCGAAATTGTGTAGTGTGGAGTGGCGCGGGGCATTCGGGGCGTTCGGGGCGCGACTTGGGTATTCCCGCATGTACAAGTCCTGACATGTTCGCTCAATTACTTTCGATTAGGCTAAATTAGTTTATACTAGGCCATACCAGTTTTGTGTATTTCTATCAGGATAAGCCTAGGCTAAACTGGTTTATCCTATCGGGCTTAGGACGAACTAGTTTAGCCTGGGCTATACCAGTTTATCCTATTGCATGTAGTAAGAATTAGTTTAGCCTAGACAAAACTAGTTTATCCTGAAATCGGGTTTGGCCGGTAACATATACATACATTCAAGTATACAGGGTGGTGCCTGAGACGACGCAGCATATGGATTTCATTGGTAAATTTTTAGTGTGTAAATATTTGTTCTCCTAATTACTTTAGAGCAACAGTGTATTTAGATTTTATCTAGAGAAAAAAATTCTGTATCTATTGATACCATTATACATAAACTTCCATTGTACGGAAGAGGAGAAATCAAAGAAATTAAATTTAACATTATTACAAAAATCATTGATGCCATGGAACAATTAAAACAATAAATAAAAAACGATCGCGCTAACATTTGCCCTATTACCCTATTTGCCAAATTACATTGTTGTAATCAGCTATTGGTTTGTTTTAATTTCCGGCATAAAACCATTTCATCATTTCTACTTTTTCTTGTATTGAGTACGTTAAAACAAAAGTATTTAATCATAAGTTTAAACGATTTCTTCTTTTCCGGAAAATAGATATTTATGAACAATGGTATCAATATTTTTTTTTCTCTAGATAAAATCTCAATAAACTTTTGCTCTAAAATATTTAGGGGAGCAAATAATTTCACACTAAAAATTTACCATTGAAATCCCTATGCCGCGTCGTTCGAGGCACCACCCTGTATACTTTTCCTATTTTGGTGATCTTATAAGCACTGTGGAGCTTTTTATTTTCTAATGGTGGTATGAATGGCTATGACACCTTTCATAAGACCTGTTATCGCACTCTTACGTTAAAAAGCTTTAGGAAATTCGTTTTTTAATATACTATTAAAACAACATGATTTTGAATTAGTATTGTAATAAATGAATATTTTTTACTACATTCGAAAAATGCCGGAGTTTGTCGGCATTAACAATTATTTGTTTAACTAGGCACCAAAATACCATATTTACAGCAAAGGCTATCGTTTCATTGACGAGGCAAATTCTACGATAACTTTTTTTTAAGATTGTAAAGATAATGTAACTATAACCTAGCAGAGCAATAAAAGAAAATTTCTGAAATAATAATCACTATTTGAACAGTTGAGAAAAATTTTGAAATATATTTACTTGAGAAACATTTCTATAACAATTTGGACAGCTGTAATCATATAGAGTATGCATAAATTAAATTTCATTTATATATTTTGTGGTAAGTAAATAATATTAAAAATAAAATGATTCCCAATGTAAAATCTACTTCATAAATCATGTATTGATCTATTTTTATTATCCCTCAACAATGGCAGAGTTGGTTGTCGATCGCGAATGAAATCAGTATGGGAATCTCTTTCAATTGGATAACGATATACGCGATATCTGTATTGCAACGATGTATGATTTGAATTTATGAGTGTTTTGCGATGAATATGTCAACATTTCTGGTACTTTGTCGCTTGTTGATGAGTGAAGTGTATGTTTGTGTAAGCTTGTTCAATATTTGAAAGCACACAATTGATGGGGAAATTGAACAAACAGACAAAAAGTCACTTTAATATTTGACGAAATAATATGTTTGTTTCAATACATAAATTATCGAACAGTGAGTAGTGTTATCAATAATGCACTAGGGACATGAACATTACGAGTTGATATAATTGTTATCAAATTGTACTATCGAACGAACCTTTAAACTGAACTTATAATGCACAGGAAGTTTTTATGTTACAGAAATATATTTAAGAATACATATTATTTTAATAAGCTGATTGAAAAAATAAAATGTAATAATAATAAGCACTCAGTTATTGCATCGAACAATAGTTATTTGTCAGACTAGTGAGGAAGGCGCTTCTTTTTCTCACTCGAGCTCGAAGTTTTCCTCATGAGCGCAGCGTATGAGGCAATTCGTGCGAGAGTGGAAAAAGTGTTTTCCTTTCATGTTAGACACAACATTTTATTTTCACGACATGTTTCTAAAAACGATGTTCTTGGATCTAAAAACTTTGAAAACACAACTGACACGTTAAAAGTTAGGTTATCAGATGCAAGGCGGAGTAGCAGTGTTGCCAATGAACCAATTTTTAATTTAAGTTGTCAAATTGTGATTTTATCTCGAAAAAGAAAAATATAAGACATAATTGTAAGACAATTTAAAGTATATATATCACTAAAATAAGGATTTCCAATAAAATTAGGTATTTATTAATATTACAATATATTTTTGTAAATAACATTCATATTGGTAACACTGCTATGTTTTCCTTATTAGAGAGGAAAAACACAATTTCCTCGCTATTTCGGGAGAAGAACGGTGGAGTTTCCTGGCATGTCAAAATTAAATTATAGTTAATTTATTCATAATACAACTTCAGAAAATTGGATATTTGTATTGTATATTATTTGATTTCATTATTATCGTATCTTGAGTTAGGTACATGGCAATAAATATATTTTGCTATGTTTTGAAAACTTCTTTTTGTTTCGTAATTAATACAGATGAACCAAAGGAATTAAACTAAAATTACATTTCAATATAGTAATAGAAAATATGACAAATTAACCACTTACAAACTAGTGCCGATTGTAGCAAAATCAACAACAAAATATCATATTTAGTTTTTATGAACGTCAATCTAATTTCTTTAAAACAGTTGACAAGAAAAGTACTGAATTTTGTTTATAAATAGGTTTTATTTAGCGCTGAGTATATGAAATATAAATGATTTTCGATAATAGTGCCAAAGGATAAATACCTTTAATGGGAATAGATTAGCACGTGAGAGTTACGTAATCATATATATGTAGAATTGATAATTTGAATATATTTCTACGTGTGAAATACAGTTACCAGCCGTCAAATTATAGCCACTAGAAATGTCACTAGTAGGATAACTACAGGGGTAAAGTAAAAAATGGCAATTGTCGACTGTGGAATTCTAATTGAAGATCTCATAATTCACCCCATTTACTTCTTATTATTTTATAAATATCTTATAATAAATAAACAAATATTTTACTGCCTAATATTTATGTGTACCCTTAAAATTTGTTATAGAAGTACTATATCGGCGCATCCACCATTTTTCGCAATAAGAAAATACTTCTTGTTGTGCCGAGTGTTTATATAAATAAAAGAAATGTCAAATACAAGTATTAATTTATTTTTTTAGTACCTGCAGTTTCTATTTCGCGGGAGTATCAATCACTTGTACAGTAGGAACAAATTACAGTACAAGTTGATTAATGTTCGTAACCTTTGATAAAAAGAATAAAACCTAGTCATTGCAGCAACCATCAACAAGAAGAAATAAAGAAACTCCATAATTAATTAGCACTCGCAGACCCATCCAGACTATATTCCATTTGAATCTCCCGCCAAGTATTCAGCTGCATTATCCAATTCAAGAGTCTCTCCTGGACGAAATGTAGTTCATATTGAAGGAAACAGAATAAAAAGCCGGGAGAAATTCTGAACACGTTTGAATATCATCGCGCTCGGCGTAATGGCCTCGGAATCGTGTGTTAAAAGCAGTTATGTAATTCACATTCCCCATTTTCACGTCGCTCCACCTAGCAGCGATACTGGCAGTGTTCATTCCCGTACACAACATAATGCATATCTTAAAAGGAACTCTTAGTAGTTGTTAGGTTTGAATGCCACTGCAGCATAACCGGGGGACAAGATGCACACAGAGATGTAACACGACTTGCACAAGTCCTACAAAATGTTACGTGCACTCTTCTGTCACCGGAAGGGTTTACTTTATTCATTTACGATTTTAACGATAATGAAAATTATATACACTAAAACAGATTCAACATAAATTACTGAAACAGAAATTGATGTGGAGAAAGTTTCTAACAAGTTTGATTGATATAAATATATGTATATTAATTTCATACAACCGTATGTAATATGTAAGTAATGATGTATGAGATCCAGATGTGTTCTAAATCTGATTTCAATTATCATTACTGATTTTAAAGATGCGGGTTTCGCACAAGAACAATTTTTACTGTTCGAAATTTTATGTCAAGTTTTGGTGATCATGAAATTGGTGTTGTAGGAGTTAACGAAAATATCTTTTGGACGTGACACATACAACATGTTCAAAGCTGATGATGGATGCATTTAGCACCCGAAACGTTCTGTCTCAAAATTTGTCAATAAATTAATAAATAACATGAAATATGGGTTTCTAAGTCCTTCTTGCTACTAAAATTAAATATACTCTTGGAACCTTCAAGAACTCCGTATCTGAAAATATATTAGGTATATATGTATTTGGTTAAATATCAGTTTTTTTCTTAATTCAATACTGCTAAAAATAAATTATTCATGCCTGGGTGTAACACTCTACTTTCACAGGTCTCGGTGATAGTGAAATGCGATGACACCTGGTGTCGTCACATTTCACTATCATAATGGTAATACAGGGAAAACATTGATTGTATAAAATTGTATCCCGTTTTCCAAAAAATTTGTTTTGGTACTATTTACTACACAGTTTCAAAAATTGGGAGCAACAGTATGTAAATTAAAATAATAATACATGATTTCTTTTATGTAATCTAGACTGGCATCCTTTGACCCTATATGCAATTGTAAGCCTTTTTCAGACTTTTTATTTGAACAAATATTAATTGATAAAATAGAAAATAATTCTTCAGCGTTTTTCAAACTTGTTGCCATTTGGCAATAGTCAACTGAGCTACGGGCTTTTGTGACTATTGCTTGGTAACAAGTTTTCGAAAAATCTGTGAAATTATATTCAATTTATTCTCACTCTCTTAGATTATTATTGATTACTTGTTTACATTTCGTAAAACCAAGGAAATATATCATTGTTTGACACGTGTCTATGTTTTAATCACGGTGTAAAAAAAGAGGTAAGTCGACTTCTTAGCTATCCGTCGAACCGAGCCAATCGTACGTCGTTAGTTGCATTATTCTCCACAAGCGCTGTGATTGTCGTAGGTAAAATGCCGGCCACATTGTGACAAGCTGTTCGTCGCTACTTTACCCTCTAACGACATCAGCGCCTCGCACGGAAAAATAAATAAATAACGACACAAGAAATCCCCATATTGGAGAGTCGATATACCTCTCTTCTTTCGCTGTTAATATTATAAGGGACGTATTCTGTAACTTGCCTGATAATTTTTAACGGCCAGATAAAAATTTTATACAATGATTACAGACGACACTTATAAAAATTGAAAAATTCATTTGACACATATATTTTTATTGGTTACACTTTATAACGGGTCGTTAAAAATTAACAGGTGAGTTACAGAATACATCCAAATAAAGTTCTACGGATTATTTCCAGGAATAGATTTTGTTCCCTTTGACAAATTTCAAATAGTTAGGTTAGGTTAGTATGACAGTGGCGTATAACACATGTTACGTGCGTTACTTATTTTGTTCGAATTTGTGGATGAAAACAAAATCTAATTAAATATAATTCGAGAATTCGATAACTTAGAAAATAGTTCTTTAGTTTCTTTCTCAAACTTGTTGCAATTTGGCAATAGTCACTCAAGACCGTAGGGCTTTCGTAAGTATTGCCTCGTTATAGGTATACTGAAAATTGGTTTCTTATTGAAACATTGTTGAAACAACTTTCGCACCTGGTCGTTAGTTTGCCACCTCACCTCTAATATACGATAAACAGCATATTAAATGTTAATTATCCAAGAATACAAAAGTTATTTCGTTAATGCATAATAATGGTGGTAAGCTCCTGTTTAGTTTGAGGTAATATTCAATACTTGGACGCGTCTCAAAGGAGGAATTACAATATTTGCGAGGACGATGGCCGTTAGCCGTGCGGTATTTATGCGAGTTGTTTGAAGTCACACGTGTTTACAACACAAATACAGTGTCGGCTCCAAGCGTAGCGTTAGTAAGGAACCTAATTTAGCTGAAGTGAACTAACCTCTCTCTACACGGCATGATTAGAGCCCAGAGTTCGGTAACAGTGGGCGACGCCGGCGCATTTAAGATGCAGCTTAAAGACAACCGGAACTATGTTGACGATTCCGGGCAGCTGCTCCGGGGAAGGTTCGCTCTTAAATTATGTCGACGTCAATAAATGATGACCAATTCTCCACGGACGCATTCGACTATTATTCGCCAAAGGAAATTTTTCATTAGTTTTTCATGTAATGTTACGGGAAAAGTTTCTTCTCATGCATCATTGTTTTTCCGACATTTCCCGGAAACATAATTTTGCAGTTGAATAAAAATATGGCTGTCTAATTTTTTTTTGTGATCCCATTATTATTTGTAATCTATCTGTGCAATGATATTCAGTAAATTTTAATTATACAGGGTGTCCCAGATTTAAACGGCCTAACTTAAACCATATAATAAATTCCTAAAAATAAGGTGACAAGTTCATTTGAGCAAATGTCCGTAAGTGCTTCATTCCAGAGATATTCATGTTTTTCTTATTGAGCAGCGCTACTTTAAAAAATCAACTTTTTAACGAAATATCCAATATTATCTTATAAAAGTGTGCCATATTAAGTAAATTAAATTAATAATAAATTGTTTATTACCTAATTTCAATACAAAATTTAGTTTACTTGCACTGATGTCTTGGAAAAAAATGAGAAACTATCAATGAATTTAAAGAAATTTAAGATTTAAAATAATGAAGTAATAACACAACTTCATAAACTATTTTTTTAAAATAATATTTGTTCAAAATGTTTGCCTACAGTACATAAACAGGCACGACAACGATCTGCTACTGCATTGGATGCTGCGTGACATTGCTTGGGAGATATGATTTCGTAGTGAGTCTAAAATATTTATCGGTTCATCATAGACTGTTCCTTTTATGGCATCCCAAAAAAATTTCTTTAAATTCATTGATAGTTTCTTATTTTTTCCCAGGCATCAGGGCAAGCAAACTAAATTTTGTATCGAAATTCGGTAATAAACAATTTATTATTAATTTAATTCAATTATTATGTCACACCTCAATAAGATAACATTGAATATTTCGTTAGGAAGTTGATTTTTTTAAAGGAGCACAACCCAATAAGAAAAACATGAATATCTCTGGAATGAAGCATTTACGGACATTTGCTCAAATGAACTTGTCACCTTATTTTTACGTGTTTAATCTATGGATTAAGTTAGGCCGTTTAAATCTGGGACATCCTGTAGAACAATAGACAGAAATGGTAAATTAACTGCACATTGGCAGTACTTTACTTATTTATATCGGCCTGGTTAATTTAGTTTAGTAGTAGTAGTTTATTTTTGATACTCTTTAGTATTTCAATATATTTTGCATTCATTCTAATGATTTATCTTTTAACGGAAGGCAATTGAAAATCTAATAAAATAATTCAGTGGGGGACATAGAAAACACAGCCCCACAAAAAAAATTCGTAACTGCTGGAGACTTTGCGCGCAGAGTAACTTGACTTACCCAAGGAAGATAATGCTAATCAGTATGCTTACGAAGCCCTATATTAAATATAAACTTTTGCTTAGATGCCGCACTATGTGAAATAGTAAAGCGGGATTTATAATGAAGTAACGCAAGAAGCAACGCGGTTGAAGTAAAGTAACGCAAAAGATAAATGTACGGGACTGCACTTACTGCTTTATAACAAAACGCAACGCAGAGACGCAGAAGCAACGCAACGCAATAGTTGGCCAACTCCCAACTTCTTGCGTTACTTTTCTACCTCTGACCAATCCGGATGCACTATTTTAAACTACAGTGTAGAAAGCTACATTACCGATATGTTTGTTTGTGTTCTCGGAACTGATTTCAAACCACAACTTGTATTCATTTTATTTTTTCTGATTTTTAGTTTGCACTATTGACAATTTGGTTAATTTTCAAGTATTCGTAAAGGCACTTAAAAGATTTCATTTCTGTATGATCGGTTTATTGCCTTTGTATGCATTTAGCGCTAGACAGACTGCCGCCTAAGCTGTTAATTACCGTCTGTGCGAACATCTGCAAATTCATAAATTCCCAGAAAGTTGAAATTAGGAGTTTTTCATGCCTCTTTCGTGGCCTGTTCAGCCCTACCATTTGAAGGGTACATTATTGTTACCATCCTCAACTTGAGCATTCCACTTAAAACCGATTCTTTTCTACATTCGACTAGCAACTGCTATCTCTGTACAGTACAAAAGTCAAATTCAAATAGCTGAAGAAGCAACACGCACTGGCACTGTGATTGGCTGCAAGCAGCCACGGATACTTTATTATAAAGCCTACCGAAGTTTCTTGCTTTACTTCTGCGTCACCGCCTGCGTTGCATCTTGCGTTACTTCTTACTTTACTTCATTATAAATCCCGCTTAAGTCAAAGTTTTACAACAAGCTATACTTTTTGCTAAGAAGATGGGTGTGGCAGAGGGAAAGTAGCAGAAAATATCAGCGGAATACATTTTAATTTCTCTGTCTATTGGTGTAGTTAATATAAATATATTTTACGTAAAAATAAAATTTTACACTAAAATTTAAGCCATACAAATGAAAATAATACTGCTGCCGATTTAAATCTTGTAAATTTAAAAAGAATTACTCCAGAAGCAATTGTAAGCATTTCTACATATCCCTATGTAATTTTCCACGCTGATTCCGAATCCGAGGTCAAAAAAATATCAACCCCCTAGCAATAAAATAACCCCCTCAACAAGTTATAAAGGTATGACATGAGGAGTTGGTAGCACTGTAAGTCACGTTTCAGTTTGAAAAGTAACCCAATGCACCAAACCTTTTCCATGGATACATTTCACTATTATTCGCCAAAGGAAATTTTTCTTTAGTATTTCGTGTAATATTGCTGGGAAAAGGTTCTCATGCATTATTGTTTTTCTGACATTTCCCGGAAACATAATATTACAGTTGAATAAAAATATGGCTGTATAAAATTAATGAGCTAATTTTATGATCCCTCTAATTCGGTTTTTAATTAAAATAAAATTTAAATAATGAATTGTTTGAGTAAATATAAAATGTATAATTAAATATTTATTTGATCTAAATTTATAATTAATTCTGCCTATTCTACTAGCAATTGTAATTACGGTACGTAATTAAATGGAAATGTATCGTATGTTGAATGTCAGTGAATCTCTGTTTTATGTTAGCCTTTAATTTTATTTACTAAATAAAGAAGCAAACATTTTTTGTTGGATCTAATTGTGTTAATTTATTTCAACAGATAAAGTGGCAAATACAATTTTTATTTTTAGTAAGTTTGTTTACGCTGCCGGTAAATTAGAAATCGACGCGAAACGAGGACAGAAATTTATATTTTCACCCACAGCAATTTTAAATTAGTTTTTTACTAGAATGATGTAGGTATTCGTTTTTAAAATGATTCCAATTTACTTTATATAAATTTGGAACAGATATATTTGCAAAATGAAGCTCGTTTTATAATAAATTGTCCACGGTTGATGAAAAATGAAATAACTAGTTAATCTATATTCTAATTGGAAATTTATTGGAATAATTGGCAGGAATGTTTCAATCGATCAGCGCTCCGGTATCGCTCCGGTAGCACTCCGGTGCGCTTTCTGTATGACGAGTCCCACGCAAACAGTTCAGTTATTTGTAAATTAACCACAATTTCAAATTATTCGCATTACGCAAATATTTCCAACTATGTCTACCCTGTAGCACTGTTACCAGTAACCGCAAATATTTGGACCAGTTGTTCAAATTACATAACCGTGTATGGGCTTTCATTACCACTACCATACACCGTGAGATGAAACGCTACCGGAATTTGGTTTCCAATCGCAAACGGTAAATGAGCAGCTAAATAACTTTTTGATTAGTAACTTCGCATAATTATTTTATTATAGCAACATTCCTCGAAAAGAGATCACGTATCCTGGTAACGTATCATCGATTTGAAAATGGGAATGGAAGAATTTCTAACTATAAGGGACTGAGAAGTATAAATAATGAGAAGTATGAATAATAAAAATAAACGCAATGTTGTTCAAAAGAACTAAATACATATACAAGTCCAGGGAAACATACACTATGCAAAAAGTAAAAACTGCACCAAAATACCATGGCGGGAAACAAACAATGAGCTTTCAAAACAGTAACACGATTTTTTACTGAGCAATTTTAAGTATTTACCAAAAAGTTGCATCTAAATCTTTATTTTACCAAATAGTTCGGTAAATTCTACTGTACTATTTTTTTTTTCGTGTAATATGTTATCCATTGTATACAGGTTGGTTTTGAAGTTCATGACATAAATTTGAGGGTAAGTAGTATGACATGTGTAGATTACGAAATAAAAAGAATTTTTAGAAATTCGCTTATTAAAGGGTAATTTTCATGAAACTAACATTTTTGGCATCACTGAACCACTGCAAACCCACACAATTATTTTCAGCAATAATATAACAAGAGTGAGAATAAATTGAAAATAATTTGACAGATTTTTCGAAAACTTGTTGCCATATAATTGCCGTATGTAATGTAATGGTACACTGTATTTTTTTTCACCAATCACAGAACTATATTCGTCCTTTTAAAGAAAGATCTCATGGAATTGACTTGTAGAACAAAATTTAACGGTTATGATGGCGATAGTGATTTTCATATTGATGGTGACAACCTCCCCAGAAGTACAATTCAGTAGAGCTCGAAAACATTTATAATTTTTAAATGTACAATTTCTTAAATTTGCTTTTTTTAAATTTAACTAGTTGGGTACAAAATATTATACAATACATAATAAGTTTCATTAATTACAATAGTGATATTTTGATTCATAGAAATTTTAGTCGCAGGATTAACTATTGAAATCTTCATGGCGTATATTACATCTTGATACAAAAAGCTTAAAATATCGCACCTGAACCACGAGTGGAAGTTAACCAGAATAGACAGCGGGCTAATTTCCCGCACGGCTTCAAGATTTTACGCTAGAGCTCACTTTATTTATATTATTAACTATATGAAAAACATGAATTTTAAATTTTATAGTCGACCACTGAAATTATCCTTCGATATAGGTTATGATAAAACTACAAACTTCACAACATACCAATTCTCAAAAAAGTAAATAAGTACATTGTCGAAGTAGGAAATGAAATATTTGTGAATCGTGTTTAGGTTGTTGCATGTAAACGTAGTGAGTAATTTGTTGACTTCCATCCAAATATCCATTTATCCGTGCCATCATCCGAACATTGTTTCTGTGGAGAAATTGGCTTATAATCTGGTTGACGTCGGCGTTTCGGATTCCCATATTTACGGTGATTTATCAGAAACGAAGGATCTATGTATAGCGAATGAATTCATCAGGCTTGCAGGGCGCAGGGGGATGTCGCGTCCCGCACGCAGCGCGAGGGCCAGGGCCGGTTTTCCTATTAGGGCACATTTTTATAGGGCGCCTTAACTGATAAAGTGCCATTCACGATCAGATTTGAAATTCTTTTATTTATTCAGCATACAAGTAGAGGAAAGTAACCAAATATGGAATAGGAACCTAATATGGAATACTGCCGTTTGTCTTATTGTTATTTAGATTTTTATAATTATTATACTATTAATTATTTTTTAAATATTAGACTGTTACAAAGTTCAGCGAAAATGTATGACTGATTATGATTACTAATAAACGCCTTTAATTTGTGCAATATTAAAAGGCAGTATTCCATATGAAGATCCTATTCCATATTTGGTTACTTTCATTTAACTATTTAAAGAAATTAGAACACAATTTGACCAATGAATCAAACATAAGATCTATTGCTAAATTTCGATTCTTTAGGTGGTAATGATCATAAAGGTGCCAATGTACCTGTGTAGAAAATAGATTTGTATAAAGTATGATTGGATTGATTGGATGATTGGTTGAAGCACTAGGGATAACTGCAGCAGGCAACATTTCTGTTAGCTTTACAAAGCGTGAAAGAACACAATATAAGAATTAGTACAGTAACGGCACTTCAAATATTTCATAATCTCAATGTTACATTTGGCGTGTCTTAGTGCGCTACTGAAAAGATGGCCTATCATCATTATCTCGCTATTTACCCATTTCTGAGTGTTGCAAAATTTGTCGTCTTTGAGGCTCGAACAGAAAATCATATGATTCACAGTCCGATGCGTTACCACCTGTGGTTACCACGTAGCTATTTACCCCATACCTTAGTAACCATAGTAAAGAGAGAATAGTATGTCAGCGACATTGTTCTGTCAAACGCCGAGCATGTTTAGTTCATTTTAATTGCGTTCAATACTGTAAAATGAGTGCAAAACGGAGAGGTAAACTATTTGTACCATGAAAAATTGTAGGAATTATATGGTGCAGGTGAAATAAGTTTTTCAAATTTTTTTCTACTTGTAACTGGCAGCTATTCAAATATACCTTATAAAGCTACTGATAAAATGGTCGCTCTGCTGAAGGTCATCCGTCGATGGAACAAAAAAATCAACGCACCGAGAACGAGTGTCGCTACTGTATAAATTTTTGTACTGTAGTACTATCATGATTGTTCAATTTTGATTTGACAAATTTATATTAAATTTTGTTATTATTTGTCGTTTGCATAGCTTCGAATATTTTTTTAAATATATGTGCATTTATGCGTGTAAAACAGGCTTCGTTCGCATTGCCAACTGCTATTTTTTAAAGTGAAATGGAGTATAGAGCAAGCTTAAGTGAAAAATCTAGTCTAAATTTTCTGATTATTTACTTCTTTTGGACAAACCCATCAGTTAATTTTAATTAAAAATACGGCAGTGTTAGACTGCTGTAATTGCTTTTCGATGTAAGAATGAAACAAGACAATATGGCTGAAGCTGGACTTCGTTTATATCACAAAGTTTCAAGGTAATTGGTCGCATTTATATTTCTAATTTCTTAGACCAGTTATATTTGTTGGCGCCAACGTAAGATTTGTAAAATTTATTATATGGGAAACTTGGAAGTTAGCAGAGAGCCACTCTCAAGACACGTAAGTAATATTTTCCAGATGTGTGAGATCATATTACAAGCGTGGTTTGGACTGGCTTGGATAATTCTTCGGGGGCTCCCAGGTCATCAGTTAGGTACAAACAACGGCTGAATATAGTTATCAGCACTTATATTCAGCATTTTTATTGCGTAGCCGTGCTACCACATTATCTATTTAAATTCATTGTGGCCGTGCCACTAAAAAACATAATCAAGCGGGGTCAATCCACCAATTGTGTAAATATACGTGTAAATAATTGTGTGCTTTAAGTAATTATAAGTTTTACAAATACACCGTATATCAATTAAGAAAACCCTAACTCTGGTCCTTCGAGTCTTGAACAACAAAACAACAATCAGCAACAGTACGTCCAATCGTACAATATTCTTCCCTTTCTGATCATGGTAGATCACGTACCAATTGTTATTTAACGTCAGTTCAGATTGAGTAGTAATTTGTAGATTCTGCATTAATTAAAAATGAATTAAATCGAAAATGTAATAGTGTAAAATTTAAGTGTGACTCCATTTCTTTTTCGAAAACTATAACAGCTACAAGTTTCTTTAAAATAGCAAACAATTTTTTTTTACAATACTTATTATAATAAACAAAACTATTGTTTCTTTTTTTCTTATTTTAAATGTGTACCTATTTTTGTATTCATTTATTCGAATCTTTTTTTGAGTACAAATTATTTTAGAAGTGCCATGATTGATAAAAACAATTACTCCAATATTTTTATTTATGGTATTACAAAGTATTATAAATAATAATTATTTTTTCTTCAAACGTCATAAAAGTACGTTGTTATGTATTTGTATTCAACAAGCAGAAGTTCAACATTGTCGCCGCCGGCGTAAAAGTGTTTCCTTGGCAACACATTTACGCCGGCGGCGGACAAAGTAAAATATCATGCAAAATAGTAAGGTTGTAATTCAATAATTTGACAGTTAAGAATAAAACAAATAAACAAAAATAACAAAATAACATATTCTGTGGCAACTAGAAATACTGGATACGGTAGAATATTTGTTGAAGTTCTGAGCATTTTTTAATGTTTTACTGGCAGATTAATGAAAAGAATTAACGCTAATTCCATTTTTTTCAACCTCTGTAACTTTATTTCTAAATTAATTAAATTAACAAAATGTGTCAAATTTTATGTTAACCTATCGTAACTACAACCATAGTTAACATAAATATGTTTTGAGGATGGTAACTGAAGTTACGACTAATAATAAAAATAGGATTAGCGCTAATTCTTTTGATGAATCTGCCTGTTAATGTCTATTTTCTATGTTTGAAGAAAAAAATATCATGTGTTATTCGGAGTAAATGTGACTTTGTATGCTTCGCATGTAATTGTCCGACTCGCTTCGCTCGTCGTTCAAACTTACATGCTCAGCACACAAAGTATCACATTTACTCCTAATAACACAATATACTATTATGTATCAAGGCACTGAAGTTTAACTTTTTATCACGAATCTGGAATTTAGTTGCCGAGGCCCGTAGGGCCGAGGAAAATAAACCATGTGAGTGCTATTACTATAACTTGGTCGTAATGTGCAACATTAAAATTCCAAAAGTTATTAAAATAATTTATTTGTTGTTATATTGAAGGACGTTTTTTGTGAAATGGAGTAAAGCGCTGAAAAGTGTTAAACCGGCCCTGCTGAAAGCTCTCCGAAAGCTTCGCAAGCTCGAAAGCCCCGAGTCACCGGCGGACGGCGGCACGCGCTGGCACGGAGCCCCCTCTGTCCCGGCTGCACCGCCGCCCCTGGTGACAGTGATTGATGTCTCTGTATGCTTGCCCGCCTGCCATGCTCTGCATTTTTCATTTCGATTATTACAATGCGATGTGAATTTGTTTATTTATTGTTTTGGGTGTCGGCAGATCGCTTGGATTTGTCTTGGTCTTGTCGCGACGAATCACAAATATTTCCGGGACAACGAACTGAATTGCTAATATTGCCATTTGTTTTGATACATGCATGCACCTTAGAGAATGACACCATTTTGGCGAGAAAGCGTTTGTAACCTCAATTTAAAAAATAAAGGTTAGCAGTTTTGTTTTCACAAAACGTTTTGAACACGTAGCGAAAATACTAAAACAGCAATTCCCTTTTTACAACTTTGTTATTCATATAACTACAATTAATATAGAATAAATTTTTACCTCTCGAGTAAGGGAAGTATTGTGACGGGTCAAAATTTTCGGTAGTGCTTTTCCAACAGATAAGCACGTTCTGGGGTTCCTAGAATCCGATTTTACTATTTTCACGATGACTTCTGTCTGTGAGCGTGCGTGTGTGTTTTTTCGTCCACGATCATTAAAAATTTAATAAAGATATCATTTTGAAATTTCATATTACAAATTTTACTGTTGAGGTTACGAGCTAATAAGATTTTGGTAGTAATATATAAACCGGAAGTGGTAGTTTACTTAAAGACCTATCTGATTTTTTTTGAGTATATCTCAGTAAATAATAACACAACATGATCTAATATAATATCATTTTCTTAACTTAACTTAATATTTAGACCTTTGATGTTTAAATTAAGAGCTGGTTAGATTTCGGTAGCTGATCATCAAACGGAAGTGGTAGTATACTTAAAGGCCTAAAATATATTTTGAGCATATATCAGGAAATAATTGAGTTAAATTAAATTATGTTATAATAACAAAATGTTAAATAATATTTTAAAATTTTTATTTAAAACTTTTTCTATTTTGCGTAGTTTAAAAATTGTTTAAGCGAGAAGTTATGTGCTGATCAATTCAGATTATTAATTTTGTTACATTTCAAAGAAGAAAAATGAAAATCTAAGACTATATATAAAGAAAATTAAGATTTTCAATTAAATTAGGCATTTATTTATAAATTTTTGTAGATAATGTTGGTAACCTGGTATATTTTCCTCTTTAGTGAGGAAAAACGCATTTTCCTTATTATTTCGGAAGAAGAACGGTGGAGTTTCCTAATATGTAGTGAAAAATAGTATATTGCACAACGAGCATGGAATGGTACTCATTTCCTACGAGTATAAAATGGACATTCCATGCCAGTTGTACACTATACTTTTTCTACGACCACAATATTATTTCAAAATTAATTTAATTTAAATAATAAATTTGTCCCGCTTTCACCATTCCAATATTTGACAATTCTAAATAAGTATCATAGCAATGGTACCTGTACTTAAATGAACTGATCTGTATTGAAATACAAAACAAATTCATTTCGCACGATGCTTGCAATGTACCTCATATCCCTAGCAACAACAAACATACAATGAGCAGATTTGTCAGTGGTTGCAGAAAAAAGTATTTTTCCAAAACTTCAGTAAATGGGTTATAGGTTTGAACAAGTAATATTTACCTGCAATAACGTATTGGTATTGCTTGATGGGCATGAAGTAATTATGAAATATGAAATGTAATTATAAACGGATGAGTAAATTAAATTTAGTGAGTACGCAAATTTGATGAAATTATATGAATATTAGATCTGCTGAAACATGTGTTTGTAGATTAGATTAATTTGTTCCATGAATGGTGTGTATTAATCTCTCATGTCCAGCAGCAGCTGGAAATTATGTTGGCGTGCATTTAAAAATAAGCTTATGATAAAATAGGAGCGTGGTGCATAAATGCGAAATATAATTAAAGTCGTTTGAGAATCCCTTGAATAAATTTCCATACCGAGGCAAAAACTTCCAAATAAAGTTCGTGCAGCGCCATACATCAGGCGTGGAGCAGAGTAGAGCTACATAAAAGATCCGTCCGAAATCAAGAGCTCGTCGGCCGTGCGTATTTTGTTTCTGGAGGCGGAGGCCGGAGCCGAAGCAGCCGGGCAGTCTTTCACTCGGGTCGTTCAATAAATAACTCCGCAAATCCATTAAAACATATTCAAGTGCCGAGGAAGTGGCTGTAGTGCGAGTTTAAGTCCGGCTTATGAATGCCGCCGCGGCCGCCGCCGCCGCACTGACGCTAACCCTTGCGCAGGTGCCGGAGGATTACGGCAAATCATAGCTAAACAGCGCTGGATTAGGCAGCCAGATGCTACGGACAAACCGTGCTTATATATTATTTACGCACTGTACTCTTGACTATAAATCTATCTGCCACACTACGCAACTACAGCTGAATTATTGCCCTACCTTCGATCCCACTAGCTTCAGTTTCATTACTTACACTTCCGCAATAAAACCAAAAATACACTCACTCTTCTAACTCAATTTCAAAGGCTACACTTTCACCAACCGCCTGCACATATAAATAAATAAATATAAGGACGGTTTAAGGGAAAGTAACTTACTATTTATTTACTGTCACATGTTTCGAAATTTACCAATTTTTGTAATATACAGTTAACTTAAATTTAAACACACCACGTCTTGGGCATCCAAAATTAAAATACGCTAACTAATGGTAGAAAGCTGAACTAACCATAAAGTACATAAATTTCATTGTATTTTGAAATTAATTGTTATTTTTTAAAAATTAATAGCAATAATAGTTATTTTACATAGATAGAAATAGACAATGAGAGAGGAAGAGGACAGGATATAAAAGGAAGAATAAAACAAAGAAGTATAGACATCCAGAACCAGGAAAGATTAAGTAACATCGATTCCTCCAGATATAACCCGAAATATAATAATATAAGAACTCTTGGCATACCTAGATATTTGAAATGAAAAAAAATCGAAAACATCAGGAAGGTAGCAAAGTACAGGAGCGGAAATGAAGAGAAAGTCAACGATTACTGGAAACCAGACGAAGAGAGAGAATGTAGACTATGTGGGAAAGGATGGGAAACAAAAGAACACCCGTTACAGGAATGCGGTGAACTTAAAGAAGAAAGAAGATACAGAGAAGAAATCCTAGAAGATTCGAGAATAGGGTTAGGATAGATGAAAGAAATAAAAGAAAGAAAGAAAACACTAAAACTGTAAAATGAAATGAAATAACGTGTACATATTTATTATTTAAAATTAAGGGGTAGAAAAAAGTATTAAGCCAAGAAGCAAATAAATATTATTTACTAATACTACTAGTAGTTATTTTAAGAGTATTCCAATGTAAGTATTACATTCGACATCATAAGATATTATACAAATTGAATTTGACAGGGTTTGACATGTACCTTTCGTGAATTGTGATCAACGCCATCTCTTGATAATTTGGAAGCCCAATAGGATATATATCTAACGCGCTATTCAAAGTTTTGAAAAACTGCATGTTATATATCGCCAGGATAAACAAATAAATAGGAACAGTAACAAAATAACAATAAATTATGATTCATATGACAGAGGAAGCCATGTTTTGTTCATCTCGAACCCTTCATTCTAATTCACTATATTCCTTCATTCCATCGTTGCCTAAAATCCAGTTTTTTCATCTCCAACAACGAGTTTTAAAAGCAAGTTGAAGATGTAGTTATGGGTTCGCCAATTACACCATTAATGGCTAATTACTACATAGAATATTTTGAAGAAAGAACTCTGAAATCTTCTGCAATGAAAGAATGAAACCATCTCTCTGGCGAAGTTAACGAGTTTGGCTTCATGGACAAGATAGCTTGAAAACTTTTTTAAACCATTTTAAATAGTATACATCTTAATATCAAGTTTTCTTTAGAGATGACAAAAATGACAACAACTCTTACCTTGACATAGTTTTGGAAAGAAATACTAACGGAACTATAACTAATTCAGTTTATAGAAAACCAACACATACCAACAACAATATTTATTCTCTTTTACATCACCATCCTTCTAACAAAATTAGGTACCATAAAGTGTTTATTGAACAGAGCTACCAAATATAAGCACAAGAATTGTAACAGGTACCTCGCACTTCCTACCAAGAGGTAACTGACATACGAAAGGGTTTTACTTGATTAAATGAATAACCAAGGGTAGCGTAGTCGCTGGCCACCACGGAATATTTTAACTCGATTTCGAAGAGTATTTAGAAAAAGACTTCTGATCAAATGGCAGGAAATATGTGCGCAGGCGGGAATCAAACACGTATTCAACAATAACAAAATTATATAATATTTAATGACGAACAAGCAAAATAAATTATATAAATCAAATACTTTTACGAGCTGAATAATTCGACGCTATATAATCAAAAGTATCGCTTACTCACTAACTTTTACAATAACTTTCAAAAATCGAAACTGAGAAAACATTCGCTTTTAACAATACTCATACATTAAACTCAAATCTATTTACATGAACTCACAAAATATACTTCACAAAAACTATGCATACAACCGACAATCGAGAGGAGCCCTTAAACTGTATACTAATTCTTTCAACATTTCACAAGAAAACCCAAAATGCAAGTGGTGCTCACTGCCAAGGTTCACAATTTATTACTTAAGGGATGGGACAGTGGCACTCAAAATAACTCTAATTGGGCACTACTCTCCCTTAAGACTCGGTTTAAATATTTTCTACAACAATTTGACATCCGCTGATTACGCGGGAACAGAACTGAAATACTAAAGAAGTGGAATTTTCACGAACAACTAACAATGAACCATTTACTTAGTTTGAAATCTTTTAATATCGTTTGCAATCTTTAATCGTGTAATAAACGCAAATACCGTTTATTACAGAATACAGTGAATCAGAATGAAGGCTTCGGCTTGAACAATACATAACTTCCTCTGTTTTATAAACCATACTTTGTTGATACTTAGTTACTGTTTCTGTTCCTATCGAAAAATTATGTGTTTTCATTTTGAAACGTTCAATTTTAATAAAATATTACAATATTGTATGGATTATTATATAAAGTTGATCTCAAATATAACAATTCAGGAACATATCAGAGCAACTATTTAATGTATCGTACACAAAAATTATGTTGAGAGAAGGGTTTCTAAAGTACCGAAACTAGAACTTCAACTATAGGTAGTAAATAATTATCTCATTTCTTGTCGCATTAGAATTTCGGCATAGTCTCGCCTCCGCCATCTTGTTCTATAGTTAGAACTGTCTCATATACTCCCAAGTAATATATGTTTATTTTATCAGAAATAAAGAGAAGGGTGGTAGAGGTGGATCCAGCGAACTAATTAAGAGCGCGCGCAGAACGAAATTAGATTATAAATGTCTTTGTGGGAGTGCAGCAACCTCCGGCAGTAGACGGATGATTGCCCGCGAGATTCCAGATCGACGTGCGTGGAACGCGGACCTACACTAATTATTTTACGCTCGCTTCCCGCAAATCGTAACATTTTACGACTATCATACGCATCACGCATTTCTCTATTACGACAAACATTCCTACCAACGAGTACATTCGGAATTGGATGGCAGAGCACTTCAGTTATTATCCGTTTCTCCTGCTGGTGGATTCGCCTTGGAAGGAGCATGATTCAGAAGAAATTGTGTATTTGCAATAAATACTATGTTAAGTAGTCAAGTGGCAAAGGCATGGCAGGGTGCGTTGATGCCGGTTCAAGCAATACTGTTCGCTGTTAATTGTTGAATGGGTGACCGCTTTGCGAAAACATTGCGCGCCTTAAGTCATACCATCGAAGAATAATAAATAAATAGTAAAGTACAAATAAAAATATCATTACATTCTGTACTTATTTTTGGTATGGCACTCTACTTACGCAGTTCTCACACAATGCGCATTTCTAAAATTGTCACCATATCAAAATATTATCCCTGTGGCTCCTCCACTACCACCATCCTTGTAGGCCGTGATTTGGCGGTTGGTAACCGCATTTAACGCGGAGGAAATATTGAATATACAGTAGGTAATATTATTTTCCGTGTGCTACTTTAAAAATAATATATTACTGCGTTGGTACAAAGGTTGTAAGGTAATTTTACAATCCTATGACAATAATTACTCGTTGCCAATGACGTCGGGTGGTATATATTTTTTTTTTTAATTATTATTATGACTATTTATAATACTACATTATGTGTCAATATTAGTGTTTCACAAGAATCAAGACAAGAAGTATTTTCCATTTCCCAAGACAAGACAAGAAAATATCATCAAGAATCAAGATTTCTTATGAAGAAATCTGGATAATAAATTTTTGCATTAAAATTTAAATTTATGACTATGATTTTCAAAACAAATATTTTACCGAGATATTTATCCCATAAATAAATAAATAAAATAGCTCCGTCGCAACGCGTCGGACTGTGGATCGTGAGATCCTCAGTTTGAATCCCACAGCTGACAGTTGCCAATTTAAATTTACCCCTGTGGTTCCCCTCCACTAACATCTTTGTGGGCTATGATTTGAAGAATGGTATCCGCACTTCATACGTAAAAATATATCAATTACCGAGATCTGCGTAAGCAGAGTGCCACACCCATAATGGGTAAAAGGCGTGATGATATATTTATTTATTTTATTTTATTTATCCCATTAACTAGTATATATTTTATTTAATTAAATTAATTGTCATATTTTCAAGCGATATTTTTTGTTCATTTCACTGAAAATTTTATTCTCTTTATCTGAGATTGGAAATATTGAACTTTAGAACAATAGTTATTTATGTATCAAGGCACTTAAGTTTTATCACTAATATGGAAAATAAACCATGTGAGTGATAAAAAGGAACTTCAGTGCCGAGGTACATATTAAGTTTTATTTGAAATCTAAAATTCTAAAATACTGTAAAAAATTACAATATAGGTTAAATTTATACATCTGTCAGTTGTCAATTGAAACTGACAGTCAGTGTTGCCAGCCTCGAGAAGTGAAGTTATCGCAAATAACACTCAAAATGCCAACACTGGGACGCTCAAAATCGTCGTATAATGGGTTACTTTAGTGACGATTTCTGAGCTTTTAATGACGATTTTTGAACACTGTAATGCCAATTTTAAATGAAATATTTAAAATAAGAAATTACAAATCTCTTTGTAGCTTTGTTTAAAATATAGATAGTACAATATTCCATAGAGATTGTAGAAAAACATATTACCGGTGATCCTTGTTGACAGGATTCCAATTTACCTAGCAAAAAGCCGAGTGAATTATTTAGAAATAAAAACGAACTATACATCTAAGAGATGCGAGTATTTCAATGATCAGAGGAAAAGGAATTCAGAGCGAGTTTAAAGAGAGAAGCTATTAAATAATTCCGAGTATTTATCTATTTAAAACACGTGCAGGAATGTCGTGCGGAAACTCAGTACTTACATTAAGTTAGAAAAAGAAAAACGAGTAAAGTGTTCAAAGTTCCATTGCCGCGAATCGAACTTTTGCTGATTAAACCGAACAGAAACGTTTCGTGAAATATTTATTTCGCTGCGCTAAGTGCAATAAAACTAAAAAGATGTTTTAACTATAAGTTGCTGCAGAACTAATATTTATTGTTTTCATTAGTTCTTAATCACATCCGGCACCATCTGGTGGAGGTGCTTAAATTTGATTAGCATACACTCATGCCTAAAATTTTAATTCTTGTAAATCTGTTGCGTTTGAAAAAGAATTACGAGATATAATTTTAAAAATTCTAATTTTATTCACCCTTGGGGGATTTATCAGTTTGGCCAGCCCTGGCAGTGGCAGGTGCTCAATCATAACCCACTATCTGATTAAAAAATAAGTAATTAAATAATCCGTTTCGCCGGGTATTTATCTTCGCGGAATAGAAAGTGAGGTAGGGGCTGTTTAGTGTTTTAATCTGTCTATGATTTCCCTAAAACTGTATTTTTCTGACATTTGGAGACGGCGAAGACGGCGAGATTTTAAATGTCACTTACATTCCGCGATCATTTATCACGTGCTTTGACATTAAGCACACGAACTTGCGTTTCAGAATGCGCCTCGCAACCCCTCATTTTCTTATTATAATAGTTATTTCAGAAGTTTCAAAGGAACGATAAAAAAACTCATATCTGTAACATTCGCGTTAAATTATTTTATAATAAACGGTTTCGATCGCAATATGCGCAACAAATCACATGACAAAGTAGATTAATGATCAGTTGGCGCGCACTTCCAAAAATTACACAACACCATGTTGACGCTGACCTCGAAACTACCTCGCCAATATCACTCACTCACTGACGAACTTTTGCACTTTCTGGCGGAGTCACTCAACCAAGAACCAATTCATATTATCAGGAATATTATTAGGTTTTTGTGCTGACTAGTCTAGACGAATTTCGAAGAAAAATTACAAGTCCACTATCTGCTGATAATGGTGACACGAACAGAATTATAATATCTTGGGTGGATACACCAAATTTTGATTGTTTTTTGTTCATACATTCTGTGCAAAATGCACATTTCTTTTATGTCCTTGAAAGATAATAGTATATTATGATACAAGTGTATAAGTAAGCTTTTAAAGCACGTACGACGAGTTTAAGAGCACGACGCGAAGCAGAGTGCATTTACGTCGCTAGTGCTTTAAAACACTTATACACGTGTGTCATACGCTATTTTTATTATACCTGCATTATATTCTGCAAAAACTGGAAACAAAAATTTTGATTTTGATTCATTTCATAATTTTGCGCGTGTGACGTATATCGTTTATATGGAGACTGATTAGCATTTGTTGTTTACGTTTACAGTTTTGATAGATATTAATACTAAATATTTTTGTTATTGCTTAGTAACCTTTAAAGCACGGCGTGTTTTAATCTTGCGTTTACGAACGCTGTACCGTGTTTTAAACACGGATTATGATGCATAAAAAATAGGGTAAGAACAACTAGTGAATAAATTTAGTATAATTATAATAGTTTATTTACATGTAAATGTGTATAAGACTAAGCATAACGGATAAAAGTAGTAATAAACATCTTTAAATATAATTGAATAGTCATCACACCATAGTAAATAATCCAATAAGAGGCTTACACGTCATCTATTTTGACCAATCAAAGCAAATACCATGACAAATTTATAAATAAAATTTTCTTTTTACTTAAATGTCAGTGTCATTTTTTCGTAAAATGTGTGATAATTTATGTTATGAAAGTGGTTTCATTAATAAAATAAATAAAAATAATGTATCTTTTTGAATAATATATTAAATTTTTTTGAGAAATTTATTTATGTTAACTTGCAAGTTATTACAAATTTTGCTCATCAAAAATTTCTCAAATACCACTCGACCTTCGGTGCTTTTAACGAAATTTTTGAATCGCGAAATTTTCACCTAATAATTTGCAAAAACACAAAAAATTTTAAAAAAATATTCATCTCTAGTGGTATTACTCTTGAATATTTACTTCCCTTTAAAGCTATAAATTGCAAGCCTAAAGACAAATGTATTCGTACCACTTGAAAAATTTGCTATTGTCTCTATATTCGTCTAAACTATTACATAATCTATTGTCAAAGTGAACTGGACCTAAATATATTATTTATTAAGAAATTTGATATTTATAAATGAAACATATTTTTTTAACCTCCAGAACTATTTGGAAGTATTCAAGATAAACTATATTCCATACAAAATTTCTGAATTTGGTTTAATATAAAGGATATGAAATAAAGAAAATATTCGTATGCATAACGATAAATAATCGCTTGTTGCACTTGTTTATATCATGAAATAGAAGATCCATGTCTTTAATCGATAGCTTAATTTGACGATAATTTATCACATAATCAACAACAGTCATTTTGCCATTTAGAAAATTGGAAAGGAGATAAAATTTAATATCCTCAAGTCTAATAGTATTAGAATCAAAGTATTGTAGAGAAGCACCTTCGTGAACAGCATTATCAATAAGATGATTTCCTTTAATACCAACATTTCCAGGATTCCAGAGTAAAGAACCTAACAAAAATGTATCTAGATATCTAGAAGAAAGAATACAAGTATTATTATTATTTTTTATTTATTTATTTGTTTCAAGGTTCTAGACCTAATACAAGTATTACTAATTAGGGAATCTGAAGAAAATCTATTGTTATTTTTATCTTTTATACTGTTAAAAATTTGACATTACATCAATTATTATTTCTTGAGATATTGTTACGTTTGTAACATACTCAATAATTAAAGCAACTATTAAAGTCACAAAAAGTTTATTTACTAACACTTATATTTATTTTAACTACTTATTTATTTTTACACACTTATTAATAAACACAAAATAACCATTTATCTAAGAATATTAATTAAACTAAGAATATTACACAAGAAATATTTATTTACACTATTTATATTCACTACGCAATCGCTTTATTTATTTTCACTTGATTCGATATGTACTGAACAGCGTGTCTGAGTCGAATTTAGTCGCCGGGTAGGGTAGCGCATTTATATATCTGTAAAGCTGGCGGTCTGGATTTCTCTATTCCTTCAAATAAATTACTATACCTACGGTTAATGGATTTCTGAGAAAATTTTATTTAGATAAAAAATCATTAGATTTTGTATTATGGTGGACAACATAATTGTTACAGGTATACACAAACAGACGTCATCATGAAAATAGTGAAATTGTATTAAGGGACCCCAACACTTTGTTATCTTTTGAAAACTCAGTATGGAATATTTTGACTCGTCATAAAACCTTTCGTACATGAATATACAAGATGTACAGGTAATTATGGCCAGTTGTACGATGAAAACATATTTTAAGTTTTGTTAGTTCAATATAATAATGACAAGTACACTCAACAGTGCTCCAATTTACGATATATTATTGCGCAGTCCCGTTTTCTTTTATTTGCCAGAAGAACCTTACAAGCAATTTAGTTGAAGTTGTTCTTATCTCAAATGATTACAAAACTAGAGATACAAAAATATGTCTCGAACTTAAATTGCCTGTAAAATTACTGGCAAAGCAATTCATTGTTAAGGACTCTACCCAGATTAGACTATTTCCCTACAGCCCTCGTCTCGCTGAGTATTTTCCCGTCATTATTTACTCCTCTTGTGTTCGTCTTTCGTTTTTAAATGATTTACTTCTGCATGCACGCATCTCAAGATGCAATTACATTTGGTATCTTAACTCCCGTGCGCAGCCATTCGTGAAAAATGTATTGTGTTACAAATGGTTGACTTGACGTAATATGATTTCATTCCTCGCGAGTGCAGTACCTGTGATTCTGTTTGCTTTCAATGGAAATTTATTCGGTTTCTTGAAGGTTCTTGACGACGCGGAAGATACATTATGATACAGACTTAAATGAAAGCTTTGTAACATGTCGGCGAGTGATACGCTCGGTAGACAGGTTTGTCAATATTTTTGTGTCATTATGAGGACAATGGAAAGTGACGTTTATTTATAGTTATCAAGTAAAAAACGATGAATTTTGGTATAATACATGGATTTTGTCAGAGAGCTTTTATTACAAATTATTATGTACGAGTAGCAGGAAAATTAAAGTGTTTCGTAATTTGACGATGCTTACGAGGAAAAGATAGTTTAGTTGATAATATTCTCGTTATATGTATCAGAAAAAACTAATTTTAAATCAAGGCTTCATGCATATAAATATATATAGAGTATAATAGAGAGTTAAATTTGTGACGCTTACATCTTTTTTTGTCTCTCTTTTGTTCTACTGATGATGGCAACTTAGTTGTCGAAATAAGTATCTAGATTTCTTTATTAGATTTCTTATAACTTTAAGGCTTAGGGGATAAATTTAAGTTTTTCATATTATTCTTAGCCTTAGATATTCACAATTTATTCTAGTGTAAGCAGTTTTACCCCAAAAATTGGTCAGAAAATATATTCATCTCTTTCTGAAAGCTGTATTTTGATAAAAAAAAAACTCAAAATACTTCTGATGTGATGACTAATATAAAAACAATTAACGATTGTTTACAAGTAAATTATGATATTTTTTCTCTTTTCTGAAAGGTTATTAACCCTGGAATGTTACACTGGAGTCTAAAAAATCCCACGATTCTTATCAAATTTTGCCACATGCGCAACATTCGCATAACTTCGATGCTATCTCGTTGTAAATTCAGTTTGTATAATCCTAAACAAATATCCAATATTGTAAAATTCCTATGTGTTTGTTCTTATAATCCAAAATAAAAAAGTTGTGTTTTGAAAAAATGCGGTGTTTTGAATAAAATATATAGTTCAGAAAGGTTATTAACTGTTTAATGTGTTTCTATAAACCTAAACATATATTCCATAAGTAAAATCCAGATAAACATTACATCCGGTTATGAAATGTACTTT